>OY728157.1:1824957978-1826194106 GCA_963277665.1 Viscum album | reverse complement strand
CCAAATATTGAAACCAAGTATATTCTTTAAGATTGATCTAGGGGAGGTAGATATATGAGAAGCCAACAGAACTAGACTTGTTGTCATATCTGTCAGGGACTACCACCTCATGTTTCCAACTGGGATGATTTTGTTGTTAAAGGGTTGTTATTATGTGCCTTCTATTATTAAAAACATTATTTCTATATCTAGATTAGATACAAATGGATTTGTTTTCAATTTTAGAAATGAATGTTTCTTCTTTTACAGAGATAGAATTTGTTATAGTAGGGAACATTTATACAATGGACTTTACATGTTGTAATACACAAACCAAGTAATGGAAATCGATAACAAATATACTTCACATGAATCATACCACACCCAACTTTGGCATCACCGACTAGGTCATGTAAACGAGAATCACTTGACAAAGTTACATCAAGATGGATATTTAGGTTCTTTCAAACTGAAACCACTTGGCATATATGATTCATGTTTACAAGGTGAAATGACCCGATCCCTATTTAGTGGGAAAGGTGAAAGGGCCAAAGAACTTCTTGAATTGGTTCATACCGATGTGTGTGCACCATTTTCCAGATGAATCAAGGGGAGGGTACTCATACTTCATAACTTTTACTGCTGATTTTAGTAGATATTAATATATCTACTTAATGAGGTATATGTCAGATTCTTTTGATAAGTTTAAAGAATGCAAGAATGAAGTTGAGAACTAGCTTGGTAAGAAGATTAAGAAACTCCACTCAGACCGGGGTGGAGAATATCTTGATAAATACTTCATTGATTAATTATAGGAGTTTGGGATCCTATCCCAGCTCACCTCTCCAAACACACCCCAGTGGAATGGTGTGAGCGAAATGAGAAACTACTCCTTGTTGGACATGGTGAGATCAATGATGAGTCATGCGAGTCTTCCATTATCCTTTTGGGGATATTCATTACAAACAGCGGCACACATACTAAACCAAGTACCAAATAAATAGATAAATGGTATTTCATATGAGTTATGGAGTGGAAGAAAAGCCATGTTATCAAATTTACATGTGTGGGGTAGTGAAAAAATTTTATGGGCTCTTCAGGTAACAAACTCACACCCCAAGGCACAACGTATACCTTTATAGGATACCCTAAGGAAACAAGGGGATATTACCTATACAACCCCTTAGAAAAAAAGGTTGTAGTAAAAATACATGCCATATTCCTTTAGAGGGAGAACATATTCTAAAGAGATAGTGAGAGCGAGATATACTTCAATAAATTAAAGGATCAAGGTACACAAGAGTTGGTACATGAACAGATTCCACAAATCCCCATGGAAGAAGAATCTGTTTCATAGACATAAGTACTGTGTAGGAGTACAAGAGAGGTTAGAGAACCAGAATGGTACATTTTTCTAGTTACTAAGTATGGTGACACCTTATTAGTTGATAATAATGATCCTATAACCTACAAGGAAGTAGTAAGTGGCATAGGCATTTCCAAGTGGCAAGAAGCCATGAATTCTAAAATAGATTCCATGTACCAAACCCAAGTATGGATTTTGGTAGATCCTCTAGTTGATGTAAAACCTGTTGGTTGGAAATGGGTATTTAAGAAGAAAATGGACATGGAAGGACAAGTAAGTACCTATAAGGCTTGACTGATTGACAAAAGGTTTGAAACAACGTCAAGCAATTGACTACGATGAAACGTTCTCACTAGTTGCAATGCTGGAATCCATTAGAATTCTACTTTCCATTACGACTTACCATGACTATGAGATTTAGAAATTGGATTTCAAAATAGAATTACTTAATGGGAACCTTCAGGAAGATGTCAACATGACACAACCTGAAGGGTTTGTGACTCCAAAGGATTCCAATAAGGTATGCAAGTTGCAGAAATCCATTTATGGACTAAAGTAAGTATCTAGGTCATTGAACATTATTTTTGATGAATTCATAAAAGAATTTGGTTTTATCAAGAATTAATATAAGCCTTGTGTCTACAAAAGATTTAGTGGGAGTGCAGTCATTTCCCTAATACTATATTTTGATGACATATTACTTATTGGAAATGAGATACCAATCTTACAGTATGTTAAGTCATGGTTGAATCAATGCTTATCCAGGAAATACGTGGGCGGGGCAGCGTATATTCTTGGGATCAAGATACATCTTGATAGATCTAAGAGATTTCTGGGCCTATGTCAAAGTACATGCATTGATAAGATACTGAAGAGATTCAGTATAGAACAATCCAAGAGGGGATTGTTGCCAACGTTACATGACATTCATCTTTCCAAAAAAAGTGTGTCCTCAGATACATGAGGAAAGAAAGATAATGGAAAGGAATCCATACACATCAGCGATTGGGTCAGTCATGTATTCCATGCTATGTACAAGTTTGGATGTCCCCTACGCATTGAGTGCGGTAGGCAGATATCAAGCTAACCCAGGTGACCTCCATTGGATGGTAGTCAAGGCTATCCTAAAGTATTTGAGGCATACTAAGGATATGTTCTTGGTTTATGGAGAAGATAAGGAACTAGTCATCAGATGATATGCAGATTCTAGTTTCCAGACTGATCATGATGACATGAAGTCGTAAACAGGATACATCTTCACTTTGAATAGAGGTGCAGTGAGTTGGAAGAGCTCAATGCAGAGTGTGGTCACTGATTCTACAGTAGATTATTAGTATATAGAATCTTATAAGTAAGCTAAATAATTATTTTGGATGTGAAGCTTCATCTAGGAGATAGATTTGATACCTAGCAGTAAAGATCTCATCACATTGTACTGTGATAATACTACAGTAGTGGCTCTCGGAAAAGATTCAAGGTCACATCAGTGTATGAAGCACATAATTCGGAAGTATCATCTCTTGAGGGATTTCTCTCATATAGTTGAAATTGTAGTGACATTATATCCATGGAAGATAATGTGGTGAACCCCTTAACTAAATCCTAGACTCAATAAAAACATGATCATCATATGAGGTCTAGTAGAATGAAAGTCGTTGGCAACTGACTATTGTTAAAGGGGAGTTTGTAATAGTTAGTGTCTTAGAACCAACTATTTTTACTTTGATTACATGTATATTTAATGTATTATTACATATTGTTCATTGTTCTAAATTACTATGATGTAATAATTTCCTAGAGTATTTGTTGCAATGATAAGGTCATGGCAGTTCCCCGCTAGGATGAGAACCTTGAAATGCTATAATAATATTCTTAAAAATAGTTTTGTGGTTGGATGACATACTATTATGGGACAAATAGCATGAAGACTGTCAGGTGCGAGTACTCATAAGAAGATGATACTTCCTCTCATGAATTTCACACTAGGTAATCTCCAAGATAGAAGATTATGAGAACAAAACCGCTAGTAGAAATTCTTCATGTTTTGGTTTCATCAGATATTTCTATCTGCGAGCGTGTGTAATGATCCTTAGACATTAATATTATCATTAGCAGGTGTCACAAATTACGCACATTGATTTACTGAAGAAAACCATCACGCAGATAGTTGGAAGGAAGTAGGGTATGTTGGGTGCATCATTGGTGGCATGTTATTAATGGATAAGTTGAGGAAGGATTTTCCCTTCCATATATGGAAGTTGATATCACGACCCTTTGATTGAAATAGAACCGTCGCGTGAAATTCCATGGACATGGTGTAACGAAGATTTTATTTCATGTACTCAAAGAACGACGTATCAAGCATAAAAGTTGATGAAACAATCATGAAACCTTATTTATGACATATTTCAACAAAGGGATTATATTACACAGGGAGTGTTTGTATGTGGATGTCATTGTTTCAACTTTACGTTCTTTCTCTTGGGTGCCTTGACCCATTTTTAGACAGTACTCTTGGACTTTAGGTCAGCCCACCTAATGCCAATGAGAAAGAATCCTAGAGGGTCACACATGAAGTATTTTTAGTGGTCTTGGTTAAATTCTATTTGAATTTAATTAATAAAATAAATATTATTCTCAAGACCGTGGAATAATTTTATTCAAGTTACAATGATCGCATAAATTAAATTAAATTTATTTATTTATTTTATTGAACATTTAATAAATATTTATTTATTAGTTTTTAAATAAAATATTTATTTAAGAGAATAAATTATTTATTTATTTATTCGGGTGTTCAATAAATGGAAGTGGAGTTCGAGAAGACCAAGGTCAGTCCAGTAGTAAAATAATTATTTGTAAGATAGTAAATAATTATTTAATTAGTTGGAAAAAATTAAAATAATGCTGGTATTATTTTATGATGCGGGATTTTATTTATAATTCTGTTTTTTGTAAGACGGAACACCATAAATAATGACACAATATTATTATTAAATTTAAGGGTTTTCTCCAAGTTCATTAATGTATTTAATTGTTTCTATGCAATTAAATATTGTAACTGAAATTCCATGTATATTAATAGGCAAGTACGCCTATTGTGCCAGACACCACACCACATGCCTGGTGAATTGATAATTGTTGAGCCAGACAATTTCTCTCTTGAATCCTCTTCCGTACCCACTCATGAATGAGAGACATTCTTCAATTCCAAATAACAAGATAGCAAGAACGACCAACACAAGACACTCTCCTCACCGCGCTAGCACCTGGAGAACGAGCGATGTCGATTGAAGGCCATCAGAGCACATGTGGATCACCGCTAGAGGGATTCTAGTGTCAATAATTACAAGTGAAACAAGATAATCCGGAAGGGTCATTCTGGATGATCAACATCATTAATGAAGAAAAATACCAAAGATACAAGTATTATTTTTCTTTATGAAATTAATTAAATTAATTATAAACATGATGTGCAAGATCCTCTCTAAGGTTTCATGCATCTTTCATCTTTATCTAAATCTTTGATTATATTCTATGGAGACTGGTGTTAATCATTGTGTTCATCCCAAAATAATCATTGATCTTTGTAAAAATAAATTTTGGGTCCCATCCCAATCACGCTTTCGCTGTGCCCAGAACCTTCGCAAAAACAAAGTAGTTATTTCCAAAAATGTAACTTTATCATGGAATTGCTAATAAGTGGGTAATAAAAGGACATAAGAAAATAATATATGGTATGATATATATGAATATATTACTGTTTCTATAATATATGTATAATAAACTTATATTTATTATATTTTAGGTTTGAATGAGTACGACAAAAGTCAATACTTAAGGTAAGGGATTTCTGAATCACTTTTTACTTCATTGAGACACATGTAATATTCACCACTTATTTTTTTATATGGTGTATATACTTCCAATGAATGTATATTATGATTATTATCCTAAAAAATATTTGGGATGACATATCCATTTTAGGATCTCTCTTTCCAGGGGTTTACAGTTCAAAAGATAACAAATCAGTAAGGGATTTATGTACCACTTTTATTTTATATGAGAAAAATGACATATCCACCACATGTTTCTTTTATGTGGTGTATATAATTACCATGAATGTATTTTATAATTTTAATACTAAAATTCTTGGGTATTTTTATATCCAGTTTAGGAACTCTCTTTCACAGGGTTTAAAGTTCAAAAGTTAACAAACCAGTAAGGGATTCTTTTCTCAATTTACCTTATTTGAGAATTATATTATGTTATACACTTATATTCCTTCACGAGGTGTATATAGAGACCCTTTGACATGTAATATCTAAAAGTGACCAACTGGGGTCAATGTAATCACAGAGAGGGGGGGGGGGGAGTGAAGCACTTATATCGTTTTCTTTTATGTTTTGTTTCTTGTATAAAAACCTTCACCTCCTATTAAAGATATATCACTTTACTAAAAAACACTCACACATCCAAAAGAACACAAGTATTTAAAAGGTTAACTACTCAATAAGTGTAGCAAGTACTTGTAATGGTTTGGAAATAATATGATACCACATGATCCACTAGAAAACTATCATTTTGTGTAGATACAACAAGAAGAAAATACCCTTACACTTTTGTAGCACTATGATCAATAAAATAGTACATGAAATTATTATAGAACTAATGAAGTAAATAAGTTTTGTGAAAATTTTATAATCTTTAACTAGTTGGTTCTGATCATGTCACTATGCTACTTCAAAAACATACACATTTGTAATTATTTTGAAAAATATTCTTCACTTTTTTACCCAAAAGTAAGTAGGAACAACTTCTCTAAATTTCATAAAAAAAACCCATGTCTGATAACTCACTCCAATTATACAGTCTGATTCATCAATTAGAAAACAAGTCTGAATGTTAGTTTGGAAACTTTTCAGATTCACTTCTATCTTTTCTCAGAATAATTAGTTCGATTTCTCAGTCTGATCCAGACAACCTTGACCCCTAGTTCTTCGATCCGGAAAAATGTTTCTCATGAAATCTCTTTCTGAAAATCCTTCCTCTACCAATTATATCTAAAAAATTCCATTATTATCACTCTCTTTCATACATGAATAATGTCAAAGTATATTTCACTTTTACCTATGTTAATATATTCCCTAGAAATAGAAAACTTGGGAATTGAAAATATTTTTCCATCTCAAAGAAGTTAAAACTTTTTATTAAAATTGATAATTTTAATTCTATTTTAAATCTTCCAAAGACTTATAAACTCTATTAGATTCTTCTCAAAACTTCTTTAATATTATCACAAATTCTATTTTATTCAAAATTTGAAAATATTCTTCATAGAAAAACTATTTTTCATTCTAATTTTCCTAATTCTATTAAAAAAATGTAAAATAAAAAACTTTTTTTTACAATGCTTCACACCAACAAAAAAATTTATTCCATAAACATCATTGAAAATTCTGTAGACTTCGAAACCCAAAAATAGTATGATGTCATGTTTAAAAGTATTCCACCTTCTTTACTTGTTAAAATCGTTCTCATAGCAATTCACTTTATCTAATTAAGATCTACATCTGATAATTCATTAGTGTCAATGCGTTTTTGATGAGTCTTGACCCAAATAAAAACAATTCGTAACTTTTTCTCTATGAAAATGGTTGAATTCATTGTTTTGATTCATCTTATTGATCGTTCACTGACCCCATATGATGGATCAGTCTCTAGAACTTATTTTATTTATATAATTCCACACTTAACAACTCTATTCTTCCTATAATAAGACTCTACATATAATTCTGTTTTGATACTAAAAAATTGTATGATGAATCAGTGTCAGAATACATCTGATGAACTGGTACCAGAACATGTCTAATGGACTAATGTATGTTGACTTATTTCTTTATAAAACTAATCAACTGATAGATCATTCAAATAATTAGTTCAACTGATAGATAATCTCATCTGATGGATCAATTTATCGGAACTTTTTAAAACCTCTAACTTTAGAAAATTAAAACTTCTAGCCTTCAAACAACTTCTGCATCTGTTACAACTTAAACCAATGATCTGAAACCCAAAGAATTTGACTTCATATTCTATTATCTTCAACAAAATTATTCTTATATAATGAATTATTCATGTTATTTAGTACATTAATATTTCCATAGAATCATCAGACTTATTTCTCATAACTTCTTGGAGAGAAACTTTGTATGCCCAAACATATTTTCTCCCCCTTTCATTCACAAATCTTGGATCAAAAGTTTTTAGAAAAATTATGATGCTGAGAACTTTTTCATAGAAAATAATAACTAGATTTTGTTTTAAATTTATAAAAATAAATTTTGAATCTAAAACAACTTCCCAATATATTCATAAAAACTCCATTCTAGAAAACACATGATCCTAAAAAACATGTTCACCCAAAAAATATCTTCTGAAGAGAAAACTGAAATTCATGGAATTTCTTAAGAAATATTTGTATGATCCTCTAAAATCATAACACTTGTGTCTGATCACCAACACTTACTGAGTGAAGCGATTTTAATTAAATAAAACAAAATACAAGATATTTATAAAAACACTTCTTCTAGCATTCAAAAACCCCTTCCAACCAACTTAGTCCTAACAATACCCCCCCCCCCATTTGGATTTTATTGTTAACCAAGGTTCATAAATCACTATAAATTTGTTACTCATGCTATGGGTAAATAAAAAACAATTCTAATCCTACGTGAGAAAACTCATTGTAGGAAACAAAAATCATTAACAACAAAGCCCTGTTCTCCATAAGTAGTGACTCAAGAACTTTTCTCGAACTGAAAACTTTCCACAATTCCTCACAACTTATTTATTCCCATAAAAACAATTTTCCTACAATAAATTCAAAAAAAAATTAATGGTTCAAACATTCACACACTGAGTTCATAGATTACCCAAAACTCCCCTGAAATACATTCTTCCTTAAATGGTTTAACACATAGAGATGGATAGATTTTTGAAACATCATTCCCCTACTTGAAAACACTATAAAAAGACTAGTTGAGATAGGGGATAAAGGAAAATACCTCAACCTTGTAGATAAATTAGTTGGATGCCCATGTTTAACCTTAGTTTTCCAAAATAATACTTTAGTAATAGTATTTTGAATATATTAGAAAATTATTCCATTTTAGGAACATATTCCAACTTGAGTTTAGTCTTCTCCACGTGTTATTTGATGAAGTTATATTTGATATCAATATTTTTTGAATGATAATTTTGAATTCGATTTATATTATGATTTATAGCACTTTGATTATCACAACCCAAGATAAGGGGTAACTTCACTTAAAGAAACAAATCTTCCTAAAGATTCTTCATCCACATATGTCATGTTACAACTTGAGTGGTGTAAACATATTCAGATTCATCCATTCTAAGAGTTAAAGATTTTTTATATTTAGTATTCAAACTCACAAAAATTTCCACCAAAAATAAAACTCCACTAGATGTAGATCTTCTATTATCCACACTACCTTCCCAATCACCATCTTTATGACCAAACAAATCAATTCCTCACGAGCTCTCATATTTGACACTGAAATATTCTATTCCTCTAATATATCTAAGAATTCATTTTCTAGCTAATAGATGAGATTCATTTGGAGCACTTTGGAATATTTCACATAAAGTAACAAAATACATAATATTTGGTCTTGAAGAAGTCATATATAAAAAAATTCCAATCAACTTCTAAAACTCTTTATAATCTACTTTATTTCCTTCTCCATATTTAGACAACTTGGTTCCCACTGAAATTGGTTTGGAGAAAATGTTTCAAATTTTCCATGAAAAACTTCTTAAGAATTTCATTAGCATAATTATCTTGAGATAGAAAATTTTATTTCTTATTTTGTGAGATTTTTATGCTAATAACGTATTTTATTTCACCAATCATGGACATTTCAATCAACTTCTTCATATCTTTAGTGAACTTTTCACAAGTTCATTCATCACTCCCAGTAAAGATAATATCATCAAAATACACAATAATAATGAGATAAATATCATGATTTTATTTAAGGTAGATATTATTACATACTCTCCCATTCTTGAAATTAAACTTCCTTAATAAGGTATCCAATTTGGAATACCAAGATCTCAGAACTTTTTGTAACCCATACAAATCTTTATTCAAATTTCACTCATAACTTTCTTCATTTCCAATAAAAAAGACACATGGTTGTTGAACATAAACTTATTAATAAAGTTCTCTATTGATAAAATTTGATTTAACATACACATGAAAAATTTTATAACATCATTGTGAAATAATTGCAAGAAGGATTCTGATAGTTTATAACCTTTCCATAGGAGAAAAATTATCATCAAAATCAATTCCTTCAATCTGTGAGTATCCTTTGAAAACTAATTGTGATTTGTTTTATATCACTCACCATATTTAATCAAATTGTTTCAAAATACCTACTTTGAACCAATAACATTTTTATCATTTGGTTTGGGTACAAGTTCCCAAGTATCATTCTTCTCAATCTGATCCAACTCTTCATTCATAGTAAGAATCCATTCTTGATACTCAAAAGATTAATTAACATATTTTGGATCAAATTTTGAATACAAGGAAGTATTTCTAACAAAATTTTATGTTCTTATTGTTTGAAATTTTTATTTTTCACCACCAATAAAGATTTGAACTTTCACCTATTTCCTCAGCCTAAGATGAGATGTAGGAATTTTTTACTCATCAATGGAAATAGGTGAGTCTGATTCTTCCATCTACATGGAATCACCATTGTAAGAATTATTTTCATGTTCCTCAATAATGAATCTTTTATCTTCTTAATATTCTATTTATACATGTGTTTGTGAAACATCTTCCTCATCTTTTTTAAGAAATTTTAAATCAAAAAAGTCAACTATTTTTCAGGATTCTTTATTAAAACATATATATCTTCTACCATCTAGCAAATATATAAGAAATATTCCATCATCACCTCTTTGATCAAATATTCCAATATTTTCACCTTTTTTTTATGATGTAGGGAATTTCAAAAATTATTAAGTGTTTCAAACTTGGAATTTCATTATAGAACATTTCATAAGGATTCGTCTCATAACTTGGTCTGAAGAAAGATTGATTCTAAATATAAATAGATATACTCATCACCTGACTCTAGAAGTAGTGTGAAAGACCATGTTCAATCATCATTGTATGCCCCATCTCCACCAAACATTTATTCTTCCTTTCAGCAACACCATTATATTATGGTGAGTGTGGTTCACTGAATTCATGCTGAATTCCATGTTTTTCATGATAACTTATGAATTATTCATTCGTTTATAAACTACCATTATCAAATTGAAACTTCTTCAAAAAATATCTATATTAATTTTCATATATTCTCCTGAAAACCTTAAACATTTTTAGAGATTATTATTTATGTTTCAAAAACTTAATATGAGTAATGCGTGTAAAATCATTAATGAAAGAAATAAAGTACATATCTATGGAAGTTTAATGCTCACTCATTGGCCCACAAATATTAGAATGACTCAACTCCAGGGGTCGAGTTTAATGAATTTCAACTTTATTATGCACTGAGTCTGTAATATTTCCTTTCTGAAAAAATGAAACACACCGATCTCTTATTCTTGTCATATCAAGAATATCACAAAAACTATATTTCATTGATAACATACTTATATTTATCTGACACATATGTCCCAACCTTTTATGCTACAACTTATTTTTTTCATCATGTTTAGGTAAAATGAATTATGTACTTCACCAAATTGAAACAAGTTTCCATTTATATGTTGGCCTCTCCTAAAATTTTTTCCATCTTTAACTCTTTTAAAAAAACATATCTTCTAAAAAAAAATTATTTACATCATAAAAAAATTGTGAAAAACTTAATAATTTGTGCTTCATCCCATAAAAAACATATCATTCTTAGAATTTTTATTTTCTTCCCCCAATAATATCAGATCCAACACCTTTGATTTTGAGAGATGAATCATTTACAAATTTCATTGTTCCTTCTCTAAATTATTTCACATTATTAAAAAATATAAAATATCCTTTCATATATGAGGAGCACCTGCTATCCAAAATTCAGTGTTATTCTCCTTTTATATATTTGAGAGTAGTTTATATAACAATAGATTTCTCTTTCCCTTTTATCTTCCTTCCCATATAGATTTTGTGAATATTTATAAAAATGTTTTTGTGCTCATATCAAAACAAGACATCCTTTAACAGGATTTTAAGGCTTTCCACACCTTTCACAAATAGTTTCTAGAAGTTTGAACCTTTTTTCCAGTTTAAAAACAACTTTATCATAATTCTTTCTCTGAGGAGATTTAATACCCATAAAACATTGATTACTATTACTCATGGGATAATTTTGATGTTATTTATTGAACCTAAACATATTTTGGGTATGTTCAACTCCACCACAATACCAGTAGTAACCATAGAAATAATATTTTTCTCTATAACTTCAGTACTTCCAAGAGTTGTGAAAATATTTTTTAAAAAATATATTATCTTCCACAACAGAACTTTGTTGACCCCAATATTTAGGTTATTAACCAAAATATTCTTCTCCAATTCATATTTCTTCCATAAATTATCATAATCAGAAGTAGTATCAACCTTTGTTTCAGACATTTAAATTTTAGAAACTTATGAATTTTCAACTTTTTTGGTTTTTTCCAAATACAAAATTTTCTTTAACTTTATCCTTCTTGGGAACATATTAATCATTATTTTGAAACATTGAGGATAATTTTTTTTGATATTTTTTAGTTTCATTCTTTATAGAACTTTCACCAACATTAGAGATAAAATTATTGAAACTCAGAAATCCCTAATTAGATTTAGATAACTTTTTTGAACAAGTTCTAAATCTTCCTCCTTCAATTTTAAATTCACATCAAGATTTTAATTATGATTATTTTATTTTTCAAAATATTTATTCAAGTGATAGATATATTTTAGAATCTTATATTTATTTTCAAGAAAATATTCTTTATTTTTTATGTTAAACTTTCTTTTTAAAATTTCTTTATTTTTCTTTCAAGTCTCACAATATTTCTAATAAATTCCTTTAAATTTATTTTTAGATGAAATTATAGTTGTGTATATTATGATTTAGAATTACTACTTTCATCACCAGTAACAATTCAAAATTTAACATTGAAATAAATGAGTTTTCTTTATCAATTTTATTGAGTTTTTAGTTTCAAATTCACTATCATAATCTTCATAATATTTAGACAAAAAACTTCTCTAGTTGGATTTTTATAACCTTTTATATTTTACCTTGGAAAAATATTTTTATTTGTAAACATGTATATACAAAGAACATATTGTCCTCCTATCACCTTCATCACTTTCTTATTCATCTTTTCTTAGAGAGAGATTTTTAGAGAAATTCCTAACAACTCCATATTCAAAACATTTTAGAGTAATATTACATTTGTACTTTATTGCACCTATTTCCACATTATTATAAAATAATGATAATAATTCATCAAGATTTTTACTAACCTCATCATCAGATTTAGAATCACTAGCTTCTTCATCTTCTATAATCTTTTTGTATTTTATTTTCGTAGTAACTTTGAAGGAAATTTCTTGGTCAACTTTTCTCTTCTTTTAATTACATTATATCTTAGCATTTCACATGTAATGAGAGTAATATGAAGATAATACAAGGATAGATTTTTAGGATCTATATAATTAAAATATAAAACTTTAGCATTAAATTTTTCAAGAATAATTTGTAAGACCATTTCAACAATAATTAAATCTTCCGGCTTTTCACCAAGACATTTTATGGTGATAATAATATCATTCACCCTTGTAAATAAGACACCAACAGATTCATACTCAGCCATTTTTATATCTTCATACTAGAACCTCTAAATTTGTAACTTTTATTTCTTAACTTTATTTTTTCCTTCATATATATTTTTTGATTTTTTCCAAATACCTTTATCAGTTCTAACTCCCATAACATTGTTAAATTCACTTTCAAAGAGAGATTATAGTGAAGTATTTTTATTCATTCTATTATTATCAAGATTTTTCTTATCAATAGATGCAAGAAAAAAAAATTCAACAAGAGGATGAAATATATCTATAGAAGCTTCCAAAACATCATACCCAAGAGAGAGAAGATATTAAAAAATTCTATATTTCCAGATGTGATTGTTCTTTCCATCAAAAACTGGAATCCCCTCACTATTCACACAATTAAAATTCTCTATAATAACTTTTCATAAAAAAATTAGAAAATTAGAAAATGAAGGGAACCTTCCCTTTGATTCTAATTGTAAAGGCCCAACTAGGATCAATGTAATCACTGAAAGGGGGAGGGGTGAATTAGGGATATCTTTTTCTTTTATGTTATCTTTATTGTATAACAACCTTCACCTCCTATTAAATATTTATCACTTTAATAAAAAATAAATATTAAAATATCTATAGGAACATAAGTATTTATAAGTTTCACTACTCAATTAGAGTATCTAGTGCTTGGTATTGTTTAGAAATAATTCAATACCACACAATCCACTTGACAGTAGTTCTTTTTTGAGGATACAACAAGTAAGAAATTTCCTTACACTAGTGTAGCACTATGATCAATACATCAGTTCATGTGATTCTTCAAACATGAATGATGTAAACAAGTTTTGTAAAAATTTTAGAATTTTTCACCATCTAGTTCCTAACATTTCATTGTGATGATTAAAAAATTTCCAATTTTGTAATTATTTAGAAAACTATTCTTCACTTTCTTACCCTATATGAGGTAAGAAAAACTTATCTTTAATTCATACAAAAAAATTAGTTTGATAGATCACTCTGATTCTTTATTCTAGAAACAAGTCTAAATGTTAGTCCAGAAACTATTCAGATTCACTTCTGTCTTTTCCCGGAACAGTCAGTCCAATTTCTTAATCTGATCCAAAAAACCCAGACCAAAACTTCTTATATCTGAAAATATATTTATCATGAAAAATATATTCAGAAACCTTCCTCTACCAATTCTATATCAAAAACTCAAGTGATCTCACTATCTCATTCATGTGAATACTGTTTGAGTACATTATAATTTGACATCTATTTATAGGTTTCTTAGAAGTAGAAAATGCCGAAAATAATTTTTTTTCCTGATCAATGAAATTCACACTTTTGAAAAAAAAATGGTAATTTGAATTCAATTTTAACCATTTCCCTAGACTTATCAACTATTATAGATTCTTCTTGAGCCTTATTGAATTTTATCACAACTTCATATTTCTTTGCGTTTTCAAACGATTCTTCAGACTAAAACTATTTTTCATTCCAATTTTCCCAATCTGATTGAAAGCATATAAAATAGAAAAATTCTTATTTTTATGCTCTACACAAACTGAAACTATTCTATCATAAATATCATTGAAAATTATGTAGACTTCAGAACCCAATAATAGTCTAATGTCATCTTAAAATTTTTTCCACTTTCTTTACTTGTTCAACTATTCCTCAGACTGATGAACTACATCTGATGAAGCTTTTTCTTCAATGATTCATTAGTTTTAAGGATTATTTAATGAGTATTGACCCAAATCAAAAGAATTAATAAATTTTTCTCCATGAAAATAGTATACTACATTTTTTTGATTCATCTAATTGGTCAGTCTATAATCCCATATGATGGATCAGTTTCCGAAGCTCATTTTATTCATCAGTTTCAATAGTTTAAAACTATAGTCTACCTCCAATATAACTTTTCATCTGATGTCATATCGATACCAACAATTTTTCTAATGGATAAGTGTTAGAATCCATCTAATGAACTGGTGGAAATATTTTTCCATTGGATCAGTGTGTATCAACTTATTTCTTTCTGAAACTCAAAAAAAGATAGCACATTCAAATAATTGGTTCTACTAATGGGTCATCCAATCTTATTGATCGATCAATCAATACTTTGAAAACACATGACTTCAAAAATTCCAATATCCCTCCTTTAAACAACTTATGCGTCCAATACAACTTAAACCAATGATTTGCAACTAGAAGACTTCGACTTCATATCCTCATCTCTTCTAAAAATTAATTCTTATATCATGACTTATTTTTGATGATGAGGACATTAAGATTGACATATCATCATCAGAATTATTTCTCATAACTTCTCAGTGATACACTTTTTACACCCAAACATATTTTCTCCCCCTTTCTTTCAAAAATCTGGATCACAAGTTTTTAGACAATTTATGATGTTGATAACTTTTTTCATATAAAAGAAATGTCATATTTGGTTATGAACGTCTCAAAAGACACTCTATCTATGAAAAAAATTCCCAATCTTTTCTGAAAAAACTCTATTCTAGAAAACAAGTTCCTCTAAAAAAATTGTTCACCTAAAAAACATCTTTAGAACAGAAAAACTGAAATCCATGGAATTTCTTAATAAATTTTCATTCAATCTTCTGAAACTGAAACTTTTAAATCTTATCACCAACACTTACAAAGTAAAGTATTTTATGTAAATATAGAAAAATAAAATACATTCAGAAAAATAATTCTTCCATCATCTGAAAACCCCCTCCATCCAACATGGCCCCTTAAATATCATGAATTTATTTATCCTCGTGATATTTTAGGTTCTATTTTATGTTATTTCTTTATAGGGACTATGATTTAATTTTACCAAATTGGTAAATATTTTATGATGTAATCTCATCATTTATTGGGATTTTTTATGATTAAGACCCCAATATTGAAATCTCGTGATCTTTTTCTCAAGAATCATCATGAATTTTCTTCTCTTATGGTCATTCATCATATCTTAAAGTAATGGTACCATTTTTCCGCTCATTGTAACATTAGATAATTAATAAAATGGTTTTAGAAAAAAATTTACTTTATTTCTCTCTTCAGATGAAAATATGTATTATTCCAAATATATTTTTTCTAAAAATGATTTCAACATTATTATTAAATGATATTTTAACCTCATTTTCATGGAAAATGATTTTGAAAATGTTTAATATTTTAAAAAAGTTTTTAAAAGTTTTTTAAAATATTCTTTTATAAACTTTTAAGGTAATTTTTAAATAAATGGATATTTAAAATGTTTTAAAAAGTGTTTTTCAAATAAGAAAGAATATTTTCCTCAAGAAAATATTTAAATTATTTTTATAAGATTCCTTTATAATATTTCAAAGAAATTTTCAAAGAAAAGTATTTTTCAGAATGTTTTAAAAAGTGTTTATAAAAAAAAGTATATTTTCCTCAAGATATTTTTTAAACAACCTTTCAAAAAAAATTCCTTTAAAGATGACATCCATCGATGTTAGCTATGCATTACCAGGGATATGATCCATGGATAATATTATTATTATTTCTATAAATGATTTGTATTTATGATGATAAGTTACTTATGAAACCTATTTATATTCTACGGGTTATACCATTATAAATTTTTTATGAATACCTCTTCTTTTCACAGGTTATGATAAGATGAAATGATTATGAAACGAGACACTTTTCCATAGGTTATGATATGATGAAATTTTTATGATACCCATTTCATTTCATAGGTTATGATATAATGATTTTTTTGTGATCTTGTGACACACATAAATATGGTATTAATTATGTGAAGGGTGGTATTTATATCTCCCTTAAATGTGTTGGGTAAAGATTTATATCTCATGAGACACACAATGTAACGACCCAAACTTTTATCAATGAAAATTCTTCTTAATCTAATTAAATGTCTTATTATGTAAAATGGTTATATAAAACATATGCACTTACTTGGTTTTATGTTTTTGGATTTTAAAATACCGTTAAGAATTTTGATCGTTTCTAATATAGTCATTGAATTGTGATCACGTGATGAGTATAAATATAGGGATTTAACAAATCCAATTTACTCTGACAAAGGAAGCAATGACCTCATCCAGTAGAATTTCCCCACACAAAGCCAATTTGTCAAAGTTCCTAAAGTAGGTGGAATAATTGGGCTTCTCTCTTGACCAATCCCTAGCCGAGATTTAACACGTTAATCTCAAAAGGAACCACCTGTGGGAGAAGTGGAAGTTGATAGAGATTACCACCTGAGCGATGTTATCTGAGCCACCCCAAGAGTCTGTCACCATCACATTCCTTACCCTTAGGTCTTATGCAAGTGTTATAAGGGTTTATGTAACAAGACCCTAGCACTATGTTTATGTGCATTATTTTTGTATATAATAAATAATATACATTCTTTTTATTATTTTTATTTTGTAAATAGTTTTTAAAGAACAAATAGTATTTTTAGTTAATATTCAATTAAGAAATATATTTTGATGAATTAAGGGATTTTTGAATTAAATAATAGTTTAGTAAAATATTATTACTAAGTTACTTTTTATTAAATATAAATGATCTTATAATTTTTATGAATACAATTGTGAATTTTACTAAGGTTTGAAAGCCATTTTTGTCAAAACCGATAAATTTTTGATAAATATCGGGTTTTTATTTAAATGTAAAAAATTAAAATATTTAGAAAATTATTTAGATAAAATGAATATTATTTTTGGAATCAAGACATCAAAATTATCCAACGATGAATTTTTCATAATTTTCTGAGACATTAGAATTTTTGGGTAATAATTAAATACCGTTTAATTATATAATGTGTTTTATGACATCATAATGACCCATTAGTGATGTAATAAAATACTATAAATGGGATTTTTGGCCAATATATATTTTTTAAAACTTAAATAATGTGATTTTATGTTTTTTTGATTTATTTTACAAATCCCTATTGGACCCTATAAAAATTATAAAACATTTTAACTTTTTAAATTGATTTACTTGAGAGTGTGACTCACCTTCATATAAGGAAGCCTAATATTTTTAGATGTTAGGCCATTTGCCTTACAAAATAATTTTTCCCACTCCCCTTTGGCAAAAACCATGGGAAAAAACCATGGTATGGTTTGTGGGTTTCATTAGTTTAACGTGTAGAGTAAAAAACCTAAATAATAAAGTATTTTGTCACGACCCATCCCCCGGGGCCCATGTCGTGACTACCCCAAGCCCGCATTTCAAAGGCCAGGGGCTGGAGACTAGAACCAAAAGGCATAATCCCTAAAACTGGTAAGGCATTGCCTTTATAACCTGTAAACACATGCAACCAAGCACAAAGCAAGATATGAACACAAGTAAACTAAATAGTAAACAGAGTGAGTACAGTAAGTAAAAGGGGCCAGAATATAAGCCCAAATGGAAAGTACAAGAAACTAAAAGTACAAGTAAACTGGAGCAAAAAGGAAGACAGTTGTTGGGTCATCCTCCGAGGTTCCAACTTGAAGGGTAAGTACAGATTTACTCCTCAGCACTCCACATTCGCTCATCTCCTTTGTGTACCGACATGTCATATGGTCCACCTCCAGGAACCGTCCAGTCCTGGTACTCTCGTCCTCAGTCCACATTGTCCATCGTCTGTACCAAACAGAAAAGGGTGCGGGCATAGCTCGTATAGGGGTGAGTATAAATATACTCAGTAGGGACCCCGATACCCTCAAGGTCACACAAAATCCACAAAGGATAAACCTCAAAGCATGAAGTCAATTGTCAACACTACTTAGGTATATGCCCATACATATACCTAAGTTATCAAGTATACCCATCTCAATCATGAGGAAACACAGGGTCCAACCCAAAATCCCAAATCTCAATTGTTCCTTAAAGGAAGGAAAACAACAAAGGAAAGTACCACACATGTAAGAACTCAAATCACACTAGGTATAACTTAAGTACGACAGTGGAGATGATTAGTTATAGCTACTGAATCATCTTACTCCGTTAAGAGGCTCTGCAGCAGACCCACACAAAATCTCTAGGAGCTGACCCACATAGGATCTGTACAAGCTAACCCACATAGGATCACTTGGATCTGACCCACAGAGGATCACTAGGAGCACACCCACACAGGATCTCTAGGAGCTGACCCACACATGATCGCTAGAATCTGACCCACACATGATTGCTAGGAGTTGACCCACACAGGATTGCTAGGAGCTGACCCACACAGGATTGTTAGGAGCAGACTCAAAGAGGATCACTATGAGCTGACCCACACAAGATTCCTAGGAGATGACCCACATAGGATCTCTATGAGCTGACCCACACAAGATCTCTAGGATAGGAACCACACAGGATCGCTAGGATCCGACCCACATAGGATTGCTAGTCAGTCTTCTCGTCACAGCCAGCTACTGGGTTCCATCACTAGGCTTGCTTGTCTCCGAGAGAGTTTTCTCCCCAAGCCACTGGTCAATACTCCAACATCTATGAATTCCGATGAAGAAGTATCACAAAGGACCACCACGTCATAGGGGTCTCAATGCAATAGACGGTACGTCAATCGGACGCCCGGTCTGTGAGTTATTAGCCTTTTAGTCCTGAGGGCCCGATTGGATTTGTGCTCAATCCAACCCGACGGTACTTCATTCTTATCTAAAACTCCATTGGGGTATACCAAAGGGACCATATCACTCCAAGGTTTCTAGATCCACTAACGGTTCATAAAACTGATGTCTGGTGCCAAAGTTATGGCCAAAAGAGCGTAAAAATAGGTCAAAGTGGGTCTCGGTCCAGTCCGAACCGGTCGGACCGACCCGTCCCGCAATGCGGCCCTGCCTGTTGGGTCTGGCTCGAGACACAATGGGTGCTTTGGAAAGCCGCGAGGGTCATGAGGGACCGCAGGGCGCCTATGCCATGGAGGGTTCCGTGAGAGCGGCTCAGCCGCGGGGGGTGTAGCACGGCCGCGGGCGGTTCGCCTGCGGACAGCGGCCGAGCCGCGGCGCGGTGGCTCGACCGTAGGGGTTTGGACATAGAGCGGCGACCCAGAAGCAGGGAAATGGCTTGGCCGCGGGGGTTCGTCTACAGAGCAGCGGCCCGGCTGTGGGGTGGCTGCTCGAACATGGGGGTTCAGCCGCGGATGGTGGCCCGACCATGGCGTGGTGGCTCAGCCGTGGGGAAGTTTGACCATAGAGGCCACAAGCGATGATGCCGCGGGGTGGCACCATTGTGCCATCACCTTCATCGCGGAAAGTAGAGGGGTTTCCACCATTCTCGTGCCTCATTGGTTCCAAAAACCTGCTCCATTTTCCATCTTCCTCCATCGCAAAGAATACCACATATCATCACAAGAATTGCGAAGAGGACATGCCATATTTGTTTGGACCGCACTCTCTACATTAGATAGGTAGCAAGCATCTCAAAGTAATCATGAATCAAGAACGAGTATGGAAGATATTTGAAAACATCAATCCCCACAACCCTCATCAATCTCTATTCCCAATCCCACAAAATAATTAGAAGGGAAGTACATGGGAAGTGATAATCATATATAAATAAACCACAAACTCATTCGCTTGATGATTTCAACGAGGCTGCAAGGAAGAAGATGAATCATTGGGAAAAGACAGACGTCGGTGTCATCGGTGTTTTCCTCGATTGTTAGTTCATGCATTGTCCTCTTTCTTGATTCTGAAGAACATTCTTCGATGGTGTTATTCATTCAGAGAAGAAGTTCTTCATTGGAATTCTTCGTTCGGAGAAGAAGTTCTTCATTGGAGTTTTTCATTCAGAGAATAAGTTCTTCATTGGTGTTCTTCATTCGGAGAAGAAGTAATCCTCCAAGAGATTTATCCTTTTCCAACCCAAAGGAAAAGCGGTGCCCATATAATTTCACTTAAGAAGAAATTAAGTTGGAACACACACACAAGTTGGAAAAATTAATTTAGAGAAAGGTCAAGAGGCTCCTCCTCATTAAAGAAGGAGTTGAGAGGTTTCTTCCCCATTAAGACGGGTCAGGTGCTCCCCACATCTAGTAATTCAAATTCGAGGTTTATACTCGGGTGGTCCCCACCAACATAACCCACACATGGGAGTTTTCAGGAATAAAAATAAAGACTTAATTAATTTGATTTTTATTTTCCCATGAAAGTCCCAAAAACTATCTTTCACCCTCGACCTACTGTGGTTGAGGTGAAGGTCTCTTTAAGAGAATACTGGTGTTGTGAGTTCAACGGTGCCCTCATATTTCAATTCTGAGCACCAGTTGAAAAGTTAGAAAAACCCGCTCACACGTTTAAGGAATGTACCCATAAAAAAAGTTCATAAATTCATTCCGGACACTCTGGGCCTCGGAATCATGCGCTGTCAATTTTTGTGGACTCATAAAATTACCATTTAATTAAAAAAATACATGGAAATTCCAGATCTTTACATTATCCCCACCTCAAGGCTTTGCATCCCCATAAGACACAACTCAAAACTAGGAAACAAAGTGGGGGTACTGAGCATGAATCTGAGCCACCCACTCTCATTGCTCTCCTGGAGGTTCCCGTGCTACCAACGAACGCGCACCAAAGGTATCGACCATCCACGAAGGACCCGCTCCTGTCGATCCTCAATCTCAACTGGAACCTCCATAAAATTCACCCCATCATCGATGTCCCGCACACCCTAGTTGATGACGTGGTAAGGGTCGTGCACGTATCTCCTCAGCTGGGATATGTGGAAGACGACGTGCACCCGGTGCAAATGAGGTGGAAGAGCTAAGTGGTAATCCACCTTTCCAACTCCACTGAGGACCTGAAAAGGTTCGATGAACCTCATAGATAACTTGTTGCCTCAGCCAAATCTCTTCACACCTCGTCGAGGTGATACTCTTAGAAATATGTGGTCGCCATCCTCGAACTGTAGAGGTCTCTGTCTCCTATCGGTATAAGACTTATGCCTGTTCTGTGTAGTCTTCACCCACTCCTGGATGATATGAACCTTTCTGTGGTAGCGCGTACCATATTTGGTCCCTCTAGTGCTGACTCCCCTAGGTCAGTCCAACACAAAGGTGATCTGCAAGGTTGCTCGTATGAGGCCTCTAAAGGTGCCATCCCAATGGTGGAGTGATAACTGTTGTTGTATAAAAACTCCACCAACAAAAATTGATCCTCCCAGCTATGACCGAAATTGATGACACAAGAAGGTAGCATGTCTTCGAGGGTATGAATGGTCAGCTCAGTCTGACCATCTGTTCGAGGATGGAAGGGGGTGCTCAAACAAAGTTGTGTCCTAAAGCCCTCCTGCAACCCCTTCCATAGTTGATAAGTAAAACGTGCATAAAAATTGGAGACAATCGTCAATGGTACCCCATGTAGCCACACAATCTCTTGCACATAGAGGCGTCCCAAGCTCTCTACTGATCCCTGCTCTCTAGTCGGTAGGAAGTGGGCCGACTTGGGGAGTCAGTAAATGATCACCCAAATCGAGTCATGAACCCTGGATGTACGTGGAAGTACGGTCATGAAGTCCATGGATATCCTATCCCACTTCCACTATGGGACCTCTAAAGGATGAACCAAGCCTACTGGTACCTGATGCTCCACCTTCACTTAATGACAAGTGAGGCACCGAGAGACAAACTCTGCTATTTCTTTCTTCATTCCCAGCCACCAGTGATGTCGTCGGAGATCCTGGTATATCTTTGCTACTCTTGGATGTACCGCTAGAGGGGATGTGTGGATCTCCCTCAACACTTACTCTTGAAGTTACAACAGTACCATGGTACGTAATCTGAAGAGGATGACATACTCCCCACCTTCAGAAAATCCATCAGGTGTATGTCCTATGGATATCTGTGCACGTCGAATCTCATAGCCAACGTCCCCACGCTGCGCCTCCCTGAATCACTGAAGAAGTGGGGTAGTGACTGTAGGTGACTAAAGAAAATCTTTTCCATCTCTATCCATAATGGATATCTGCAAAGCAGCCAGCTGCTCTGTCGCCTCACCTAGCACCTGTATACTAGTCTTCCTACTGAGTGAATCTGCTACAACGTTCCCCTTCCAAGAAGTATAGACTATCTCGAAGTCATAGTCCTGGAGGAACTCAAGCCAACATCGCTATCTCAGGTTCAGTTCTTTCTGAGAGAAGATATACTTGAGAATCTTGTGATCATAGTACACTGTAAAACGCTCGCCCATCATGTAATTTCGCCACATATTCAAGGCGAAGACAACTGCTGCCAACTCTAGTTCATGGGTAGCATAGTTATTCTCACTTTTTCTCAGTTTTTGAGAACCATACGTGATCACCGCTCACTCCTGCATCAAGACACATCCTAGCCTGGTCCATGATGCGTCGCAGTAGACTACATACCTTACAACCTCATTTGGAAGCCTCGATATGGGGGCACTAGTCAGCCTCTGTCTCAGCTCCTAAAAACATCTATTGGAATCTCTCTAACCACACGAAGGGTTTCCTCTTCTTCGTCAACGCTGAAAGTGGTGCTGCAACTCCGGAGAAATATGGAACAAATATTTTGTACTATCTGACCAAACCCAGGAAACTTCGTACCTCCGTCACACTCCTGGGTGGCTCCCAAGCAAGTACCGCCTCAATCTTCACTGGATCCACTGCAACTCTAGCCTCCTATATGACATGTTCTAGAAAGTGAACCTCTAGAATCTAGAATTGGCACTTCGAGAGCTTACCATAAATATGGTGCTCTCGGAGTGTGTCCAGTTCTACCTATAAATGATAGGCATGCTCCTCCTAATTAGCTGAGTATATCATAATTGCGTTGATGAATACTACTAAAAAGTGATCATGGTATGGGTGAATGATCCTGTTCATGAGTCCCATGAACACTGTTGGAGCATTGGTTACACCAAATGGAATAAACAAGAACTCATAATGGCCATACCGAAATCTGAAATCTGTCTTCTTCACATCTTCGTCTTGCACTCTGAGCTGGTGATAGCCTAATCTGAGTTCAATCTTCGAGAACCAGCATGCTCCCTTCGTCTGATCAAAGAGGTTTTCAATCCTTGGAAGTGGGTACTAGTTCTTCACGGTCACCTGGTTCAGGCGCCAATACTCAACACAAAGTCTCAAGCTCCCATCTTCCTTCTTGGCGAATAGAATTGGGGCTTTCCAAGGGGAAACACAGGGCCGAATGAATCCTTTCCCCTACAAGTCCTCTAGTTGTAACCACAGCTCACGAAGCTCCGCGGGAGCCATCCAATATGCTAGTGTAGATATCGGTGTCGTCCTGGGGTACAAGTTAATGTAAAAGTCCCCCTCTCTACGAGGAGGTAGACCCATAACATCATCAGGGAAGACATCTACATACTGATCCACCACTACAGGATAGCTCAGACTCTCCACATCAACCGCTTTGAGGGTAAGGCTAGCCAACTGATGAGTGATCGGTAGCACTCTCCTCTGGGTAAGTCCATCTTTTGCTGCAAAGGCTCCCTTATCACCAGTGAAGGTATACCTTGTCCCATCCATGTGGAAACACCACAATTCGCACCTAATATAGTCAATCTGAGCATGGATTTTAGATAAATAGTCCATACCTAAGATGATGTCGTAAGGCCTCGACGCCACTACTAGAAGATCCCAGCCAAAGCTCTCTCCTCCTAGAGTAAGCTCACACTACTGGAACCAGTGTGTAATCTTCAAATCCACTCCTGTATGAGTATCTAGCCTTAAGGATAGATCCAACGGCTCTGTTGGAATCTCTGAGCTCCGAAAGAGGGAAGTGGTAATAAAAGAATGACAAAAACCTTTGTCTATAAGTACTGCAGCTAAGGTGGATTAGACACAGATCATACCTTGTATCATCTATGGAGTGCCGTGATCGTAGGCCTCAGCTTCCTGGAGGTGATATCTCCCCTATCCACCTACTCCCTGTGGTCAGGATTGACCTCCTGGTGGTGGTGGCGGTAACATCTTGAATCGTCACCCACCGCCAGCTGCATGACCAGCTCCTCTACCACGTTTGCCTGCTCTCTGCAGACCTCCTTGGTCGAATCTCTATCTCTACCTGGGAAGTCCTTCAACCGTCTACTGATCATCCGTATGGCTAGTTAGACAGTCATGAGCCATGTGACCCTACCCACTGCATGTGTAACACTACCTGCTCCTGGCATGGCCATCTCTGCCTTGGGTGCCTCGTACAAACAACTCTAAATCCTGAGTTCGTCCACCTATAGGTCTAGTCCTTTTAGAACTCTATGTCATATGTGTACTGCCAGCTACAGAAGACTCCACTACGTGATGACAGGTGGTGGGTCTCACTGCTGGTGACTGCTCAGTAAGAAAACTCTCTACTAAGAGGGATTTCTCTAACACCCCCGCCTGCATCAGGATGCTGAGTGAGATAATCGAAGCCCTGTTCTCCTCCCTGATCCCCTGATCGAAGTTCCAAGCCTTGAAGAATGGGTCTCGTACCATATCCATAAAGTAACGTGAGAGGTTAGTAAACCTTGATGAATACTGAGCTACAGTCATGTTACCCTATTGCAGATGAAGAAGCTCATATATGCGCATTGTGCGAAGAGTTGCTGGAACAAACTCTGCCTGAAATAGGCTCTCAAAGTCTTCCCAGAGAAGCGTCACCTCATCGTGAACCTGGAGCATCAAGCTCCACCATCTACCTACTGCTTCCTGTAGAAGGACGGCAGTAAGAATCACCATGAGATCGGCTAGTGTCCCTACCAGTCGGAAGACTCTCACTACAACCTCCAACCAATCCTTAGCTGCTTGTGGGTCCATCTCTCCCCTGAACCTGGGTGGCCTTTCGCACTGGAACTCATGCAACATGCTAAAGCGGCGTGCACCGTCTGCTATTGGGGCTAGTGGACTCGGTGACCCAACGGGTAATGGTGCCACTGGTGCCTCTACTGGTGCCTCTACTGAAAGAGGGCCTTGCACCGAGGCCTCATCGCTCGGTGGGCTATCAGTGCGTGATACTCTCGGAACCCTAGCTGGCTGTCTGCGTGGAGGCATCCTGAAAAGAAACAGGTGTGCCATGGTCAATAATTTATACCTGGTGAGCTGACTCAAATAGGTCACAAATAAAACTCTTTAAAACACACATGCAATCATTTCTTTCATGTACTGAGTCGGAAATCAGAAGTCGTGGTCCTGGTGTATGGATACGTTGGCCGCTACACCAACCCTGGATTCCCTAAACTGATAACCACACTCACTACACTTAACACTATTATCATTAAAAGAAATATCAGAGTTATATTTTATATGGTAGAACTAACTCCTTTGATACCAATTTGTCAAGACCCGTCCCCCGGGGCCCATGATGTGACTACCCCAGGCCCGCCTTCCAAAGTCTAGGGGCTGGCGACTTTCACCGAAAGGTGTAATCCCTAAAACTGGGAAGGCATTACCTTTATAACCTGTACACACACGTAACCAAGAAGATATCAATATATGAACACAAGTAAAGTGAATAGTAAATAGAGTGAGTACAGTAAGTAAAAGGGGCCAGAATAAAATCCCAACTAGAAAGTATAAGTAAAATGGAGAAAAAAGGAAGACAGCTATTGGGTCGTCCTCCGAGGATCCTACCTAAAGGGTAGGTATAGATCGTCTCCTCAGCACTCCACATCTGCATGTCTCTTCTGCATACCGACACGCCGTATGGTCCACCTCTAGGCACTGTCTAGTCCTGGTACTCTCGTCCTCAGTCAGCACTGTTCGTCGTCTGCACCAAACACAACAAGGTGCGGGCATATCCTGTATAGGGGTGAGTATAACGATACTCAGTAGGGACCCCGAGACCCTCAAAGTCTCATAAAATCCAAAAAGGATAAACCTCAAAGTATGAAGTCAACAGTCAACCCTACTTAGGTATATGCCCATACATATACATAAGTTATCAAGTATACCCATCTCAATTATGAGGAAACATAGGGTCCAACCCAAAATCCCAAAGCTCAACTATTACACAAAGGCGGAAAACCCACAAAGGAAAGTACCACACAGGTAAGAACTCAGCTCACACTAGGTATAACTTAAGTAAAGTAGTGGAGATGATTAGATATAACTACTGAATCATCTTACCCCATTAAGAGGCTCTGCTGCTAACCCACACAGAATCTCTTGGAGCTGACCCACACAAGATCGCTAGGAGCTGACCCACAAAGGATCACTAGGAGCTGACCCACATAGGATCGCTAGGAGCTGACCCACACAGGATCACTAGGAGCTGACCCACACAGGATAGCTAGGAGCTGACCCTCACAGGATCACTAGGAGATGACCCACCCAGGATTGCTAGGAGATGACCCACACAAGATCGCCAGCAGCTGACCCACATAGGATCACTAGGAGCTGACCCACACAGGATCTCTCGGAGATGACCCACACAGGATCGCTAGTCAGTCTTCTCATCACAGCCAATTACTGGGTTCCCGCACTAAGCTTGCTCATCTCTGGGAGAGTCTGCTCCACAAGCCACTGGTCGATACTCCAACTACTAAGAAGTCCCACGAAGAAGAATCCCAACGTACTGCCACCACATAGGGGTCTCAACGCAACATATGGTGTGTCAATTGGACGCCCGATCCGTGAGTTATTAGCGTTTTAGTCTCGAGGGTCCGGTTGGATTTGTGCTCGATCCAACCCAACCATACCCATCTTTATCCAAAACTCAAGTGGGGTATACCAAAGGGACCGTCTCACTCCAAGGTTTCTAGCTCTGCTGATGGTTGATCAAACGGACGTACGATGCCAAATTTATGGCCAAAAGATCATAAAAATGGGTCGAAGTGAATCTAGGTCCGGTCCGACCCGATCGGACTGACCTGGCCTGGGTCGGCCAGGCCCACGCTAGGTGGTATGACAGGCCGCGAGACCGCGAGGGGTCGTGGGGTAGCTTGGTTATGGGGCGGCTCGGCCGCGAGGGGCTGTGGGGGGCCGCAGGGCGGCTCGGCCACAGAGGGTTCTGCTAGGGTAGCTCGGCCACGGGGGGTTCCGCGAGGCCGCGGGGTGGCTCAGCCGTAGAGCGGCTTGGCCGCAAGCGGTTTGGCCTCAGACTACAGCCCAGCTACGAGGCGGTGGCTCGGACACGGGGGTTCGGCCACAGAGCGGCGGCCCGGCTGTGGAGTGACAACCCGGCCGCGGAGTAACGGCTCGGCCAAGGGGGTTTGGCCGCGGACCGAGGCCCACCCATGGGGTGGCTGCTCGGCCGTGGGGCGGTCGGACCGTGAAGCAGAGCAGAGTCCATGGGGTGCAGAGTCTGCAGGGTGGCGGTGGGCGCGGGGTGGTGCAGTTGCGTCATCGCCTTCGTCGCGGCCGGTGAAGGTGTCAATCATCGTTCTCGTACCTCACCAGTGCCAAAAACCTTCTCTGGTTTCTATCTTCCTCTATCGCAAAGAACACCACATATCATCACAAGAATTTTGGAGAGTACATGCCATATTTGTTTGGACCACACTCTCTACATTAGAGTGGTAGCAAGTGGCTCAACTTAATCATGAATCAAGAACGAGTATGGAAGATATTTAAAAACATCAATCCCCACAACACTCATCAATCTCTATTCCCAATCCCACAAAATAATTACAAGGGGAGTACATGGTAAGTTATAATCATATAGAAATAAAACCCAACCTCCTTCACTTGATGACGTCGATGAGGTCGTGAGGAAGAAGACGAATCGTTGGGAAAATACGGATGTCAGTGTCATCAGTATTTTCCTCGATTGTCGGTTCGTGCGTCGTACTCTTACTTGATTCTGAAGAACATTCTTTGATGGAGTTATTTGTTCGAAGAAGAAGTTATTCATTTGAGTTCTTCATTAGTAGAAGAAGTTATTTTTTGTCATTCTTTGTTCAGAGAAGAAGTTCTTCATTGGCGTTCTTCGTTCAGAGAAGAAGTAATCCTCCTAGAGCTCTCTCCTTTTCCAAACCAAAAGAAAAAACGGTGCCTATATAATTTAACATTAGAAGAAATTAAGTTGGCACACGCACACAAGTTGGAAAAATTAATTTAGAGGAAGTTCATGAGGATCCTCCTCATTAAAGAGGGGGTTGAGAGGTTTCTTCCCCCTTAAGAGGGTTTGTGTGGTCCCCGCTTCTAGGAATTCAAATTGGGGGTTTATGCTCGGGTGGTCCCCATAACCATAACCCACACATGGTAGGTTTCAAGAATAAAAATAAAATGTTAGATAATTTTATTTTAATTTTCCCACGAAAATCCCAAAAACTATCTTTCACCCTCAACCTACTGTAGTCAAGGTGAAGCTCTCCTTAAGTGAATATAGGCGCTGCAAGTTCAACGGTGCCCTCCGATTTCAATTTCGAGCACCAGTTCCAAAGTTAGAAAAATCCGCTCACACTTTTACTAAACTTACCCATAAAAAAAGTTTATAAATTCATTTTGGGAACTCTGGGCCTCAGAATCACACACTGTCAATTTTCACGGACTTGTAAAATTTCCATTTAATTAAAAAAATTACATGGAAATTTCGAGTCTTTACAAATTCCCTCTCTTTTCCTATATAAACCCACCCAAGCTCCCACTTCTTCTTCACTAAAAGCCATTGGATCTTGAACAAACTTTGACCTTATCTCTCTATAATCCTCCTAAGGCACTCTAAGATCCCAAGAAGCCTCTCTGAAGCCTCTCCCAAACCTTTGGGATCACACTTCCATGTTTTTTTATGTTTCTATACACTTGTCTTTTAAATTTAAAATGTTAGGGTATGATTTAGAAACTCTCTCATAATTCCATCCTTATGTTTTAATGATGAGAGGCCCCTTTCTCTCTCATTAATGTCTCCCATGTACACCCGTTACTATGCTGAAATTCCAAAAGGAATATCTCTCTTCTCATTTACATTCACGAAATTATTTTGTATTATGAATATATTTTCCATTACATATGTTGGGACATGTATTTATATGAACCCCTTACTTTAAATTTCATTTAAATATGATGAGACACACCTTTATCTCTCCTCAACCATTTTTATGAATTCCTATGTCACGTTGTTACGCTGCCAAAATTGCCCAGTGATTTTCCATGCCAAAGTCATTGTGTAGTGAATACCATGCTCATTTATTTATCAATGTTATTCACCTTTATGAACATTTAATTATTGATTATATAGTTTCATTTATGAATTCCACATTCCTTTTTCATTGAATAAAAGATGATGTTTAATGAATCCATGTTATATGATCCATGTGGCACACTTATGCATGAAATGAAATTACTAAGAAGGGTGTGCCCTGATAGTGCTCCAATGCATTGGGTAAATATTAATATCATGATATGTCAAGTGAAATGAGGGCTTAATCATGGTAATTCAAGTCCAATGAGGGTTTACACATGCTCCATGTTCAATGATCCCTGACTAATTCTAATATCATGTTAAATGTTGATGCCACATTTCCATGTTATAATAATCATGTCGTATCATGTCTTTATGTTCATGTATCTCTTATGCTCCATTGATATGCCTATTTCGTAACATGTGTTGTATTATTCATGTTATGCCTTTTTTACTCCCTTACCGGGCTTTATATCTCACCCTTTTCTTATGCATGTCCTCAAGTTATCCCATGCAATGTTAAGTACTAAAGAATGTGTGTGGTCATGTAAAATAAGTTTTCAATAAATATGTAGTGTTTTATCTTCCAAGTTGTTATGTAATGTTCCCAATTTCACAATACACTAGACCTATCCATCCTCATAGTTGTCTTAAGTGAAAGTTTATGTAATAAATCATGTTTAAGTGTGAAATATAGAGAAGGGTTGTTATAGTTGGTATCAGAGGATAGGTTTAGTTATTTTTGGGATTAGGATTAGAAAACCCTAGTGAAATCCTTAGGGATAAAACTAAGTATAATAGAAACATCCCTAAATTTTGGTGAGTATTGAGTAAGTGGTTTATGAAGAAAATACATCCCTATCTGAATACGATTAGGTAGAGGAAACTCTGGCACAAATTTATCTAGGGGTAATACCTAAAAACACCACTTTGAGCTACACTCAAACAAGAATTAGTGCACGAAAACGGGCCTTTCTTCACACTTGGTTATGAAACTCATGGGAGATATGCTTTGGTAAATTCATAATCTTAGTATGAACTATTATTAAGGGATAAATTATCCTAATAATATATGTTAGGAATTAGATCATGGATAACATAGATTTAAGTCTATAAATTCACAAGTTATTGGAATCGATATAATTTATAAGTTATCATTTTTCCTCTATATGTGTTTAATAGTTGTCTTCCCTAAGTTGTTGTGGATGATGTAAATAAGTAGAAACAGAATCAAAAAGTGAAAGGTAGGGTTATCTTCTATAGTTCTACACATTATTTTATATCTCGAAAGTTTAGTAGAACAATCCCGACACCACCACAAATCATGTAAGTAAATATGTAGGTGAGTATGACAAATGGGGAAATCATTGAAACCTTTGAATATAACTCATCCCCTATCATAATTTTTGGATTGAACTTCCCAAAGAACCTCTTCATACTCCTTTTGGTGGAATTTGATGCAATTCTTATCATGAATTGTATTTCCTTATATAGAGCTTTCATAAATTATCATGAGAGGGAAATCACTCCCCATACGGATAATCGACCCCTGATTCTGTACAATTTCAATGAGGAGGATGAATATTTTTTATCACCATCATCTCAAGCATGGATATTACTGCCCTATGAGCATGCATATCTAGCTCAGATGATTGAGTCTAAGGAAGCAACCATCATTGAAGACATTCCTATTGTGAGGGAATTCACTAAAGTGTTTCCTGAGGAATTGTCTGGTCTTCCTCCTAAAAGTGATATTGAATTATCAGGTGATATTATACCTGGGGCATTGCCAATATCCATGTAGAGACCCGAAGCTTGATGTACATAGAAATTACATTAATTTTTCGGCATACTTAGTACATAACAAAAACACACACACAAGGACCGTAATAGTTTACTGTCTTTGGAAACTCGGAATATAATCTTCTAATCATGGTGAAAGATCTTCAACATCTCCCATAAAGATCTTCCCTTTTTTTTCTTACCTAAAACCTTTCTTTATATATTGGGGAAAAGAAAACATAAAAGGGTGAGCTCAAATACTCAGTAAGTGTAAACAAAAACAATATCAATCACATCATATTCATAAGAACATAACATTTTAGAAATCGTAACCTGCAAAAGAGATCATAATATCATAACATGAGATAAATCATAGTAGTGAAATGTAATCCCAATAATCATAACATAAAACATGAAACTTTTTTTCATACACACATAATCATAGAGAATCATTTCTTATTAGTCAAGACTCATTGCCAAGACTATCTTAGTGGAAAAAGTCCATTTCTGAACCGAGTTCACTCCTCGTTTCAGTCCTGTTTCACTGAACCGATTTAACCTACCGTTCCATCCATGTATATCTCATGAGATATAAAATCATTACCCAATGCATTGGAGGGAGATATTGGTCCCACCCATCTCATAATTATACCATTCTTATGTGTGCAACAAAATCATAAACCATACATCATAGCATAACCCATGTAATAAAAATGGGATTCTTAAACATCGTGACATCATAAAACAATTCATATAAGATAAAGGAATTCATAAAAATAATTCCATCACAACATAATCAAATAAATGTAATAATAGGGATAGAAACAAAACCCTATATTATCTTAGATGGAAAATAATTTTGATAAAACACTTGAACTCCATTATTGAGGAAAATATCCTTTCTACTTCAAAAACACATCTCCTTTCATAACATGTCATACAATTAAAAAGTAAAATAAGTTGATTAAAAATAAACTTGAAAACTTGTAAAGGAAGATTCTTGGAAATAATGTTTTAAAAATCCATTCATGCCGTATAAGTTAAAAAAAACATTCTTCTCGTACTTTTGTCGGAAAAGTCAAAAAGTACCTCCTATGAAAAACGAAAAAAGATTCCTTTCATATCTTTTACTAAAAACTTACCGAAGGGTAAAATTGGATTTAAACAATTGTAGGTGGATGGAAATAATATTACATATTGAGGAAACATGGATGTGTCTAATAAAATACACCCCAGTAAATTTCAAAGTATAAACAATCTCGGATAAAAATGAGATTGTGATATTTCCCTTACCTTAGGTCCGATTTGCTTCGTAAGTGTCTGAACCTCCTTTATAATGATTTAAATAATGTTATTGACTTATTCTAGAATCATACGTATTTAGGATATCATATATGGTCATATTCTTAGCTTCTTATTAGTAATATTTCATTACTACTTGTTATTCAGGTGTTTATTACTTTTTGTTCTTATGCGTGTTTTGTCGAATAAATTCTTATTTTTCCTCATTTCTAGAATGGTATTAGTGTAATATATATCATATTCATTCATTCAATTCATTTATATAATCATTATGCAATTAATATCATGTAGAACGAGTCGCATCACATCGTAGAGACGGTATTCCATACGTACGCACGAGCGATGATATCGTTCCCATGATCATGGAATTATATTGGAGTGTATGTATACTCTTTCAGAGTCAATATAACTTTACAATAATAATATATAGTCATTATTTACATCATTATATCCATCCAAGTAAGCTGGTGGTGGAAAATAGATTACACCACGGCGTGGAGACGGTATTCCGTACGTACGCACACGCGGTGATTTCATTTTCCGTAGGATGGATAGATTGTGAAATAGGGTTTTTTCATACTTATTATAACATATCATTATATGAGTGATACTGATGTCATTACTTCATAATGATACAACTAAAGAAAAAGAAGTGGAAGAAGAAATAAAGTTGAAAGAATCGGTAACGAACATTACCTCTTCTTTGAAGCGCTTCTTTGTGAAATCCTTTTAGGGCACTAAAATTGGACTTTGAATAAGACCAGGACCACTAGGATGTTTCTAGGGAAGTGGAGAAGTGAATTTGGCAGGTTTGGGCCGAGCTTGAAGGCTCATAGTGGTGTGAGGAAGAGAGGGAGGAGGTGCCCTTTTATAAGGGAGGAGAGGGGCACCTTTGGAATAACTAAATATATTATTTTATTATAAAGTCATATTCGGTTTTTAATAGATCCAAATTGAGTTATTTCGAAGATAAGGTGGGGATGGGTCGAAATCATCTCATACAATAGAATTTAGACAAGTTTAGGGTTCTATTTTAACCTTATCATTTAGATTTAACTTTAAGTTAAATAATTTTACTTTTACCGTGTCGTCTTGTTTTCTTACACTATAAGGTTAATAAACTTACTATAATAATCCAAAAGAACCCCAACTTGATTATTATTAATATATATAACCTTATCTAAGTCATTTGGCCGAACATTATATTTTTAGGAATAAAATAACAATTAATAATATAATATTTGTTTTAAAAACTATTTTATGTCAATTTTGACACTATTTGGTAATTCATTTTTTTGAAACTCCTAAAAGAATTATTAGTTCTAAAAAAGTTAACTAAATTAATACTAACATGTCATATTAACATAGAAAATTATTATAATTCATAAAAAGTCTCAAATTATATTTATTTGAGTATTTATAACATCAATTATGTCAATATTTCATTAATAAGATAATTACTGCATCATCATTGTGTCATAAATAAATTAAATTATTCAATGTCTAAAAATTAAAAATAAAATACCATTATGTATGAAATCTTTTTATCTTTCTAATTAATAATTATAGTCGAATTTATCTTATGTATAACCCTATATTAAAAATTATCTACTTATTAAACTTTGATTTTAACTATTTTAACACTTCTTTAAATAAATTAATAATAAATGTCCAAATCTAATCCAAGTGGGCCTAAATGGTCATATGTTATTCCTAAGGTTGTTTTTGGTCGAATTACACTTATCCAATATAATTAGGACATGTTTTAGGGTAATAATAATATCATTTTTACCCTTAATTACCCTATTTACTTTTAACCGTGGTAAAAAAAGTAAAAAGTTATTATTCACCAAAAATTATTTTCATCTCATTGAACCACATTTTACTAACTGACATCAACCGTGTCTCTTGGATTTTTGAAATTCCATTCACAGAAGCGGTAAAATTAAGTTTTATATAAATTTGAAAATTCTCCTAGGAGGTGGGTAAAAGACGGTCAAAAGTTCAATAAATTTTTTATATATCTAAAATTATTATAAAATGACTCCAATGAATTGAATTGAACTTATATAGGTATTATGTATCAATTTTTACCTAAAATAAATTTAAATAAAATAATTAATTATTTAAATAAAAAGTCGGTTTTTAAATAGTAACCCAGTGTTTTCGCTATTTATCAAAAATTGAAATTTTTCAGAAAAATACCAAAATTTCACCCTAGGCTAATTTTGATATTCTGAATCCAAAAATGAAGTCCATTTTGAAAGTTAAAATTTATAAAATATCAAAAAGTGGGTATTACTATTCATAACGGCTAATTTTTATAACAAATCGTTGTTTAGCGAAACTCGGTATTGCGTACAACACACGCTATCGTGGAAGGTCATGATTGCATATAGTTCAAGCCAAGTCAGGGATGCGTGTTGTGCAAGCTCCTTTTGGTGTAGCGTACAACACAAGACATTAATGAAATTAAAAATAATATTTTTCATAAAATATCGGGGTGTTACATTCTACCCCCCTTAAATTGAATTTCACCCTCGAAATTCGTCGAGGTTATAAATGGTTTACTATCCGAAAGTTTCTTTAATAGAAACCCACATCGTAAAAAGGAATACAAAAACCAATCTTTAAAAACAAAATTATGAAACGTAATGGTTACCTCAATAAACTAATCACTCGGTTTCCACATAGGTGAAAATATGGATATGGAAGAGAAATCTAACCATCATGTTCTGATGGAGAGTGGTAGAGAACATGGCTATGGAAAACCCAGCAATCACAAATCCATAGATTTGTGATGATCTAAGGTACCATCTTATTCATCGGATATAAGGGCACTAGGAAAACAGTTTTGGTTTTCAATATCATTTCCCTAAAGTTGAAAATTTTGAATTAGAAGAAATACTTGCTTGATTTTGATACAATCTCACTGTTGTTGGTGCTTTGAACAATTTCCATTTCATCTCTTAAAGAAATGAAGTTGAATTTTTCATTTATGAAGTGTTATAAGATCATGTGATAGAATGATGAGTCATTCCATCTATTTCAAACAAAAGGTTAGGAAACGTTATCAAATATACATAAGTCCATCTATGGTGAGGTTAATCGTATACGATTCCAAAAATGAACTTATACTTCATATAACATACCATATAATAAAATAAAACTAGTTTCTACTAACCAGGGACTTCCTATAGGCCAGTGGTAGGCGATAAAGTCCAGTCGCACTTCGGTTGTGGGTTCAATTCCCACAGCCTTGTCCGACACGATGGGATGTTGCCCGTCCTGCAGGTTGTCCTTTTTCTAAAGCTATATTACTATAAAATCCCATCAATAATATCGAAAAAAGTTCTATCCTTAAACAATACTAACTTATGTCCCACATAATCCATTCCAATCTTTAGGGTTATCTAAAATACTTCGGTCCAAGCTCATAGTATAAAGAAAATGATTACTTCAAATGTCACATAACAATCACGTGAATGCCATCATTTATCCCCCATATATCATAAGATATATCTTGTTGGTCAAATTACAAACATGTGAATACCTTAATCATGTATTCTCTTGAAGAATGAATACCCATTGAACCTTAGTGAAAACAAGAATGCAGTTAAAAGTTAACACTTTCCACATACCAAAATCCTCAAAATTCTTTATACTCAAACCATGATATCACTTAGTCCTTATATCAATCATGAGCTCATGAATACAATCAAACATCTCATTATCTTCTTATCCCTTCATTATGTGCATATCATCTTCTTACCAAAAATATCTCAATCACTTTCCATGGTTATCGGTACCATAAAATTTTTGAAAACCACAATAGACCAATACATAAATATTCCAATATTCCATGATACTATATAAAACATTATTTTGGAATCCCATTACATAAACACTTAATCATTCCACCACATCATTTTCATATTCAACATCACCAATAGTGATCACATTTGACTTCCCTTTGTCCATTGCCTTAAGTGGTTTCTCATGTCGATCATCATTAACCCTTGGATTAGGGCATTGATTAGCATAATGCCACATTTCATTGCACTTGAAGAATTGAAGTGTTGTTGGTGCGTTCTCTGCAGTCTTTTATTTATTCACACCATTAGCAACCCTTTTTCCATTACTTCGACACTCAACTACTCGATGACCTTCTTTTCCACACTTAAAACATTTTCTAGTCCCTTTAAGACAATCTTCGCCATGCTTCCTTCCACACTTTGAGCATAAGGAAACATTCATCTTCTTTTCACCATTATTTTGAGATTTCTCCTTGAACTCCATCTTTAGTTTCTTGTCAAAACCATGAGATGGATATATAACACCAACTTCCATTTCTACCTTAATAGCACAGCGCAAAATTTCTTCATATCTACTGAAGTCTCTTATAGCTAACGCCCTTCGAATATTTGGTTTTAATCCACTGAAAAATCAATCAACTTTACTTTCAGGTTGAATGATAAATTCAAATGCATACCTTGCAAGCCTTGTAAAATTCGCTTCATATATACCAATCATCCTTTTGCTTTATTTCAAGAAACTTCTTCTCCATCTTTGTTCGAAGAATACGAGGGAATTACTTATTGAAAAATAAGTTCTTGAACTCATCCCATTCCATGGACTCAATTTTATCGCTTGGCCTCGTATTCTTGATAAGATTCCACCATTGATCAGCATCACCTTCCAAATTATACACTGCTAAGAGGACTTTATCATGTTCAGAAAATTGAAGAACTGAAAATATCTTTTCAGTAGTACTGATCCATTGTTCAGAAACAAGTGGATCAGAAGACCCACTGAAAGAAGGTGGACATTGCCTCATGAAGGACTCAATAGAATATTTTTCCTTTCTCTGCTCATTTGGAAGTCCAGAATGATTCATAGCATGTGTAAGTATAGCAATAAGATTTTGCACTCCATCTCCCATAACATTTGTTTGTTCAGGAGGACAATCATTTCATTGTCCATTACATTGATCAACACGGTTCCTTCGGGTTCCAGCCATCGTCTAAAACCCAAAAAGAATAGTGTGAGAAGAAAAAATCACGCTAGGGAAAACAACATAATAAAAGGGGAGTACCTTCAATATCTAACATCTTAGGTTACTGTAATTCTAGTACTATAACCTATACTTATACTTAACCTTAGGGACATCCCTAGACATACCTTAGAAATATCTCTAGGGATCTCACTAAAGTTCTCGCATCCTAGTTTCCAAAGGTTGACTAAACCTTTCCTCTGATACCAACTGTAGAGACCCGAAGCTTGACGTACATGGACATTACATTACTTTTGTGGAATACTTAGTACATAACAAAAAAACACACACAAGGACCATAATAGTTTAGTGTCTTTTGAAACTCGGAATGTAATCTTCTAATCATGGTGAAAGATCTTCAACATCTCCCATAAAGATCTTCCCTTTTTTTTCTTACCTAAAACCTTTCTTTATATCCTAGGGAAAAGAAAACATAAAAGAGTGAGCTCAAATTCTTAGTAAGGGTAAACAAAAAAATATCAATCACATCATATTCATAAGAACATAACATTTTAGAAATCTTAACCTGCAAAAGAGATCATAATATCATAACATGGGATAAATCATAGTAGTGAAATGTAATCCCAATAATCATAACTTAAAACATAAAACTTTGTGGCATACACATATAATCATAGAGAATCATTTCTTATAAGTCAAGACTCATTGCCAAGACTATCTTAGTGGAAAAATTCCATTTCTGAACCGAGTTCACTCCTCGTTTCAGTCCTGTTTCACTGAACCGGTTTAACCTACCGTTCCAGCCATGTCTATCTCATGAGATATAAAATCTTTACCCAATGCATTGGAGGTAGATATAGGTCCCACCCATCTCATAATGATACCATTCTTATGTGTGCCACAAAATCATAAACCATACATCATAGCATAACCCATGTAATAAAAATGGGATTCTTAAACATCGTGACATCATAAAAAAAATCATATAAGATAAATGAATTCATAAAAATAATTCCATCACAACATAATCAAATAAATGTAATAATAGGGATAGAAACAGAACCCTATATTATCTTAGATGGAAAATAATTTTGATAAAACACTTGAACTCCATTCTTAAGGAAAATACCCTTTCTACTTCAAAAACACTTTTCCTTTCTTAAAATGTCATAAAATTCAAAATTAAAAGAAGTTGATTAAAAATAAACTTGAAAATTTTTAAAGGAAGATTCTTGGAAATAATTTTTTAAAAATCCATTCATGCCATGTAAGTTAAAAAAACATTCTTCTCGTACTTTTGTCAGAAAAGTCAAAAAGTACCTCGTATGAAAAACGCCAAAAGATTCCTTTCATATCATTTACTAAAAACTTACCGAAGGGTAAAATTGGACTTAAACAATTTTAGGTTGATGGAAATAATATTAAATATTGAGGAAACATGGATGTGGATGATAAAATACACCCCATTAAATTTCAAAGTATAAACAATCTCAGATAAAAATGAGATTGTGATATTTCCCTTACCTTAGGTCTGATTTGCTTCGTAAGTGTCCGAACCTCCTGTATAATGATTTAAGTAATGTTATTGAATTATTCCAGAATCATACGTATTTATGATATCATATATGGTCATATTATTAGCTTCTTATTAGTAATATTTCATTACTACTTGTTATTTGGGTGTTTATTACTTTTTGTTCTTATGCGTGTTTTTTAGAATAAATTCTTATTTTTCCTCATTTCCAGAATGGTATTAGTGTAATATATATCATATTCATTCATTCAATTCATTTATATAATCATTATTCAATGAATATCATGTAGAATGAGTCGCATCACATCGTGGAGACGGTATTCCGTATGTACGCACGAGCGATGATATCGTTCCCATGATCGTGGAATTGTATTGGAGTGTATGTATACTCTTTCAGAGTCAATATCACTTTAAAATAATAATATATATTCATTATTTACACCATTAAACCCATCCAAGTAAGGTGGTGGTGGAAAATAGATTACACCACAGCGTGGAGACGGTATTCCGTACGTACGCACGCGCGGTGATTTCTTTTTCCGTAGGATGGATAGATGGTTAAATAGGGTTGTTTCATACTTATAATAACATATAAGTATATGAGTGATACTGATGTTATTACTTCATAATGATACAACTAAATAAGAAGAAGTTGAAGAAGAAATAAAGTTGAAAGAATCGGTAACGGACATTACCTCTTATTTGAAGCGCTTCTTTGAGACCTCCTTTTAGGGCACTAAAATTGGTATTTGAAGAAGACCAGGACCTCTAGGATGTTTCTAGGGAAGTGGAGAAGAGAATTTGGCAGGGGTTGGCCGAGCTTGAAGGCTCATAGTGGTGTGAGGAAGAGAGGGAGGAGGTGCCCTTTTATAAGGGAGGAGAGGGTCACCTTTGGAATAACTAAATATATTATTTTATTATAAAGTCATATTCGGTTTTTAATAGCTCCAAATTGAGTTATTTAGAAGCTAAGGTGGGGATGGGTCGCAATACTCTCATACAATAGAATTTAGACAAGTTTAGGTTTCTATTTTAACCTTATCATTTAGATTTAACTTTATGTTAAATAATTTTACTTTTACCGTGTCTTCTTGTTTTCTTACACTATAAGGTTAATAAACTTAATATAACAAGCCAAACAAACCCCAAGTTGTTTATTATTAATATATATAACCTTATATAAGTCATATGGCTGAACCTTAGATTTTTAGAAATAAAATAACAATTAATAATATAATATTTGTTTTAAAAACTATTTTATGTCAATTTTGACACTATTTGGTAATTTATTTTTGAGAAAATCGTAACAGAATGATTAGTTCGAAAAATGTTAACTAAATAAATACTAACATGTCATATTAACATAGAAAATTATTGGAATTCATAAATAGTCTCAAATTACATTTATTTGAGTATTTATAACATCAATTATGTCAATATTTCATTAATAAGATAATTATTGCATCATCTTTGTGTCATAAATAAATTAAATAATTTAATGTCTAAAAATAACAAATAAAATTACATTATGTAGAAATATCTTTAGCTTTCTAATGAATATTTATAGTCGAATTTATCTTATGTATAACCCTATATTAAAAATTATCTACTTATTAAACTTTGATTTTAACTATTTTAACTCTTCTTTAAATAAATTAATAATAAATGTCCTAATCTAATCCAAGTGGGCCTAAATGGTCATATTTTATTCCTAATGTTTTTTTGGTCGAATTACATTTATCCAATAGAATTAGGACATGTGTTATGGTAATAATAATATCATTTTTACCCTTAATTACCCTATTTACTTTTAACCGTGGTAAAAAAAGTAAAAAGTTACTATTCACCAAAAATTATTTCCATCTCATTGAACCACATTTTACTTACAGACATCAACCGTGTCTCTCAGATTTTTTAAATTCCATTCACAGAAGCGGTAAAATTAAGTTTTATGTAAATTTGTAAATTCTCCTAGGAGGTGGGTAAAAGACGGTCAAAAGTTCAATAAATTTTTTATATATCTAAAATTATTATAAAATGACTCCAATGAATTACATTGAACTTATATAGGTATTATGTATCAATTTTTACCTAAAATAAATTTAAATAAAATAAATAATTATTTAAATAAAAAGTCGGTTTTTTTAAATAGTAACCCAGTGTTTTCACTATTCATCAAAAATTGAAAGTTTTCATAAAAATACCAAAATTTTACCCTAGACTAATTTCGAAATTCTGAATCCAAAAATGAATTCCATTTTGAAAGTTAAAATCTATAAAATTTCAAAAAGTGGGTATTACTATTCATAACGGCTAGTTTTTATAACATATCGTTGTTTAGCGAAACTCGGTATTGCGTACAACACACGCTATCGTGGAAGGTCGCGATTGCGTGTAGTGCAAGCCAAGTCAGGGATTCATGTTGTGCAAGCTCTTTTTGGTGTAGCGTACAACACAAGACATTAATGAAATTAAAAAGAATATTTTTCATAAAATCTCGGGGTGTTACAATCCAAGACTCCGTATAGAATAGATGTTGTTGAGCTTGAGGAGTTGAAGAAATAGATATAGGAGAATATGGATAAAGGGTTTATATGCCCAAGTGTTTCACCATGGGATGCACCAGTCCTCTTCATCAAGAAGAATGATGGGTCAATGTGCTTTTTCATTGATTATCGTGAGATAAAAAATCACAATAAATAATAAGAATCCTCTGTACCGAATTGATGACTTGTTCGATCAGCTACATAGATCACAATACTTATCCAAGGTGGATTTGTATTCATGATATTACCATGTAAGGGTGAAAAATGAGGACATCCTCAAGACTACTTTTCTTACAAGATATGGGCACTATGAATTCATAGTAATGTTATTCAGATCACTAATGCTTTAGAAATATTCATGGACTTGATGAATTGAGTATTTATAGATTAACTTGAAAATTTTTTGGTAGTCTTTATAGACGATATTCAAATATACTCCAAAACTAAGGAGGAGCATGAAGAGAATCTAAGAACTTTACTAAAGACCTTGATAAAGGATAAGCTCTATGCAAAGTACAACAAGTGTGAGTTCTGGTTTAAGGTGGTCTCATTCTTGGGTCATATCATCACAAGAAATGAGATATTTATGGATCCCTCGAAGATAGCTGCGATTGAAGGATGGTCAAGGCCAACATTGGTAACGGATATCCGTAGTTTCTTGGGGTTATCTGGATATTATCGTCGATTTATGAGAAATTTCTCACAATTGTCAAAACCTTTTACCAAGCTAACTCAGAAGGGAGTTAATTTTTCTTTGAGTGATGAATGTGGAGAGAGCTTCAAGTAGTTGAAAAAAATGCTTATCACTGCACCTGTTCTCACATTAGCCAAAAGTGGAGAACTTATCGTGGTAATTAGTGATGCTTCAAAGAAGGGAATGGGTTGCGTGTTGATGAAAAATGAAAAAATCATTGCCTATGATTCAAGGAAATTGAAATTTCATGAGGAAAACTATTCAACACATGATCTGGAGTTGGTTGTTGTAATTTTCACGTTGAAAATTTGGTAGATTTATCTCCTTGGGGAGAAGTGTGAAATATACACAAACCACAAAAGCCACAAGTATATATTCACACATAAAGGGTTGAACATGCGTCAACGAAGATGGTTAGATCTGATAAAAAACTATGACTTCTCAATCCATTACCACCCTAGGAAATAGAACAAGTTGGCAGATGCTCTAAGTAGATAGGACCCATCAATTCTATCATTGATGATAATTTAAAAGGATCCAATCTTCTTAGATTTTATGAATATGGACATGGGAATTGTAAAGAATGGAACATCATCAATCCTTTCACAAATGATTTCTCAAATGTCTCTTTTGGAAAGGTTAAAGGATGATAAAAAGGATGATGTGGGAATTCATAAGAAAGTGGAAACTATCAGAAAAGGGAAATCCTTAGAGTTAAATGTTAATGAATAAGGAATTGTGATATTTGAGACAAGACTATGTGTTCCATAAAATTAGGAGTTGAAGAAAGAACTTTTGGATGATGCATATAGTTAAAATTTATCCATTCACCCAGGAAACACAAAGATGTATTGAGATATCTGAGAGCATTATTGGTGGGATAAAATGAAGAAGGAGATCATTGAGTATACATAAAAGTGTCTGGTATGTTAGCAAGGGAAGGCTGAGAGGCATAATCCTAAGGGGATTATGCAACCATAACCCATACCATTATGGAAATGGGAGAACATCACCATGGACTTTATCACTGGACTTCTGAAGACATCCAAATGAAACAATGCTATTTGGGTTGTTTTGGATCATCTTACAAAGACTACACACTTCATTTCAATTTGAGAGGATTTCTCATTGGATTAACTAGCACAGATATATATCATAGAAGTGGTAAGGATACATGGAGTACCACTATGGATTGTATCTGATCGAGATCTAAGATTCACCTCTATGTTTTGGAATAGTCTTCAACATTCTCTGGATACTGAGTTGAACTTCAGTACAGCTTATCATCCTCAAAATGATGTCCAATCTGAGTGGACAATCCAAACACTAGAGTACAAGTTGAGAGCATTCTCAATGGACTTTAAGGAGGATAATATCAACATCTTCCTCTACTTGAGTTCTCCTACAACAATAGTTTCCACTCAAGCATCCAAATGGATTCTTGTGAAGCCCTTTATGGGAAGAGGTACAGAACACCAGCATGTTGAGACGAAGCTAGAGAGTGAAAAAACCTAGGTCCATAAATGGTCGAAGAAATGGTGGAGAAGGTTAAGACCATCCAACAGCACATTAAAGTTGCTCAGAGTCAACAAAAGTGCTATGCTGATAATCATCGACGAGACCTAGATTTGATGTCAGAGACATTGTATTGCTCTACATATCACCATAGAAGAGAGTTATGAGATTTTGGAAGAAGGGAAAGATTAGTCCAAGGTACATTTTCCCTTTTGAGATCCTTGATTTTATTGGAGCAGTGGCATATCAACTAGCACTCCCATGAACCTACCTCAACTACATCATTTATTCCATGTATCACTATTGAGAAAGTACATACCTGATCCATCACATGTACTCAATCCAGAGGTGGTACCATTGGAGAATTCCCTCTTATATGAAGATAAGATGGTGAAGATCTTAGATCATAGGGAAAAAGTTATACGAAATAATACAATACCCCTCGTGAAAGTGTTGTGGAGAAACCCCAAGTTTAAAGAAGCAACGTGGGAATTAGAGGAAGTGATGAAGCAGAGTTACCCGCATCTGTTTTAGTGTGGGAAAAGGAAATTTATAGGGAAAAAATTCTTAAGGGGGGAAGATTGTAACAACCCAAATTTTTATCAATGAAAATTACTATTGATCTAATTAAATGTCTTATTATGTAAAATGGTTATGTAAAACATATGAACTTCCTTGGTTTTATGTTTTTAGATTTTAAAATACCACTAATAATTGTGACTATTTCTAATATAGTCGTTAAACAGTGATCACATGATTAGTATAAATATAGGTCTTTAACAAATCCAATTTAATGAGACAATGGAAGTGATGATCCACTCTGGTAGAATTTCACTGTACGAAGCCCATTTTTCAGAGCTCAGAAAGGTGTTGGCATCATTGGGATTATCTCTTGACCAAGACCAATAATAGCTCGAATGGAACCACCTACGAGAGAAGTGTAAGTTGATATAGATTACCACCTGATAAATGTTACCTGAGTCACCTCAAGAGTCTGTCATCATCACACACCTTACACTTAGGTCTTATGCAGGTGTTATAAGGGGTTATGTAACAAGAACATAGCACTATGTTAATGTGAATTATTTTCATATATAATAAATAATATACATTCATTTTATTATTGTTACTTTGTAAATAGTTTTTAAAGAACAAATAGTATTTTTAGTTATTATTCAATTAAGAAATATATTTTGATGAATTAATTGATTTTTTAATTAAATAATATTTTAATAAAATATTATTACTAAGTTACCTTTTATTAAATATAAATGATCTTATATATTTTATGAATACAATTGTGATTTTTACTAAGGTTTTGAAAACTGTTTTTGTCAAAACCCATGAATTTTTTATAAATGTTGGGTTTTTATTTTAAAATTAAAAATTGACATATTTAGAAAATTATTTAGATAAAATAAATATTATTTTTGGAATCAGTACATTGAAATTATCCAATGGTGAATTTTTCATAATTTTCTGAGACAGTCGAATTTTTGGATAAAAATTAAATATCGTTTAATTATATAATGTGTTTTATGACATCATAATGACCCAATAGTGATGTAATAAAATAATATAAATGAGATCTTCTTCCAATATATTTTTTACCATTAAAATAATTTAATTTTAGGTTTGTTTTATTTATTTTACAAATCCCCAGTGGACCCTCAAAGACTTATAAAACATATTAACTTTTTAAATTGATTTACTTTAGAGTGTGACCCACCTCCGCATAAGAAAGCCAAATATTTTAAGAAGATTAGAAATTGGAATTATAAAATAACTTTTTACAATCCCCTTTAGAAAAAACCATGGGCAAAAAACATGGGATGTTTTTTATTTTTTGATTCATTTAATGTGTAGTGTCCAAAACCTAAATAATAAAAAATTCTCTATATTTTCCTATATAAAACCACCCAAGATACCACTTACTCTTCACTAAAATCCTTTTGAGCTTGACCAAACTCTTCCCTAATCTCTCTATAATCCTCCCTATGCACCCCAATCTCCCAAGAAACCTCTCTCAAACCTCTCCCAAGCCTTTGGGATCACTCTTCCAAGTAAAGGATTTCTACCTCTCTCATTTTTGTCCAAGTTTCTTTATGTTTCTATACCCTTGTATTTTCAATAAAAAATGGTGGGGTATGATTTTTCACCTTTCCCATACTTCCCTACTTAATTTTTAATGATGATAGACCCCTTTCTCTCTCATTAATTCCTCCCATGTACACTTGTTACTATGCCGAAATTTTATAAGGAATTTCTATCTTCTCATTTATATTCAATAAATTATTTTGTATTATGAATATAATTTCCATTACATATGTTGGGACATGTATATTTATGAACCATTTACTGTATATTTCATTTAAAGATGATGAGACACCCCTTTCTCTCTTATCAACCATTTTTATGAAATCTTATGTCGCGCAGTAATGCTGAAAAAATTGACCTGTGATTTTCCATGCCAAAGTCATTATGTAGTGAATACCATGGCCATTTCTCTATCAAGGGTATAAACATTATGAACATTTACTAATTGATTATATAGTTTCATGTATAAATTCCACATTACTTTATCATGGAATAAATGATGATGTTTAATAAATCCATGTTATATGATCCATGTGGCACACTTATGCATGAAATGAAATGATTAAGAAGGGTGCACCCGGATAGTGCTCCAATGCATTGGGTAAAGATTAGTATCATTATACGGTAAGTAAATTGAGGGTTTACTCATGCTAATTCAAGTGAAATGAGGTTTTACTCATGCTCTATGCGCAATGAGGATTGGATCATGCTAATATAATGTTAAATGTTGATGCCACATTTCCATGTTATGATAATCATGTTGTATCATGCCTTTATGTTCATGTATCTATTATGCACCATTGATATGATTATTTCCTAACATGTACTGTATTATTCATGTTATGACTTTTTTAATCCCTTACTTGGCTTTATATCTCACTATTTTCTTATGCATGTCCTTAGGTTATCCCATGCAATGCTAAATACGAAGGAACATGCGTGGTAATGTAAAATAAGTTTTCAATTAAGATGTTGTGTTTTATGTTTTAAGATGTTATGTAATGTTCCTAATTTCCCAAGACACTAGACCTCTAAATGATCATAGTTGTCTTAAGTGAAATTTTATGTAATAAATCATGTTTAAGTGTGTAATAAAGATTAGGGTTGTTATAAAAAATATTGGAAAAGAGAGTGAAATTGGTTTAATAGGGGACTTATTCTACTATGATGGTATTGTGAGTGAACCTTGATTACTATTATGTTATGTGTGGAATTGTCTTTATTTTCCATAATGTTATGAGTGAACCTAATTACATGTTCATAATGTTATGCGTAAACCTTATAACATGTTCACAATGTTATGTGTGGACCTAGGTTCATGTCCATAAGTTTATGCGAGAGATTGATTTCATGTCCTTAACATAATTAGTGAACTTTTTTCTATTTATACATGTTTATAATGTTATAAGATAATTTTTTATTCTATAAATCTATGATTTATTACAATGTTATAATCTCATGGATCATGTTCTTGATTATATTATGATTCATGTCTAATGAACTTCTAATCTTTATGACATGACTAATGTTTATGATCTATGACAAGTAGGGTATGAACTTCATAAGTTATGTTCATTATCACATACACTTAAAATTATATTATGATTTCATATGATCATAGATTTAGATCTCTTATTTTTACCCTTACTGAGCATATAAGTTCACCATTTCTTATGTTTACCTTCCCTAGGATATAAAGAAAGGTTCTATATAGGGTATGTCTATCAAGAGTACTAAATATGAAAATATTTGTGGGAAAAAATGAAGAAATTTCACCATATTAAAAAATTTTGTTCTAATTTTCTAATGGAACTAAACTATCCTGGTCATCAGAAATGTGTTTGTTCGATTTAATGGATATTCATCTAAAAATATGTAATATACATATATGAGAATCCAGGTCCACTATAGTTGTCCCACGCAACTTCATCCCACAAATGAATTTTTGTTTATATAGATAATGCTTTATAAGCCTAGAAATACCACCATCACATCATACCTTGTTTTTGGGTGATCGACACCCGCATACACTATACCACACAAGGGCCTCATGATATGGCCCCTACACATGCCGACCCACCTGCCCCACCAGTCTAGCTAACCCATATACATTAGGTATCACATGTGTGGGCCTACACATATCCTACCGACCTAGTATCCCCTAATATATATATATATATATATATATATTAGGTTCTTGGAGGTACAATTACATTCAAACACACACAAACACAAACACCACACACATAGGCATGAGAGTTAGACTATAAAAATGAATACATTTAATATTTATACATATATAGACATATACTATTTATTTATTTTAAATTTAATATATTAGGGTTCTGTTAGTTGATATTTATCACTTTTTCAAAGAATCTTCTACTATTGGTATGCATCGTAAGGGAAAAATTTATTTTGTCAAAGAAAACCCATATTCTATCTCAGAACATTTAGAAGCTGGTAATTTATCTATAATTTCACGACTAGTGTTTCCTAGGGGTTTCGAGCCTATGAGAATCAAAGAATTGGTTGCTCAGATTTTGGGTATCGAGGGATTCACAAATTGGATGTGTATTTCTATGGGTCTTGGTTTTTTTCACATTTTATTTCCCTCAGAATACATGAAGACATGGGTATGGGTATTTTTTTCAATTTCACTAAAACTAGGAGTGATTAATATCCATGAATGGGATAAGAATTTCAACCCTACGGAGGTTTGTAATTCCTATGTTAAATTTTGGGTTAAGGATTATGGGTTTCACTATATATTCTAGCATCCTAAAATTCTCTACGGTATTATTTTAGCAATTGGGTTTCCCATGAATATGGGCATGGAACCTAAGTTGGATAGATACAAACACTTCACCCAGTTCTTGTTAAAAATCGATATGTGCTTCGTGTTAGTCGATAGGGTACTATTTTTAACATATGATGAAGAATTCAAACATCATATAGAGTAAGAAAATGTCCCTAATTTCTGATCATAATGTAAGATCATTGGTTATGAAGTATCAAAATACATGAGATCTATTCTCTGTTCTTTTTCCATCAAACTTCCTGATAAAAATGTTTGTTTTAAAAATAATTTTGGTGTGAAATATGATCTTTATAGTTACAGAAATGTTTCTCTTACTCAGTCTGGTGGTGAAATTAATGAGATGAAATCGATAGGTATGGATTTTTTATATAGGGATGGTATTAATCCTTTTTTTTAATATGTGTCTGATGTACCCAATTCTACAAAGGTGATGGGATTCCCCTAGTAAGCTGAAGGTGTTCGTTTTCTGTTGAGACATGAATTAGGGTTGGCCTAACAAGAATTAAATCATTTGGAGATAAAAATAAAATTGTATCCATGTTATGGGATGAGGTTGTTAAAGTGGGGAAAGGTATCAATGATAAATATTCTAATGAGGTGGATGCATAAGAAGTAGTTGATCAGAAGTTTCTATATGAGAACCTAATTGCCTCAAGAGATTGTAAGGGAAAGGAAAAAATGAATATTGGAAATCCTTCACACTCAAAGTCTAAAAGTGAATCTCAAAAATAAAACATGTCTGAAAACTCATTAGTAAGAGATCTGACAATGCACTATGAATCACTGACTTTGAATATAATTATAATTGATGCTACTAATATTGAGAAGATTATTGGTTCTATTATGGCTGGAATAGAATTCCCAAATGCACTAATTTGTGTTAAATATGTTGTAGAATACTCTGGATGGGAGGCTGTGATAGTGCCTCAAACCTTATACAAGAGAGTAGGAGCTTATATAAGGAGAGGTTATAAGCTGGGCAGACTAGAAATGAGTTGCATAAATTAGATGTAGTTGGTAGTCACCATACTTTTGGGTCTATGAAATTATGGGACCACTCAAATATGGAAGTGATAATGAAGGAATATTTGGCTAAAGGTAAGACTATCTTACTAGATGAGAAGGAGTTCCAAATGTTTATCCCACATAAATCCAAATTATGTGTTGAATCATCTTCTCATGACTCCCAACTCTAGGTGGAATATCCAACTTAAAAACACTCATATATGACTGGTGAAGACTTGAGGAATATGAAATGGATTCATCCATCCAACTTATCATGTCTTATGAAAAATGACTAAGAGTACATTAGAAATGATTCAAATGAGGAAAGTAAAATTTCATGGGAAAAAACTCTAATATTATTCCTTCTGAGGATGAGGAAGGTAGAAAGACAATTGAAGGCCACAACAAGGAGGCAATAGACTAGTTTTATCTACAACTTGAAGCTATCAATTCTATGATGGATCCTAATATTTTTGGATTTGATGATTATTTAATTGTTCAAAAACTATTAGTGATTAATATTGAATATGGACTTTAAGCTAACCTGGGGTTGGAATTTTTGGATCAATATTAGAAATTTAAAACCTTCTCCACAGTGGAGGAATCCTCAAATTCTCCATCTGATGAACAGCATGTGCCCCCACAATAGGCCAAAACATGGCGTAGAGGCCGACGCCCAAAGGGAAAAGGAAGATTTCCTAAGAACTTCAAGTAGAGAGGGAAGTGATTTTTTTATGAAATTTATGTTTTTTTGACTATATTTTTTTGTTTTATGATTTTAATTTTTTCTAATAAGTTTGGGTCATGGGTTTGGTTTCCAAACCCAAGATTAAGATAATTAAAAAATATTTATTTATATTTATTTATTAATATTTAATATGTTTCTAATTGGTAAATTTTATTCATTTTTTATATTTTTATTCTATATATATAATTTATTATTTTTAATATATTTTTTTTGAATTTTTTCATTTTTAATATTATTTATTCAGTAATAATCTTGATTTTTCAAATATTTTTGTAATTTATTCTTTTCGAATTTTTCATTATTCAATTTTTTTTAATTTAATCCATTATTAATATTTATTTATACATGTTTAATCATTACAATTTTATTTTTTTAATATGGTTGTAATATATATATTAGGTTTTGGGGTTATAATTACAATGAAATACACGCACAAGGATTCTCCGTATTAGACCCTGATTGATTTATATTATTTATATTATATATCATATGCATGTAGGCCACCTCTATTGCACCTAGAGGGACTAACCATCTTCAAAGTCCTTGCTGTACAATGAGGAATCTTCATCCACCGGCCTTGAATCACATACTGCCACCATTAGTCAACGACCCCATTTCCAGGGCCCCAAAATCATAGCAGAATATCACCCCTCACCATCAAGAAAGTGATTTTCTATGCACCTCCCACACCACCTCGCCATTGGTTAGAGGCACTTCCAGCCAAATAATTCCATCATGGTTCCAACTACAAATCACCAAACCTGTTATAGTCGGGGAACCTCATCATTGCACCACCACCATCTCAGAACTATCGTCAGTAGTTATCACACTCTTAGAATGCCAATCTCATAACACCCCCTCTTACATCATTAGCCATCATTCCTAAATCATAGGACACCATCTCTTTCATAGCTAGAGGCCACCATGGCCATCATATGTAATGATTCCACTGGCCGAGGAAAACCCACCCTCACCATCGAGCGGGGGTCCACCTACATCGCTCCCATTTTCTGTACATGCCAAAGATCATGCTGGAATCATAAGGTGCCAACCCAAATCCACCCCCAAATAAATTGTGGGAAAATTACAGACTCTGAGGTTTAACATATACTCATTGTTATTTTTTAATAATCTATATAATTAATATCACTTATTCATTTTTGTAATATTTTTTCAATCAACTAATTTTTTAATTATTAATTTCACTCTTTTTAAACATTACTTAATTTATTATCATTTAGTATTATTTATTCGTTAATAATTTTACTTATTTTTTTCTTTTCTTTATAATGTAGCCATCTTTAATATTTATTCTTTTAATATTTTTTGTAATTTATTTATTTTTAATATTTATTTGTACAAATTTATTCATTAAGATTTAATATTTTTAATAATGGTTATAATGTATATATTTAATATGTATTCATTTCAGTTTTGTAATATATATTCAATTTTAATTTTTTTATAATTTATATAATTAATAAAACTCATTCATTTTTAGAAAATTATTGAAGTAAATTCATTTTTAATTATAAAATTTTACTCATTTTTTACATTCATTCATTTAATGTTATCTATTCAATAATAATGTTAACTATTTTTTAACTTTTTAATTATATATTCATTTTAAATATATATATTCATTTAATATATATTGGTTTTCTTAGTACTAATATAAATATTGGTTTTCTTAGTACTAATATATATCCATATTTAATTTTCTTAATAATTTTTTAAAAAAATAAAACATATCCTTTAGTTAAATATTTTTAAAGATTATTCATTTTTAATTATTCAATTTCACTCATTTTTGAAAAAACATTTATATAATTTGAAATAAATGAATATTTATTTAAATAATTATAAAATTATAATAAATATATTTATATAATAAATATTATATATATATATATATAAAATGGTAGGGACAAATCCCTTTTATTTAAAGTAAGAAAATAGAGAAATCAAAAGATGGGATGAGGCTTAACAAAACATCCATCCTCAGTAAAATAGTCATACACCTAACTTTTTCTTAATCGCAACCCCAATCCTACATTCCTCATCAGGTATAAAATTCTAATTTGTTCATTCACCCCCATGTCTTTGACCTATGGGATAATGAAATCTTCTCCATGTTTTTACTTGTTACTAGAGTCCCTCAATGCTACTGTCCTCTGAGTCAAATCCTCTAATATCATCATGAACCTCCACCTTATTAGAAGTATCATAAAGAAATGTGATGTCATTGTTTATTATGAGGGTATGGCTCTCATCTATCTAAGTATCTTCTTTAGAGGGAGTATCTGAGACTACACAGGCCTTATAGCCAACCCACTCTCCACCTTTCTACTCTTAATTAAGAGAAACCAGCACTCCGTAATTATCATGAGTAATAACCTATTATTATTTTATTCAAGTTCTTCCTAAGAATTATGTTTAAAGACTCCCACATTCATAGGGGAAGATCTTATTTCTTCTAAAAAAGAAGTGGCATGGTATTTTCCAGAGGAGCATCACTTTCCCTCACTTTCTTATACTCAAAGGGCCGAGGATACATGTACCAGGGGAATTACCAAGTCCTGAGACATCAATAGCTAATGGGGCAGTATAGGGTACCTATGTATCATCATTTTGAAGCATAAGTGATGCCTTTATATTTTTAGTCTTCATAGGGGTTTCAACATTCAATTTTTGTTTACCTTTGTGATCCATTAATGAAATCATCTTCTTTTGTATTAACTACTGGTCATCCAACTCTTGTATAGTGACTTCATCTATGGATTGATCATCCATTTGTTCCTCATTCGGTTTAACACTCATTTGTAATCTAGATTTACCATTGAGAGAGTTCATGTCAGATGAATTTAAAGCAAATGACATTACATCACATACAACCTCCTTGGATATTTTAAGATCATTTATGTAGGTATAAGCATGTCCATCCTCAAACCTCCCAATTAATAGAGTTTTAGGCGAAATATCCAAAGAGGTATTAATCCCAAAAGAAGTATAATGTGCACCTATAATAGTTGGGGAAGGGGTGAAACACCTCAGGACCAACCTATCTATCTCTAACTCTACCCCTTCACCAAGAGTTCCTAACCAAGAAGTATTTAAAGGACACACCCTCATTCAAAGTGGTTTTCACACCACTAGAATATTGATACATATTTAAAAAACCATCAATACCTATATAGTCATTGTTAGTATTATAAGAATAAACCCTAGTTTTATATTTGTATTCACCAGTACCAGCAGTATTGTCACCACATTTCTTAACAAAATTGATTTGGTAATCTTTTAAACCATGTACTTCAATGTCTTCCATATTATTCCTCCAACAAGAAGAAACATCATGATCATTTTTGTTACAGAAAGAACAAAAAATATAACTTTTCCAAAATTCTAAATAATGACCTATAATATTTCATTCAAAACATAATTCTGGTGATTTCGCATAGGAAATATGAAAATTCAACTCATAAAACATAGAATAAAGAACAAACTTATCAATAAGATACATGATAAGGTCCACCTCTACCAACACTGTAGAAAAATATAAAAATAGAAATCTCTCAGTTTCTTTATACATTTTGATAGGATCCATAATTAGAGATGAAAAATCAAACAGGATGTATGGGTGAAAAAGAATCCAATTAAGACCAAAAATCTTGATTGAGATCTATGAAAAAGAGTTTTTTACTTTAAATGGGATAAATTTAAAACTCCATTCACAAATTATTAGGGATCTTGAAGCAAACCTATAATAGTGTGTGGAAAAAGCGTATTTTTATGTTTTTCTAGTGCAACATAGAGACTGACAATGGTCGTCTCAGTTGAGGAACTTTCTCAGTTTGTTCACCTACTTAATCTAATTCACCTAAGAAGTAATTATTTTTGTTGTTTTATGTTTTATGAATTAAATAGAATTTAATAAAATGAAATAAATTAAAAATAGGATGAAACTAACATTCAATTCTAAATTACCATGTAATTATAAATAGAATGGAATTATGGAATAAAGGAAGATCTCCTGAGAGAATTTTCAGGGAGCACCTTCATTGACCAGCTTCATATAATCTTAGTGAGCACACTCCATAGTATGTTTGAACACCTTAGTCTACCCTGATTATTAATGAAAATTTTTCTTAGCAATCTCTAAACATAGCCTCTATCCACCTCCTCAATCGAGGGGAAATGGTTGTAGATTAAGAAGTTAAACTTTATACAACCACTGTGAGGATTAAACCCAATATAAATTATCCTTAGAATTAACTCAAAGAATATTAAAAACATGGTCTTGGGTTCAAGAACCTGATTATTCCCTTGGGATATTCCTCAGATTATTTACTCATGATCATGAGTATTATAGTTCACGATGGTAAGATAAGAATAATAAAAGAGGGTGTATGTGTGGACACAATAATAAAAACAATGCATGAATTTATTAGAAATATAAATTAAAATTGAAAAGTAAAAGAAAAATAAAGAAAATAAATAAATTAAAAACAAATGGGAAAGATTTACGGTCACTCTTCCTTGGTGTAGATCTTCTCCTTGGTTCCTTGAAGGAATGGGATAGATAATGGGATGCTTTGAGAGGAAGGAGCTCCCCTCCTTTTATATAATGAATTTTTCCTCTGAAGGTTGATGCATTTTAGACCTAATAAATGACCTCTTCATGCATTCCACCCTTCATTAATGTTGTTCATAAATATCTTTTACGTATCACATCAAAATATCAGCATATTTTGATATAATATGTAGGAGTTATAAATTTTTCATTGGATGTTTATTTTTCTCGATGAAGTTTCCAAGAAGCTTCCTTCAAAAGTATAAAAATCAATGGAAATATTAATGACTTCAAAATTCCCTATAATTAATTTTTGAGACAACCCTAATTTTATTTGTTCTATTTCAGATAGAATCACCACAATTACAGTTGTGTGTTGGCTGATATGGACTTCTGTTACTGTGGTGGGGTCCACACTGTCCGCTCAGAAAATTATTCAACTTCATTGATTTTTTAAGGCCTCTAGATGGCCGAATCATCCCCTGTTACATAATAAAAAGTTGAAGAAAATAAAATAATAATTTTAACAAAAACTTTTCACTCAATTTGGATTTATATTTTTCATGAAATGATAAAAATATCATTGATGTAAAAATCTGTCCAAAATCTAGAATATGGAACTTTTCACTTTTTTTTCTCAAAACACATCATAAATCAAAAATTGATTCATATAAGCCCAAATTGATAATTTTTTATGATTAAAAAAATTGAAATTTATACAAAAAATGAGGAAAATATTAGCTCTATCATTTCCTCCAAACTTAAACTGTTCCTGTCCTCAAGCATGAAATCTCAACATGGAATTCAGAGGACACAAATTTTACAAATATTCAAATTCCAAATTAATAAAATTTAACAATTTTCATTGTAAAATAAATCATTAAAAAATCCACTTAAAATATAAATTTTATTTCCAATTTTTTCAGAGAAACAACTAATTCATGTATTTTACTTTTCCCCTTTGAAAAAAATGGAAATTCTTCTTTCTTTAATTAAAGATTCTCAATTCATTATTATTAATCATGCCACATCATGATTTACCTCACCTTTTAATTTTTACTCTCACATCTCAAGATACAATTCAATTATATTTATGCTTATATCATGATAACATGCACTTTATCCATAAGTTTGTAAAAAACTACTTTCTCTACTTTGTAAAGATAAAAGGAACTTAAAATCATGAGGACTTTTCAATAAAGGTTAAAATGACTCTGAGACTTAAGGTTTGTAGTATTTGATGTATTAAAAATTAAGGCTCGAGAAGGAGGTTTATATCTTATGTACAATTCATGATATAAAAAGTTTAATTAAATTATCCCCTTAAAAGATGAGACACCTACTTCCCCCAAAACTCAATGTAAGGTCATGATAAAAGTAAAGCATAATGAATGATTAATTCACCCTCTTTATTTTTTTTAAAATTTTGTATTTTTTGTATTTCTTTTGAAAGATATGATTATATCAATCCTCACATCTATAACCTAACCACATATGATTAGAAGACTGTCATTCTGAAAAATGGTGATTTTTTGTTCTCCCAAATCACAACCCATTTTTGTTTCTTTTTTTTATTGTTTTTGTCATTTTCATTTTTTATTCAAGAGGGAAAAAACAATAGAGTACAATGATTGATTACACAACCTTTTAAAATTCCCAAAATAGAACCCCCACACTTTTTCCTTACAATATAAATCATTCCTTCTACCATGAATCCCTTCACCCCCACCCTTCATCTTTAAAATATCATGAAAATAGCAAGAGTACGGTAGGAATGGATAAAAATGGATTGAAAAATGGATCATCCCTATAAAGTTCATTCATGGTCTCTATGGGATAAAATAAGTATTGATGTAAAGGTGGTATTTAAGGATAATGGATTTTTAAAATATGCCTCAATCATTTTAAATGTGTTTTTGTACAGTCATAGCTTCGATAAGTTCAAATGCAAGTTCCGGTTGGTGACATGTCCCAAGATCACTCAAGAAATATTCTCAAGAATAAATAGAAAGTATTTGGCCTAGAAATCTTCTTGGGAATGAGAGATATGATATTATACAATCACTCAAGGCATGATTTATAATAATAAATAAATTCACATGAATTTAGAAAATTGAATGTATGAAAAATGGTAAGGAAATTTCATTTACATAGATCAAATAATTCCCTTAAATCACGAGTCATCATTTCAATATCCATGCTTCACTTTAAACATTAAATTTTTCATTTTAATCATTCAATCGCATTAACATTGAAATCTAACACATGGCATCACTGTATTCCTGAAAAAAATAATGACTTCAAGATAAGTCAGGTTAAGCATTAATTCAAGTGTGGGTATGCAATTCTTATATTTAAATATCAAATCATGTTTTTGATTAAAAAATATAAAGAGTTTAAGAGATAATCATAAAACGTGAAATCCCTTTTGAAATAATGATTTTGTCCTCTTCCTCCAGTGATTTTGGTTTCCATATTCTATCATGATCCAACAAAAGAAAAATTACTCAATTAATCACAAGAATCATTTCATTTAATCTCAAAATGAACAGAGGTAGTAGGCCACATGCTAGAATAATTCCTAATACTAAATTTGAAATATAAATTACTAATGTTAAAAATTAAATAAATATAAAGAAAGTAAAGGATAAATCTTGGTATGATCCCCCAAGTGGGCCCTGGCATATTTTACTTCCTCTAAAGGGTAGTACCAGCTTTTATCCATAATCTATTGGTGGATGAAGCTTCTTTGATTTAAACCACCACATGTGGATCTTCCTATCTTTCAGTTATTTGTTCTTGTTAAGGAGGACTCCATGGACTGAGTATACCTGATCTCCCCCCTTCTCAAGGTCGTACAACTTGCATGGTGGGGGTAGGATGAAGTAGGGAACCTTCTCTTCTTTTGTTGCAACTTGTGAAACCATCTTGTCTTCCTTTACTGTCTTCATAGGGGCTTCATCCTCTGGTCTGATTTCCTTAGGCTCAACAACTTGGATCTCTTCATGATGGGGCTCCTCTCATAGATATTAAATGTCTTTAGGGAGCTCCATGCATTCCTCAATAGGTGCATTATTTTCCACATCATCCACTAAGGCGTAATATGAGATGACCAAATCTGAAAATTCAAAACTATTAGGGGTGATACTCAAATTAGTTTTAATAAAATTAAAAGATTTTGAGTTTAATATTTCATCATCTCCCTGAGTTGGTTTAACTTTAATCTCATCTTCAATTGAAAGTGCCTCTTGGAGTCGATCTTCACTGGATAGAGGTAGGTAGTCGGGCTCCTCCACATTGAGTTTGGCTTCGAATTCATGGATGTCTATAGTGAAATTAGAGAAGACCAGTGGCATTTCCTACTTAGCCTTGAATCTTTTTAATTCAACTTAGAGTTCATTGACCATGGACATCAAATCTTCTGGTGAGATCCATGTTTCTATGCCTCTTTACACCTGCTTGACAATTATCATCAGTGCATCAGATCTTCGTTAGAGGGCCTCCTCAGTGTAGCTAGTTTCATCCTCTTGCACCTGTGACTAATTGTTTCATGTAGAATAATTTTAATTTGAACACATCATGGAAAAAGTTTTTTTTAGATTTTTTTATAAAAAAAATAATGAAAACAATATAAAATTTCAAAATAGAAAATTTAAAGTAAACAACCGATTAAATCCCCAGCAACAATTCCATTTTTGACACACACCTGTCATAGGGCATGGAAAAAGTGTTTTTTTATGTTTTCCTAGTGCAGCATAGAGGCTAACCGGGGCCATCTTACTTGAGGATCTTTTTTAGTTCGTTCACCTCCTTAATCTAATTCACCTAAGAAGTAATTATTTTTGTTGATTTATGTTTTATGAATTAAATGGAATTTAATAAAATAAATGAAATGCAAAATAGGATGAAACTAACATTCAATTCTAAATTACCATGCAATGATAAACAGAATGGAATTATGGAAGAAAGGAAGTTCTCCCAAGAGAATTTTTAGGGAGCACCTTCATTGACTAGCTTCAAATATTCTTTGTGAACACACTCCATCGTATGTGTTCACACCTTAGTCTACCTAGGTTATTAATGAAAAGTATACTTATAGATTTCCAAACACACCCTCCATCCACCTCCTCAATCGACCAAAAATGGTTATAGATTAAGAAGTTAAACTTTAGACAACCACAATGAGGATTACACCCACTATAAATTATCCTTAGAATTAACTCAAAGAATATTAAAAACATGTTCTTAGGTTCAAGAACATGATTAATCCCTTGGGATATTACTTTTATTAGTTACTCATGATAATGATTATTATAGTTCATGATGGTAAGATAAGAAGAATAAAAGAGGGTGGATGGGTGGACACAATAATAAAAAAATGCATGAATTTATTAGAAATCTAAATTACAATTGAAAACTAAAATAAAAATAAAGAAAATAAATACATTAAAAAGAAATAGGGAAGATTTGTCGCTGGTATCTTTCGGTGGATATCTCCTCCTTGGTGCCTCAAAAAAATGGGATGGAGAATGGGATTCTTTGAGAGGAAGGAGCTCCCCTCCTTTTATAGGTAGAATTTGTCCTCCAACATTTGACACATTTTATACCCAATAAATGACCTATTCACACTTTCTACCCTTCATCAATGTTGTTCATACGTATATTGTTCGTCCTTCCTCAAAATATCAGTGTATTTGGACATCATATGTAGGAGTTATAAATTTTTCATTGGATTTTTCTTTTTCGGGATAAAGTTTCCATAAAGATTCCTTCAAAAGTATAACAACCAATAGAAACCTTAATGACTTCAAAAATCCCTCAAATTAATTTTAAAGCCTACAATATTTGTCCTTGTTCTAATACAGGTGTAATCACTAAAATTGGAGATGTGTAAGCCGAGATGGACTTTTGTTATGATGGTGGGGTCTACATTGTATGCCCGGAAAATACTTCAACTTCATTGATTTTTTAAGGCCTCTATATAGCCGAATAATCCCCTAGTCTAGAAGAAAACGTTTAATAAAATAAAATGATGTTTCTATAGAAAACGTTTCACTCAATTTGGATTTATATTTATCATTAAATGAAAAAAATACCCTTGATGTAAAAATCTGTCCAAAATCCAGAATTAGGCACTTTTCACTATTTTTCTCAAAACACATCATAAATCCAAAATTGATTCATATATGCTCAAATTGATAATTTGGTATGATTAAAACAATTTAAATTCATACAAAAAATGTGGAAAATAATATTTCTATCAGATTCCGATTTCATCAAGAACATACTGAAGCTCCATACCCACCATTCAAGATCTCACAAAACTAAACATTTTCCATCACTCCCCATAAAAAATCTCAGGTAAATCGTCACTTTAAAAACCTAAGGAAAGCGACTTATGATTCTTTGTTTAATATCTTGAATTATTTCAAAATTTTCAGTTATTATTTTTTATTTTTCATTTTTCCAAAGGGCATGAAGGCCACATGTAAATGATCTTATTTTTCCTTGATAAACCTACATGATTCTCCACCCAATATCCCTCTCCTAGAGACATTTTTTATTCACCCTCCCACTCACCCTCACATCTATTTTTACTTGATCCAGCTTATGAATCTAAAATTATATACCAAACTTGTGCCATGTACAGCTTCCATTTGATAATACAACATACAACATCCCACTATCATAGTTTATAATAGTCATTCCACACACCTAGTCATAAACTTCTTTTCTAGTTCCAATACATGATTAGTATTTTCTCCTTTATTGAATCCTCATGCACTGGCCTCTCTTATGTAGTTTCTTTTTCCATATTTAAGTCACTTCTTTCCCCCACTTCAAATATATTTGTCCATTCTATATTTTATAATTTTTTATACAAAATAAATCCAATTTTATTATATTTATTTCCTTCTATTTGAACATAAAAACAATCCCCTTATCATAGGTTCGTATATGATACCTCCTGACTCTAAAATACCCCATACCCTCCAACTCTGATCCATTACTTTTTATCACTCCAATTGAAACTTAAAGTTTGGTAGTTATTTCAAAATAAAAAAAATGTTGATTAGATAGAGATTAATCCAAAGAGTTTATTAATTTTATATTATTTAATATGTTACTATGTACTCCAACTATTGATAAATTTTTAAGAAAGTTTTACAAAATCCTATAAGAACATATATTATATTAATCATGTTTTTAAAAATTTATTACTATTAAACTTTTCATATTAATTTAATTTATACTAGTTAAAATATTTATTGATTACCCCATAAAACCTTATAAAAATAGTTTTAAATTTCTATTTCTCCAATTTATATAGAGTGATAATTTAAATAGAATAAAAATTATTTTTTAAAATCATGTTGATTAATTTCATAATAATGTTTCAGATCATTATTAAGTATGTTATTTCATCCAATTTTTCATTCATAGTGCCCCAGTTCTATAAATTTTCACTTTCAACAGTTGCTTTCCCCCTCTAACCCCATTAAATATTCTATCCACTTTCATTTCAACATCATTTCTAATTAATAACAAGATCTTTCCTTTCAATGTGTTCTTTCTTTTTTCCCCACTTGCATTCATTCCAACAACCATTATAAATTTCTTAGTCTAATTGTACTCGAAGTTTCCTTGGAAGAGATTTATATAGAAATAACTCAAGGTAAGAAGTAAAATTGTGATGTTAAATATTGAAAATAATAAATTAAATAACCAAAGGAGGAGATTGATGGATTCAAATAATATTGAAATACTAAAAACATGAAAATATAAAAAACCAAATAAATTTATCAATTTGATACTAAAAATTTAATATTATGATAGAATCATTGATGTATTAACATTAATAGTGAAAAAAGAGTAACTGGAAAGAAGTTAAAGGGTATGAAGTGACTATTCCAAGAAGAAAACTTGATTATCAAATAAGACTCTCCACTTCTCTTATGACATATATAAAATTTATAAACTTTATAATGTTATCTAATGAAAAGGTGAAAGTAAAACAATTAAAGGATCCTCAAGGAGACTTCACAATCATTCATACCTCTTTTTGTACTACCACCTAGAAAAGTTAAAGAAACTATTATTGTGTTATTTAATAAAAATTGATAAGATTACCGAGATACCTTTGATATGATTGAGGTGTGGGAATACTTATGTACATAGAAAAAATTTGTAATCATAAAAGGAATTAGTTTGAGATGTGGACTCCCAATAATCTATTTAAAGATCCACTCATACTATCCTTCACTCTTTAAATTGGTATCATAACCATTATTTAAAATAACAATATCTGCTTCCATATTTTTTAAACCCCGCTCCCTATTTCCACTTTGAAATTTATACATATTTTATTCTCTCTATTGGATTCACTGAGTTTGAGTTTTATTTTCAGGTGATCCTAAGTAGTTGGGATTATACTCCAATCCTTAGTTTGAGGTGAGGTTTTCTGCTGATCCCACTAGGACACTTCTTTAACTTTCATTGAAGATTATTCTTTCAAAATTTGATAAAAGATCATAAACATTAGTTCCTAAGAACACTATCAATGAAACACCACCTGAACCACCACATACCATGTGAATAAATGACTAAACATAAACTCATCTCTCTTATTGTACTCCCACCTAGAAAGGTTATAGAAACCATTCTAGAATTACTACCCTTTTCCCCACACAACATCAAATAAATAACTTGGAAAAAAATCCTCATGTTTACCCAGGGTTGTTTATTTTTAGGTCACCCTTGTGTAAAATGATAAATTTTCAGAAATCATTACTCATAACATTCAAATATTGGGTTCCCATTATTAGAATTAGCTATAACTTTTCCCTTTGATTATATATATCTTATGCGTATTTATTTATTTTTTTATAAAAAATGAATATTTTACAAACCTAATAGGATTTATATGAATCAAAAATTAATTCACACTAATCATATGACAAAGGAGTATGAAGATGGAGTTAAGGATTTCATCAAGGTTGTAGGATATTATGAATATAACCCTTCTAAAATCTTTTGTATGTGTTTACATTATTATTATTCAAGAAAAATTAGTCCAGAATAATTGGAAGAAATTTTTATTTGTCATGGAATATATCAAACCTATAAATATTGGACTATCAATTGGTAAAAGTGAATATGAACACTTATTCGGATGATATTGTTCTTTAATGATCATTTGATATAAATACCAGTGTAAATGATGATGATGATCAAATAGAATAATTGAAAATGATAATTTCATATGACCTTCATGATTTTCCCAAGTTGTTTGAGAAGTTAAATAGTTGTGATAAGAGACCACTATGTACTATTTGTACTAAAAAGACAACATTTTCTGCAATATTGAAGTTATATAAGTTAAAATATGGAAGTGGATGGAGAAACACCAACTTTACAGAACTATTTGGTCTTCTGAATGATATTCCACTAGAATAAAATTAAATTTCTTATTGAACATGTGAGGCTAAAAAAATTCTATGTTCAATGGGCATGATCACTAAAAAATACATTCTTGTCTAAATGATTGCATATTGTTTTTCAACGACCATGAATCACTCATAAAATTTCCTAAGTATGTCACAAATAAATACAAGAAAAATGAATCAATTCTTTTGAAAGTTGTATAGGGAATTACTATCATTCCCTAGTTTAGAAGACTATATGGATGTTAGAAAACCATGACACAATTGACCTGGAACACAAATAAAATAATTGAATATGGGGAACTGCATCATATAGCAGACTATCCTCAGTTTCAGAAAATTGATTATGAGTATACAAAATTTGGAAATGAGCTGAGAAACTTTCCTCTTACATTATGTATAGATGTAATAAATCCTTTTGGTGTGTAGAGTAATACTCATAGTATATACCCAGTTATGTTGGTAAATTATAACTTTCCACCACAGTTATGCATGAAGTGAAAATAAATTATGTTTTCTCTACTTATAAATGAGAAAAAATAAATCAATAATGATATTGATGTCTATATGGATCCATTGATTTATTAATTGTAATTGACGTGGGATATAGGTGTTATAATGTATGATTCTCATAGAAGTGAATAATTCACATTGAGGGCCATGGTGTACAGGATGATAAATGAATTTTCTTCTTGTGTAAATTTTTTTGGATATAACATTAAAGTAATTTTTTGGTTTTCCATTTTTTAAGAATACACACACTCGGTTTGGTTGAAAAATTCCTTGAAGATTTTGTTTATAGGAAATCAGAATTTTTTACCTCAATGACATAAATTCAGATATTGGATGGCAACATTCGATGATAATACCAAACAAGGTACAACACCATCTCCACTAACAGGTGATAAAATGTTTGATAAACTAAAAATATTGACACTATTTTGTGGTAAACCATTTTCAAAGAACATTATGAAATTAGGTTTTACAAAAAGATCAATTTTCTTTGAATTTCCTTACTAGAAATATTTTTACTTCATATATTTTATTGATATAATATATGTAGAAAAAATGTATTTGATAATTTTATTATCACATTACTAAATGTTCATGAAAAAACAAAATATGGAATCAAGAATAGATTGGAAAATACTGACATGGGGATAAGGGAAGATTTGGCATCAATTAATGGTGAAAGGAAGACTTTTCTTCCTCCAGTTGCTTACACTCTATCCAGAAAAGAAAAATTACAATTTTTTATTTTCCTTAATGGTGTAAAAGTTATAGAGGGGTATTAATAAAATATCAAGAATGTTGTGTCAATGAAAAATTTTATGTTACAGGGTCTAAAATTACATGATTGTCATGTTTTGATGCAAGATTTGACTCTTATATCTTTACATTGCATTCTTTCAAAAAATGTATGAAATACATTAACCAGACTATGATTTTTTTTCAAATCTATATGAAGTAAAGTTATAGACCTAGTGAAGTTTAAAATCATGAATAATAAGATTGATTTGATATTATGTGAATTATAGATGTTCTTCCCACTATTATTCTTTAATATAATGGTCCACCTGATGGTTCACTTTTTTATAGAGTTTCAAATTGTGGTCTTATTGATTATAGATTGATGTGCCCCATTAAATTATATATGAATATTTTCAAAGGGTACATCAAGAATATAAGGCATCCAGAAGGTTGTATTATAGAATCTTATATTGTTGAATAACATGTTGAATTCTATACCAATTACCTATTAGTTGTTGATATCATTGGTCTCTAAAAGTCTTGTCACGACAGATGACTAATTAGAGGAGGTATTTCTAGAAGAGATGTTGTTACAATTACTATCACAAAGAATGAGCAATCTCAAATTTACATTTTTGAAAATAGTAAATATGTTTATCTATACGTTGAAGACCAAAAATAAATTCTTAAAAATTTAAATCCATCATGGGATGAAATATAGATATAAAATACACGTAATCAATAGTTTATAAAATATTTTTTAGATCACATTTATAGATATTTATCTGAAAATATAAATTCAATTATCAAATGAATTTGATGGCTAGATAGGGGAAAAAATGAAAATGTTATATCTTACACTAGTTTTGTAATTAATGGTTATACTTTATATATAAAGGTTCATGATGAATTGAAATACAATGAAAAATAGTGGAGTTATTCTTATGGAAGAAGTAATGAACATATCTTGTTATGAGGATAGAAATATAATTTATGAAAATATATCATATTTAGGAATCATCAAACAGATATATGAGTTGATTTATACAATATTTCAAGTGTTGGTTTTCTATTGAAAATGGGTTGAAAACATAATTTTAGTGAATATTTATGAAATGGGATTCGTGAAGGTGAATTTTAGTGTGGAAGGCTATAATGATGAACTATTCATAATGACATCACAAACAGTACAGGTATTATATGTCTCAGATCTAGAAAAAAATAATTGGTTAATTTTCTTACTGGTGATAATTTAGACAATTCCATCTACATAAGAGGGGACCATAAATAGAGGATTTGGATACATGATAGAGTATCCAAATCCCTTTAATAATTAAAAGAAATAAAGAGTGTTCAATGAGTATTTTAAATTTTTTTTAATATACTATGATTTTCCTCATAATATTATGTGTTTTGTATTTTATTTATGTAATCTAAATTAAATTTTGATTAATCATACAGAAATTTAATTATGCACATGATGATGTTACTAATCTCACAGAGAAACATATGGTTGATTCTAAAACTGTATAATTATTATGCTATTAATAATATTATGATTAAAAAAATGAGTATGATGTACCAGTAATGTGTTGGATAAAATTATAATGGAAAGAAATAAGGTTATAAAATTTTAGGTTGAATGGAATCAACATGGATAACCTTTTGACTCTAATAAGTCAATTTTCGTTCGTTAGGTTAGGGTCACAATGAGAATGAGTGTGCCAATTGATATATATTCATGGTTCTATGTCCATCCTATAATGAAGGAAACCCTTTGGGAAGATATTAAAGTAATGTTACGATATAATTTATCTATTTTATTGAAAAATTATATAACGAAATGTTTATTTAATCTTCATTATCCCTAAAAGAGTTCATTTATTTTTTATTATATCCATAATAAATATGTATTATTGGCCACTAAAAAATCCCATAAAGGATTCAATACACTTCTTAACAAGCTTTATCTCAGGGATACTAAGGGGAAAGTAAATCCACACCCACCAGTTATGCATGTACACATTATAAAGTAGGAAAATGGAGTGATTTTATTAGTCTTCGTGATGATAAATCATTATAGGTTCATTTTAGTAAAAAATATATTATTTCAAATTATTTATTTTATCTAATTTGATTCAAAATTGTTAATTTATAAAATAGAAAAGGAGTTTTCAAAATAAAAAACATGCATCAAAACCAATGTAGCCATATCTCAATATAAGGATGGGGTACACTTCCCTATAGAAGAAAACGAAATGTATTTTAAATATTAAATGAATGTTTTATGTAATATAAAAAACATATTTTCATTTGATTATATAAATATTTATGAATCAAAATATGAATTCACATCCATCCCACATCATTTTTAATGGAAGGTGGTCTGCATAAATAAAGAGGGTAAACTAGTTAATGAAAATAGACAAGTAGTATGGGAAGAATATATAAGTATGACATAATAGTAATTAGTTATTATTTATAATAATACTATATAAAAAATATCTATTTATGTTCATATGTTTTTTATACAGTTTAGACACAATAATCAGTAGTGACCATACCTGAAGAAAAACTACTTTCAATAACTTTGAAGTAGTAAAAATAGTATGGCCATGTTAGAGATGCAAATATTGGGGTGTCACCTCAAACATATTTTGAGAATACAAAGCCACAAGAAAATAAATATTAGATTATGAAAGGAATGAAGATGAAATAGATGCTTTGAAAGATATTATTGTCTAGTCTGGTTTGGTAGACCAATATATTCGAAAGGATTAAAGAGAATCGACAATGGAACAAAGATCAGTACATGAAGAGACAAATGAACCCACTATATTTGAGACTAGTCATTCCCATAAACCTCATACCTTGAGTTAATCAAATTCTTCATTACACTTTCTCCTAAATATGATTCAAACAACTTACGATAACTTTATATTATTAAAATTACACAGGGTGAATTTTTAAGTGTTTTCTATCTATTAACACCCACAATATTCCCTGTTGTGAGGGGAATGGTGTATAATATCCCAAGAGATATTCTACACAAAAAAATAACTACCAAAAGATCACATGAGAGTGAGGATTGAAGAAGATCAAGATTTGAGTGTTAATTTTCCTATTCCACTTGATGATCTGGATATTACAATGATCAATGATTTTATTGGAACTTTCCTAGCATGACCATCTAATCTTATAAAGATAAACGAGGTATGTCATTAACATTTTTTTCAAATAAAAAACGTGTAATAGTTTATGAAAAAAGGTCTGAAATGAGGTATGGTATTACAGATGGATAAAATGATGGGGAAACAGAAGGTAAGATGAAGATGATCTAGTGAATCAAATAATAAAATAAAAGGACCTTATGATATTACCTTCTCCCCTCTAGTTCCAATATAACATATATTAATATTACAAGTTCATAAAGACACCACATTCAATGATGGATATGTGTACTACATTCAATATGAATAAGAGATATTTAGAAAGGTCATTACAGACATGGGTAGTCTTGGGAGTATAAATGAGATTATCAGGTTTGAATGGATGGGAGTCTCAGTTATGAATACATACATGAGGTACATTTTTATAATTTTTATTTCCAAAAAATGATCTACTATTTTCATTAAAGTTAATAACTATTAATATATTCTATATGAGTTTATATTACTACTTTATAAAGGAAAAAACCCTATGAATCCTGATTTGGATTCATTAATCAATGTATAATTCTTTGAAATTAATTTATTTGGAGTTGGAAGAAATTGATAAGAAAATAGATAAACAAATTGAGGTGTATGAGAAGAAAATAATATATGACAAATTCTTCTTGGTGTCTACAATGCAGGGGTAAAACACTATAATCTAATCATATAAAATAGATTTTTCTTTTTTTCAATTACTTTGTTTTTTTAAGAAGCACTAGATGTTGATAGTCATCAATTTGGATACCCAAAATATATATTTTTCAAATAAAATAAATGTATTTCCATGAAACCGACCACATATTTTGTGTATTGTGAATTTTTAATGCACTACAATCAATATTTTAAAGATAAAATTTAAATCATATGTTTTAGTTTGTGTTTTAACAAGAATTTTATTATGATAGTCCAGTCTATAAATATAGGCTAAATCATAGTATGAGTTCAGTGAATGAACATAATAGGTCTATATATTTCTTTAAATAGAAATAGAATAATGTATATATTGAAATATTTAACTATCAAAACACATTTCAAAAAAATTTACTCATTTTGGTCAATGTTTCTACAGTGTCGAAATCAAGTTAAAAACAATTATTGTCGATATTATGTTTGAAAATTTATGAAAGATATCATATACCATAAAAATACTAGCATCCCCAAATAGGTAATTTTAGAAGGAAATTGCAATTTAAATAAAATATTTCTTAATCAGTTGTTTTTCTATTTTTTCTAAATACTACCAAGATTTAAAATAATCAACATACCCAAAAGAAGAATTAAATTTTTTTTAGAGATGAGTGGCCATAGTACATGGTGTCAAAATGTTTTCCAAAATCAAATTAAGGTGATTATCTATTATTTTTGTGATCTATTATGGGCTATGACCTTGGAGATACATTTGGGATGTGAAGTATTATCATTATAATGATTATATATTATTTATGATCTATTTCTCAAGGATAAGTATAATAGTGGAAATAAATTTGTTTAGAAATGAATGGTTAGAATACTTAGTGTCAGAATGTATACTAATATCACAAATAGGTGACTTCCTACTACTTATTTAGTTAATTTTCTCATCATTTTATATACTTTTTAGTCAATTTCATTATATTTTTTATTTGATAATTTTTTTGTTAATTTTCATAGAGATCATGAAGAAATTACTTGGTCTAGAATTTTTTTTTTCAACAAGGATGATGCACTCATGTACTATGATCATGCAATCAATAATGATGATTCACTCATGATGATGCACTTCTCTTTTTATTATAAAATGCATTCAAAAATATGGTTTATAAAAGAACAATATTATTAGATTAAAAAAAATGTTGAATTCATTGTAGAATTTAAAGACATGGTATGATGTGTAGGAAACAACTACACCTCAATCTGATATATTGTATGCCCAATATGACCCGAAGTTTAGGTTATTAGTTTAATATTGAAATTTTAGTTCAAAATACATGTTACATACTCAAAAATTATGAAAAACATTCATATTTTTTTGATACTATATGAAAATGATTCATAAGTCATTTGTAACGTATAAGAATTAGCCACACCTCAGGATAGTACATGGTGTTCTAAATATGACTTGAAGTATATTTTTTAGTTTAAATTTAAATATTAGTTTAAAAACATGTTACATTCTCGAAACCAAGAAAAAAATCATATTTTTTTGATAATTTCGGGAAATGATCCATAATTCATTTTCGATGTCTAGAAATTAACTACATCTCAATCTGATACATTGTGTGACTGATATGACTCAAAGTGTTTGTTTTCAGTTTAAAAATGGCATTTTAGTTAGAAATGTGTTTCACTCACTAAAACCCTATAAAACATACTCAGATTAACTTGTTGCTTTAGGGAACCAATCCTTATGTAATTTTTGAGATGTAAGAATAAACCACACATCAATCTGATGCACAGTGTGACCAATATTACCCCAAGTGTGTGTTTTTATATAGAAGTTTCATTTTAATTTAAAACACATACACATACCCAAAACTAAGAAAATAAGATCATATTGTTTTCAAATTTTATGAAAGTGATCCATAATTCATTTTTCATGTGTTGGAATAGAATTCACATAAATATGAAACCTGATGTGCTCATTACGATTCTAAGTACGTGTTTTCAATATAAAAGTGTCATTTTAGTTTAAAATGCATGTCACATCACCAAAACTGAGAAAAAAAGCCCGTATTGTTTTCAAAATTTAGGAAAATGATCCATAATTAATTTTCTATGTGTATTAACTGACCTCAATCCAATCCAACACACGATTTGGTCAGTATGACTCAAAGTTCATGTTTTTAATATAACAGTTTCATTTTTTTTAAAACATTCCACATAGACAAAAATGAGAAAAAGAGATAATATTGTTTTTAAAAATTAGTAGAATGATCCATAATTCATATTTAATGTGTAAGAATTCCCCACATGTCAATATAATACCCGATGTGGTCAGTATGACTCAAAATTCATGTTTTCAATATAAACGTGTCATTTTAGTTTTAAAAATGCATCACTAACCAAAAATGAGAAAATGGGATCATATTATTTTCATTATTTAGGAAAACAACCCATAATTTATTTTTGACATGTATGAATTAACCTCATGTCAATTTTACATAGGATGTGGTTGGTATGGCTTGAAGTGTGTGTTTTCAATATAAAAGTGTCATTTTAGTTTAAAACTCATGTCACATCTCCAAAACTAACAAAATAAGATCCTTTTTTTAAAAAATTATTAAAATAATATATAATTATTTTTTGATATGTAGGAATTGATTGTACATCAATCTGACACATTATGTGGCTAGTATGACTCGAAGTCTGTGTTTACAATATAGAAGTTCTATTTTAGATTAAAACACACATCAAATATCCAAAACTAAGAAAACGAGTTTGTTTTGTTTTAAAAAATTTGTACATTGATTCATAATTCTTTTTTTATGTGTAGGATTTGACCACACATCATTATGACACCTGATGTGATCAGTAATACTCAAAATGTGGGTTTTCAATATAAAAGTGGTATTTAATTATTAAATGCCACTACTAAAAAAACGATCAAGGGAAGCGCCACCTTTTATCAGCACTAAGAAAAAAGTGATGATAAAGGTAACTATTTATCATTGAAAATTAAAAGCGATTATAAAGGGTCACTTTATTAGCACTTTTGTAGCACTGATAAAGGGATTCTTTATCAGCACTAGAAAAACACTGATAAAGTGACTCTTTATCAGCACTGATAAAACCGTAGTCCCATTTTATAAAATGGGTTGCATAGTGCCCTCTGTTTATCGCACCCTCAAGCTCTCACGGGATTGTACCCCTGCGAAAACTCCCCGTTGATCTTATCTTTGTCAAACGCTACTCCACCGCCACTGCCCTACTCCGTCGTTGCTGCCCTACTCCGCCACTAGCCCTTCTCTGCCACCACTCACCCTACTCCACTGTCACTGCCCTACTCCACCGCTAGCCCTTCTCCACTGCAGCTTTCCCTACTCTGCCGCTATCCCTACTCCTTATCCTCCCCCTCAAACCCATTCTATGGATACTCCTCCCCACAAACCCTACTTCTCCTTCTCCTTGTTGGAACCTACTCCCCACGAACCCTACTTCAAGTGTTTGGGATTTCTTTTGACGAGGTTAAATTCTCGGCTTCCCATCTTGGATATTTGGTGATTTCTTCTCTCATCCTCATATGTTTCCTTTTGTTCTTATTTTAATATTCATTACGGTGGTTTATTTTGGTTTGTTTTGGGTTTTGTTTTGTGTTTGGGCTATGTTTTTAGGTCACATTCTTCCAAAAATGCATGAAGTGATTAAATTTTTACTATATTAATTGTTTATTGCTTATAGAGTTTTGTTAAGTTATTTTCAAGATTATGATTATTCTAAACACTCTATTTTATATGTGAATAGTGAGAAGGAAAAAAGTGTTTGTTATATTTTTTGATGGATTTAAGAATTGTGGCATGGGATGATGAGGTGGTTGTGTTATTGGAGGGTCTGATGGTGATGATTTCATAGGAATATAATATTTTGTAATGGATTATGAATTGTTTTTTTAGTTTATAAGTGTTGGGGTATATATGATTCTTTTAGTGTGGAAGAGTATCCCTTGGTGTTGGTAAGTTATTTATTTTTCTGGATTTAATTTTGATGCTTATACATGTTGAAACATTATCATGGTAAAGTGCGTAGGAAGTAGAAAGAGACATGGGATAGAGTGTTGTAAAATTTCAATAGTAGGAGGTGTTGATGATTATTGTCTAGGTTTTGGGTCCTAAAGTTAAGAATTATCTAGAAGCAGTTGAGGAGGGTTTTGAATTGGAAAATATTCTAGCTCATTTATGGGTTTCGTTAGTAGTGGGATTACTTTTAAGGGTGGCATGAGAATTATGGAAGGAAAATCATGTTCAATCAAAAGTGGTTTTAGGAAGAGTTTTATTCCCTAGATATAGAAGTATGAGTGTATGCAGAATATCATGGAATTCAATAAAGTTGGATATAGTGTGCTTTCCCTTGGGATTCACATCTTTGCATTAATGGTATAGTTTTTAGAACACTTGGTTGATGAATAAATAAAATCATGTAATTTTGAGTCATCTTTGAGGTTAGAGATTCCAAGGAAGGTTGCGAGTTTATGTTTGAGGTTTTTGGTGTAGATGAGGGATTGTGATGAAGTTATCAAGAGTGGTTTTTTTTGAGTATCTTAAAAGGTTAAAGATGGTTCTTTGAGTTGTGGTCCTAATGGAATGAGGAATAAGGGAGTGATGAGATTTTCTAGATGTAGGGTGGGTATTATACCCTAGGGTTGAGTATCTCAAGGTGTACCATAACTATATAGTTGATCTATTTCAATGGTGATGCATTGGGGAAATAGTAGTATGAGTTCCCCATGATTCATGGTGTTTCTTGGGTTTAGTAAGTTGTATTTTTATTTAGTCAGATGGTCATGTTTTAGTTGATAAAATTTTGGGATGTGGTGAGTTTGGTTTGAGAGTTTAGGCATGATTATGTCCTGTGTTATTGACCAAATCCCTTTATTAACCAATACCTTCTTTCAATTGATACTAAAATATTCAGTTGAATTATTTTCAATGGACTTATTTATCTCTCTTTACCTTCAAATTTCTATTAAAATATGAATTTTATTGATTTGGTTAGTATGTTTTTTCAAATTTAATGATTCATAAGAAAAAGAAGAAGCATATTTCTATTTTACCTAAATGGATGGTAATTTTTATAATCTAAAGGTCATTATTTTGGGAAATAATTTATTTATAAAATTAATTTCACAATTTTTTTCAATATTATGGAAGGTATTAACAGTTAGTGAGAGGAGGTTTGATAGAATTTGTGTTCACTAACCTCAATTTTCTATTTCTTCTGTTAATTTGGATAACAAAACCTATGATATTCCTTAGTAATTTTGGATAAACCTAGGTTATTTGTCTCCCCTGCAAACCCCTTTATGTTTGGAAATGTATCTACTATATTAGTTTTCTCATCAAAATTGCATCCTTGTTTTCATTTTATTTGAGTTTGGTCACTAGTTTTGGGCTCTTTAATGTGATTATTTTATTATGAATGAGGGGGCTGGTAGGGGTGGTTAAAAGGATGTTTAATGTTTTGCTTCAAGGGTGGTGGGTGCTAGAACTATTGGTAAGGGGCTGGAAAGTGTGTTGATTTTTATGGGGCTTCTATCCTGGTTCTTTTGATTTCCAAATCTTTATTGGTAATGGTTAGGATCTTTTAATCTCTATTTTTATAAGTTGTTCTCTTCTAATTTATTTTGAAGTATTTTATTTGTGTATTTGAATCATAAATAATAATATTTGAGATTAAAATAGGATGGAGATGAATAAATATTTGATAGATGCTAATCATTTGACAATAGAGTATGAGATCGGGGTGAAAGAGTTCATCAACTTTGCAAAGGATCATGCAAAGGATCCTTCTCAAATCCTTTTTCTGTGTTTACGCTGTTGTTATTCTAGACTAATTACTCCAGATGAGTTGGAAGAACATTTTATATGTCATGGAATAGATCGGAGTTATAAATGTTGGAATAAACACTGAAAAAAAGATAATGTAGCTATTGGCTGGGATAAAACTGCATTTTATGGATCATCAGATATGATTACAAATATGGATTATGAAGAAGACCATATGGAGAATGTAATTACAGATGTCAATGATGATAAAGATCATGTTGAGGAAATGAAAAGTACGGTTGAAGATTAAATTCGCGATTGTCCAAAATTGTTTGAGAAGTTAAAGAGTTGTGTAAATACGACATTGTTTACTGGTTGCACTAAATATACATCATTGTCAGTTGTACTGAAGTTGTATAAATTGAAATAAGGCAGCGGATGGAGTGATGTCAGTTTTACGGAACTACTTGCTCTCTTTAATGACATGCTCCCATAAGATAATGAGCTCCCAAGCCAGATATATGAATCTAAACGAATACTACACTAGATGGGTATGATTTCTAGAAGAATACATGTCTGCCTGAAAGATTGTATATTTCTTCGCAAGGAGAAAAATTCCCTTACAGAATGTCCAAAGTGTGGTGTTTCTCGATACAAGAAAGAGGAATCCAGTCCTACGAAAGTTGTATGGTACTTTCCAATCATTCCAAGGTTTAGGCATTTATATAGAAGTGAAGAAACTACAATAAAATTGTCGTGGCATGCAGATAAAAGAATTAAATATTGGAAGTTACATCACCAAACTGACTCTCCTCAATAGAAGAGAATTGATCATGAGTATCCTAAATTTGGAAATGATCCGAGAAACCTTCATCTTAAGTTATCTACAGATAGAGTTAATCCTTTTGGTTTTCAAACCAGCACTCATAGTACATGGCGTGTTATGTTGGTAAATTATAACTTGCAACCATGATTATGCATAAAACAAAGATTCATCATGTTATCTATGATTATATCAGGACCAAAAAAACCCGGTAACGATATTGATGTTTATTTGGCTCCTTTGATCGAGGATTTAAAGTTATTGTAGGATTTAGGTGTTATGATGTATAATTCTTATAAAAGTGAATACTTTACGTTGAGAGCGATATTGTATGGAACAATAAATGATTTCCCTACTTATAAAATTTTTTTAGGCTATAGAATTAAAATAACTCAAGGGTGTCCTGTGTGCGAAGAAGATGCAGAATCAATTAGGTTGAAACATTCATAGAAATTTGTGTTTCTAGGACATCATAGATTTATACCCCATCGGAATAAGTACCGATCTTGGAAGAAATCATTCAATGGATGTTCATAACAATGCACAACACTGTCTCCACTAACAGGTGATCAAATGTTTGAGAAAGTAAAAGATGTGAAAACTATTTTTGGTAAACCATTTTTGAAAAAACTTACGAAAATCAGTTGGAAAAAGAGATTGGTTTTTTTTAATTACCATACTAGAATTGTCTGTACGTCAGATATTTTCTTGATGTGATGCATGTGGAAAAAATGTATGTGATAGTGTTATCAGAATGTTTCTAAATTCCCCTGAAAAACAAAGGATGGAATTAAGGAAAGTTTGGACATGGTTGACATGAGAATATGAGAAGAGTTGGCTCCCGTGAAGGGTGAAAATCGAATGTTTCTTCTTCCAGCTGCTTACACTCTTTCTAGGGAGGAGAGATATCAGTGTTGCAACTTCTTCAATGATGTAAAGGTTCCAGAGGGGTATTCATAAAATATCACGAACATTGTGTCAATTAATGATTTGAAGTTAAAAGGTTTGAAATCACATGACTGCCATGTTTTGATGAAAGATTTAATTCCTATAGCTTTACGCTGCATTTTTTCCCAAAAATGTTTGTCATACATTAACCAGACTTTGTTTCTTTTTCAAAGCTATATGCAGCAAAGTTTCAGACCTGGAGAAATTGCCAGCTATGGAAAAAAAAATTGTCATCATATTATGTGAATTAGAAATGTTATTCCCTCCATCATTCTTTGATATGATGGTTCATTTTATGGTTCACATGGTGAGAGATATTTGACTTTTTGGCCCTGTTCACTATAGATGGATGTACCCCATTGAAAGGTATATGAATATTTTTAAAGGTTATGTAAAAAATCGAAGTCGGCCAAAGGGTTTTATTGTAGAGTGATATATTGTTGATGAATCCATTGAATTCTGTACCGAATACCTATATGGTGTAGAAATCATTGGTCTCCCGAAATCTCATCACACTAGACACATTGAGGGTGAGGGGATTTCTTGAAGAGATGTTGTGACAATCAATATTACATATTGGGAGTAGGCCCACCTTTATGTTTTGCATAACAGTTGGGAGGTTTCTCCATATATTGAAACCCACAAATAAATTCTAGGCAGTTAAATTCATAAAGTGCTGAAAAATGGATATCAAATACACATAATCACCATTTTGTAGGATGGTTTCAAGACCATATTTTTAAGGAGTTAGATGAAAATATGAATTCAATTTCAGAATGACTTCGATGGCTAACTGTCAGACCAAGTGTGTATGTATTATCTTAAAATGGTTATGTAATTAATGGTTATACATTCTATACAGATGAACATGATGAATATAATACCATGAAAAATAGTGGAGTTACACTTTTGGCTAAAGCGATGCATGTTTCTGGTAGTAAGGACATAAATCCAATTTATGTGAATATGTCAGACTTTGGCATTATAAAAAAATATGGGAGTTGGATTATACGACATTCCAATTGCCTATTTTTCAATGCAAACGGGTTGATCAAAATAGTGGTGTTAAAATAGATGAATTGGGATTTTTTAAAGTTGATTTTAGTAAATAATGGTACAAATAAGAATAGTTTATAATGGCATCACAAGAAGTAAAAGTATTTTATATTCCAGATCTCGCAAACTGAAAGGGGTCTATTGTTCTGTTATCATCCAAAACTACTAAGGGTCTGATGAAAATTCAATTAAGGATGATCCTTTCAGTAGTACGTCATAATCATTTTACAGTGGTCCCAAAGTAGATGATGTTTTTTATGTTAGAGGAAACCAAAATGAAGGGATTTGGATAATTGATAGAGTTGTCAAATCTATTCATCCTTTGAAAAAATGAAATAGAGTTAAATAAACAAGTTATATTTTGTTTGTAATATAGATCTCGTTATCTCATTTTATTATCATATCATTACTTAATTTATGTAATCTAAATTAATTGTTCAACCACTTTTGCAAATAATGACTTCTGCACCTTTTGGTGCTCCTAACCTCGAGGTTGAACGAGTCTCTCAAGCTGATGCTACTCATAGGGAAAAGCAACAACAAGTTTATGAACATGTTGTTGCGCCTAGTGTTGAGGTCCAACAACTATCAGTAGATGTCGTTGCTACCATTCCAGATGAACATATTGATGATGCTGATATCGATGAAATGGTTAGGGATGAAGGACCGACGTCGCAGAAAACACAGGTGTGTCATAGTTTGACGGTGTTAGCCAAAGTTTTTAAGGTGAAAAGAAAAGGCATCAAATTTGATTTCGGATGGAATGCATGAGGCCAACATGTAAATCCCAACAAGGCTATGTTTAGTAGTTACAATGGAATTGTCACTCAGAAACGTATGTCGATTAACATAGATTCATGGAACCATGTTGTGTATGGGCTGAAGGTTGTGATCTAGGAAGAAATTACAGTAACATTATGATATTATTTCATTAATTTACTAGAAAATAAAATAATGAAATAGTGTCTTAATCTTCTCAATCCCTTGCAGAGTACATTTATAGAAGATGATTCACAAAAGAATTATGTACTAAGACTTGCAGGAAGGATTCATTGAGGTTTTCACACTATTTTAACCATATGTCACCAGAAAGATTCCAAAGGTAAAATAAACCCACACCCACCCCTTGTCTACACTCACCTGATATCCTAAGAAGCATGGGATGCATTTATTGGCCTTCTTGGGGATGATAAGTTTCAGGTACATTGTGGCTGATAATACGTTGTTTGATGATACATGTATTCATCACTTTGATTATCAATATTTCATTTATGAAATAACAACTCAGTACTGAAAATAGGGAACATGCATCAAAACCAACATACCCCTATCGTAAAGCAAGGATGGGGTATGATTCACTAGAAAAGAAAATGGTACGTATTTTAAATTTACAGTAATATTGTTATGTGCAAGAAACAACATCATAATTATATTTCTATATTTATATGTAAATTGATGAGTCTAAATCCAAAGTCACTTCCATTACACATCATGTGATATGGAAGGAGGCACATGTGAATAAGGAAGAGAAGCTATTAGATGAAAACACACAAAAAGTATGGGAAATATGTGTAAGTATGACACGATAAAAATTTTTGTTTTAAATTTCTATATAATTACTTTTTTTTTCTATATCTGATAGTCACATGAATCAGCTACTCCTATAGTGGATGCAGACCTATTATCGACAGCTTTGAAGTGAACAGAACAATACGGTCATGTCCGAGGTGTGGGGTTTAGGGTAACACCCCAAGTATATTTTGAGAAAAAAAAACAAATGGATGATAAAAATGAAGAAATGAAACAAATGAGTGAAATAATAGAAACTCTTGAAGAACGATTTCAATGGTAGGGAGAGTTTCTAGAAACTTTTATGGGTAAAAATTAAGGAGAATACAAAACTCAGGAATAACTAGTGCGTGAAGATCCTACCCCACCCCCCACCAGCTTTGAGGCGAGTCATTCCCCTCAAAGAGTTGTATTAGCTGTGGTAGTCAATATTCTAATAATTGTTCCCATGAAATGTGAATCAGAAAAACACTGATACTTTTCCTATACTGATCTTCTACAGGGTGATAATGACTGTGATTTATATCTTTCAACACCCACCTATCTCCTTGTAGTGAGGGCTATGGTGTTCAACATCCCAAAGGACAAGCTGCATAATAGACGACTTCCAACAGATCATCTGAAAGTGACGATTACTGTAGCTCATGATCCAAATGTAGAGCTACCTATTCCACTTGATGATGATGATATTCATACGGTCGAAAAGGCTATTGGGACATTCATTTCATGTTAGTCACAACTTGTAAGAGTACATGTGGACAAAGAGGTATTTATTTCCATTTTTTTCAAGCTAAACCTTTAAAAATTAATAAAAAAACATCTGAATCAATGAATGTTATTATAGACGGAGAAATGGAAGGGGTGATAAGAAATGTGGGCTCAAAAGCATATAAAGTATTAACTAACCAATCCCAAAGATCTACTGAAAGCAAAATTACATCACTTATTCTCTATCCACATTTACTAGCATTGAAGACTCATGTGAATATGAAGCTAAAAAATGGTAGTAGTTATATAGTTGTTTTTTAATAGAATATATATGGAGAGGAAATTGTAGATTACGTTGTTGCTGAGAATGTAAATGACATCCTTGAATACGGTTGGCTAGGCCTCACAATTGTAAATGTATATATGAGGTATTTTTTCATGAATTGATTTTCTAAAAGCTGATATAATGTGCTAATTATAAATAAATGCATTTTTTATTATTGGAAAACATGTATATGAAAAGCAGTTGAAGGGATTTCCCCATGAGACAAAATTCAGACTTGTTAGTCCTCATACCACATCTACACAACTAACAAAATTAGATCCATCAATAAGGGATGAAATAGTGAAATTCTTGTTGAAAACATTTGAAAGAAAGATTATGGATAACAGCCTCTTCCTAATACCAACCATGCAAGGGTAAAACTATACAATTAAATCATATCAATTATATTTTTACTTCTTTTATTACTTATTCCTTTTTGTGTTTTCAGGCAACATTGGCTACTAATTGTGGTGAAATTGGATACTCCAAAGATTTATTTTCTAGATTCAATGCAAGGATATCCAACAAACCAACCACACATGATGGAGTTTTTGAATTTGTAAGACACTACATCCTACGTTTTAGGTCTAAACATAAAGTTATATAATTTATATTATCTTTTACTGAGGATTTTATTATGATAGTGTGGTGTATCAATATCATCTAAAAAAGGAATGAGGACAAGGGATAAGCATAAGGAGGTGAACAAGTACTACATCTGGACAAGTATCAGGGTATATATAATAAAATTTCACTATCCAAACACATATCAAAAAAAGTTACTTATTCTCCTAATGATCAAAGTTTTTTTAGTGTCCAAAACAAACAAATGATAAAAATTGTAGTTATTATGTTTGTAAATTTATGAGATAGATTGTCTTCCATCAACAAACTAGCATCTCTAAAGAGTTATTTTCAAAAAAAACTACTATTTCATTTAAATTATTTTTTAATTATTTTTTATATATATTGAAGTACTACTCTGACTGTGGAAAATCCTCATATTCACAAGATGATATAGATTTGTTCAGAAACAAGTGGGTCCCATACCTGATGGAAGATTGTACACAAATAGCATGAAGATCTAACTTGGTGACATGTACAATTGGCAGACATTTTTTAGAGGGGTTCACGAAGATCAGAAGATGAAACATTGTTGTATGTAAATGTTTGTAGAATTTTTTTTAATTTTTATTAAATAAATAATCCTTTCTCCAATGAGTCATTTTTTTATTTTAATAGATGAAATTCACCAACAACATGCAAGAATGATGAACCACTTTTCTTTGGGCTCTGGATAAGAAAAACCAGTAAAATCTACAAAATACCTTCATATCAAGCATTCCCACTCACATTCAAAGAAAATATGAGTAAACTTCTCCATACTAAATTGATTTCAGTATGAGAATCAAGGTGACAAATAGATTCACATGGGTTGAACATTTTCATTGGTAGAAATTTTATGTTTTCATATTATCCATAATAAGAAAACGAATATTTTTGGAACCTCCTTCCTCCATAGCCCCCCCCCCCCCCCATATAAATCTATGTTTTCAATTTAGGATAACGATACATGGGTAATTTTTGACATGAAATAGTCAACCCTTCCTCAATCTGAGTCACGGTGTGGCCGATATCACTCAAAGTGTCTCTTTTTTGTTTAAAATGGACATAATTTTTAAGAGAAAACAACAAATAACGTATGAAAACTAACCAAATGCATTTATATTATGTTGATACTTTAGGTCAACAATCCATGGGTCATGTGTGATGTGTACGAGTCAAACTTGCCTCAATACGAGGCATGGTGTGGCCGGTATCACTCAAAGTTTCTATCTTTTGTTTAAAATGGACATAATTTTTAAGTGAAAACAACAAATGACATACGGAAAACCAACAAAACGCATTCAGATTGTGTTGATACTTTAGGGGAATGGTCTATGGGTAATTTTTGACATTTCTGAGTCAATCCCACCTCAATCCGAGGCACGGTGTGGCCGGTATCACTCATAGTGTCTCTCTTTTGTTTAAAATAGACAAAATTTTAAGTGAAAACAACAACTGACATATGGAAAACCAACCAAACACATAAAAATTGTGTTGATACTTTAGGAAAACAATACATAGGTCATTTTTGACGTTTAAAATTCCACCCTGCCTCAATCCAAGGCACGATGTGGCCGGTATCACTCAGAGTGTCTCTCTTTTGTTTAAAATGGACATAATTTTTAAGTGAAAACAACAACAGACGTAAGGAAAACAGACCAAATGCATTCGGATTATGTTTCTACTTTAGTCCAATGATCCATGGGACATGTGTAATGTGTACGAGTCAACCACGCCTCAATACAATGCACGGTGTTCCAATATCACTCAGAGTGTCTCTCTTTTGTTTAAAATGGACATAATTCTTAAGTAAAAACCACAACTGACGTACGGAAAACCCAGAAAATGCATCAGGATTGTGTTGATACTTTTTTATAACGATACATGAGTCATTTTTGATGTTTACAAGTCAAACCTGCATTAATCCGAGGCACGATGTGGCTGGTATCACTAAGAGTGTCTCTCTTTTGTTTAAAATGACAAAATTTTAAGTGAAAACAACAATTGACATACGGAATACTGACCAAACACATTCGTATTGTGTTGATACTTTAGACCAAATATCCATGGGTTATTTTTGAAATTTATGATTCAAACCCTCTCTAATCCTAGGAAGGGTGTGGCCGATACCACTCAGAGTGTCTCTCTTTTGTTTAAAATGGACATAATTTTTAAGTGAAAAAAAACTTATGTACGTAAAACCGACCAAACGCATTCGTATTGTGTTGATACTTTAGGCCGAATATACATGGGTCATTTTTGATATGTACGAGTCAACATAAACTCAATCTGAGGCACTGTGGGGCCGGTATCACTCAGAGTGTCTCTCTTTTGTTTAAAATGGACAAACTTTTTAAGTGAAAACAATAACTGATGTACGAAAACTGACCAAACACATTTGGATTGTGTTGATACTTTAGGATAATGATACATGGGTCATTTTTGATGTTTAAGATTCAACCCCACCTCAATATAAGACATGGTGTGGTCGGTATCACTCAAAGTGTCTTTCTTTTGTTTAAAATGGGCAGAATTTTAAGTGAAAACAACAACTGACATACGGAAAACTGACCAAATACATTAGGATTGTTTGTATACTTTAGTAAAATGATACATGGGTCATGTGTGATGTGTAATAAACAACTATGCTTCAATATGAGGTAAGGTGTCCCCGGAATCTCTCAGAGTTTCTCTCTTTTGTTTAAAATGGACATAATTTTAAGTGAAAACAACAACTGACGTACGAAAAACTGACCAAAATCATTTGTATTGTGTTGAAACATTACACCAATAATACATGGGTAATTTTTTATGTGTATTAGTCAACCCAACCTCAATCCAAGTCACTTTGTGGCCGTTATCACTCAAAGTGCCTCTCTTTTGTTTAAAATGGACATAATTTTAAGTGAATACAAAAACTGACATACGGAAAACTAACCAAATGCATGAGGATTGTGTTGATACTTTATTTAAACGATCCATGGGTCATGTGAGACATGTACGAGTAAACCCCACCTCAATATGAGGCATGGTGAGGCCGGTATCACTCAAAGTGTCTCTTTTTTGTTTAAAATGGACATAATTTTAAGTGAAAACAACAACTGACGTATGTAAAACTGACCAATCACATTAGGGTTGTATTGATACATTATTCCAAAGATCCATAGGTCATTTTTGACATGTTAATTTCATCCTATCCTTAATAAAAGGCACAATGTGGCTGGTATCACTCAAAGTGTCTCTCTTTTATTTAAAATGGACATAATTCTTAAGTGAAAACAATAACCGACATATGGAAAACTAACCAAACGCATTCAGATTGTGTTGATACTTTATTAGAATGATTAATGGGTCATTTTTTACATGTAAGAGTTAATAACACCTCAATCTGAGACACGGTATGACCAATATCACTCAAATTGTCTATCTTTTTCTTAAAATGGACAATGTTTTAAGTGAAAACAACAACTGACATATGGAAAACTAACCAAACACATTTAGGTTATGTTGATACTTTATACCAAGGATCCATGAGTCTTTTTTAATGTGTAAGATTCAACCACATGTCAATCCGAGTCACAGTGTGGCTAGTATCACTCAGAGTGTCTCTCTTTTGTTTAAAATGGACATAATTTTTATGTGAAAACAACAACTGACATACAGAAAACTGACCAAACACATTAGAATTGTGTCGATACTTTAGTAAAATGATACATGGGTCATTTTTTATGTTTAATATTTAAACCTACCTCAATATGAGGCACGGTGTGGCCGGTATCACTCAGAGTGTCTCTCTTTTGTTTAAAATGGACATAATTTTAGTGAAAACAACAATTGACGTACAGAAAACTGACCAAATGCATTTGGATTGTATTGATACTTTAGTATAATGATCCATGAGTCATTTTTGATGTGTAAGAGTCAATCCCACCTCAATATGAGGCATGGTGTGTCCAATATCACTCAAAGTGTCTCTCTTTTGTTTAAAATGGAAAGAATTATAATTGAAAACAACAACTGATGTACGAAAAATCGACCAAACACATTATGATTGTGTTGATACTTTATTACATAAATACATGGGTCATTTGTGACATTTATGAGTCAAACCTACCTCAATAAAAGTCATATTGTGGCCGGTATCACTCAAAGTGTCTCTCTTTTGTTTAAAATGAACAGAATTTTAAGTGAATAGAAAAACTGACATACTGAAAACTGACCAAACGCATTCAGATTATGTTGATACTTTAGTCTAATGATCCATGGGTAATTTTTTGACTTGTAAATGTCAACACATCCTCAATAAAAGGCATGGTGTGGCCGGTATCACTCAAAGTGTCTCTCTTTTGTTTAAAATGGACATAATTTTAAGTGAAAACAATAACTAACATACGAAAAACTGACCAAACACATTCAGATTTTGTTTATAATTTATTATAATGATACATGGGTCATTTTTGACATATAATAATCAACCCCACCTCAATATGAATCACGGTGTGTCCAGTATCACTCAGAGTATCTCTCTTTTATTTAAAATGGACATAATTCTTAAGTGAAAACAACAAATGACATACGGAAAACTGACCAAAAGCATTAGGATTGTGTTGATACTTTAGGATAATGATACATGGGTAATTTTTGACTTTTTTGCGTCAATATCTCCTCAATATGAGGTACGGTGTGGCCAGTATCACTTAGAGTTTCCCTCTTTTGTTTAAAATGGACATAATTCTAAAGTAAAAACAACAACTGACGTACGGAAAACTAACCAAACGCATTCTGATTGTGTCTATACTTTAGGAGAATAATCCATGGGTCATTTTTAAATTGTATGAGTCAACCTTGAATCAATATGTGGCACGGTGTGGCCAGTATCACTCAAAGTGTCTCTCTTTTGTTTAAAATGGACAGAATTTTAAGTGAATACAAAAACCCACATACGAAAAATGACCAAACGCATTAGGATTGTGTTGATACTTTAGGAGAATGATCCATGGGTAATTTTTGATGTGTAAAAGTTAAACCCGCCTCAATCTAAGGTATGGTGTGGCTGGTATCACTCAAAGTGTCTCTCTTTTGTTTAAAATGGACAAAATTTTAAGTGAAAGTAACAACTAACATACAGAAAACTAACCAAACGTAGTAGGATTGTGTTTATACTTTACGAAAACGATACATGGGTAATTTTTGATGTTTATGAGTCAACTTCGTCTCAATATTAGGCACGGTGTGGCCGATATCACTCAGAGTGTCTCTCTTTTGTTTAAAATGGACATAATTTTTAAGTTAAAACAACAACTAACATACGGAAAACCAACCAAACGCATTCTTATTATGTTGATACTATAGTAAAATGATCCATGGGTCATGTGTGATGTGTATGATTCAACCTGCTTCAATCCAAGGCACGGTGTGGCTGGTATCACTCAGAGTGTCTCTCTTTTGTTTAAAATGGACATAATTTTTAAGTGAAAACAACAACCAACGTACGGAAAACCAACCAAATGCATTAGGATTGTGTAAATACATTTGTAAAATGATATATGGGTAATTTTTGACATATATGAGTCAACCAAACCTCAATATGAGGCACGTTGTGTACGTTATCACTCAAAGTGTCTCTCTTTTGTTTAAAAGGGAGAAAATTTTAAGTGAAAACAACAACTGATGTACAAAAAACTAACCAAACACATTCTTATTTTGTTTATACTTTATTAAAATGACCCATGGGTCATTTTTGACGTGTACGAGTAAACCTCACCTCAATCCGAGGCATGGTGTGGTTGATATCACTCAAAGTGTCTCTCTTTTGTTTAAAATGGAATGAATTTTAAGTGAATACAAGAACTGACATATTGAAAACCATCCAAACGCATTAGAATTATGATTATACTTTATTCAAATGATATATTATTCATTTTTGATATTTACGAGTCAACCTTGCCTCAATATGAGTCATGGTGTGGCCGGTATCACTCAAAATGTCTCTCTTTTGTTTAAAATGGACATAATTTTAAGTGAAAACAACAACCGACATATAGAAAACTGACCAAATGCATTTAGATTGTGTTGATACTTTATTAAAACAATAAATGGGTCATTTTTGATGTTCACGAGTCAACACTGCCTCAATTAGAGGCACTCTGTGGCCGGTATCACTCAGATTGTCTCTCTTTTGTTTAAAATGGACATAATTCTTCAGTGAAAACAACAACTGACGTATGGAAAACTGACCAAACGCATTAAGATTGTGTTGATACTTTAGGAGAACGATAAATGGGTCATTTTTGACCTAAATGAGTCAACCCCACCTCAATCCAAGGCACGGTGTGGCCAGTATCACTCAAAGTGTCTCTCTTTTGTTTAAAATGGAAAGAATTTTACGTGAAGGCAACAACTAACATACAGAAAACTGACCAAACACATTTAGATTGTGTTGATACTTTATAAAACGATCCATGGGTCATCTTTGATGTGTATGAGTCAACCCTGCCTCAATCTAAGGCACATTGTGACCGGTATCACTCACAGTGTCTCTCTTTTATTTAAAATGGGCAGAATTTTAAGTGAATACAACAACTGACATACAGAAAAATGACAAAACACATTCAAATTATGTTGATACAATAGTAGAATGATCCATGGGTCATTGTTTATGTGTATGAGTCAACCCCGCCTCAATCTGATGCATTGTGTGACTGGTATCACTCAAAGTGTCTCTCTTTTGTTTAAAATGGACATAATTTTTAATTAAAAACATCCACTGACGTACGGAAAATGGACCAAACGCATTCAGATTGTGTTGATACTTTAGTAAAATGATCCATGGGTAATCTGTGACATGTAAGAGTCAACTGAGCCTCAATATGAGGCATGGTGAGGCTGGTATAACTCATATTGTCTCTCTTTTGTTTAAAATGGGCATACTTCTTAAGTGAAAACAACAATTGACATACGGAAAACTAACCAAACGCATTAAGATTGTTTTGATACTTTAGTAGAATGATCCATGGGTCATTTTTTACCTGTATGAGTCAAACCGCCTCAATATGTGGCATGGTGTGGCCGGTATCACTCAAAGTGTCTCTTTTTTGTTTAAAATGGACATAATTTTAAGTGAAAACAACAACTGACATACGGAAAACTGACCAAACGCATTCGAGTTGTGTTGATAATTTATAAAAACGATCCATGGGTCATGTGTGATGTGTATGAGTCAACCCTGCCTCAATCCGAGGAACAGTGTGGCTGGTATCACTCAAAGTGTCTCTCTTTTGTTTAAAATGGATAGAATTTTAAGTGAATACAACAACTAACATACGGAAAAACAACCAAACACATTCGGATTCTATTTATACTTTAGGATAACGATACATGGGTTATTTTTGATGTGTATGAGTCAACCCTATCTCAATCTGAGGCATGGTGTGACCGGTATCACTCAATGTGTCTCTCTTCTGTTTAAAATGGACATAATTTTTAAGTGAAAACAACCACTGACATACAGAAAATAATCCAAAAGTCATTACCTATGACATAAGACACTTATACAAGCCTCATAGAGTCATAATTAGTCCATAGACAATAAAACATCATTAATAATTCATCACTCACCCTAAATATAACCCTTTATCCCTAGAGTTCATGGTGAGGGATGAAAACAAAGAGAAAAGGGAGAGGGAGAAGAATGAAAGGGAAATAAAAAATAATAGCAGATTTAAATTGGATAAATTTTTAAGATAAAGGGCTCCTAGACTGTTTTTTGGGAAGGGGACGAGAGGAAATAGGTCAAAATCCCTTAAATTATGCCATATCATCAGCAACTTTTATGGTCTAGTTGGGCAGTTTTCCAAACTGTTCACCAGCTTTTTGGGAGCCATTAGATAAGAAACCCTCTTCTGCACAGTTTGGAAAAATAGTTAAATAATTGTGTTCCAATCATTCAAAATGACTTAGTTAAACTATAGTTTCACACCACATGGTTTCTCCTATAACCTTGAACAACTCGTGTTCCTAAAAACTCCCTCAAAAAGGTAAGTTGCATAATTTTTACTTGGATTCATAAAACCCATATTTTTTCCTATGTATGTAAAATAATAAAAGTTCAAAATGAATAGGAAACATCCCCATTAAAGTGTACCCACATGGGTTCTTCTAAATTGTGTCCCCCAATAAAAGCACTACATGACTACTAATCAATAGTCTAGAATGGACAAAGAATAAGAATATATCTCCCCACCATTTATAAATTCTATAAATGGCGTGAAAAGAAGACAACACACCATAAGATAAAAGCATCAACCACAAGAAAAAATTTACTTATGTGTCCCAAGAATCACCCAAATCCATCTACCATGAGGATTATACAAGGTAAACTCTCTAAGTCCTAAGGCAACATATCCCAAAAGGAACTCAAAATATATAAACAAATTCCATATCCAAGCTTGACATGAATCTTAACCACAAAAAACATGAAGAATAACTTGCATGCAAGCCTTAATCAAATTTTTCTTAAGGTTCTGACATTGAATACTCGCTATATATTTTATCTGAGGCAATATACGATATCATTTAGAGGAGATAGTATTTAATGGTACCTTTTTATAATCATAATTAATAATTAGCACATCACATTAGGTATGGATTTTTTCCCATCCTTTGATCCCAAATTGACTACCACTGCATATTTTATCTGTGTGAACTGCTTGTTTGATATGATGATTTTTTTGTAGGTTTTGTTTGGGTGTGCTGCTATAGAATTTCATGTTACAGCAGACAGGGCATTTATCAGTGCTAAAAAAAGCACTGTTAAAGGGAGCCTTTATCAACGCTAACCAAGTGCTGATAAAGGATCACTTTATCAGTGCTAAAAAGGAACTCATAAAAGCTTCTTTATCAGCGCTTTTTAGCACTGATAAAGGAGACCTTTATCAGCGTGTTTTTATCCCTAATAAATGATCCCTTTATCAGTGCTTTTTAGTGCTGATAAAGGATCCCTTTTTCAGTGTGTTTTCAGTGCTGATAAAAGAGCCATTTATTAGTGGTTTTTTAGCACTGATAAAGGTGATCTTTATCATCACTTTTTTAGCATTGATAAAGGGTAACCCCCTATCAGCACAGATCTTTACAACACTTTTTTAGCACTGTTAAAGCCCATTTTATGCGATGATAAATCCTGTTTTTGTAGTAATGTGCATGTCACATCATCAAAACTGAGAAAAAGATCTTAGATAGATTTCAAACATTAGGGAAAATCCATAATTAATTTTCGACATGTTTGAATTGATCTCACATAAATATGACACAATATGTTGTCAGTATGACTCGAAGTGTGTGTTTTTAATACAAAAGATTCATTTTAGTTTAAAACACGCATAAAATAGAAAGAACTAAGAAAATGAGTTTGTATTATTTTTAAAATTTAAGAAATTGATCTATAATTCATTTTAATGTGAATTAATTGACTAAACATAAATCTGACACCCAATGTGGTCAGTATGCCTCTATGTACATTTTTTCAATATAAAAGTGTCATTTTAGTTTAAAACACACATCACATAGCCAAAACCAATAAAATGAGTTTATATTTTTTTTAAAATTTTGGAAAAGGATCTATAATTCCTTTTAAATGTGTAAATAATGACAGTGCACCAATCCAACACAGGATGTGGTTGGTGTGACTCAAAGTATGTGTTTTCAATATAAAAGTGTCATTTTTTGTTTAAAACACATCACATAGCCAAAATCAAGAAAATTAGATTGAATTGTTTTCAAACATTTTTTAAAGTTTCATAATTCATTTTTGACCTATAGGAATCAACCACATGTTAATCTGAAAATTGACTTGGTTGTTATGAATCGAAATTTGTGTTTTCAATATAAAAGTTTCATTTTAGTTTAAAACACATGTCACGTCACCAAAATTAATAAAATGAACCATAATTAATATTTTACAAGTAGGAATTGACCACACATCAATCTAACACATGATGTTGTTGATATGACTCAGAGTGCATGTTTTCAATACAAAAGTGTCATTTTAGTTTAAGACATGCATCAAATAGCCAAAATCAAGAAAAAAATTATCTAATTGTTTTCAAACTTTGGGAAAATGATCCATAATTCGTTTGTGATGTCTAGGAATTGACTACATGTCAATCCAACACATGATGTGGTTGGTATAACTAGAAGTGTGTTTTTTCAATATTAAAGTGATGTTTTACTTTAAAATTCATGTCACATCATCAAAATTGAGAAAATGAGCTCATATTGTTTTTAAACATTGGAAAAAATGTTTATAATTCATTTTTGTTGTATGGGAATCGACTGTACATAAATTTATCACACGATGTGGTCGGTGTGACTCCAAGTACGTGTTATCAATAAAAAAGTGCCATTTTAGTTTAAAACACACATCAAATAGACAAAATCGAACAAACAAGGTCAGATTATTTTCAAACATTGGAAAAATGACACATAATTCATTTTTGACATGTAGGAATTGACCACATGTAAATATGACACCCGATGTGGTTGATATGACTTGAAATATGTGATTTCAAAACAAAATTTTCATTTAGTTTAAAACATGTGTCACATCACCAAAATTGAGAAAATGAGCTCATTCTGTTTTCAAAATTTAGGAAAATGATCAATAATTCATTTTTGATGTATAGGAATTGACTTCACATCAATATGACACACGATGTGGTTGGTGTAACTTGAAGTGCATGTTTTCAATAAAAATGTGTCATTTTAGCTTAAAACACACATCAAATAGAAGAAACCAATGAAACGGACTCAAATTATTTTCAAACATTAGGAAAATAATCCATAATTTAGTTGTGATATTTTTGAATTGACTGCATGTCAATCAAGAACCCGATGTGGTCAGTATGACTCAAAGTATGTGTTTTCGATATAATAGTTTTATTTTAGTTTAAAATGCATGTCAAATAGCTAAAATTGATAAAACATGACCATTTTGTTTTCAAACTTTGGTAAAAATCCATAATTTATTTGTGATGTGTAGTAATTGACTGCACATTAATGTGAAACATGATGTGGTCTGTATGAATCGAAGTGTGTGTTCTCGATATAAAAGTGCCAATTTAGTTTAAAACATGTGTCACATTTCCAAAACCAATAAAATGATCTTTTATTTCTTTCAAAATTAAAAAATAATCGATAATTCATTTGTGATTTATAGGAATTTACAGTACATCAATCTTACTCATGTTGTGGTTGGTATGAATCGAAGTGTGTGGTTTCAATACAAAGGCACCATTTTAGTTTAAAACACACATCAGATAGGAAAGAATAATAAAATGAGATCATATTGTTTTAAAACTTTATAAAAATAATACATAATTAATTTTTGATGTGTAAGAATCAATCATACGTCAATCTGATAGACGATGTAACCAATATGACTCAAAGTGTGTGTTTTCAATATAAAGGTATCATTTTAGATTAAAATGCATGTCACTAGGTACAACCAATAAAACGAACTTACATTGTTTTCAAACTTTAAGAAACTAATCCATAATTCATCTGTGATGTGTAGAAATAGACCATACATTAATCTGACACACGATGTGGTCAGTATGACTCAAAATGCATGTTTTCAATATATATGTTCCATTTTAGTTTAAAATGTGCATCACATAGCCAAAAATGACCAAACAAGCTTGGATTTTTTTCTCATCATTTTATCTGCTATTTCGTAATTAATTTCTTTATAATTTTTATCTGATACTAATTTATTTAATTTTCATAGAGATAATGCTTGAAGATGAACAAAAAATGGTGTGATAATTTATGGATTGTACGTTCTCAAAAGAAAGTTTTCTTGAATTGGATCACATCCGTAGTGAGAGTTTTTTATCACCAAAGATGTGATCCAATTCAAGAGAATCTTATTTTGAGACCAACAACAAATGGTGTGATGTGTAAGAATCAACCACAACACAATCTGATACATGGTGTGGCTGGTATGACTCAAAGTATTTGTTTTTAGTTAAAAAATTTCACTTTATGTTTAATTTATTTATTTATAATATTACTAACATTGTATTTTTTTATATAGGTGCATTCTTTTTCTCGAGCTGGGGTGGTTTGTTCAACAACTAATAGCATGACCGTGGGTCGGGGCCAAAGACAAAGGAACATTGATATTTTTGAATGTGTGTGATAAATTGTAATTACTAATGTAATTATACAAATCAATGTTTGAAATGTCTATGATATAGTTTTTTATTATATTTGTTCTATAAATTTTATTTCAATTAAATTGTGTATTTTCTCACTATATTTTCTGATGTAGTGTGTTGTAATTTTAACAGCACACTGCAGCAATATGCCCCTTTATCAACACTAGAAATAGTGATGATAGAATATACCACTGTTAGTGTTAGAAAAAGAATTGATAAAGGCACCCTTTATCAATACTAAATAAAAGAAATGATAAAGAGATCCCCTTATCAGTGCTTTTCGAGCGTTGATAAAGGTATATGGTTTTGAAAGATGCTATGATTGTTAGTGTTTTTTTTTGCTGACAAAGCCCTATTCTAGCATTATTAAAGGCCTCAGGTGTAGTATTGGGCTGGTAGGGTGGATGTTGTGTGGGCCAGAGACAAGTAGGCTATGGAAGGGGAAATAGCGTGGCCTAAATTCGATGATGGGGGAACATGATGACAAAGATGGGGTTGATTCAAGGGCTCAAGGAGGGTATACATGGAAAAAAATTAAGTCTTTTGGGTCATAGGGCCTTCCAGGCCCTGTAGCAAAGTAGGCCCCAACTAACTGGAGCAATCCCATCCTGATGGATTAGATCAGATTAGTCACCAGGTTGAGCAAACCAAGCTCATCACTAAAGGAGGGATATGGAAGACATTCTATTGGCCCATGCATTAGCATAAGGGTACTGCAAGTCGGTAGCAACACTAGGTGAAGGACTATCGATGCAGACCTATAAACGTTCTGGGGAGGGGTTGTTCAAGTGTAGTTGGGGTTCAATGTATTATTAAGGGCTTGTTCCTATGGAGCTCTGGGCCATATTGATCAAGTCTTCATGTCACCGAGCCTCTGATTCATGTAAGAGAACTCTATCAACCCTGTTAAAAATGTGAGATTATCCAAAAATAAAAATTAAAAAGCTAAGGCCTTCTAGAAATTTTATCTTGAAAATATATAGTTATAAGTAAATAAATAAATATATATATAAATATACACATTAATATATATATATATATATATAATATATGTAAATAGGTAAATATATAAACATATTTAATAAATGTATTTAAAAATATTTATATAATTATATATAATTAGATGAATAAATATAAAAATAAATAAATGTAAATATATATAAATAAAATGACATATCATAAAATATTGACCAAAATAAGATGAAACATTGGTATGAACATTCCTAAATGGCCCTAAGGCCTTGATTTTTTTATTTATTTTTCAATAATACCCTTTTTTAACTCAATTGAGAGGGAACCCTTAAATGACATGTAGGTCCAGTGGTGCAAGGCCCAGTACCTGACCCAAAGGGCCAGAGACACAATTCCCATTACATGACCTGAAGGCCCAACCAAACTATACAAGAACTGCCCCTCCCTAACATCTATATCATTGAAGGTTTATAACTCCCCACCTCATATTACTAATCAGGTAGCATTGCTTCATGCATAGCTGCACGGTGCCTGATATTGATGACGATTTCCATACCCTCTCATTCTTCAATCTGGTTACCTCTAATCTGGTGGATGCTACATGCTCTAATCACTCTTATGGGGCATGCTTTGTGTGATCTTCTTGGGCTGCTCCATGGTCTTTATTGCCCGAAATCCCATGGCCCGAAGGCTAGATAAAATAAGTTTTTCTAGTAATGAAATTATTTATATGGTAAGGCAATTGCCAGGCGATTATTAGGGCGAAACAACAATATGAAATCATTATTTTTAGGATTAAAATAAGTATCAACCCTTACTTAGACCGGTAAGAAGTCGACAACGACTAATTGGTGGGATGGGGAGCCATTATTTATTCCATGGCATGATGATGACGAAGCTCCTTATAGGTTTTTACCAGGTTTTAGGATATTAAAAATTTTAAAAAGTGGATAGGGTTGGGGGTATTTAAAAAAATGGGTCTCGAGAAGCATCAATCTCATTGACGCTTCTTCCCTCACCTAGAAGCATGAACGAGGTTCACACTTCCTATGTGGAATTTCTGAAGGATGTGTGAACATGTCCACTCATCCTATAGATTTTTTTAATAATAAATATATATATATATATATATATATATATAATTAAATATCAAAATAAATATCAGTATAAAATAATTAAAAATTAATAAAAAAAATTAAATATAAATAAATATTAATTAAAATTTTATCAATATTAATTAAATATCAATAAATTCTTATAAATATTAATAAATTTAAATAAATATCAACACATGTTAATTAAATATTCATAAATACATGTAAATATTATAGAATATAGATTAAATATTAAATAAATATTCCAAACTATTAATTAAATATTAATAAATACTAATGAATATAAATAAATGTAAATAAATAATAATAATTATAAATAATTATTAATAAAATATTAATAGATATTAATTAAATATTCACAAATATTAATTAAATATTAATAAATATTCATAAATACTAAAAAATAGTAATAAATATTAATTAATATTATTATTTATTAAAAATCATAATAAATATTAAATAAATGCTAAATAAATGAGGGCCATCATCCAAAAAATTAGGACAGAGGATGGGGCCATGCTAAGTGGATGGACAACATGGAGAAAATTCAACCAGAGGATTCAGATGGCTCTGATATTCATGGCCTGCTTCTTAAAGCGCAACACCCGACAAAGCGTTATTCTAGTGGTTGTAGTCGTAGACGTGGTCCGGGAATTGACTAGAACGCATTGCGAGAGGAAGAACGCAGAGATTCAGGTATAGATGACATTTGAAAACAAGAAGACGATTTTGGGGTGCATGAATCTTGATCTCAGTGGGGGCCACTCCCAATATGGGGTGGATTTTTTATAGGGGAGGAAGTCTTTGATCGGTAGCAGCCTCTTCCAGGGTTGGCAGCCAACCCAACCGACACCAAAGACTCAAAGAATCCTTCATGGACCAGTAGTAGGCGGTGGGAGGAAGATTCGTGGGTAGATGAGCTACCCACCAACCGAAGGAGAAAGCTTGTTTTCTCATTCCTCTATTTAAACAGGATTTGAATCCCATTCTTTGTAAGAGGTGTTGTATGTTGTAATCCTCTGTCGAGAACTAGAGAGGAGTGAATAGAGAAAGATGTTTCTCCCGTGGATGTAGGCAAACCTGCCAAACCACGTTACATCCTGGCATTGCTCCGTTTGCTTCCTTTTTGTGTGTTTGAGGTACCACGAACCTCCACTGTGCCCCAACAAGTGGTATCAGAGGCGAGTCAGAGCAAACATAGGTGAGATGTCGAGCCCTTAGTGAATTTTCCAGTGGCTAGAAAATTGAAAGTGCTCCGAAAATTTTTCAGACTTCATATTCGTGAAGAGGACGACAAGAGGATTTCAACGGCGCAAGCGGTGATGAAAATAGAGTTGAAACGAGCCCGGTAAGCTCGGTCAAGGTTTGGACAAACCCGCGGGTGAACAGTACCTTAGTGCCGGAGAAGACGACACTATTCACGCTGTCGGTGACTATTCTGGTGATATTCCGGCAAGAACTTCAGCGTGCCACGTCAATGCCACGCTAGCGGGTGATTCGGACCGTTGAATGTGTTTTGACCATATCTTGGTCAATTGGCGTCCGATTTCAGCGATCCAAGAGTCGATTCCAACTATTTCAACTGTTCCGGACGCATCCGTATGGTTGGGTTTTCAAAATTATCACTCTATCAGGTGGTAACTAAAATGTGTGACATCGACGGTGGTGATCGCGTTTTGCGACGACAACAATGATGAGTGGCGGAGCACTACCAAGATTTGATATCAAGAAATTCGATGGTCGAAACAATTTCGGCTTGTGGAAAAGCACGGTGAATGATCTCTTGGTGCAGCAGGGCATGATCAGATCGTTGATTGGAGAAAAGTTTAAGACAACTAGTGCCGATGATTGGGAAGAACTCGAGATGCGGGTTGTCAGCACAATTCAGTTATGTCTGGAGAATGAGGTAAAGTACTCGGTGTTAGACGAGACATCATCGAAGAAGATCTGGAAGAAGATGGAGCAGCGATATATGGCGATGTCGTTGACCAACAAGTTGTTCTTAAAGATGAAACTGTACCAGTTGTGCATGGACGAGGAAGCGAATTTGTTGGATCATACCAATGAATTCAACAAAATCACGACACAGTTATTGGTGCTCGGTGTGAAGGTTGGAGAGGAAGATAAAGCATTGTTGCTTTTATCATCCCTACCAAGCTCATATGATGGGCTTGTGACTGCATTGCTCGTGGGGAAGGAGATATTGAAGATGGACGAGGTGATGGCGTCACTTCAAGATTCAGAGGCATTCCGAAGACCTGCGATGCATTTAGGCGAGCAAATCATGGTGATGCGAGATGATCAACGTGGGAGGAGCCGAAATCGGAAGTCATGAGGTAATGAATGGAGGCCAAAATCTAGGGGACGTGATCCTAGCGAAATCACGTGTTTCTGGTGTGAGAAGAAAGGTCATTATAAAAGTGATTGTGAAGAGCGCAAACGGTACGTTGCTGGAAAGAAGAAAGTTGAAGAGGAGGATGTGAACATCACAGGTTTATCAGCAGATGATAAAATCTACATGACAACGGGAAGCATGCACTCAAATGAGCGAGCTGAATGAGAAGAAGTGCAGTGTCATTACTACAAAAGATACGGGCACATGAAGTGGGGATGCCAATTTCTAAAGAGGAAGAACGAGCGAGCTCAAAATCCAAAGGAAGATGGATGGATTCTGGATTCGGGGAGCTCGGAACACATATGTACAACGAGAGGTACATTTGATACTTTTCAGCAGGTGCGAGACTCGGTGAGAGTTGGTGATGGGTCAACATTTGAGGTTTGAGGAGTCAGGACAGTGAAATTGAAGACACCTGATGGAGGAATTTGAAAACTGGATGACGTGAAATTTGTTCAGAGGATGAGGCGGAACTTGATATCATTGAGTAGGCTCGATGCGAGAGGATACAAGATTTCCATAGCATGTGGAGTGTTGGAAGTCTCACGTGGGGATGCAATGAAGATTACTGGGAAGGAGTCCCAAGGGTTGTATCATTTGATGGGGATCACAGTCAGCCCGAGATCGAGTGAAGATGATGGAAGTGTCACGTCATCTGGCGTAAAGAAGCGTGTTTGATTTGTTGATGAAGTTTTCGACACCTGAAAATAGACTGCAGGTCAAGCTTCTACCCCAAATTGGTCGTGAGGAGGAGATTTGTGGGGGTCACTCCCAATATGGGGTAGAGTTTTTTGTAGGGGAGGAAGTCTTTGGTCTATAGCAGCCTCTTCTAGGGTTGGAAGCCAACCTAGCCAACACCAAAGACTCAAAGTAGCCTTCATGGACCTGCAGTATGCGGTGAGAGGAAGATTGATGGGTATATGAGCTACCCACCAACCGAAGGAGAAACCTTGTTTTCTCATTCCTCTATTTAAATGGGATTTGAATCCCATTGTTTGTAAGAGGTGTTGTATGTTGTAATCCTCCGTGGAGAACCAGAGAGAAGTGAATAGAGAAATATGTTTCTCCCCTGGATGTAGGAAAACCCGCGGAACCACGTTACATCCTTGCATTGCTCCATTTGCTTCCTTTTTTGTGTGTTAGAGGTACGTTACGTCTTTGTGCGGTGCGGCTATTTGCCCAGGCGATGACATGGCCGGGGTGCTAGGAATTGAGGCCTGATGATGGAGTAGAACAACATCTAGTTTGGGATCCCGATGGAGGGAGATGTTGGCTTCGGCAATCTACCAATGGCACGACTTCCACGTTGTCGGCAGCCTCTTCACCAGGGGTGGGACTCTCTGACAGCGACCTTGGGAGACTTCAGCAGTGATCATAGGGAGGCGACGGTGTTTTCGGCATGCACGCGGGTGATCTGTCCAGTGATGAATGCAATGATGCTTGCGGTGACTGGCAGAGTGATATGCAGGTTGGGACGGTGATAAAAATGTGGATGGGACAATGTCAGGATGCGGGTGTTCGTTGGACGTGTTTACAGATGGGTGCTCGGGATGTGGGCATTGACCTCGGGGAGTAGTGTTCTAACGGGATGTATGGCGGGGCTTTTTGGCATGGCTCAGGATTCAGGCATGGCGTGGCAGGATTGGAGTTGATCTGAGCAGGTGGGTTCCTCGAGAATATTGGGCCTTGGGTTTGTTTTGTTGGATCAGTTTTGGCCATAGTTTTCGGGTCCTTAGTACTGTATGAAGTGGGTTTTGGGGTCTTTCATATAGGTGGGTTGGTGTGTGAATCTATGGACTATTAGGTTTTTTTGGGTGGCATTGTTTTGACTCTATTCTTGATTGGCATTGCTTTTCTTGCTGGAGTCCTAAACTTCTCTTATAATTAGGGTAAATATTAGAAAAAAGCTTGGTCTCTGATTTTTTTATGAATGCAGGGATATCTGCGTGACCCCATCATTTCCCATTTTCTCTATTTTATTGCTTTTAATTCTATTAAGGTTCTTTCTCACAACTTTTTCAAAAAAAAAAATAAATATTCACAAAAAGTAATAAAATTTAATTAAATATCCATAAATACTAATACATATTTTTTCTAAAGGTTGGGGCCGAAGCCTCAATCTATTATTTAAAAATATTAATAAATAATAGATAAGTGTTAAATAAATATTAATAAATATTAAATAAATATTATTAAATATTACTAAATATCAAATAAATATTCATATATATTAATAAATATCAATAAATGTCAATAAATATTCATAAAAACTAATAAATATTAATAAATTATAATATATATCAATAAATATAAATAAATATTAGTATAAATATTAATTAAATATTATTATATACAAATAAAATAGTAACAGATATTTATAAATAGGAATGAAATAATTTTCATGGTTTATAAATGTTTATTAAAAATTAATAAATATTAAAAAACATTAAATAAATATTAATACATATTATTTAAATATTCAAAAATATAAAAAATACGAACAAATATTAATAAACAACAAAGAAATATTTTTCAATATTTATAAATATCAATTGAAAATTAATAAACATTAATAAACATTAATGGACATTAAATAATTATTAATAAATATTAATAATTATTCACAAATATTATTAAATATTATCTAAATATTAATATATATTAAATAAATATTCATAAATTTTAATACTTTTTTTACCGGTTGAGGGTCAAGCCCTCTTTTATTAAGAATATAGAAATTAATTAAATATTAATGAAAATAAATATATATTAATTAAGTATTAATATATAATAAATTGATATTAATATATTTTAATAAATATTATTATATATTAATAAATAATAGATAAAAATTCAATAAATATTCATAAATATTAATAAATATTACTAAATTTAAGTAAATATTAATATATATGAATATATTTATTAACATATAGTAATATTTATTAATATTTATGAATATTTATGAATATTTAACTGATATTTAGTAATATTTAATAATTTTTATTAATTTTTATCTATTATTTATTAATATTTATCAAATTTATTTAAATTTAGTTAATATTTATTAATATTTAGTTAATATTAATTTATATTAATTTATATTCATTAATATTTAATTTTTATTTAATAATATTTATGAATATTTATGAATATTGATGAATATTTATTTATATTTATTGATATTTATCGATATTTATTTAATGTTTTTTTAATATTTCTTCATTTTTAATGAATATTTATAAATATTGAAAATTATTTCATTACTATTTAATAATATTTGTTAGTATTTTATTTATAAAAAATAATATTTAATTAATATGTATTTATATTTATTAGAATTCAGTGATATTTAATTAATATTTATTTGTATTTATGGATATATAATTCTTTTTTGAAAAGGTTGGGGTAAACCCTCTTTATTAACATTTTAGAAAATAAGGAAAGCATAAGATGGGGTCAGATAAGACAATACTACCCTCATCAGTAAAAGCCAAAGACCTAATTTCTCTCAAATCTTGATACAAATCCTACGTTCCTCATCACGTAAGACACTCCAATCAACCCATCCATATCCACGCCCGAGTTTGCGACTTTTAGGATAATGGCCTCTCCGCCAAGTTCTTGCTTGTTGCAATAGGCCTTCAATATTTGTTAATATTTAATTAATATATGTGAATATTTAATTAATATTTATTAATATTTTATTACTACTTTTTTATATTTATCAATATTTATTTAAATTTATTTATATTCATTAATATTTAATTAATATTTTTGAATATTTATTTAATATTTAATATATATATATATATTAATATTTATATGTATTTATGAATATTTGTTTGATGTTTATTAATATTTTTTAAAATTTATAAACATTTAATTAAGATTTATTGATATTTTATTAATATTGATGAATTGCTAATTAATATTTATTTATATTTAATTCGTTTTTATTAATATTTAATTAATTTTTATTGATATATAAATATTAGGTGTTTAGGGGTATAATTACATTTAAACACATACACACCACACACACAGTTCAGAAAAGCAGGTCATAGCCCCCCAAGGGGATATCACATCCATTTAACCTTATTTATTTAGTACATGGCCCATAGACCTAGTGGGCATGAAACCCATTACATGACCTAAAAGTCCAGTGCATCATCATGCATGCATCATTCTACCTACGTCACCACCTGTGTCACCGCCTGCATAGTACTGAGAAGGGCTTGATCCCGGGACCTCCTAGATGCCAAGCAGGAGCATTTACCACTTGAGTATAGGCTCATTGGCATTTTATTGATATTTATTTTAATATTTAATTATATATATATATATATATATATTAATATTTATTATTAAAAAATATGGAGGAAGAGTGAACATCGTTCACTCTTCCTTACGAATTTCCATATAGGAAGTGTGAACCTCGTTCATGCTTCCCGGCGAGGGCAGAAGCGTCAATGGGGTTGACGCTTCTTGAGACCTGTTTTTTTAAATATCTCCAACCCTATCCCCTTTTAAATTTTTTAATATCCTAAAACCTATTAAAAAACTCAAGCTCCTCATCCCTATCCTCTGTTTAATTCTAACCTTGATTTTCTCATCATCACTTACCCTATAGAGAGCCACATAAACTTGAGCATCAAATTCTCCACATGTCTCCTCTAGGAAGGCACAACAGAGGTCTCCTTCACCACGATCACTTTTTTCTCCCACACATGAACCAAACTGGTGGGGTCCCCGATGGGTTGACCCTTGCTGCTTACTCCAAAGACGTGGACGATTTTGACCAGCTGAAGAAGGTTGACGTGAGCCAGTACATGTTTGAACTTAAGTGGTGTGATTCCCAAACCATGGCCCAGCTCATCTAGGAGGCCACCCACGCCGAACGAGCCTTTAATTTTGCTTCCATACACCACCCTCCTTTCTTGGGTTGGGAGGGTAGTGCTTGATCATAGAATCATGTCAGCCCCTCTCTGGATATAACCTGCCACCATCTTCCTCATCTACCACCGGTACTTCAACGACTATAGCTACGCCATTGCCAATGACATGAAATACCCCTCACTACTACAGAACACATATTTAACAATGTTAGAAAAGTCCACTATCAATGAAAAAAACATTTTTAATCTAAGCGCCTTTAAAAAGAGTCATTTTATCAGTGCTAGAAAACCACCGATAAAGGGGACCTTTATCAGCGCTAAAAAAATGATGATAAAAGGCCACCATTATCAGTACTGGAAATAGTGCTGATAAAGTCCATAAAAATGTACTGTGTTGTTAAAATTACAACACACTGCAACAACCAATATAAAATACCAAAAAATACAAGATTTGAAAAATTCACAATTTAATTGAAATAAAAATTATGTCACAAAAATAAGAAAAAGGTCACTATTATTGATATTTTAAATATTTTTTTCTACAATTACATGACCATGTTCAATTTATTACAAACATTCAAAAATATCAATAGTTTCATAGTCTTTGTCACCCAACCCCCTAACAAAAATCTCGATCATCATATCAATGCCGAACAAATCACCCTAACTTGAGAAAAAGAATCCACCTGTATAGAAACAAAATTATTATGATAGTATTACTATAAATAAATAAATTAACAAGTCAAAATTAATTATTGATTATTTTACTAAAGTATCAAAACAATCTGAATGAGTTTGCTCGATTTTGAGCAGGTCTCTTATTTTTTTACTAAAATGTAATTTTAAACTGAAAACACGCACTCTGAGTCATATCAGTCACATTGTGTGTCAGTTTGACATGATACTGATTACTACATGTCACAAATGACATATGAATTGTTGTAATAAATTATCAATACATTCTAATAATGTTTTCTTATTTTTCTATGAGTGACACATGTTTTGAATTAAAATGTCAATTATAAACTGATAGTAGACACTTTGAATCATATCAGGCACACTGTGTATCAAATTGAGGTGTGGATGATTTCTACACGTCAAAAATGACTTATGGATCATTGTACTAAAGTACGAAGACAATCCAAATGATTTTTCTTGGTTTTGAGTATGTCACTTGTCTTTTTTACTAAAATATTAATTTTAAATAAAAAAGACCCACTTGGAGTTATACCGGTCACACCGTGTGTCAGATTGAGGTGAGAGTAATTCCTACACATAAAAAATGAATTATGAATCATTTTCCTAAAGTATAAATACATTTTTAATTCATTTTCTTATATTTGAGTATGTGACTTGTTCTTTTACTAAAATATCATTTTAAATTGAAAACACGCACTTTGAGTCATACCGGTCACATCATGTTCCAGTTTGATATGAGACTGATTCCTACATGTCAAAAATTACTTATGAATAGTTTTCCTATATGATCAAGACAATCCAAACATTTTTTCTTGGTTTTCAGCGAGTGACCCATGTTTTGAACTAAAATGTAAATTTTAAACTAACAACAGACACTTTGAGTCATATCGGGAACATTGTGTATGAGATTGAGGTGTGGCTAATTCCTACACATCAAAAATGACATGTGGATCATTTTACTAAAGTATAAAAACAATACAAATGTTTTTTTTTCAATTTTGAGTATGTCACTTGACTTTTTTACTAAAATGTCAATTTTAAATAAAAAGACACACGTGGAGTCTTACCGATCACACTGTGCGTCAAATTGAGATGCGGCTGATTCTTACACATCCAAAATGACTTATGAATCATTTTACTAAAGTATCAAAAAAATCCAAATGAATTTTCTCAATTTTGAGTATATCACTTGTTTTTTTACTAAAATATCATTTTAAATTGAAAACACATACTTTGAGTCATTCCAGTCACATCATCCACTGGTTTGGTGCGATACTAGTTCCTACATGCCAAAAATGACTTATGAATCATTTTCCAAAATTATAAAGATAATATGAGCATTTTTTCTTCTTTTTTAGTGTGTGACACATGTTTTGAAATAAAATGTCAATTTTATAGACATTTTGAGTCACACCGAGAACACTGCTTATTGGATTGAGTTGAGGCTAATTTCTATACATATAAAATTATTTATAGACTATTTTAGTAAAGCATTGAAAGAATACAAATTAATTTTCTCGGTTCAGATTATGTCACTTTTATTTTATACTAAAATTATAATTTTAAATAAAAAGACACACTTGAAGTCATACTGGTAACACTGTGTGTCTGATTGAGGTGTGGATAATTCCATCATGTCAAAAATGATATATGGATAATTTTCTAAAGTATCAAAACAATAAAAATATGTTTACTCATATTTGAGTATGTCACTTTTCGTTTTTACTAAAAGGTCATTTTAAACTAAAAACATGCATTTTGAATCACACCGGTCACACAATGCATCAGATTGATGTGATGCTAATTTCTACACATAAAAAATGACTTATGAATCATTTTATTAAAGTATCAAAAAATATGAATGAGATATATTAGTTTTGAGTATGTCACTTACTTTTTTTACTAAAATTACATTTTAAACTAAAAACACACACGTCTGGTCATACTGATCACATCACGTGTTGGTTTTTATGTAACACTAATTTTTACACATAAGAAAAGACTTATAAATGATTTTTATAAATTATAAAGATAATATGAATTCATTTTATCTATTTTCAATGAGCGACACGCTTTTTGAACTAAAATATCAATTTTAAACTGGCAAAGAGACACTTTGCATCATACAAGACACACTGTGTATTGGATTGAAGTGTGAATTATTCCTACACATAAAAAAGATACTTATGGATTTTTTTCCTTTAGTGTAGAAACAATATGAATGTTTTTTATTGGTTTTGAGTATGTCATTTGTCTTTTTTACTAAAATATCAATTTTAAATAAAAATACACTCTTGGAGTCATACTGGTCGGATCGTTCATTGGATTGAGGTGAGGATAATTCATAGACATCACAAATGGATTATGGATATTTTTAATGATGTATCAATACAATATGAATGTGTTTGATTAGTTTTGAGTATGACACTTTTTTTATTACTAAAATTTCATTTTAAACCGAAAACACAAACTTTGATTCCTATCGACCACATCCCGTGTCGGTTTAATGTGAGACTAATTATTACATGTAAAAAAATATTATGAATCATTTTCCTAAATTATCAAGATAATATAAGGTTTTTTTATTTTTTTTCAATAAGTGACACATGTTTTGAACTAAAATGTCAATTTTAAACTGATAACAAACACTTTAAGTCATACCAGGAACACTATACATCATATTGAGTTGTGGATAATTCCTACTCATCACAAATGACTTATAGATAATTTTCATAAAGTATCAAAACAATATGAATTTTTTTCTTAGTTTTGAGTAAGTCACTGATCTTTTATATTGAAATGTCACTTTTAAATAAAAGGACACAATTGGAGTCATACTGGTTACACCATGCATCATATTGAGGAACGATTGATTTCTACATGCCAAAAATGACTTATGGATCATTATTTAATGTATAAAAACAATCAAAATGGATTTTCTCAATTTTGAGTCTGTCACTTCTGTTTTTTACTAAAATTTCATTTTAAAATGAAAACATGCACTTGAGTCATACCGGTCAAATAGTTTGTTGGATTCAAGTGAAAATAATTCCTATACATAAAAAAGGACTTATGTATCATTTTCCTAAACTATTAAAACAATTTTAATGGATTTTATTATTTTTGAGTATGCCACTCATTTTTACTAGAATATCATTTTAAACTGAAATCACACACTTTGATTCATACCAGTCACATCATGTGTCAATTTGATGCGAAACGAATTCCTACAAATCAAAAATTAATTATGAATCATTTTCCAAATTTATCAATAAAATTGTAGATTTGTTTTCTCAATTTATAGTGAGTGAAACATGTTTTGAATTAAAATATAAATTTTAAACTGATATCAGACACTTTGAGTCATACTGGGAACACTGTGTAATAGATTGAGGTACGTATAATTCCTACATATCAAAAGTGACTTATGAATTATTTTACTAAATTATCGAAATAATACAATTTTTTTTTTCATTTTTGAGTATGTCACTTGTATTTTTTACTAAAATGTCAATTTTAAATAAAAAGACACACTTGGAGTCATAATGATCACATGGTGTGTTAGATTAAGGTGAAACTGATTCCTAAAATCCAAAATGACTTATGGATTTTTTTTATAAAGTATTAAAACAATATAAATGTGTTTTATCAATTTTGAGTATTTCACTTATAGTTTTTACTAAAATGTCATTTGAAACTGAAAACACGCCCTTAGAGTAACGGTAGTCATATTTTGCATTAGATTGATGTTCAGTTGATTCCTACATGTAAAAAATGACTTAAGGATCATTTTACTAAATTATCAACACAATATGAATGTGTTTACTTGGTTTTGAGTATGTCACATTTCTTTTTTACTAAAATGTCAATTTAAACTAAAACACATACTTTGAGTCATACTGGTCACATCATGTGTCAATTTGATGCAAGACTAATTTCTACATGTCACAAATGGATTATAAACCATTTTATTAAAGTGTCAAGACAATATGAATGTGTTTTATTGGTTTTCAATTACTGACACTTGTATTTAACTAAATTGTCAATTTTAAACTGATAACAGACAATTTTTATCATATCAAGAACATGATTTATCAGATTGAGGTAATAATGATTCCTACACCTCTAAAATTACTTATGGATCGTTTTCTTAAAGCATCAATATAACCAGATAGCATTTTTTTGGTTTTGATTATGTGAAGTTTGTTTTCAGCTAAAATGTAAATTGTAAACTAAAAACATGCACATTGAGTCATACCAGAAACACCATGTATCAGATTGGGGTTTGGTTGATTCCTACATATCAAAAATTAATTATGAATCATTTTCCAAAAGTATTAGATAAAGATGATAAGGAAATTGACTAAAAAATAGAAAAAATGATGAGAAAATAAATTAAATATATAGTAGGAAGTCACTTATTCAAGATTTATATATACATTCTGATACCAGATATTCTTCCAATTTCTTTCTAAATAAATATACTTCATCTTGTGAAAATGAGGATTGTAGATAGTATTGGTAGTATTTAGAAAATATAAATAAAAATGGATTGATAAATATTTTAAATGAAATTGTAATTATCTTTGAAAATACCTCTTTAGGGATGTTATTTTTTTGATGGTATATGATATATTTCATAAATTTACAAAAATAATAACCAAATTATTTTCCATTGGATTGTTTTAGAAACTATAGAGTCATTGATAAAAATAATTATTTTTTTATATTTGTCTTGATAGTGAAATATTATTATATATACCATAATACTTATCAAGTTTTAGAAGTCGATATGCTCATTATGCTCATGATATGTCCTTAATCCATGATTTTGAAAATATTTAAACACTTCCCAATTATATTTTTTTCATTAAAACATAATATAAAATATATAACTTGAATTTTAGTTGTAAAAATTTGTATTTAGTGTACAAAAAATTGATAAGTATCATCATGTGTGGTCAGTTTTTTGGGTATCCATGCATTAAATCTAAAAAATAAATCTTTGGAGTGTCCAAATTGACTGTAATGAGTAGCCAATGCCTCCTAAAAAATAGAAGTAATAAGTAATGAAATGAATGAAAATATATTTTATATGATTAAATTGTATAATTTTACCCCTAAATCATGGGTACAGAGAAGATCCCATCATTTGTAAGTTTTCTTTCAAACATTATGGCCAGTTTGTCCATTATTCCTTCATATTTCTTTAGATCCAATGAGAATAATTATGTAGAAGTGATGTGAGGACTAATGAGTCAAAATTTCTATTTACAGGGTTTTCCCTTAAAATAGTATTTTTATATACACATACAAAAATTATTAATAGTATTTAGTCATAATTAACATATTAGATCCAATATTGGACAAACAAATCATGAAAACACAATTCATATATACATTCAAAACTAAGAATCCAAGTCATTGATGTGTGAGGATTTCATTTAAATTCTTAGGAAAAATATAGTCTGTAATGGAATATCAGTGATTTCATTCTTCAAAATCAATTATAGTTTTATCACCACTTTTTAACGTTGTATCCGCATGAAACATTACTGTTAGTAAATGTGGAATTTGAATCGGAGGGGTAAAGGTACTTTGTGAAGATATTCTTGATTATTTGGTTGATCATTTAGATCATTTTGATTTGAACTTTTATTTTACCCCCTTCCATTTGTTCTTATGTAATAGCATTCATTGGTTCATACATTTTTTCAGTAATTATTTAATGTTTTTTATGAAAAATAAATTGGAAGTGAATACCTTCTTGTCGACAAGTTTTTTACAATATCTAATGGCCATGATATGATGTTTTAATAGATTTATCAACCATGTGAATATCCACATCATTAATAGAAACATGTATTTTGGTACTTGGATATTGATATACGTTAATACCCACTCAAACATAACCTATTGGAAGTTGTTTTTTGTGTAGAATATCTCCTTGGATATTGCACATGGTACACCTCACAACAGGGCAATGAGTGGGTGATGATAGATATAAATCACAATCATTTTATCCCTATAGAATATCAATACAGGAAATTTATCAGTGTATGCCTGATTTACATTTCATAGAAACGATCATGATAATATTGATTACCTCTTCTAAGATATCTCTTTGATGGGAATGTCTCACCTCAAAGCCAGTGGGGGTGGGAGTCTTCACATAGTGGTTATTTTTGTGTTTTTTCTTATCTTCAATTCATTCCCATAAAATTTTATAACAACCCTAACTACCAATTAGTTCTTTCTTCTCAAGCAGTTAATCATGCATGTATCTCTTCCATTTTCATATCTTTATCCCCATGTTCACTTATTTTCTCAAAATATATTCAGGTCGAAACCACAAAACATGAACCTATGATGCATCTATACTATTATGGCTGCTTCAAGGCCACTGATATTAGATGTTCATCAAGTAAAATTATTGATGATTATTGTATCTAATTTGGATTAGAAATATAGTAAAATAATTAATCAATATTATATAATTCCAATTTAAATCAAAACAAATTTTTATTATGTCATACTCACATATGATTCCCACATTTTGGGTGTGTTTTCATCTATTAGTATCCCTTATGTATTTAAACATTCCTTTTTCCATAGCACATGATGTGGGATGGAAGTGGATTTGGAGTTTGATTCATCAATCTTCAAATAAACAGAGAAATATATTTTTTTTGTTTTTTCGTGTCACATAAAATTAAAACGTTCGATTTAAAATTCATACCATTTCTTTCATGTAAAACATACCCCATCCTTACTTTATGGTAGGGGTACATTGGTTTTTCTACTCGCTTCTTATTTTAAGCACTCAGTTACTATTTCATAAATTAAAAATTCTTAATCAATGTGATTAATACATGTACTGTCAAGAAATATATTACTAGTCAATATGTACATGAAAATATTTCTCCCCAAGACAACTAATAAACACATCCCACACTTTTTGGTTTATCAGGTATGCATACATTGGTGGTGGGTGAGGGTTTATTTTCCCCTTAATTATCTTTGAGATGATAATTCTTAATAATTTTTTTTAAATTCTCAATGAGACTTTCTAGAAAGAATTAATAAAATTTTCATTCAAGATCCATCTACTATAAAAACACTCTACAATGGATAATTAAGAGTAAGTAAATGTTTCATTATTTTTTTTAGTAAAATAAATAATTTACATCATAATGTTTCACTAATCTCTTCCCAAATTATTTTCTTAACTGTGAGTACAACATTGTGGTATGAACCTACATCAGTCAACACAAACATGCAAGTGGTGAGCCTAATGTAAGTACTAAACATTACATTTATGGGGTTAACAAGATAGCCATGTTCATTCCATCCAACAAAAAATTTGATGCCTTTTTTTCCTCCTTAATATTTTTTTTCTAATACCATCATTCTACGATGTTTCTGTTTTTTCTTGGACATCGAGTTTTCATCATCTACCATTTCCTTGGATTCAACATCATCAATATGTCATTTATTTGGATTGGTAGCATCGACACATGCATAAGGTTTTTGTTCCTATAAATTAGGAGCACCAGTATGTTGAGAAAACTATTGTTCTTTAGGATTGGGAGCATCATCATGTGAAGACGTCATTATCTATATAAGTGGTTGAACATTTAATTTATATTACGTAAATTTAGCAATGAGAAAATAATTATATGAGGTAACAAAATGTATATTAAAAAATATATAACCTAATTATGGAACTATATTTTTTTAAAGGTTGAATGGATTTTACCCCTCTATAGAGTATCTAAATATATTTATTGTGGTCTCCTATAACATATAAAACCTCATCTATATTTATACTACTACTAAATGACTATGTCATCCCAATGAAAGGGTCATCCTCAATTGAATTGAAATCTGACCCTTGAATGGTTTTGGTGGATAATGGAATAATTGATTACTTTTTATTTGATGGGAATGGAACCTAAAATACATATATAGCCTATGATTCTTTATAAATGGTTTATCTTTGTACCATTCCTTACTAAAATCCACTTTCACATATCTAAATTCATCTATTTTAACAAAAACCCTATTATCAACCAAATTGCATTAAAAATAAATACTTGGAATATTGTATAATCCAAATCCCATATTTTTTTAATGATGCCAAATTATGACATATTCACATTAATTTTATTTTTTCCTTGGTACCAGATACATGCATTTTTCAGCCACAAATGTAACTCCACAATTTTTCTTGGTACTACATTCAGCATGTTCATTTTTATAGAATGTATAACAATTATAAGATAATACATACACGCTTGGTCCTATGGATATCCATAAATATCATTCTAAAATTGAATATAGATATTCAGTTGCCTCTTTAAAAATATGATCTTGAAACCATCCTACAAACTATTGAGTATATTCATTTTATACCCATCTTTCAGACCTTGTTGGATTAAAATGACCAAGAATTAATTTATGGGTTTCAACATGTGGTTAAAACTATAAAATATTTTGAAAAACATTAATTTTGTCTTTCCCCAATCTAAAATATTAACTTTGACAATATCTATTACAGAATTTTTTTCACCCACAAGCTGCTCGGTGTGATGAGATTTCGGTAGAGTAATGCTTTCCACATTAGACTAGTAGTCAGTATAGAATTCAATAGCTTCTTCAAAAACATATTTATTTGAAATAAAACCTTTTGGATGAATTTTATTTTTGATATACCCTTTAAAAATATTCATATAACATTCAATGGGTTACATCCATATATAATGTACAAGACCACATAGTGGGATCTCTCTTACCAAGTGAACCATCAACCAAACCACCATATCAAAGAATTTATATGGGAAGAATATATCCAATTCACATAATATTATAGTAATTTCCTTTTCCATTGTTGTAAATTTCACCGAGTTTATGTCTTTTCCAAATATAGATTTAAAAAAGAAACAAATCTTGGTAAATATATGATGAAAATTCTTGGAAAAAATGGAATGTAAAACTACAAGAATTAGATATTACATCAAAACATGACATTCATGTGATTTCATACCATGTAAATTTAAATCATATATTGAAATGATATTCTTGATATTTGATGAATAACCCTCTAGAATCTTAATATCATTTAAGAAGTGTCAAAACTGATATCCATCTTTCCTGGGAAGAGTGTAACTAGCTGGAGGAAGAAAAGTCCATTTTCACTCTTCAATGGTGCTAACTGGTCCTATATTCCCATGTCAATAATGTTCAATATAGCCTTAATTAAATTATTTGTTTTATTGGGTGCATTTAGTAATGTGAAAATTACACTATCACATATATTTTTTCAAGATGTGTAACATCATAAAAAATCATGATGTACAACAATTCAAGTATGGTAATTAAAAAAACTGACCTCTTTTTTCAATTAGTTTTTGTAAGGTTTTTCAAAAATGGTTTACCAAAATTAGTATCTATATCTTTTTAATTCTCAAATAGTTTGTCACATGTTAGTGGATATTGTGTTGTACATTCTTATGAACTCTCATATAATAATGTCATCCAAGATCGATACTTATGTCACCAGGGTAGAAAATCTAAAAATTATTAGAAACACAGTCTTCAATGGATGTTTTAAATTAATTGAATATGTACCTTGTTCACAAATGGGACACCCTTGAGTTCCTTTAATGTTATATCCTGAAAAATTTACATAAGAAGAAGAGTCAATTATTTTCTTGTACAACATAAATCTCAACCTGAAATATTCATTTCTATAAGAATCATATAACATAACACTTGAATCCCACAATAATTTAAAATCATAGATCAACGGATCCAAATAAACATCAATATCATTACTTGGTTGTTTTGGTCCTGATATAAGTAGAGATAACATAATGTATTTTTATTTCCTACAAAACCATGGTGGAAAGTTATAATTTACCAACATAACCATCCATGTATTGTGAGTTTTGCATGGAAACCCAAAAGAATTAACTCAATCTTTAGATAGAGCAAGACGAATGTTTCTTGACTTGTTTCCAAATCCAGGATACTCTTGATCAATTATATTCTACTGAGGAGAGTCTTCTGGGTGATGAGATTTACCATCTTTATTTCTTATATATGCGTGACACACCAATTCTCTAGCAATCTCCACGCTCCTATATAGGTTCCTAAACCTGGTAATTATTGGAAAGTACCATAAAACTTTTTTAGGTCCTATTTTATGTTTCTTGTATCAAGAATCACCACACTTTGGTATTTTTTAAGTGATTCTTGGTCCTTTGTAAATAATGTACAACCATTTGGGTAGGTATGTATTCTTTCTAAGATCATACCCATTGAATGTATCCTTCTTTTAACATCATATGTTCGGAAAGGAAGATCATTAAATTTTGGGAGAATATCATTCAAGAGAGATAGTAGTTCAGTAAAACTTGTGTCACTCCATCCATTGCTATATTTTAAATTATATAGATTCAATATGGATGAAAATGGTGTATATCTATTATAACCAATATACAATGTCATATTTTCACAACTCTTTAACTTTTAAAATAATTTTTTATAATCATGAAGTTCATCGTCAACTATCATTGTCATTTCCTTAATACAATCTTAGTTATCACTCACACCTATAATCACATCCTTGATACGGTCTTCATCATTGTACACACTTGTAATAATATCATATGATCCATAAAACATAGTCTTATCCTAGACACTATCTACATTTAGTTTTTCCTTTTGTTTAGTCTAACATTTATATCTTTGATCTATTCCGTGATAGATTATTCGTTCTTCCAACTCCACTGGACTAATTAGTCTTGAGTAACTACATCGTAAACGCATACAAAGGATTTTAGAAGGGTTATTTGCATGATCTTTTGAAAACCTGATGAACTATTTCACCCCATCCTTATATGATTTTCATCCAACCATTTTTTATTCATATCCATCCTACTTGATTCAGTAATATTAATATTTAATAAAATAAATAAATCATACAAACTATTTGATATAAAAAAGTTCATATTATGATGAAAATATTAGTGTAAGTTAAGATTATTAATGATTATGATTTTAAATACATAAATTATTTTATTAATGGTTATGATTTTACTAAAATATATATAATTAAATTGAGATGGAGGAAGGGGTTAGTCTTTAAATCTCATGGAGACATTGGTGATTTTCTAGAGGAAATTGATTTGATTTTTATGGTGCTGCTTCCAGATATCATGTTGTCCCTTTGAATGGATTCTCTATCCATCATCATGTATTTATGGTTGAAACAGGTGTGTTCTCTCTCTCATATTTTAGATAATCTTCTACAATTTGTATTTTTAGAAAGGTTACTTTTGTTCCCATAGAAGAGATTCTAAATCTATCTCAGAAATGTTATATATGGGTAATAACTCAATTATAGTGAATCTTAATCTCTATAAAGGTGAAAAACCATGGTGTATTGATGAATTAGTTCTTAGGGTTTCTCAAATTTGTGGATTTTCGGATTGGATGTGTGTGTCAATCGATCATGGATTCTTCTATTTTTTATTTCCCTTAGATGATTTAAGTAAGCGTGCATGGAGTTTTGGATATTTGTATCTTAAACCTGATTCTATTCATTTCCATTAATATAGTTTGGATTTTAACTTATCAAAAATTAGGAATTATTTTTCACAAGGTTGAATTAGGATCCACGGGATCAACTATATCCTATGGAACCTAAATATATTGCATGACATCTCCAAGATAATTGGTGTTCTATTCAAAATTGATAGGGATATATAGCATGTTATATTTGTACATTTCACTAGAATTCTAGTTTAGGAGAATATTAGTACAACCCTCATCGATAAGGTAATTCTGTATACCCCTAGTGATTATATTCACTTGCGTGAGGATTAGGGGATGCCCCCTATTTACTATGTTGAGTGTAATAAAGTTGGGAACTCTTATGAAGTTTGTTGTAGGAAACTAATATGTGATATATGAAATATGAAAGGACGCTTACCTAAGGATTTAAGAGAAAGATCATGGGAAAGAGTTTTATGGTAGGTGGATCAGAACAGGGAAATGTTATGGAACATGGAATGCATGGGTGCTCTTATGCTCCCCCTGTTTGTGTTCTTCCTATAGTAGAACAGTCTTAGGGTTCTTCCAAGGATTGACCATTTAAGACTCATACTAAAGAGACCCTACATCCATGACCTTACATCTTGGGAGGGGGTGTGGTGGGGGTTATGAACTATTAATTTGAATACTTCTACCAGGTTATGGGATGAAATCATTTTAGAGGACACCCCCATGTTAAAGATATCATGATTGGGCCTGGTGGGGATGAAGATGGATATTATGATCATGAACTTGAAGCACAAATAAGTTTTGAACTCCAATTATGGAAAGAGTGAAAAATGATTTATTCTAGGAATCACAAAGGAAAATTGATGTTAGATGCAGTTATGCCTCTGAGGGTGTCCAAAGGTAGGATTGGTCTTTTCCCTCAACACCTTGATCTGAGTATCTTACTCTCCTAGAGGAATGAAGTGAAAGAGATCTATTTGTTCTCTTTTTCACCAGTGGCATAGGTAGATGATACTTCAAGGGACTTTAGTTTGTGGATGGATTTGTCTGGTGTAATTCTTACCATGTCTACTGACATGATAAACATTTTCCCTTCCAAATATACTAGTTATGGTGATCAGATATCTAAATAAGCATTAGTGACTCTAGGAAATCCTAAAGGTAAGGCTAAAGGGATAACATCTACTTCCCCTAGTTATGTATCTCCTTGCTAGGAAGTGCCTGGGATAGAACAAGTTGTTTTGGTCTCTTTACATATATATAAAACTAGATTATCTAATATATGTGGAGTGGTGGAGGGAGGTATTATTTAAAACCTTCTAGTTATAGAATAGAAAAATGAATTTGTGACACCCACCCTTCGGGTCACACAATAGGAGCCTATTTTGGCTACTACTAAGGATCTCAATTTGTCCAGTCCCTTAGTCAGGATCTTTGAAAGGAGCCCTCAAATCCTCAAAATAATCCAGGTTGTTTGCACACATTTCGATGCTACAAGAACATTCAAGGAATCACACAAACAAGTCAAAGTTAATGTTCACACACATAATCCTTTTGAATTTCTCACCTCTGATAGTAGTGAGGATTATAATCATAGATGTGTTGATGCTTCTAAATAATATGAATTAAATGCTATTTTAGATTATGGATTTATTGATGATTATGGGAGACTATAGAAGAGAGTTAAATCATGGATAAGGGGCTAACACCCTGTTCTTTAGAATGGATGTGTCACACATCACAATATGATCACTCAATCTCGTGTGGTCTAATTTGTTTCTCCAAATCTGGAGACATGATTTTTCCCATGGTTCAGTGACATTAAGGTCTCAAAACTTTTCATATGTGCTTTTCTTTCTTATTTAATATTTTATTTTTCTTTACTGATGAGGGTGGTTTGTTTTCTAACCCCATACTCTCTATTATTATTATGTTTTTTTACTTTTAATAGAGGGGTTTGGACCCAACCTTTTAAAAAATGGTTATGATTTTACTAACTTGTATTGTCGTTAATATTTTTTATGTTCTATAAACATAATATACCATCTCTTTCACTAACTCAAGTCCCAAGAGAGAATTATTTCCCACCAGAACCCAACATAGAGGTGATCAACATATGACCATTAATATAATGATTTAAAACTAGATATTTATATCAATTATTGATAACTATTTTTATACAAAAATTATAATTTTTCATATTTAAAATTCTCCCTATCAACATTTGGGACAATATAATTTTCATATTTTTTTCCTGAAAAGAAAAAAGATATTGAATGATATAAAAATAAAATACAAAAGGTAATGACATGTTTTAAAAAGAAATTTTGGTTTTAATACATGGGAGTATGAGGGGTAATTGGAATAAAATTATCATAATTGTTTGATTTTGATGTATAGGAGTAGGATGGATAATTTAAATTTTTGTCGATTTCCATTTGCGCACCAAAAAAGCTATTCCTACTTATCATTTGTAGTAACCACCTTATATGAAAATTGTGTAGAGTATTTTTTGTGCACAACTAGGAGCTTCATGAAATCAGTGTGATGAATAATGATGATTCAGTGAAAATGAACATAAAGGAGAGGAAGACGGTGAACCAACAATGGCTCTAGGTAAGAGAGATTGGGTGGAGAATCAGCGAGGTATATTGAGGACAAATAATATCACTTGAGAATGCGTTGTTCAAACCATTTGAAAAAAAAGATGTTTGAGGGGGAGAAACATATCATAAATGATCACATACCATGATTTTAATATATCATTATAATTTCAAGATAATAATATTAGATCTTGGGTAATGGGGTTTTTCCCTCTAAAACCTGTACTTTTAAGAATTCAAGACTGGGATCCCCGCTTTAAACCAACAAATGTTGGAAACTCGACTGCTCAAGTGTGGGTTCAGGTCTTTATCCATATCTGGTACCTCTATAACCCTCAAATACTATGGGATGTTGCCTATGTTGTTTGATATCTAGTCATGTTTTAAAAGGAAACATAATGTGTATGGTTCGGGAATTTTTCTTGAATTCTTGTTGAGATTGATATGTGTTTGACTCTCGCTGATACAATTGTACTAGTAGATGATGAATATATATTTGAGTTTAATATAAAAATCAAAAAATTCCTAATTACTAACAGAAATATTTCAGCATTGGGCACTCTTTTAATAAATTCCATAAAGGCTTAAGTTTTTTTATCTGTAAGAAAATTGGACATTTTCTTGAGTAGTGTACATTCACGATTCCAACTGTAGACACTGTGAATGAGGGATACAATCCATTTACTGGAGGTAGGACCCTCAAAATTTTACTAACCAAGGAACTTGATCATACTAATGATAGTGGAAGGGGCAAGGAAGGTAAGGAAAATCCTCAAAAGGCCTTTTTCTCCCAATATTGTGCATTCACAGGCTACAAAGAAGTTGGGGAAAGATGATCAGTGCTCCTTTGATGATGAGGGTGTTCTTAATTTAGAGGAAATTATTGATATCCTCTTCATGAAGTATAGTAATAGAAAGGGAAAGAAACCCCCTGGTGGTTCATATCTTATTCACTTGAAGAATAAAAGTGGATCCATAGCCTCGGGGAAACCTGGGCTAGTTTGTTCATCTTCCAGAAAAATGATTGATGAGAACTACAAATATGAGGTCCATGTTGTCTCTATTACCATGGCCACTCCATTAGATCTTAGAGGCATTTCAAGTGATTTTGATAATGATCCAAACTTGAATCAACAAGTCATTACAAGGATTCCTACAAAAAATTTCTAACAAATGGATACTGGTAGTAAGGATCCTATTGAATATAATGGTGGTTCTATTGCCAATAAATCTTTTATTATGGATAATTTGTATGATTAGAGGGATTAACTTGGTGAATCTGAACAATATTCATTCCTTGCTCTATGTGGAAATTATAGAGTAATGGAGAAGTTGGATGTCTCGGATATGAAGGGAAACAAAATTGATCTTGCCAATGAGTCTCTATCGACCCAAGTCCAAATGAAGGTAAGTGAGTAATTATCTCCTTGGAAAAATATTAGACTTCTTAACATTGTAAATAAATCTAGAATAAATGTTTTTTCCCTTAAAGGATTTAGAAATGCACATGGACTGGAATAAAAAAACTAAAACATTCCTGATGTAAAGGTTTTATCGAAGGGTTTAGATCCGACTGGAAAAAAGGATCCTTGGTCACTTTAGGATCCCACTCCACTGGATGGAAGTATTGATTCTCAAGATGATGATGATATGACATGGAGAAATCCCAAAACATGAAAGATGGTTCATCATCCAATAAGTATGGATGGTGACCGATATCACTCATATAAATGAATAATTACTTGTTTTCCCAAGTAGTTTTATGATTTACACGATGTGGCAGTGGTCTGTCACTATTTTTCATGTGCCTTCATACCTTGGACTTTATGTTTACGATGTGTTCAATAAATTTTGGGACCATGGTCTACAACCAATGGTATTCATTATCTTGGTATTAAAAATCACAAATATGATCATTTATATAAATATTAATTCAAGAAAAAATTAAATGAAATATGCATAGGTAGTAATGTAAAAAACCCATGTTATTCATTTTAAGCACTTCATATCACCTAGAAACTTAGTTGGAAAATCATTTGGTGTAAAGAACGAATTTAAAAACCTCAGGACCATGCTTTACACTACTTTCAAAACCAAACACATACTTTATGATCCATTATGGAACTTTTCAAACATTTGGCACGAAAATCAATTGATACAATATGAATATTTATAAGTTCAAGGTGGTATCAAGAGACACATTAAAAAAAACACACAATATTTTCTAAAAACCACTTAGGAATTTTCAAAAACACGTGTTATATAATCCCATTCCAAGAAAATGGTTGAAATAATTTTAAAAGTACCATTTTCTTCTCATGGAAAGTCATACAGGAATAAAGAAACTATTTGAAACCGACAAGCATTAAAAGTCTTGTAATATAATGTGACAACACAAAAACAACCTCCTAGGTTCAATGGAGAATGAGCTAGAAGTCACCGTCTACAACAGAAAACACTCAAAGAGTAAAGGCATCAGGTTTAGGTAAATTAATAGCACATCAACCGTGGGAGTTGAGAATTTTAAAAGGGGTTGGCCAATGGAGGTTTGATCAGTTGTTTTCCATGTGACAAGATACACAGGGATATGAATTAGATCAAGTGTGTAGTCTGGATCACGATTAAAGGGGATTAGAAATAATCACATACCTTAGCTTCTGAGAGGATAGATTCGTCGAGAAGATTGATGAAGAGAGATGAAAGTGATTTGGTTCTGTGAGAGCTTGAATGATGTGAGTGAGAATAACTCTATTAGGGTTCTACTTAAAAGATCAAGAAGGCTTATCTTTATCAGTGATAAAAAAAGCACTGAAAAAACATATCTTTATTAGCGCAAAAATTTTAGCATTGACAAAGATAAGTTTTATCAACGTTTATTAGCGCTTATAAAAATATATCTTTATCACCTTCGATAAAGCACTCATAATGACCTAATTTTAATAATATTTTAAATATAATTAAATTTTTTAAATGCATATAATTATAAATAAATATTTAAAGAATTAAAAATATGTATTTATAAATAAATATATTTAATATTTAAAGAGATTTATTATAATTTTATAATTATTTAAATAAATATATTTATTTATAATTATAAATAAATATATTTTAAAATAATTTTATATAATTATATAATTATAAATATTTATATATCAGAATAGTTTAGAACTCGAACGTGCTCTGTCCATAAAATTTATTTAAGAAAAAAGAAATGCAGTGAAAAAAACCAACACCAGACATGTGGAAAAGTGACAAAAAACATGAAAGTGTTGGCCAAGATCCAACAAAAACAAAAAAGGGTCCAAAACCCCCCATAAAAGCAGGATCCATCGGTCCAAATAAGTAGCCCAAAACCCCATATAGAATCACTGTCATCGGTGCAAGCCACCACCTCTAAGACACACTCACCTGAGATTGAGTCACTAGCCCAAAAGATCATCCCAATGGCCCAAAACACAATAAATTCCTAATAAAACCCTGCCGACAGAACTGGACAGAACCCAATCAGCAAGGTCAGCGCCTGGCTGTTTCTAGGTTGCCTCTACACCCCATCCCAAGAAAGCTCCCCTCGTTCCACGAACATCATAGTCGAACATTGACCAACCATCCACATGCAATGAAGTCATATCCTCCCATTTTTTCAAGGTCATCGTCTCCCTGAAATCCCCCATTTGGCATTCTCAAGGTGAAGGAGGGAAATGCGAGGGGACGGAAGGGGAGAGAAATCAATTTCTCTCTCGCACAGGATTTCATTGATTTTCGAATCGTTCCAAAATCGGGACGATTCAGAAAGAAATATATCAGCCCATTGCAATATTTTATATATTCCCATATTAGCCTCACACATCTATAAATACCTAGACCACCATTCTCACACTCCTTACTATTCAACACCCAGACAATCCTCATACTGCCCCTCCATCACAGCTACTATTTTTGGACATTCAGTTTTCAGCCGACCACTTCATCTTCATGCATTCCAAGCTTCTGTCTTCTGCATTTTTGTAAGTAATTTATTTGTTGCAATTCTTATATTTTGTTTTATAATGATATATTGATTTAAAATTAGATTTTTTTAGGTTAATAATTTATACTTGCAACTTTTTTTCGATTTCAGTATACGATTACTATTTAAATTATGAATATAGTAATTCTTTAGAGATTTATGTAATGGAAATACAAATAGTCATACATATTGAAATGAGTATAAGAAAAAACAAAGCATTGCAATCAACAACTTGTGTTTATTTATTGGTATATGGGTCATATTAATTTATATATTATTGAAAATTGCACAAGATCAAATTTTTATTAATTATTGTCAATTATATTTCATATTTGTGCTATCATAGATTTATTATTTTTCTATTTTACAAAATTTATGATTTAAATTTTTTTTGTTACATTATATTATTTTGTTACATTATTTTATTTTGTTACAAAATTTATTTTGTTACATTATTTTTATTAATTATTGTCAATTTATTTTGTTATATTACAAAATTTATTTTATTATTTTATTTTTTTATATTACAAAATTTATGGTTTATCATAAATTTATTGGCAATTATATTTTATATTTGTACTATAGGTTTATCATATTTGTGTTATAGGTTTGTTATAGGTTTTTCATAGGTTTATTATAGATTTATTATTTTTTTATATTACAAAATTTATGATTTATATAGTTTATAATGTATTATATAGTTTTATTATTAGGTTGTATTATAAAATTTATTATTTATACAAATAAGTAAAATTATGAATATTACTAATGAATTATCTATAAAAAAATATTTTTATTTAATAAGAATATTAATATTATAAAGATACTTTTATAAATTATATTAAAAAATCTATAAGGTAATTTTTTATATGAAATATTAATTGTTTATTTTCTACATGTCATATTCCATTATATTTTAATTGTCAATTATATATATCTCTCTATATGGTTTCATTAAATAAATTTTATTGAATCATTTTTAAAAAAAATTGTAGGCCTTATGGATCAACAAGATGAAGCATTGAATAATCCTTTAAATAAATGAGATGTAAGACAAAAGATAGCAGTTGTTGAACTCATATGTCATGTAGTGGTCTTTTGGTATTCTAATAAAATCTATCATCCTAAGAAACAGATAAACAAATCCATTGATTACGTGAAACGTCAAAAAGTTCATGTTGAACTCATGGATCAACTTAAATGTGAAAATGATTTTCGTAACTTAATTCGTATGGGACCACATGCTTTTTCAAATTTGTGTTCAATGCTTGAAATACATGGTGGTATGAAATCGACAAAGTTTTCAACAACTGAAGAACAGGTTGCAAAATGTCTTTATATCCTGTCACATAATGTAAAAAATCGAAATGTTTACTTTTTTTTCGTCGATCCGGTTAAACAACAAGTAGAAATTTTCATGATTTTTTGAGAGAAATGATTTCATTAGAAGATAAATTTCTATGCCAACCCGATGGATCTGAAGTTTCTCCCGTAATACTCAATAGTGGAAGATTTCACCCATATTTTAAGGTACAATTTATATAATTCAATCATTCTTTAAATTTACAATTCTTTTTATCTTTATATTTTAAAAAATTATCATAAAATATATTAACTGATAGGATTGTATTGGAGCATTGGATGGAACACATGTTCGTGTCAAAGTTTCTAATAATGATGCACCAAGATATCAGGGTAGAAATGGTTATCCCCCACTGAACATACTATGTGAATGTACATTTGATCTAAAGTTTACCTATGTATTGCCTGGATGTGAGGGAACCGCATCAGACTCGAGAAATATTAAAAATGCATTATCTAGAGAAGACAAATTGAGACTGCCGATCGGTAATTTCTACTCAAATTAATTTTTCTTGTTAAAATAAGTAAATTGATTTATTTTGCGTAACAACATTTTTTATTTGAAATAGGAAAATTTTATCTTGTTGATGTAGGGTATATGTTACGGAGTGGCCTTATACCACCCTATAAAGGTGTACATTATCATTTTAAAGAGTACTCCAATCATCCTCCAAAAAATGCTCGAGAGTTATTTAATAATCGATATGCTTCTTTGTGCAATGATATTGAGAGAGATTTCGGCGTTTTAAAGAAATGATTTCCAATTATATCAACTACAACAGACTCTATGTACTCGGTGAAGACACAATCAAATATCATATTAGTTTATTGCATACTACACAACTTTATAATGGGTGTAGATCCAAATGAAAATCTTCTTTCCGAGGTGGATAATGACCTTGAAAATCATTATGAAGTTGAACAAGCAGCTAGCGAGCGAATAGACACTGATGAAGATGAAAAAAAGGGGAGCAAATTAGAGATGAAATTGCAGCTCATATGTGGTTTGATTATGTTAATAATTAAAGACGAACCATGTCTGTCTCATGTTATGTACTTATTTTACCAACATGGTTTCGTTATTCAAGTATGATATTCCTTGTTTTTAATTTTTAATCTTTATGATTTTATTTCATCTTGATAGATTGTTAGAAATATCAAATATTTTGAAATTTTTCTTGGTTATGACTATTTTTGTATTAATTATTTTTAATGTAGGTTATTACAATGAGTAAAAAAATAAAAAATCGAGAGGATTGTAAAAGAGAAAAGTTGTCATGGACAAATCAGATGGACGATGGACTGATTGAAGCTTGATTTCAACAACATGTTGAAGGGAATAGGGTCAATGGTACTTTCACTACTTTGGCATATGATAATATTGATAAAGAAATAGAAGATAAGTTTAACTTATCTTTGGATACGACTAAGATAAATAATCTACTTAAGATAGTTAAAGAACATTTTGAGGAATTTTATGATTTATTTAAGCATACTAGCGGTTTTGTATAGAGTTCAATCTCGCAAATGTTTTCTGCTGAACCTGAAGTATGGAAGGCATTTATTGAGGTATGCATTGTAATTTAATTTAATTTATGTTTTTTTTTCAGAAAATAAAAAGTATTCACAATTATGACATTTTTTTCTTGTGTGTGTGTATATATATTCCCATAAAAGGTAAAGCCTTATGCTGAGAAATGGAAGCATACCCCCATTGGTAATTATGAGAAACTTGCTGAAATTTTTGGAAAAGACAGAGCGACAGGTGCAGATGATCAAACCGCTAAAGAGAAAGTGCAGGAGTGGAACTACTCATCCAATAACACCAATGAAGATACAATTGAATAGATTGACGAAATGATGTTTCAAAATGCAGAAAAATTACATAATTTCAACTCAGTAGATGTGGATTCAGATGCAGTGCTTTCTCCAGGTGAAAATATTATTAAAAAAGGAAACTAAAGAGCTCAGATGGTAATGAAAAAGACATTGAAATACTAAAGATGGCATTGCATGAAGTTGTAGCTGTCATGAGGGACAGAAATTCATATTTGGCCAGACCTCAAGGATGGTTACCAGGTAGAGAGGTGCATCAAGCACTACATGAAATAGGAATTGCTCTGGAAATTATTACTGAGGCATATATGTTTCTTACCAAGAATCCAGAGAGGACAAGTCAATTCTTAAATTGCCCAGTGGAGTTTAGGAAGTTGACTTTAGATGCTATGATGCATGATCCTCAAAATCGTTGGTAACTGTTAGTTTCAAACAATGTCATTTATTAGAGTTATGTCGTCTTGTGTTTGCAATGAAAGATGTTTTGGTTATTATTATTTTTGAAAATGTCGAATAATGGTATCATTTGATTAGATGCATGTATGTTGTCATCTTTTATCATTTATTTTTTTGTGTTATGATAATTTTATGTTTGCGATTTGAATGATATACGACCCTGTTGAATTGTTTCTTTATTCATGTTTAATTTTTAAAACTTTCAAGGTACTTATGAAATAACTTGTGCAGTACATGCATGATTATAATATTTTCTTAGATAATTTATACACGCTCATTGTAATGAGAAATAAAATATATTTGATTGATAAATTCAAACTTATGGGGCGTTGTATTTCATAAAAAAATATAAATTTTTGTCTTATTCATGGCTATTCTATTTTCATGAATTAATATTTATATAAATGAACACATTTTTCATTAATAATAATAATAAAAAACAATATTTTCATGGGTATCTAAATATTTTGTTCGATGTAATTTATAAATAATTAATTTTCAAAGTTCAGCATAATTTATAAATAATAATAACAATCAAGTATAAATAATTTTGATAATGTGTATATAAATAATTTTGATTATAACTAATTATGTGTATATAAATAATCATAAAAAATTTACAAATAATTCTAATTATAGGTGATTTTGAATATAAATAATTATGATTATCTTGAATTAATAGTTTATATATATAATTTATAACTAATTTTGAATTAATAAATATTTTTAATTAATAATTTTGAATTAATAACTACTTTGAATTAGTAATTATTTTGAATTAATAATTATTTTGAATTAATATTTTTTTAATTAATAATTTTGAATGTATAATTTTGATTACCTTGAATTAATAATTTTGAATTAATAAATTATATAAATAATTTTGATTATCTTTAATTAATTTTTTTAAATTTTACAATTTGTATTAATATATGTTTGAAGTTTAATGTTTACCTAATTTTGGTTATATAAATAATTTATAACTAATTTTGAATTAATAAATAATTTCAATTAATAATTTTGAATTAATAACTATTTTGAATTAATAATTATTTTTAATTAATAATTTTGAATTAATAATTTTTTTAATTAATAATTTTGAATGTATAATTTTGATTACCTTGAATTAATAATTTTGAATTAATAAATTATATAAATAATTTTGATTAGCTTTAATTATTTTTTTAAAGTTTATAATTTGTATTAATATATGTTTGTAGTTTAATTTTTACCTAATTTTGGTTATATAAATAATTTATAACTAATTTTGAATTAATAAATATTTTCAAATTAATAATTTTGAATTAATAACTATTTTGAATTAGTAATTATTTTTAATTAATAATTTTGAATTGATAATTATTTTGAATTAATAATTTTTTTAATTAATAATTTTGAATGTATAATTTTGATTACCTTGAATTAATAATTTTTAATTAATAAATTATATAAATAATTTTGATTATATATAATTATTTTTTTTTAAATTTTATAATTTGTATTAATATATGGTTGTAGTTTAATGTCTACCTAATTTTGGTGATATGAAAGATAATGATTGATTAAAATTCAAATTATTATTATTTTATTTTTTATACAAAAGGTAATAAAAAGAAATTTTTTCAAAAGGTTATTTATGTCATTTAAAATAAATAGTTGATGTTGGATAGACATGGTGGTAGGTGTGGTGTCCGTGCAGATCTAATCGATAGTTTTTTTTTATATTGAGCAAGTATGCCCTTTAATTCCATGTGTATGTGTTATTTTTTAACAAAGGCTATTTGTGTCATTTGCACCAAAACAATTTCTTTTCTTTTCTTTTAAAAATTGTCACCAAACATGATGGAGAGAAATCAAAATCAAAATCATTTCTTTTATTATTTTATTGATCCAAACACAAGGAGAAAAATCACAATCTTTTCTTTTCTTTTCTCTTACTTTATAAACCATCAAATCATTTCTTTTCTTTTACTAAAATCTCACCAAACACAGTGGAATTCTTTTTATATACCTCGAAGAATGTGGAAGAGGCTATTACAACAAACAGTGCCAAGTTGCCTTCCAAAATCCCTAATTTGAAAATTCAGAATAGAGAGACCACTAAAGATGTGGTTCTCAGATCCAGTTGACCTCTCTTCCACTTAAAAGGTGTGACACCAGAAGGTTTTTACCATAAGGTAAATATCACTCAATTTAAATTAAATCTTGATTCCATTGTAGAGGAGATGATTTTAGGCAAGCATTCAATTATTGTTCGCCTCATCTTTCCGAACAGCTCAAGGCCATAGAAAATCACTGATCTTATTGATCAAATCTTGATCATATGGGGTTTTTCTAATTGGAAGTGAATTTACATGGGCCACAATATCTTTCATTTTCTCTTCCCATTGGAGGATTTAAAGACAAGAGTCTGGGGCTTTGGTAAAATTTCTCTCAAACTGGGGTTTCTCTACATCTGAGAATGAGACTACAAATTCAACCCCATTGAGGTTTGTGACTTATCCATTCAAATTTGGGTGAAGGTTTTTAGGATTAATTGGATTCTATGGAACCCTTGGATCCCACATGATGTTTCTATGGCCATCAGTGTCCCCATTAAAATGTACAAAGAAACTGAAACTTACAGGTATGGTCACTATGCATGGCTTCTGGTTGAGGCCGATCTTTCTTTAGATTTGGTTGAAAAAGTTCTTCTTTCAAATGAATCTGATGAATTTCAATTGTGCTTCTAATATTATAGGTTTCTCATTTTTGTATGATCTGTAAAGTCATTGGTCATGAAAGTTTTCACTATAGAAGGGATGTCAGTTCCTTGTTTTGTTCTTGGCATGGGCATGATGAAAGCATGTTCGATAAGAATAAGAGTTTGGGAATTAGCGATGCTGGTAGGTCAGAAGCTGGGACATCTAAATATAGGCCTATCTAGGGGGTGATGAAGGCTGATGGGATGGAACAAGGTCAGGGCATTGGGGAGGATATCCAGAGGTAGAAGCGTGAAAATGGGTAGTTTTGTCCTTCCTCGGGAAATGAAGGGGATGAATAGGCCCTCAATTATAGAGGCATGGAGTTATAAAACAACTAGATGGATAAAAAATCTAGGGAGGACTAGGTTTTCCATCTAGTAGGGGCATATAGTGGGAAGTAGTCCTCATGCAAACAGTAATCATGGGTGGACATTACAGTTGAAGCTGAGAAGATGCAGACACCTATTGACAATTCTATCAGGGATTCTAGATTAGTTCTTGAAAATGATTCTAGTAATCAAACTAATTTTAAAAATGAGGTTTAGGTGTACTTCTTTATCATGAAAAAAAATAAAAGGAAAGAAAATATAGAGGCAGATGCCTCTAACGTGATCATATAGGCGGGATTTAACTGGCAATAAGTGTCTATGACTGAAGTGAAGAAAATATTGGTTGATGAAGAAGGATTTCAATTTCTCATTCCATGAAAATAAAATGTTTGTGAACAATCTCAATCTATGGAGGTTCCATCTGCCCTGGTCCCAAAGCAGACAGATCCTCTTGGTGGAAAGTCTTTGCAAACCACCTCATGTAGGTGTGTGGAAGGCATTGAGAATTTGAAGCGGTCTTTTCCCACTCACTTACTAATCTGATGAAAAATACATATTTGTATTTTGGAAAGGCATATAATAGTATAGAAGTTGTTTTCAATTAAATTTGAAGATGTATTTCAATCCAATTCAATGATGGACTTTCGAGACCTATTTTGGAAATTTAGGATCTACTGCATTTTGGAGGTCTCCTCTGAATCGTCATCAGATGAAGAATATGAGCTCCCACAAAGGGCCAAGACATCATGAATAGGTTTTCATATAAAGGGAATAGAGAAATATCCTAGGAACATTGGAACTCATAAATGAGTTACTGGGTTTGAAATATTTCTTTTGATGTGGGAATTTTTTCCTTGCTTGTCCCTTCTCCCCCCTTGTATGTTTTCCTTTTTATTAATAAAATTGTGGCCATAGATTTGTTTTCCAAATTCATGGACGAACTATTTTGGAATATATTTATTAATTTATAAATATACATAAGTATAAATATAATAATTATATTTATTATTAAAATATAATTATTAAAATATTATTATTATTAAAATATATATATATATATATATATATTTATAATTATAAACAAAAAAAATATTTTAAAATATTGGTATATAATTATAAATATATTTATATAATTATATATATTTATTAATATATACATATATATACATATATAGTTGTTCGAGGGTACAATTACATCAAACACACCCTCACACCCACACACCAAGGTTAAACCCAATCCATAGTCCCCCCCAGAGAAATATAAGGCATACCCTTGAATTTTTATTCAAATATAGGTCAGTGGACCCCAATTATTAGTGGCCCATAGGCCCATGTAAAATATGTCTTGACCCCCAAGTGTCCCATTTGTATTGTTTAACCCATATATAACATGCCCTTTTCTCCACCAACAAATCGCTGCCCGAGGACGTTGTCTACTCTGAGGTCTGCCAACCGCCATTTTTTTTGTCGTTATCAGGCATGCACACTGAGTTCACCCCTAGAATTCATTGCACACAATATTCTACCACTATAACTTCATAAACAACCCTCCTTGGGTTTTTTTTACTATGCACCCCTACTCATCGGTCATCTGCTTTGCATCATCACTGGCCGAAACCACCATCCCACCACCCACCGAAGCCAGCGCCGCCCAACAACACTTCCATAGGAGTTTGTCACCACCAATGGGCCTCCCCTAAAAACCAATAATAGACCCCATATCCATTCCATCATCTCATCAGAATTCGTGTAATTGACATTGATGACCACTAGACCACAACCCCCACTTTCAAACGGGGGTTCATAGATCCCATTCGCAAGTCAGGACACCCACCGCCACTACCATACCCCCCCTGAGCCACCGTTGATATCTCATCATAGCTGCTCTGTCTATGCCGTTAGCCCACTACTTGACCTCACACTCACCTGTCATCATCACACACCAGTGCCATCATCATCGATAGAAGCAGCCTTTCCAAGCAGCACTGTCCTACCACCAGACCGTTGTCATCATCTATAACCGCCACACACAACAACATCATCCCGACATTGGCCCATCGTTATGGGATGAAGAATCCTGTCCCAACAACGCTATCTGTTTCTGACCCATCATCAGTGATTGTAGCCACACCATCCACACATTCTTCCCCTGTCACACGCCGCCCCCACCATGATTTCAACCCCTAATGACACACCTCCCTAATATATCCCCATAATTGGAGACCAACGTGATTTGATCCTTGCTTGATGTAGTATTATGGGGCTTCCTTACAACTAGGTGAATAATCCAACTACATAATATATGAATATATATAATTAGGAATATATTAAATATATTTATTATTTAATTATATATATTTATGTATATTTATAATTATAAATAAACATGTATAAAAATATTTCTATATAATTCTATATATTTTTATAATTATATATATAAATATATAAATATATAAATATATATAAATATATAAATATATTTAATTATAAATATAAAAAATATATTTATTATAATTTAATAATTATTTAAATATATATATATATATGTATTTATAATTATAATTATAAATAAATATATTTAAAAAGTATTTATATATAATCATAAATATATTTATATAATTATATACTATTATGTGATCGGGGGTATAATTACATTAAATGAACACACGCCACCCACATGTCAAGGCCAAACCCAATCCATAACCCCCTTATGGTTAGATCAGATATACCCTGAACTTATATATATATATATATATATATATATATATATATATATATATATGGGGTGCCAGCAGGTCACCCCTGTCATTAGACATGGCTCACCACCAAAGCAACAACCTTCCAGTGTTAGACTCCGGATGAGCATCATCACCTTCCTCCAATAGGCGATCATCATCACTACCCACCCAATAGCGTAGGCCAACCAATAGCTAAGTGCATTCAAACATCTCTTATGAGATGCACATTCCAGTTAGAGACAACCATGCTACGCCTACACCAACCACCTATGGAGGCCTCTGACCTTCCCCCGTCGAATACCCCCTTTTTAACTTACACACCATTGAGGCCTCCATCCCATGACTTGGATATACCACCTTCAACTGGTCCTCCATCCGCACAATAGGCATCCCACCCTCCTACGATGATCGGTTGCCACCCTCACTGTAAAAGTACACCAGGCGCAGTCACATCCCAAATCCATTCCACCCCCGCCGTCGAGTGGGGTTGTGTTCACACCGCCTGAAGGCCAACCAATCACTACTGGAATCATTTGACACCGACCAACAACAGAACCCCCAATTAATATATATATATATATATATATATAAATATAATTATAACTATATATTTTTAAAAATATTTGTATATAATTATAAATATATTTATATAATTATGTATATTTATATAATCATGTATATTTATAATATATAAATATATACATTTATTAATATATAAATATATATAATTCTAAATATAATAAATATATCTATTATTTAATGATTATAGGGAAGATGGTGGAATGAGAGAGGTAGCTCCCATCACTTCCCGATGACTCAATTTCCCTATTACATCCAAGAAGCGTGAATATTGACTCCTTTGCTTTGAATCTTTATGCTTATCGATAGGGATTAGACTCCTCATAAAGTAATATGGATCATAAGACGAAAGTTTTTAAGGGAATCTCATATTTATCTGGTTTCTTGGGGGGATCTTTTGTCCCTCTTTCAAATCATGCTCCGCATCGAATTATCTTGAAATGATCTACTTTTCTTGTATCGACCTCAGACGATGATATTTTCATCTAGGATTTATTTTTTTCAAACACTCAATAATAATGCATATTTATATCATGAAAGGTATGAAACCCTAGAATTTTTTTTATCTTATTTCCCGTTTAGCTTCTATTTGGGTATTTGCAGAATTCAAGGGTGTTTACCTTTGTCGGGGATTCATCTACATTTTATTCCCTTCTATGAAGCATAAATGATGTTCTTGGAGTATAGGTTCTATCACTATTAGGTCAGGAATGATTTAGATTTATGATTTGAAATCAAAATTTGATATGAATGATTACAAGGATACATACGCTCAGATATGGATAAAAATACTGGGACTTAATTGGGTTTTGTAACATGTTGAGATTTTGTTTGGCATCGCCTCTATTATTGGCATTCCAATTAGGATAGATCATTCTACTTAAAAAGTTAGTTTTAGTCATTTTGAATGTGTTTTGGTGGAAGTTGATTTCAATTATACACTGATTGATAGGGTGGTCTTATCCACATCGTATGATGAGATTTTGATTAGAATTGATTTTTAGAAAACACAACTATTTTGTGATTTTTTTTGAAATTGTTGGACATTGAAAATCTACATATCGATGATGTAAAGACCCGTAAAATTCAAGGGAAATTTTTTTCTTAATTTTCTTTAGAATTTTACAAGAACGCAGTTTCTGACGGAACCCGATTCTGAGGCCCGGTGTGCCCGAAATCATTTTCCGAAATTTAGCTCGGGTACGTTCCGTGAATGAATGAACGAGTTTTTCTAACTTTTGAACCGGTGCTCGGAATCGAATTTTGAGGGCACCGATGGAATCGCAGTGCCGATTTTTTCTTAGAAACACCTTTTCTGAGGTTGGGTTTGGTCGGGTGTGGTTTCTAAATTTTGGGGTTAAGTAAAGGAATAAAATAAAAATTGGACGCACAATTTTTATTTTACTTCAAGTTGTTTAACCTAAGCTAAGTGTTGGAAGTGGGACCCACAATATCCTACCCACTTGGTAGGATATTTGTGAGGTGGGTCCCACACGAGCCCCACCGTTTCTTTTCTTCTTAAGTAACGCACCCGCACCCCCATTTTTAATGAAGTTAACTCTTGCGTTTAATATGGATATTAAACGCCTCATTAATTGGGCGGTTTTAAACTCCTCAATTAATTGATTTTTTCTTTCCTTTTTTAATTTCAGCCATTGGTTTGTGTGTAAATAAAATAAGACACCACTTATTTTATTTAGCGAGTCTTGTTCTGTTGAGAGGCTAGGGAGAATTCTCCAGGTTCTTGAAGTTCTTCCTCCTTGATGAAGAACGCGAAGAACGCGAAGAACACGAAGAACACCGACCTCCGACAATGGCCGACAAGAACGCCGGATCCTCGGAGATCGATGACGCGACGCTGATGAATCATTTATCCGCGACACGACAATCCCCCTTCCGCGACGCCTTCTTCCGCGACGCTTCTTCCAAGACGCTTCTTCCGCGACGCTTCTTCCGTGATGCTTTCTCCACGACGCAGCGATCCCCCTTCCGCGACGCCTTCTTCTACGACGTGCAATTCCGCGACGAACCCTCGCTCGAAGACGCTTGAGGTAGGGTTTTTGATTCATTTAAATATTTGTGATTTATACCCTCGTATTATGTTTAAATTTTGTCGGAATCCTTTTTTAAACCGCTAACGCGGTGGGTGCGGACCAACGAATAAGTCCGAACCCACCGTCTCTTTGTTCTTGGTGTGAGGATTGGCGAGCGACGATGAAGCAGGACGAACAGGTGTTGTGAGGTCCTCGTATTGAAGGACGAGTCCCGGATGGGCCGTTGGTGAAGATGGAAGGCAAATCCGACCACCGGAGCTCGTCCGGTGGTCTGCAGAGCACTCCGCCGGTGCCCCTCGCCGGCACGGCGGCGCCGGCGGCCGGAGGCGGCGGCGCTCGGCGCGCTGCCGTGATGGGCTTCCGTGGCTGAAGCTGTGGCGGCAGGCCACTGGTCCCACGACCACACGTGATCGAGGGAGGCGGGACGCGGCGCTCGACCGCGTTCGGTGACAAGGGGCATCCCCACGCGGGGCCACGATTTCGTTCAAGGGGGACGGCGCCCCTTTTTGCGCGGTCGCTTGGCCAGCGCCAGGGCAACGGGCCGAGCCACCTGGCCGGACCGCCAGGCTGGGCTGCACCCAAGCGGGCCGGACCCGGGTCGGGTCGACCCGGTTCGGGCCAACCTAGGGGGTACCGGGCCGGGTCGGACCGGGCCCGAACCCCCCTAATACCAGTCTTTTACGGTCTTTTGCCCATAACCTGGGTTTCAGACCTCCGATCTATGCACCATCAGTGGAGATGCGATCCTTGGATCGAGACGGTTGTTTTGGTATACTACACTCAAGGTTTTGGAGTACTTTGGGTTCGGCTGGGTTGGTTCGTACACGAAACCAACCGAGCCCTCGGAGCGGAAATGCTTATAACACGAGCTCCGGATGTCCGATTGACATGCCGTCGACTTTGTTGGATTTATCTTGATGAGACGAAACTTTTGGAATGCTTCTCCTGAGTTTTGGATGCAATTGGATAATGGCTGGGTTGGATTGAACCAGAAATCCAATCGGGCCACTGGGACGAAAAGGCTAATAACTCATAGACCGGGCGTCCGATTGACGCACCGTCTGTTGTGTTGAGACCCCTATGACGAGGAGGTACTTTGAGATACTTCTTAGTGTAACCTTTTGATACTTGGATTATCGACCAGTAGCTCATGGATCGGACCCTCCCGGTGATGAGCTAGGAGAGTGCATAGACCTAGTAGCTGGCTGAGACTTGACGACTGCTGATCTATCGACTCGGTGGGTTTTAGATAGCACAGTGGGGAGTGCTTGGTTGTAGTGGCAGACCCACAGTGGAGGAGCACTTAGTAGTAGCGGCAGACCCCCGTTACTCAATAGAAGGAGTGCCTCTGGAGGCTATGAGGGGGAGCGCTTGGTTGTAGTGGCAGACCCACGGCGGAGGAGCGTTTGGTTATAGCGGCAGACCCGCGGTACTGAACAGAAGGAGTACCTCTGGAACATATGAGGGGGAGTGCTTGGTTGTAGCGGCATACACACGGCGGTGGAGATCTTGGTTGTAGCGGCAGACCCGCGGTACTCAACAGAAGGAGTACCTCTGGAACCTATGAGGGGGAGCGCTTGGTTGTAGCGGCAGACCCATGGTGGGAAGCGCTTGGTTGTAACAGGAGGCCCACAGTACTCGGAAGGCAGAGTACTACATCAGTCTAAGGAGTCTGGCGCGCTTGGTTGTAGCGGCAGGCCCTCTGTACTCGACAGAGGAGGAGTTCGACGCACTTGTTTGGAGCGGCAGGCCTTCTGTACTCGACAGAGGAGGAGTTCGGCGCACTTGGTTGCAGCGGCAGGCCCTCTGTACTCGACGGAGGAGGAGTTCTCCGGCAGCCGTGGTTTCGACGTCATGAATAAAATCCTAGTCGAGCTGAGTCTATAATCCTTGTGTTTCCTCATGATTGAGATGGGTTACTTGATACCTTGGGTATATGTAAGGGGATGTACCTAAGTAGAGGTAATCTATTGAGATATTCTTTGTGGTTATCCTTGTTGGATTTAGTGAGACCTTGAGGGTCTTGGGGTCCCTACTGAGTATCTTATACTCACCCCTACACGGGCTATGCCCACACTACATTGTGTTGGTTGCAGACGACGGACAGCGCTGATCGTGGTTGGGGCACGAGGAGCAGGTCGGTACCTGGAGGTGGATCACTGGGCGGGGCATACTCGGAGCGAACGGCTGGACCTGAGGATCCGTTGAGGCAATCTGTACCCACCCTTTAGGTGGGACTTCTAGTGGAAGGATCGAGGCTACGACTTTACTTTCAGTTACTGTTTTCCCTTTCCAGTTGTACTTTACTTTCAGTTTGGGTTTGTATTCTGGCCCACTTACTTTTCCATACTTACTGTTGTACCCAGTTTTTATTTAGTGTTTGCTTTTGCTTGTTTGCTATGTGGTGTTTGTTTACTTTCTAAAGGCAATGCCTTCCCTTTTTTACCAGGAATTACGCATTGGGGATAGTCGCCAGCCCCTGGCCTATGGAAGGCAGGCTTGGGGTAGTCATGGCACGAGCCCCGAGGATGGGTCTTGACAAATTGGTATTAGAGGAGTTCGGTTTTACCACATAACTTAGGACTCTGATCTTTTTCTATGTGAAGCGATAGTGTTGAGATTATTGAGTGCGGTTATCAGTCCAGGGAGTCCAGTGTTGGTGCGGCAGCCGACGTATCCGTACACCAGGACCCTGACTTCTGATTTACGACTTAATGCATGAAAACATGAATTGCATGTGTGTTTCAGGTTTTCTCTGTGATTACTTTGTGTCAGCTCATCAGGTATTCTGTTCTAACCGTGGCACACCTGTCTCTTTCAGGATGGCCCCACGACGGCAGCCAGCTAAGGTTCCGAGTGTTGTGCGGGACGACAGCCCACTGAGCGACGAGGCCTCGGTACAAGGCTCTTTGATAGCAGAGGCACCGGCAGTACCTCAACCCGCCGAGCCACCGATGCTACCAGCCCCAGCCGCTGACGGTGCACGTTACCTTAGTGAACTGCACGAGTTTCAGCGTCAGCGACCACCCAGGTTCCATGGGGAGACGGACCCTCAGGCAGCCAAGGATTGGCTGGAGGCAGTTGTACGAGTTTTTCGTTTGGTAGGGACACCAGCTGACCTTATGGTGGTCCTTGCAGCGAGCCTCCTGCATGTGGTAGCAGGCAGATGGTGGAGCTTTATGCTCCAGGTGTACGACGAGGAATCTCTCCTTTGGACGGACTTTGAGAGCCTTTTCGCTCAGAGTTCGTCCCAGCCACCCTCCGAGCGGTGCGCATCCAGGTGCTACTACAGCTGCTACAGCTGCGGCAGGGCAGCATGACAGTAGCCCAGTACGCGACAAGGTTTACCGATCTCTCGTGCTATTCCACGGACATGGTACGGGACCCATTCTTCAGGGCCCAAACCTTCGAGCAGGGGCTCAAGCGAGAGATCAGAGCTTCAGTTGTTTCTCACAGCTTTCCAACACTGACAAGGGTGTTGGAGCGAGCCCTCTTAGTGGAGAGTTTCCTTGCTGATCAGTCTCCAGCAGTAGGACCCACCACTAGCCGGCATGCGGAAGAGTCTTCTTCAGCAGGCAGTAGACATATGACGTAGGGGTCCAAGAGGACTAGACCTACAGGTGGTCGACCACATGACACAGGATCGTTTGTGCGAGGCACCCGGGGTGGAAAACGACTTACCCTGAGCGGACAATGTTACTCCTGCGGCGGGGTTGGTCACATGGCTCGTGACTGTCTGACCCGCCATATGGATGACCAGTAGATGAACGAAGGACCTCCCTGGAAGAGGCAGAGGTTCAATCGAGGCGGGCCTCATGGAGCAGGAGACCGTGGTATGGGAGCTGGCTGTGCAGCTGGAGGTAGACGATGCTTTGAGGTGTTTCCACCACCACCACCAGGAGGTCCACCCCGACCACAGAGAACTGATGGACATTGGAGAGCTCTGCTTCAGGCAACTGAGGCCTACGATCATGGAGCTCCAGGAGTAGATGGACAAGAGTGGGACTAGCTCCAGACCTGGAGACTTTTGTTTATGCTGCTTCTAGCTTTGTTGCTGTTTGTTTGTAGATGATTTGTGTCTTTGTACTTTGAGATGCAGTAATAAAAGACACATATCTTGTGGTGTTTACCTTCTTGTCCTCTCTTTATGTTGTTACTAAGAGGTTCTGGTTTAAAAACTGTTGACTTGACCCTAACCTTGAGATACCTACTGGAGGAGACCGAGTGACCACACACTGATGCCGACAATGTGAATCAACCCTTGGAGGTGAGAGTAACGGTTAGATCTCTTGGTAGTAGCGTCGAGGCCTTACAATGTCATCCTTGGTATGGGTTAGTATCATCCATTTCGGTATTGACTGTATTAGGTGAAGAACGTGGTTCATCCAGGGGATGATACCAGATTTCTCTTATCGGCAAAGAAGAAATCTCAGCTGCTCTTGTAGGACCAGAAAGGTCCAAGTCATCCTAGAGCGGATGAGGACAGCTCAGATCCGGCAAAAGTCTAGTGCTGACAGGAGGCGGAGACCACTAGAGTTCGGGGATGGTGACCACGTTTCCCTACGGGTCTCACCTCAACGTGAGTTACGAAGATGTGGCCGAGGTGACAAGTTATCTCCGAGGCTCAGTGGATCTTTTCAGGTCCTCAACAGGGTAGGCGAGGTGGTTTACCGCTTGACCCATCCACCTCAGTTACACCAGGTGCATGATGACTTCCACGTATCTCAACAGGGGAGATACGTGTTCGACCCTTCTCATATCATCCGCCATGAGGAGCTGGATATTGGCGATGAGGTGAATTTTGTGGAGGTCCTGGTGGAGATTGAGGATCAACAGGAGTGGGTCCTACGTGGATGGTCGATTCCTCTAGTGCGCATCATATGGCAGCACGGGGACCTCCAGGTGAGAAGATGGGAGAGGAAGGCTCAGATGCGTGCTCAGTACCGCTTTTGTAACCCTAGTTTGTTTTAAAGATTTATGAGGACATAAAGCCCTGAGGTAGGAGTAATTTAAAGACCCGCAAAATTCAAGGGAAATTTTTTTCTTAATTTTCTTTGGAATTTTAGAATAATTCAGTTTCTGACGGCACCTGATTCCGAGGCCCGGTGTGCCCGGAATCATTTTCCGAAGTTTAGCTCGGGTACGTTCAGTGAACGAAAGAGCGGGGTTTTATAACTTTTGAACCGGTGCTCGGAATCGAATTCCGAGGGAACCGATGGAATCGCAACACCAGTTTTTGCTTAGAAACACCTTTTTTTAGGTTGCGTTTGCTTGGGTGTGATTTTTAAATTTTGGGGTTAAGTAAAGGAATAAAATAAAAATTGGACACGCAATTTTTATTTTACTTCAAGTTGTTTAACCTAAGATAAGTGTTGGAAGTGGGACCCACAATATCCTACCCACTTGGTAGGATATTTGTGAGGTGGGGCCCACACAATCCCCACCATTTCTTTTCTTCTTAATTAACGCACCCACACCCCCTTTTTAATGAAGTCAACTCTTGCGTTTAATCTGGATATTAAACGCCTCATTAATTGGGCGGTTTTAAACTCCTAAATTAATTGATCGTTTCTTTCCATTTTGAATTTCAAGTGTTGGTTTTTGTGTAAATAAAATAAGACACCACTTATTTTATTTAGGGAGTTTTGTTGTGTTGAGAGGCTAGGGAGAATTCTCCAGGTTCTTGAAGTTCTTCCTCCTCGACGAAGAACATGAAGAACGCGGACCTTCGACGAAGGTCGACAAGAACGCTGGATCCTCGGAGATCGACAACGCGGTGTCGATGAATCCTTTCTCTGCGATGAGACAATCCCCCTTTCGCGATGCCTTCTTCCGCGACGCTTCTTCCGCGACGCTTCTTCCGCGAGGCTTCTTCTGCGACGCTTCTTCCGCGACGCTTCTTCCACAAAACTTTCTCCGTGACGTGATGATCCCCCTTCTGCGATGCCTTCTTCCGCGACCAGCAATTCTGTGACGAACCCTCGCTCGATGATGCTTGAGGTAGGGGTTTTGATTCATTTAAATCTTTTTGATTTATACCCTCGGCTTATGTTTAAATTTTGTCGGAAGCCTTTTTTAAACCGCTAATGCGGTGGGTGCGGACCAACGAACAAGTCTGAACCCACCGTCTCTTCGTTCTTGGTGTGTGGATTGGTGGGCGATGATGAAGCAGGCTACACGGGTGTTGTGAGGTCCTCGCAGTGAAGGACGGGTCTCGGGAGGGCTGTTGGTGCAGACGGCAGGCAAATCCGACCACCAGAGCTCGTCCGGTGGTCCGCAGAGCACTCCGCTGGCGCACCGCCGGGATGGGCCGCTGCGGCTGAAGCTGCAGTGGCAGGCCGCTGGTCCCGCGACCACGCAGGACCGAGGGAGGTGCGACGTGGCACTCGGCTGCGTCTGGTGGCAAGGGGCGGCCCCACACGGGGCCACAGTTTCGTTCAAGGGGGGCGACGCCCCTTTTTGCGCGGCCGCTTGGCTAGCGCCAGCGCACCGGGCCACACCCAAGGAGGCCGGACCCGGACCCGGGTCGGGTCGACCCAGTTCGGGCCGACCCAGGGGGTACTGGGCTGGGTCGGACCGGGCCCAAACCCCCCTAATACCGGACTGTTATAGTCTTTTTCTTATAACATGGGTTGCGGACCTCCGATCGATGCACCGTCAGTGGCGATGCGATCCTTGGATCGAGACCGTCGTTTTGGTATACTGCACTCAAGGTTTCAGAGTATTTTGTGTTCAGCCGGGTTGGTTCGTACATGAAACCAACCGGGCCCTCCGAGCTGAAACACTTATAACTTGAGCTCCAGACATCTGATTGATGTGCTGTCGGCTTTGTTGGATTCCTCTTGATGAGATGAAACTTTTGGAATGCTTCTCCTGAGTTTTGGATGCAGCTGGATAATGGTCGGGTTGGATTGAACCAGAAATCCAACTGGGCCCCTAGGACGAAAAGGCTAATAACTCATAGACCGGGCGTCCGATTGACGCGCCGTCTATTGGGTTGAGACCCCTATGACGAGGCGGTACTTTGAGATAATTCTTCATGGAACCTTGTGATACTTGGAGTATCGACCAGTAGCTCGTGGGGCGGACCCTCCCGGTGACAAGCTAGCAGAGTGCAGAGACCTAGTAGCTGGCTGAGACTTGACGACTGCTAATCTATCGACTAGGTGTGTTTCGGATATCCTAGTGAGGAGCGCTTGGTTGTAGCGGTAGACCCCCGAAGGAGGAGTGCTTGGTAGTAGTGTTAGACCCGCGGTACTCAACAGAAGGAGTACCTCTGGAGGCTATGAGGGGGAGCGCTTAGTTGTAGCGGCAGACCCACGGCGGAGGAGTGCTTGGTTGTAGCGGCAGACCCGCGGTACTGAACATAAGGAGTACATCTGGAAACTATGAGGGGGAACGCTTGGTTGTAGCAGCAGACCCATGGTGGAGGAGCTCTTGGTTGTAGCGGCAGACCCACGGTACTCAACATAAGGAGTACCTCTGGAACCTATGAGGGGGAGCGCTTGGTTGTAGCGGCAGACCCATGGTGGGAAGCGCTTGGTTGTAGAAGGAGGCCCATATTACTCGACAAGTGGAGTACTACAGCAGTCCAAGGAGTCCGGCGTGCTTGGTTGTAGCGGAAGACCCTTTGTACTCGACAGAGGAGGAGTTCGGCGTGCTTGGTTGGAGCGGCATGCCCTCTGTACTCGATAGAGGAGGAGTTCAGAATGCTTGGTTGCAGCGGCAGGCCCTCTGTACTCGACGGAATATGAGTTCTCCAGTAGCCGTGGTTTCAACGTCATGAATAAACCCTGGTCGAGCTGAGTCTATAATCCTTGTTTTTCCTCATGATTGAGATGGGTTACTTGATAACATGGGTATATGTATGGGAATGTACCTAAGTAGAGGTTATATTTTGACATCTTATTTGTGGTTATCCTTGTTGGATTTAGTGAGACCTTGAGGGTCTCGGGGTCCCTACTGAGTAGCTTATACTCACCCCTGCACAGGCTATGCCCGCACTACGTTGTGTTGGTTGCAGACGATGGAAAACACTAATCGTGGTTGGGGCACAAGGAGCAGGTCGGTACCCGGAGGTGGATCACTGGGCGGGGCGTACTCGGAGCGGACGACTAGACCCGAGGAGCTGTGGAGGCTATCTGTACCCACCCTTCTGGTGGGACTTCCAGTGGACAGCTCAAGTCTGTGGCTTTACCTTCAGTTGTTGTTTTCCCTTTCCAGTTGTACTTTACTTTCAATTTGGGTTTGTATTCTGGCCCACTTACTTTTCCGTACTTACTTTTGTACCCAGTTTTTACTTAGTGTTTGCTTATGATTTCTTACTCTGTGGTATTTTTTTACTTTACAAAGGCAATTCCTTCCCTTTTTTACTGGGAATTACGCCTTGGTTCTAGTCGCCAGCCCCTGGCCTATGGAAGGCGGGCTTGGGGTAGTCACGGCACGGGCCCCGAGGACGGGTCATGACAGAAGAGATCTAGATTATTCTAACAGTTAGACTAAAAGTCATGATCTTCATCATTATCGGAGGAAGAAAAATCAAAAGTTTTTCTAGATCACTAATGATCAGTGCAAGAACCATATTGAAATCAATGATGGCCTTTCTCCTTCTCTTAATATTGTAAATACATCTTTAAGACAAGCCCATGTTATTGATGTTTGGTATGCCGTGGACACCAGAATACTTGATGCTGAAGGGCCTTCCCTAATGGACATATTCATTGCTTGTGATACCTCTAGGCTTATCCCCCATGCTCAAAATAATGGTAATTCCATTTTATATTGGGATGATATTGAAAAATATATTCAATTGCATGTTGATGGTACTACCTGAAATGATTTTCAAAATTGGGCCTCCTTTAAAGATGTACTATAGAAATCTTTTCATCCTTGATGGTTTTTTAGGTGGAGTATAGATCAGTGATGGAAAGAAATAGGCGGCACATCAGGTGGAAATGTGGGATCCTGATGGCACTGATGGTTCCTGATGATAATGAATTATGGCCAATGATGGAATAAATTAAAAGGAGGTGAAGACCTAAAAAATATGGTATAGAAGACTTGATTATGTGCGGTTGGTTGGAAAAACTGTGATGTTCTTTGGTTGCAGGTATATTTCTCATGATGTGGTGTTGAGGCAGCCTGAAAATAGCCTGGCAACGAGTTTTAGGTCTCTGGGCTGATCTTTTGGGCCGATGACTCATTTTCAAGAGATCTCTCCTAGGAGGGGGTCTGGGGATGCTTTGTGTATCGATGGGTCATGCTTTTCTGATGGGTTTTGGATCCTTTTTTGGGTCTTACCTAATGATTTCATGTTCGGTGGAAATTTTCCACATAAATTTTATTTCGATACATTTATTTTTTATTAAATAAATTTTTAAGACCAAGTGCGCTCCAGTCTCGATCTTTCATGGTATAAATACTTGTTTTAAAGAATGAGTTTTGTGGGTGTCTCTCTCTCTATTTTTCCATGGAGATTAGGTATTTCCTCATATGGCTTCAGTGGTGGCCTCTCATGTTGAATTCCTTTCTCATGGGATCTTTGACTCCCATAGGTATATGGGTGCTACAATGGATGAAACTTATGTTTGGAGTATAAGGAAGGATGTGAATGCCCCGAATGAGGTTATATCTCAAAATCATTACTTATCTCTCTTCTATGGATTGGTTTCCATTGGTATTTATTGGATTGGTAATGTTTCCCACATAAGGGCTAATCCAGCAGTAGTCTCAGAATGACTTCAAATCGGAGAGCACTCAATCATTGGGATTCTTGTTTTCCCAAGAGGTCCAGTGCAATGGAATATTGAAGATATATTTTCACATCTTTCGTAATTTTGGGATTTACAAATTGGTTATTTGTCTTTATAAGAAAATGTTTTTTCCATTTCATCTTCCCTTAGGTGGATCTAAAGTTGCATATTTATGGATTTGGATTGATCTCTCCCAAGATGAGATTTATAAAAATACAGAAATGTGATCATAGATTAAAAAACTTGGAATTTGGATGATCATAAGTGTAGGTATAGGTTACGATATTTGGGATTAATTGGGTACTCTAGCATCCCATGATACTCCATGTCATTGTAATGACCATTGGGGTCCTAGTTAAATTATATAAGGAACCCAAAATGGTCCATTTTAGTAATTATGATCGGTTATTAGATGATGTTGACTTGTACTATGTCTTGGTTGATAGGGTTTTAATATCAATCGATGATAATGAAATTGACCAGAATATTGAATATGAAAGGGTTCTCTATTTTTGTTGGAATTGAAAAGTTCTTGGTCAAGAAATGTTGTACAGTAAAAAACCCTATTTTTTTGTGATTTCTGATCCATGCAAGGACATCATGATACTTCATGTTTTAAAAGGACTCTAAATGGGAAGCATAATGCTTTAGATAGAATGGGTAGTGCTGGTAAGTATCTGCCTTGATATGGAGTGATCATCCATGTTGATTTTTTAGGGAATGGACTTGATGGTGTGTCTCATAGGAGATTGGGTGGTCCTAAGGAGTATTCTATTAGAAATCCTTACACTGGAGGTGGTCATAGAGTAAGAAACATTGCATATTCCCTTGAGTCTTCTGGTCAGGTTGTCAATAGGCAGTGTGCCAGATCATGGGTCGAGATTGCAGAGGAGGGGCAGACATGTGATAATCTAGTTTATTCCTCTACTACTACCCATATATTGGTTCTTCTAGATTAGTCCATAAAATATGGACCTCCAGCCCTGTCAGAGGTCAATGTAGTGGATTTATTAAATAAAAGTGATGTTTCTTATAGAGGTAGTGACACTATTCCACATCTCTTTGATGACGATACTAAAATAGTGGGAAGCCATCAATCGATGGATGGAGAGACATTAATGGATACCCAATCTGTGGATAAAGATCATTCTCTAGAGTTAACTGATTAACATATAAGACATGAGTAGCTAATTGTAATAAGGACCTATAAAGGTAATAATATTTCAGTGAATGAAGAAGGATTTCAATTGGTCATCCCTCAGAAATTAACAACACATGAGTCCCAAAAAATAACATATACAGGCCCCGCTTTCTTTGATCCAAATACAAGATAACCACTTTGGAAACAAGTCTTTATTGATTTCCCCTTTGAAGGTTGAGTACCCAAGTGAGGGTCAGAATGTGGAGTGGTCTTTTCCACCCCACTTAACTAATCTAATGAAATATTCTTATGTCTCTTTTGGCAAGGTGTTGGATGAGGATTGTGTTCTTAAATGAGAAATAAATTCCAATATCATACCTCTTGAAGACCAAGAAGGTCAAAGGCTCATGGAAGGTACTAATAAGGAAGAGAAAAAATGGTTTTTCTAGCAACCTAAAGAAACTTACAATTCAAAAGAGCTGGATTTATTCAGAATCAATGACTACTTAGTATTTTAGAATTTTTTAATAATCAACACTAAAGATGGACTTCGATCCAATCCATATATGATCTTCTAAGATTTATCTTGTAAATTTAGGATTTTCTTCACACTGAGGGTCTTTTTGGAATCATTATTGGATGAAGATAATGAGTCCCCACAAAATATCAAGCCATGGTAGGGAGATAGATATATAAAGGGTAGAGGAATAAATGCTAGAAATTTGGGATCTAGAGTGACTTAGGAATTGATTTTTCATTTTAAGGTTATTTTTTTATGATTTGGGCACCTTGTGCCTTGTTTGACCTATCTTTTTTTATTTTATGCTTTCCTTTTTCTAATAAATTTGGATTCATGGATTTTGTTTCCATATGCATGAATAATCCATCTTCATATAAATACTTGTTATAAAAATTTATATATTTTATAATTTTATAATTAAATATTTATTTTTTTAAAAAATCATCTAAAAAGTTTGATTTTATAAATTTCAAACATATTTTAAATGTTAAAACTTAATAAAAAATAAATAAATATTATTAATATAAACTGAAAACATATTTAAAATAATACATATATAATAAAGAAATATATGTATAAATAAATATTAAAAAATGATTAAATATAAAATAATAAATAAATATATAAAATTAAATAAATTACAAAAATATTAAAAAGTGAATTCATAACATTTACATGAATTAAAGGCACATAAAAAAATGAAGAAAAATGAAAAAATAGATGATTTTAATAATATAAATAACAAAATTAATAAAAATGAATTATACTTACTAAAAAAACATTAATAATTAAATTGAATTGAATTAAATTAAATCAAATTAAATTAAACACGCACACATATAGATTCATAATTAATATATGAAAATAATTTTATATTAAAAATGAATAAATATTAAAAGTGAAAAAATATAAAAAATACTAAAAGTGGAGAGATATTAAAAAAGAATAAATAATATTAAACTAAAAATTAGACTTTCACACACACATACATGTACACATGATAGACATACATATGCACACATACAAATCTACACACACACATATAAATACACACATATATACAGACACATATACACAAATACATATAGTTATACATTTACATGTATTCTAAATTATTTAATATCAATATAAATATATGCTTAAATAAATATATCCATTTATATATTATATAATTTTTTAAATAAAACATTAATATTTTATATTCATTTTAATTACATACACATTTTGTATTTAATGTATATAAATAAACTATTAAACATTTTGAGTAATATAAATTTGAATTTTTTTGATATATAAAATTTAAAAAATAAGATTCATTTTTTATTAAAAGTTATATAAATCATATTTATATATTATATTTATATATATATACTTATTATATTATAAATATTATTTAAAAATATATACATATTAATATATAAATTAAAATAATCACTATATCCTTTATCAATGGTAGAAAAAATCATTGATAAAGGTTTCACTTTTATTAGTGATAAAAAAAGATGATAAATGGGGAACTTTTGTCACCACTATAAAAATGAATTGAAAAAGGATACCCTTTTATTAGTTCTTTTTTTTATAAATTAGAAAAGGTAACTTTATCAGCTCTTTTTTTGAGCTTCTAGAAAATTTACCCCTTTATGAGCATTTTTTGTCTCGTTCTATTTAAGGTACGCATTGAATAAAACGTGATACGTGGTAGTGCCTTTGGCACCATGGAATTACCAGGCCTTCTGTCATTAGTTTTTTTAATCAAAGTGTGGTGGCCATACCCTAGCCTTTTCAAATGGATTAGTCTATAGAAGATGTGATGGGAGACTGAACCCACTAACCTCTAGTGGAGTAAGGCAGTACGGGGCGAGGCTTGCCTATAAAAGGTAGTGGATTCCCTAACTCCCTAGAATTATCCATATATATTTTAATGGTATTTTGTGAGGTTTAATATAAGCCCCCAGACTTAAACATTACTTAATCTTGAGTTATTTCAAGAATACACTTCGAGGATCTTTTCAGGTTTAGTGTTTTAGAGAATTAGATCGTAAATCATGCATTACACACCACATTTATGAAAAGTGGTTACATAAAAGATAGTACTCATTTTTCCCATCAATGGAAACATATTTAAAATAAAACATGGATTCTTTCATGACACTTACTTGACACTATCATCACATCATCTACCTTTACCTTGACTTGGGAAAAACATTTTAAAAACTTGGGATGAGCATAAAAAGCTCAGTAAGGGATATAAAAATACATAAAGGAAACATTAGTACATGTATACATAAGAATCAATGAAATCATACTTTACTCATAAAAAATAAGCACGTTAACATAACTCATGAAATCATAAGATTTATGAATAACTCATAAAAAACATAAGACATAGAGGTAACTTGAGGCATTCATAACATTCTTACGTAGGGAGTAACCCTCATGGTTATGTTTGGAATACCAATCTCATTATATTCCCTAAATCTCTTCAGAGAAACCTTAAATTTTAACCCCTTCGCGTTACCCAATGCATTGGAGAGCTATATCGGGTTCACCCTCCCTTAGTTTATCACAGAACCAACCGTCTTCATAAAAAATGCCTAAGAACCATAACATAATCGTATCACCTAAAACATGCATAAAGGAAACATAACATTTCCACATTTCAATCACAAGATATAAATACAACACATCGATATAATAAAAAAATTATGAAAACCATTTTCAAAACCAAAATAAATGAAAAGTAAAACATGGTATTTATTTTTCATTTTTTAAAAAAAGTTATGGCTTGTAAAGAAAGCCGAAACTCAAATAATGGTCACGACATCGGAGAAGTCGTTGTCGCCACATACGTACGAAAAAAAACATTCCCTTTTGTCGTTTAGTAAATGCTTCATATAAAAAATATTCCTTTTGAGTAAACGTAAAAGTCAAAGGGGTTTATACACCGTATAAAATAAAGTTGTGTATAAAACAAAATATGCCTCAATGAAATGAGATTGAGACGAAGTCCCTTACCTTGGGTCTGACTTGACTCGATCGTTCTTTAACATCCTGAATAATAAACTTGAGTTAATTTCTACTTGCTTAAGAACATTTTTCAAGTTAATTATTCCTTTGATATCACTTATTACCATGTCATGAACACTATGTAATTATTTAAATAATGGTCGTTTTGTCGACCCTTGGCACTTGAGTCAAAAATAAACTTCTTGTAATTACAAGTTGTTCATGTGGTAAAATATCCATTATATCCAGAATTATATTAATGATTTAGATATCATATATATCATATATATATCTATTATATTAATGCATTTATAATACTATATAACATTTAGAGGTAAGAAATGAAATGCACCGTTCATGGAGACGGTAAGCCGTACGTATGCATGAACGCTACTTTCATTTCTATTTCGTATTTAATGGAATGTAATAATAATGACATAAAGTTATATTATAATTCCAGTATAATATCATATATAATATCATTAACTCCATCCTTTATACGTCCCACATATGGCATTAACGAATCAAATCACTTTGAGGGGGCGGTAGTCCGCACTTCCTAAAATGAAGATATCACGTTTACCCATAATGGAAACCATAAAGGTATGACATAAATGAAAATAAAGAAGCTTAAGTAAAACATAAACATATTATATATCATATATAAATATATTGACATCTTAACGGCCACCTTTGAAGGTGTAATAAGAATATTTAACAATCATCGTTTCGTGAGGCAGAAATTTTCCATCCACGGAAACAGTATGTTCTTTAACCATTAGATGTAGGTGTGTGTAAGTGTAGCTTGAATAATTATTATAACAACATCATAGTATATTGAAGAAACTGGTTTTGTTACAAAATAAATGAATAAAAAGAGTTTAGGGGGTTGTAGAATCAAAATAAACAAAAGAACATTAGAGAAGTCTTTACCTTTAAATCGGGTAACTCCTCTTGGTTAGAACCAAAAGGCTTTCTTGAAGAGATTTATGCCTAAGGTAAGGATTATAGGACGAAGAGAGGGATGTGTAGAGATGAAATGAGTAGAGTTTGGCCAAGCCAAAGGATTGAGAGGTGTGGGTAAGGAGGTAGAGGTAGGGGCCTTTTATAAGAGGAGAGGAGGGGCACTCTTGGAAAGTTATAAAATGTTACTATATTAAAACGAGTTTCGGATTTTAAAGGACCCACATTGATATATTTAGAGGATAAGGTGATAAGGGTCCGAAATATACTCATACAATAGGTCTTTTACCAGTGTAATTCTTATATTTTACATTATCTTTTCATTTTATTTAAATCGTTCATTAATGAGGTAATCGGTGCATCATCAAGACGTCATAAATAATTAAATTTATTTAATGTCTAAAAACTATAAAAAAAATACTATGATGTAAGAAATCTATTTAGATTTCCAATGAATATTTATATTCCAATATATCATTTATTTAGACAAAATTAATTTTTTTTACTCGGGTGATACATTCTTTATTGATATTCTCCTTTCTTTAAAAATAAAATGATAAAGTGTCACTTTCACCCAAAAGTGATTCCATGGGGTCCCTAAGTTTGGAAAAAGAAATCCAATGGTCAGAAATTAAACAAACAGTAGCATTAGGACACATTTTTAGGGCATTTTTTATTATTATGATATTAGTTTATTATCCTTAACTACCCGATTACTAATTAATCAAGATAATTAAAGATAATTACCGTCCTTACTATTCATAATGTCCAAAAACAAAAGAGTCTTAATTAAATAATTTGGTCCTCCTGATTACAAATATGTAATCCATTTTACCAAATTACAAACATAGAAATTTCAATAATTAATTTAAAAATAATTCCCGTCGTCAAAACAAATAGCGGGTTTTTTTGAAACAATATCTATGAAAGGTTTGGCACTTGTTTATGCCCAATTCCATAGTGAAATTAATTATAATTACCACCATTGGATTAAATGGTAAAAATATATTCTAATTACAATTTAATACCAATTAAAAATATAATCTAACCATATAATTAAATTAGATGAAAAAGTAGTTTTGATGTAAAATGCAGTATTTTTCACTATTCATTTAAAAATGAACTTTGTCTGAAAAATACCAAAAATTAACCCTAGGTAAATTTCAATGTCCCAATCATAAAGAATAATTTTATTTTGAAAAATATAGCTTATAAAATTTTCAAAATATATATTTAAAAATGGTTCTCCATCAAAAGGCGGTAAACCAATCTTTTAAAAATATTAGAGAATTCTATGCTTAAGATTGGATTTATTCTCATTTTAAGCCTCTAAACACTATCTAATACATTAATAGACATAGATAAGAATATATATTATTAATTACTTACTTGGGATGTTACATTTATTTCTTTACTTATATAGGAGGGATATTTTGAGGGTTTTCTCCTTACAATAGTGAGATATTTTCTATAACCACATTTACCCATAGCAATCCTTCTATTTTATTTTGGTTTCCCACTTTCATTTTGGGAGTTTTCCATGTAACATCTAGTGTGATTTATTTCTATATTTTTTCACTTTATTTCATCATCCAATTATTTTTACACCAGTGGGCCAATCATTTTCATTCCCCAAAAGTGTTATTAGATCAAGGTTCTTCCCCAGTTCTGTTCAATTTTTTTTTGTTATTAATAATTCTATTAAATTTGAGTATGCTATATGATTCCGATTGCAGTTGATCTTTCATAAAAAATAATTAATTAAGATTTTTAAATATAAAATTATAAAACACTAGAGGTTCTGTAATTATGGTGTGTCCATATGATCATGAAATTTAAAATTGAGAAATTCATATAGAATAATTTTTCATTGGACAAAATAAAGATGCAAGTAGTGTTTCAGAAGGATAATTGCATTCAGATGATTATAAGAAAACCCATCATATATGATGATGGGGATGAAGGTTCTGGGCATAGTGGAATCATGAAGTGGTGGAAAATATATTAAAATTTCATTTAATATTGAGTTTCATGAAACCCTGAGTGAGGATCTGAAACGTCAAATTTATAATTGATTTATATAATATTAGAAGAAATGAATACATGATTTGTGAAGTCATTATTTCATATAGATGATGATCATAAAAAAATATCCTTTCATATTTTACTTATTTTTTTGTGAATATACAAGGATATAATCCTTATATAGGTGATCCACATGTGCTCCTTTGATCACTGAACAACACAAATCGATCTTTGGGGGCTAGCGCGACAAGTCAATTATCTTGCGTTATTTGTGTTGATCACTCATACTTTGATCTTGAAGGTATCTCTATTGTGTTTCTCATTCTTAATAGTAAGTTATAAATGAAGATTAGAGAGAGATATAGTTTCATTGTGCACAATGATTCCCAAGTTTAATTTTGGATTCAATACACAATTGACAAAACAGTCTATTTATAGAGCCATGGATTATGTTAAAAATAATTATTAAATTAAATGCTGAACCTAAAATAAAATAAAAATGATTAATAAAACCAATTCTATGTAATAATAATAATAATAATTTTTTTTTGAACACACTAATTTGTGCAATAAAAAATATTATTTAACTCTATGGTTAATTAATATTTGTCACCAGACTCAGTTTTGGTCTGTTTGAACTCCTCTATAATTTTTTGATCTACCAAATAAATATTTAATTTAAAATTTTCATTCATCAATAGACATTTGGGACTGATAAAATGTGGATAAAATTATCACATAATATTTAGGACAATATTTAATTAATTTATTATATTCAAGTAAAATTTAATTGAGATCATCAGAAACACTTAGTGTGTAACCCTATAAGATTATTTCTCACTAGAATTAGGAGGGATTACCTAAAGTATAAGATTAATTTCTAGTAATGGGTCAAGGAACCAAATAGAAACAACTTAATTTCACAACGATGATAACTACATGTGAATGCTCACTATGTAATATAATACCTTATTCTCAATATCTCATCAAGAAGGTTTTCTATATGTGTCACCAACCTATAATATTTGACACTCTTTAACTATCTGAAATAAATGCGTTGTTTCAACATGGACATGGAATTTAATGTGATGGTTCTATTCCAATCAAAGGGCCAATATATCAACTTCTATAATGATGGAAGAGAAAAATCATTCAAAAAACATATTCATTAATGACATGAAAATCACAACGCACCCAACGCGGCCTAACGCACTGCAAACATATGGCATCACAATTTTTTAGAAAATCTATGTGAAGAAGTCATGACATACATTAATGATAACATTAAAGTTTAAGGACTATTACACATTCTCATAGATAAGAATATACAATGACACCATAACATGTGGAGTTATTATTGGCGTGTTTGTTCTCATAATATCACATATTGGAGATTACCATGTGATACATTCATACAAATAATCCTCATATTCTTATGAGTACTCACACCTGACTTTATATATACTATGTGTCCCATCATAGTATATTACCCGACCATATAACTATATTTAAAAATATCTTCACAACACTTCATGGTTCTCATCATAGTGGGTAATTTCTATGAACTCATTAATGCGATTTATACTCTAGGAAATTATTACATTATGGTCATAATACACATTGAAAAATATGTAATAAGAGGTTTTATTAATATTCATTACATAGAATATTCCTATAATCAAATTACAAATAATTGGTCCCAAGATACCAACTCTAACAAACTCTGACTTAGACTAGTGATAACTTTCATGGACTTTTAGTCCACTAGAACTCACATGATAATAATGTTTATATTGAGTCATGAATTTATTTAATGATTCCACCACTTTGTCTTCCATATAATTACTTCTCACTAAAACCTTTAATCATTGATAAAAATCTCTCAAGAGATGATACTTCCCAATTATGTGATTTATCCACTGATGTGACCTTGTCTATTTTGTGAGAGACACCACTGTAGTATTTTAACAATTGAGAATAATTGGATATTTAATACTAGGTACTACATTTAGATCTTAGATGAAGTTATACATCTATACCTATTCTTTAGATACCTCATAAGCTACAAAATACTCAGACTCTGCTATAGAATCTACAACCATAACTTTATTTGAGTTATTACAGATCACATCACCTCCATTTAAAGTGAAGGTGTATACCATTTGTGACTTCATGTCATATTGATCTATTTGAAAACTAGTATATGAATATATTATGATGACTAGTTTATCATTTCATCTATAAACCAGGAATATATCTTTTATACACCTCATATACTTAAGGATAGTCTTGACTAACATCCAATGTTGATCACTTGGGATAGTTTGATATCTTCCTACCACACTTAATTCGCAAGTGACATCTATCCTAGTACATAACATAACATGCATGACTGACCCAATCACAAACACATATGTAATACTTTCCATTATATTTCTTTCCTCATGTGTCTGAGGGAACATCTTCATAGAAAGATGAAATCCATATGAGGATGGAAGCAATACACTCTTAGATTGTTCCATATCAAATACCTTTAGTATATTGTCAATGTATATACTTTGAATTAGGAAGATTAGTCTCTTGGATCTATTATTATGGATCTTTATCCCATGAATATATACCGCCTCTCCCAAGTCTTTCATGGTGTATCATTTATTCTACCACACCTTAAGATAATGAAAGACTAGTATTTTGTTTTCAATAAATAATATGTCATTGACATATACTATTAATTAAATGACTAAACTCCCACTAATCCATCTGTAGGCACAAGGTTCACATTTTATATTTATGAAACAAAATTTCATTATGGATGCATCAAAATTAATGTTCCATGGACCAAATACTTACTTTAATCCATAAATGGATTTTTTCAATTTGCATATTTTATTGGCATCCTTTGGAGTCACATACCCTTATGGTTACACCATATAAACATCTTTCTGAATGTTCTCATTTAGGATGGTTATTTTGAAATAAATTTTCCAAATCACATAGTCATGGTAATCCATAATGAAAAGTATAATTTTGATGGATTTCAACATTGCAACTAGTGAAAAGGTTTTATCATAGTCAATGACTTGATAGTATTAAAACCCATTTGAAACCACTTTCAACTTATAGATATAGAATTGTACTTACATTTCCAGTTTCTTCTTAAATACCCATTTGAAACCAATGGTACATACATATACTTTAAGATCTACCAAAATCTAGACTTGGTTTTGGTACATGGAATCCATTTCAGAATTCATGGATTCTTACCACTCGACAAAATCCATCATACTTAATTATTTCTTATAGGTTATAGGGTCATTATTATCAACTAATAACGAGTCACCATCCTCAATGACTATAAAACTGTGATGTTCTAGTTCTCATTCCTCTCTTTTACTTCTACATAGTACATGTGTCTCTGGAATAATTTCTTCTTCCATGAGGCTTTGTAGAATTTGTTCCTATTCCAACTCTTGTGTACTTTGAGCCTCAACTTAATTGAATTCTATCTCTCTCCCACTATCTCTTTTAGATATGTTATTTCTATCAATTAATATGTCATGTATTTCCATGATTAACTTTTTGTCTAAGAGGACTTATAGGTAACGTCCTCTTGTTTTTTTGGTTATCCTATAAAGGTACAATTTGTTCCTAGAGGTGCAAGTTTGTTACTTGAATAGGATGTAACAAACATTTCACAACCTCACACATATAAGTAAGAAATAAAAAATTTATTCCCATTCCATAAATGGTATGGTATACCATCTTCCACTTTAGTAGGCACTTGGTTTAGTATTTGTGTTTCTATTTGTAACATGTATCCTCAAAAAGATAATGTAAGAATTACATGACTCATCATTGATATTATCATATCTAACAAGGAATAGTTCCTCCATTCACATACACCATTCCAATGTGGTGTACAATAATGAGTGAGTTGAGATATGATCTCAAACCCCCATAAGTAGTCAATGAAGTATTGATTTATATATTCTCCACCATGGTTTGAGTGGAGTTTCTTAATTTTCTTAGAAATATGGTTCTCAAATTAATTCTCGTGTTCTTTGAATTTATCAAATGAATCTGAATTATACCTCATTAAGTTGACATATCCATATCTACTAAAATCATCAATAAAATCCATAAATTATGAGTACCCACCCCTTTCCTCAATATTAAATAGTCCATACACATCATTATTAACTAATTCAAGAAGATATTTGGCCCCTTCTACTTTTTTACTAAACGGGGCTTTGGTTATTTCACCTTATAAACAAGCTTGACATATTCCAAGTGGTTTTAGTTCAAAAGAATATAAATATCCATCTTGGTATAATTTCTTCAAGCACTTTTTGTTTACATGACCTAGATGGTGATTCCATATTTGGGTGTGGTATGAGTCATGTGATGTAGTTTTGTTATTTATTTCTATTACTTGGTTCATGTAATCCAACACATAAAGAGAACTATTTAAATGTAATTTACTATAAAAATTTATATCTTTATAAAGGAAGAAACATTTTTTTATAAACTTGAAAATAATACCATCTATATAATGTTTGGATACATAAATAATGTTTTTGATAAATGAAAGAACATAATTAAAATCATTAAAACAAAGATTATTCTAGTCGGTAACGTGAGGTGGTAATCCTTAATATTTACAACAATAAGTTTAACTCTATTGGATTCTCATGGATCCTTAGTAAATATTTTTAAATCTACCTGGTTTTTGTATTTGAATACATATATGGGAACCACACACTATATCTAATACCAAATTTGAAAAAACATATAAATTTAACTCGATAAAAAGCACACCTAAATCTTCCACATGATTCTTTTTTTGAGTGTCATTTTTCTTTTAGTGGCCCTTATTTCCACATTAAAAACAAACAACGTCATATTACCTTGATTTCCCCTTGATATTACTCTTCTTGTAAGGGAATGAAGAAGCTATGGGATTAGAGATCTTAACTTACCCTTTCTCTTTGTCCACTATAAGGATGAAAGGTTTTTTGAGATTTTATTCTTATCTACTTGGAAAATAAGAGTGAAAAGATCTGTTAGAGACTTATTAATTTTTTTAATATTAAAAACTACAAAAAAATACAGAGAGTCTCTGAGGGCGTGATTTTATAATGAGATCAGTGCCCAATTTTTTAGGTATTTTAAACCCTAGTACCGATAGGTTATCAATGTAGCCAATGATCTTGACTGCATGAGGCCCCGTTGGGGAACCATATTCAATATTTATATGAAGAAGTGCCTTGGAAATACCAAACTGTTTTTTAGATCTCTCCTGGTAAATACCATATAGGTACTTAAAAATGCTATACACATCCATGTTTTCATGGGACCTCATGAGTTCACTATACAATGATAAAATAATTAAACATTGTCTGTTTACTATGTCACTTAAATGTTTTTCATAGATGATGAACTCTTCATCAATGAACTCATATGCAGATGGATTAAGAAGTGAGGATTCTAGCATGTAATATTTTCGTTCATGGTGAAAACAACCCGAAGGAACCTGAAGAACTCCTATAAGTTAATGCTACTGAAGATATTGTATTTCTTTAATATAGATCGAATGGATAGTGTGGATGAATAACTTTCCATTTTATTTTATAATTAAATAACCATATTATTAGTACATTTATGGATTACAAATTTCATGATAAATAATAAATTAATTGATTTTTATTAAATCTCACACTATTTAATCATCTCCCAATATCCCTCACCATTGAACTAATAATATCTAGTTTCTAGAACATTCTAGTGGAAAGGACTCATATTACCCTTCACATAAACCCAATGAGGGTTGGTTAATATACTTGAAGGTATTTAGGTAGGAATGTCTTTTCCAACTATGGGATTTTATCTCCTTGATACATCGTGTAGACTCCCTTATTCTGAAATCCTGAATTATATTTCCTCAACACTTTCATCCAAGTTACATAAAGTTTAGAAAGGGATACTTATCTTGATGTAAGATGGTTAAGTAAACCTGTAACCTTCATAATAACTCCACCTTAAAATTAAGTATCTTAATGAGGGTTGGTAAACACTTAACTGTAAGGTTTTTTTCCTAAACAAGTGATGGAAGGCCACGTTTGACTTAATATATATTTGAGGGATTTTAAATTATTATGCATAAATTTTATCTTGTTTTGTGTTTTACATGTCTTGTAAATATTAACTAGATGTTATATAATTAATTATCCATGATACATAAAACATTTACGCACAATCCATTTATTTATATTATACCTTTTTACATTAATACATTCATTTATGGGAACATAGTCTTGTATCCATAAAATTAAATAATGTATAGTGAGAATTAAATAAATAAATAAACAAACCATTTATGAGCTTTATATAAGGGATGATTTAATGATAGGTCATTAAATAAACCTATGTACTAGGGGAAATAACTCTTACTGCTAGTATTATAATGAGTTAGAACATTCCACTTGTCCACCCGTGTAACTCTTAGGTTATAATCATTATGGTTCTATCTCAAACCACCTCCACATGACTTAGGAAACTCCATTAATTACATGTATTTATAAATAACATGTAGGTGATGAGAACCAAAGGGCTGTTTAAGGGAAATTATATAAATAACCACGGAAATGAATGTCCAACATAATAATGTAGGGAGGGATAACTCACAAGCCATCATATTTAATTTAAAAATAAATAATTACAGACCCATGTATAAAATTAAATTAAAACATCCAATACATACATAGGTGTTGGTCAAGCTCATGAAAAATCATACATGAAACATATATGAAAAATTAAATGTATAGTAATTCATTTTTTATTATCAAGATAAATACACTTGAATTAACTAATTAATTAATTAATTCCATTTAATCTTAATGACCATCTGAACCCTATTTAAGATAACCATTATAAATAAATAAATGAAAAATAAATGGAAGAACCAATAATTGTAGATTTATTACAATAAATAAACTGAGAATTTACAACTCTTTAAAAACCTTATTAAATTTTCAAACACTTAATTTCCAATCAAATAAATAAAGTTTTAATGATAAAATTTTCATTTTAATGTAATTTAATTATGCCAGTAATTGGGAGACTACAAGGCATGTACTATCCAGTTATAGGCCATGTACCACAGTTTTCATGTATTTGGATTCCACACCTAGGGAGTTTGAATGTTGACTTAGCTATACTACAAAACATGTACATTAAATTTGCACACTATGTATATTCTTGACATGTGCCCGACTCACCTGGGTCTTCAACATGCATCTTAGTGGGATCACACGGTGTGTACAAGAAAGATACACATCATGTATTCCTTATTCCGTAGGTCCATTATTCTCACTGAATGGATAAATGTGTATTTTGAATGAAAAAAATGATGAACAACAAGACATGTACCCCAAAAAAACATCATTTATATCGTGAATTCTCTAGGATATTAGTGTCACATGGTTTTAACAAGTATAATGACTAGATGGAATGCATGATTTACACCGTTAACCTACGTAAACTATATGATGTGTACACCATATACATGCTGTGTAATATGAAATACCATGTTCTAGGTTAGATGATCAACATGCATTGTACACCAAATTTAATAACTGCATGGCATGTTGTGTATTCTGAAGAATGGCCAGGTGCAGCGTACTAGGGTATAAGGTGTGTAATTTGACTACACACCATGTAACCCTATCTTATAGGTAAAAAAATTGGTAGTTCCCAATGGTATGTCTAGTGGTTCTTCACGTGTTCTTAGACCTTTAAGAAAATTAAACACAAAATAAATATGATTAATATGTCAATAACATGTTATTTCAACACGGATTAAATAATGAATAATATAAAATAAAGATTCAACAAATATTTTCTATGGATCAACAATTAAATAAATAATTATATATTTAAATGCGTATGGTTTGATACCATTTCAAGGTTCTAGGAACAATGGAAGTGTAGGGTGGTGAGTGATATATTAAAATTTATTTTAATATTGAGTTTCCTCAAACCCCAAGTGAGGATCTTGTACATCAAATTTATAATCGATTTATTTAATATCTGATGAAATGAATACTTGATATAAGATTTATTTCTTCAATATAGATGTTGATTATCTAAAAAGTCTTTTCAGATTGACTTTATTTCACTATGAGGATCCAAGTATTCAATCCCTCTATTTTTAATTCACATGTTCTCCTTTGATCTCCAAGCAACACCAATCGATCTCCGAGTGATAGCATGACGAGCCAATTTTCTTGCATTATTTGTGTTGATCATTCATTATTAGATCATGAAAGGATCTCTCTTTAATTTATTTTTCTTGAGAGGTAGAGAGAAAGGAGGAGTCGAGACATATTTTTGTTGTGTACAATGATTCTCAAGTTTCAATTTTTGGGTGCAATACAAAATTGAAATATTTTTCTTTTTATAGAGATAGTTTTTATGTTAAAATACTTATTTAATTACATGTTAAAACTTAAATAATATAATAATCCATAATAACACCATGAAACATAATAATTATAACAATAATATTATTTTTTGGTGAACTCCAATTTTCATAGTAACAAATATTATTTAATTGGTTTTTTAATTAATATTTTCATTGGACTCGATCCTGGTTCATTAAAACCCTTCTATAATTTATTGAACTCTATAATAAAAAATTAATTTAAATATTTCTTCCATTAATAAACAATTTCAATGGATAAAATTTGAATAAAATCACTACTGTAAATGGTGGTTTTCCCAACGGATATATACCAACGGTTTGAAGAAACCGTTGGTATATTGTAAAAAAAGACAAATTTTCCAATGGTTTTCCCAAACCGTTGGAAAGTGTGTTAATATAGTTAATCTATCCAAACGGTTTGAAAAAACTATTGGGAAAGCTTTAGTTACTCTAACATATAACAATGGTTTTACAAAACCATTGGTAAAGAGAGGCTTTCCCAATAGTTTTTAAAAACCATTGAGAATGTTTTCCTCAAATACCCAGCATCCCTCAACCCGATTGCTAACCGTGAAGACCCTAATCCAAAGCTCCTCTAGAATTTTTCTCGACCGCAAAACTCCTTTTTGTCATAGATCCATCTTCAATCAATCAATTTTCTATTTCTATACTTCAAAATAGTAAGTGTTACCTTAGTTTTAATGTTATCCCTCTATTTTTTTATGTTTTCTATTTTGATTCGGGATAAATTTGAGTTCGTGCGGTATGTGGCATACTGAACCCTTTGATTTTTTTTCTGTTTTTTGTTCTACACTTTAAACATGGTAAAGGGTTTGTTTAGTGGGGTGATATGGTAATTTCTATAGACTTTAGTTTAGTTGAAAATTGGATTTTGATTTTGTGTTTATAGTTTTTGTTCAAGGAATAATGGGAATGGTATTGATATTGAGGGTGAATTGGATGTTGGTTGGGTGATTGATTGGAATTGTGATGTTGGTTGGATTGGTTATAGGTAATTTTAAGGTATTATATGGGTATTTACACCCCCCATTGGACAACCCCCACCCCACCCCCCTGTACAGCCTCCCCACCACCCCCTGGACAGCCTCCCCCCATTGGACAACCCCCACCCCCACCCCCTGCACCCCACCCCCCTGGACACCCCCACCCCTTGGACATCCCCGCCCCACCCCCTGGACACCCCCAACCCTTGGACACCCCAACCCCCTGGACACCCCCACCCCACCCTCCCTAGACACCCTCACCCCCACACTCCCTGGACAACCCTCACCCCCATGGATATCCCCCACCCTCTTAGACACCCCCACCCCATTGGACACCCCACCCTTTGGACAACCCCCCCCCCCCCCCCCCACCCCCTGGACACTCCCAACCATGGACACCCCCACCCCCTTGGATAGCCCCCCACCCCACCAACCTAGACACCCCACCCCCTTGGACACCCTCCACCCCTTGGACAACCCCCCCCAGACACCCCCTGGACACCACCACACCTCCTAGACACCACCACACCTCCTAAGTGCTTGGCCCAATTTTTAAATTGGAAGTAACAAAGTAGTTGATTTCCCCTTTTCCCAAATACATTTCTTAAGTGACCCATAGAGATTTATAAATTAAATTTGTCATGTTTTGATAAATTTAATTTGTCATGTTTTGATAAATTGAATGGGTTTTTTGGAATTAAATGGATAATGCATGATGGTTTGCCTTTCTTAATGAATAAAATGATTTTAAATAAAAATACCTTAAGGGGGGAAACATGAGAGGTTGGGGGGCTGTCCAGGTGTGGGGGTGGGGTGTCTAGGGGGTAGGGGGGTTGCAGTGGGTTAGGGGGGCTAGAGGGGTGTGGGGGAGGGGGTATGACCTACCCAAGGAGGGGTGTGGGCTGTCCAGGGGGCCAGAGTGGGGTGTTCAGGTGGGGGAGGGGTGTGGGATGTCCTGGGGGGGGCTCTCCAAGGGGGGTGGGGGGGGGGGGGGGTTGGGATGTCCAGGTGGGGGAGGGGGGCGTGGGCTGTCCAGGGGGGTGGGGGTGGGCTTTCTAAGTGGGGGAGTGGGTGTGGGCTGTCCAGGTGGTGGGTGTGGGCTTTCCAGGTGGGGGAGGGGTGTGGGGTGTCTAGGGAGGGGGTGTGGGCTGTCCAAGTGGGGGGGGGGGGATGTCCAGGTGGGGAGTGGGGGGCTGTCCAGGAGGGGGTGGGGGCTGTCTAGGTGGGGGGGTGTCCAAGGGGGTCGGGGGGGGGGATGTCCAGGTGGGGAGTGGGGGGATGTCCAGGAGGGGTTGGGGGCTATCCAGGTGGGGGGGGGGGTGTCCAAGTGGGTCGGGGGGGGGGGGTGGGGGGGGGGATAGAGGATGGGGGGTGTGGGTTGTCCATGGAGGGGGGGTGGGCTGTCCAGGGGGGTGGGCTCTGTAGGTGGGGGAGGAGGGTATGGGCTGTCCAAGGAGGGGTGGGGGTGGGGATGTCCAGTGGGGGGTTGGAGGGGGGGGGGAGGATTGGGCTTTCCAGGTAGGGTGGGTGGGGGGGGGGATGTCTAGGGGTGTTGTAGGGGGTAGGGGGATGCATGTGTAACGTCCCAGTTTCGGGTGCCACTCAACGGGTGCCCCAAACTCGGTTCGCCATGTGACCTCAAGCGCATTTCGCCAAACGCTAGAGGCTTCTGACTAACAGAGAGGGCCCATGTCTTATAGTGGGGAAACTATGCCCTCATTTGTCAAAGTGTAGAATAGTGGAATATAATAGAAAGCATACAGTAACAGCGGAAGCAATAACCCATACTCATTTAAAATAAACAACTGCAGTAAAAGATAACCAATAGTTATATAGATGATGATGCAACATGTGTCATGTTCTAAGAAAACAGCCAAAACATGTTACACAACAATACAGTACAATAAAATACAGAGTACATAAAAAAAAACAAAACATTCGGTAGCATCGTGAGCCTTCGCCCGGTCCCATGCTCCCCTACTCCTTAGTAGCAATCAAGTACCTGTATAGGGACTCCAGCCCCTATCCACACCTACAACAATATAATCAGTTTGGGCCGAAAAGAATGACCCAAACAGGGTGTGAGAAATAAATCCTAGTAGGCACCCACAAAAGGCCTGTTCCCAACTGTGTGTAAACATGCAACAAGAGTGTGCAGTAGAAAAATTCAATAAAGTAAGCAGTACTGAAAAGTAACTAACTTAACTAGTTATATTTCCATTTTAATATCCATTTAATCATTTAAAATATCACCACAGTGAATATTCTATGTAAACAACCAATGTCCTCAAACACGTAAACCCCTACCCTCAGGTAAAGATAATGAAAACACAAGATTCTTCCCACAGGGATACCGATATTTCCCACGGGCGTAAGAAGTGTCACCCAAAAGCACATAATCAACTGCCCATAGGCACAAAATAGGTTTCCCATAGGCTAATAGTACAATTACCATAGGCGAATCACAACACTTCCCTCAGGCTAAAACAGGTAACCGGGACATTCCCAACTTGTAAACAAACAGTACACAAGAAATTACTCTCAAGTCAATTCCATAATCATTACTTTAAATGCATACCCTCAGGTATCCTAGCCAAATGGCTAAACAGAGGAACGCACCACTGGGGTGGTTCTGGATCCATGAAATGATCCCAAACAACAGTTTAATATCACATATAAATTACCTAAACAATTCTAGGTATTTAATTCAATAAGGCCTCAGCCATACGACACCCCATTCATGGGCGCGTATCACAACGGTACACAAAACGCACATCAGTTGGAAAATTAAACACCAAGCCACCTACCTTAAATTCCCCTGACCAGTATACTCAAATGGCGTTCCACGAATCTTCCAAGAACGGGGTAGATTTGAGGTGAAAGAAAACTCGCTTAAATGCAAATAACATCCCTTAGAGGAAGAATTGGCAAGAACTATGCAAGGAGATGAGATTTCATAGCCGTGTCGTTCCAACGAGATCACCAAGGCGGAAACAGATTCCCGACGCTCGATCTAGAGATCCTCGAAGATTCATCTATCCCCTCCCGAGCTCCCATCCAGATCTAAGCCTTCCATGTGAATAGTCTTGGCTACTACCCATTTTAAGCGAAAGAACAAAGTACACGGCGTGTACTCCCTCACTTTAACTGTTCATCTGGCGGGACCGCCGAACTGTTCATCCATCGACATGAGTACACGACGTGTATTCCCAACTTCACGGCATGTACTACTGCCCAGCTGGCGGCTACTCCCACCGCCTTACTATTCGCCTGCCAACTAACTACACGACATGTGAATACCTACTACACGACGTGTAGTCGGTTTTTACACCTTTCATCGCCGACAAGGCTACACGCCCTGTGTACTCATCCCACACGGCCAAAAGTACATGGCGTGTGGAAAAAGTACACGACGTGTAGTCCCAAAATTAGGATTTTCCCCACTTTCCTTATTTTCTCAAAAACACTTAAGGAAAGGAGAAAAGAAGAAACCCATACCTCAAAAATAAGAACCGGGTTCTTACAAACTTCCCCCCTTAAAGAAATTCGTCCCCGAATTTCCCTTCCAAGGGTGGCAAAGATAGAGCTCAGGAGAACATTGGCCACTGAGCATGTACGTCAGTCTCCCGCTCCCAGGTTTCGTCCTGCACTCGACCATGCTGCCATATCACCCGTAGGAGAGGAACTGACCGGCCTCAGAGAAACTTCGTTCTATTATCTACGATACGAATCAGATGCTCCTCAAAGGACATATCTAACTCAAGCCCAACCTCCTCATGCTAAAAGACATGAGATGGGTCTGAATAATAGCGACACAACTGAGATACATGGAAGACGTCATGCATGGCTTGGTAGCTCTGTGGTAACTGCAACCGATAAGCAACCGGCTCAACTCTATCCAGAATCTCAAATGGCCCCACATACCTCGGTGAAAGTTTACCCTGTCTCCTGATCCACCAATGTCCCAACCTCGGAGAAACACACAAGAAAACCTGATCCGCAACCACGAAATCCAAAGGCCATCTGTAGTGATCAGGATAAGATTTCTGACGAGACTGTGCAGTAGTCATCTGCTTCTAAATCAACTATACCTGGTCAATAGTCTCCTGCACGAGACGTGGTCCCAGTAAAGCTACCTCACCTACCTTTAACCAACACAAAGGTGATCGTAATGGCCTACCATATAATGCCTCGTAAGGTGCCATCACTATAGTTTCCTGGAAACTGTTATTATAGGAAAACTCGACTAGGGGTATATGCTTCTCCCAAAAGCCCCCAAAGTCTAGGATGCATGCACGCAACATGTCCTCAAGCACCTGTATCGTAGGATCTGACTGACCATCGGTCTGAGGGTGGTAATCTGTGCTCATAAGCACCTGTGTACCCAGTGCCCTTTGAAAACTCTGTCAGAAATGAGACATAAAACGAGCGTCCCTATCTGAAACAATATAATGAGGGACCCCATGAAGACGTACGACCTCTTGGATATACAACTTCCCGAGCTCGTCAACTCCGAAGGTCTCCTTGATTGGAAAAAATGAGCTACCTTCATGAGTCTGTCCACAACAACCCACACGACATCATTGCCTCAAGGTGACCTCGGCTACCCAGTCACAAAGTCCATCACGAAATCATCCCATTTCCACTCTGAGATGGGTAACTGCTGTAACAGTCCGACTGTCCTCTGATGTTCCGCCTTCACCTGCTAATAGGTGGAACACCTCGTAACAAAACCAGCTACATCTCTCTTCATACCCGGCCACCAGTACTAACATCTGAAGTCTTGGTACATTCTGGTAACCCCGGGATGAACTACCCAAGCTGAAGCATGAAACTCCCACATCAGCTCCTCACGTATATCCCCTGGAACCCACACTCATCCATAGAAACAAAAAACTTCATCATCTCCTATCGTCCACCCAGAAGGAGGGTCCTCACTGGTCACTGACTCCCGTAGAACTAGGCCTTCTGAATCTGATAGCTGTCTCATCCTCACCCTATCCGGGAGGGTATAAGTCACAGCTAAAGATGAAAGATAGGTCTTCCCCTGACTGTCATACACCTCCAAATGCATCTCATAGAACAAATCCATAAGCTTCCATTCACCTCTGGCCTCCTGCACTGCCTATATCTGAGTCTTCTTGCTCAGTGCATCAACTACTGCATTACCTTTACCAGGTGTATAGGCAAGCTCAAAATCGAAGGACTGAAGGTATTCAACCCACCTTCACTGTCTCAGGTTCAAGTCACGTTGAGTAAAGATGTACTTGAGACTTTTGTGGTCTGTGAACACCAAAAAATGTTCTCCCAAGAGATAATGTCTCCAACAGCGCAACACATGAACAACTGCAGCCAACTCGAGATCATGCGTCGGGTAATTCCTCTCATGTGGCCTCAATTGCCGAGATCTGTATGCAACTACTCGATTTCCCTACATCAAAACAGTTCCTATCCCAATACCTGATGCATCACAGTAAACTGTATAGCTCTTCCCCTGCTCCGGGAGTATCAAGATCAGTGCTGATTTCAAATTTCCCTTCAACTCTTTGAATGATGTCTCACAAGATTCTGACTAAATGAACTTCACACCATTCTTAGTCAAACCCATCAACGATGCTTCTAAGTGGGATAAGTCCTTTATGAAGCATCATTAGTAACCATCCAACCTTAAGAAACTTCATGTCTCAAACACATTCTTAGGCTGCTCCCAGGAAACTACTGCTCTCACCTTCTCTGGGTCTACTGAAACTCTTTCCTCTAAGATTATATGACCCAGGAAGTGTATCTGGTCCATCCAAAAGTGGCACTTTGAGAGCTTAGCATATAGTCAATGATATTTTAGTGTAATCAATACGATCTCAATATGGGTGACATGGTTGTGTCGAGTGTGAGAGTACACCAAGATATCATCCTCAAATACTACCACAAAAGAGTCCAGATAAGGATAGAACACACGATTTATCAGAGACATGAAAACTGCTGGCACGTTCGTGAGTCCGAACGGCATAATCGCATACTCGTATAGACCATACATGCTTTTGAAAGCTATGAGAGGTATATCAGATGGTCTAACGTGCAGCTGATGATATCCTGATCTCAAGTAAATCTTCGATAACACTCGTGCTGCACGAAGTTGATCAAAAAGACCATCGATACTTGAAAAGGGATAGCGGTTCTTAACTGTCAACTGGTTCAACTTACGATAATCCACACAGAGTTTGAGAGTACCGTCTGCCTTCTTCACAAAGAGGACTGGTGAACCCCAAGGAGAAGTTCTGGGTCGGATGAAACCCTTTTCCTGTAACTCCTCTAACTGCCTCTTGAACTCCTTTAACTCGGGCGTGGACATCCTATAAGGAGTAATGGACACCGGTTCTTCTCTTGACACAAGATCAATAGAGAAATCCACCTCACGCTCCGGAGGAAGACATGAAAAGTCATCCAGGAAGACATCCCTAAAATGATCAACCACTGGAGGGAAATCTTTCCGACAAGTCCCCTGGTCATCCAAATATAAGCTCGCAATCTGGGCTGTGACACCACCTCACCCACGATGCTCTGGTTCAGCTCGACTCGACTGAACATCCCACTCACCCTTGTATGGAAACTCTCCACCCTCTGGTTATGTGAAACTCACCCTACGACGATAGAAATCCACAAATAATCAAAAGGGAACCAACCAGTCCATCCCGAGAATGACATCATAGCTCGTCATCTCTAAGACATAGAGGTCCCATTGGAAGTGACACCCACCAACCTCCAGGGGGCACTCCTTACACTGACGCACACCAACCGTTCTAGTCCCCAACGGAGTGTCTAGAATCATGATATTAGAAGAAGAAGAAACACTGAGACCAAGGCTCTCCACAACGGGCACAGATATGAACCTATGTGTAGCACCCGTATCGAAAAGTACTGAAGATAAAACAAAAGCTACTAGAATAGTACCTATGATAGAAGAAGGTCTAGGATCCTGATCTTGATGGGTCTATTGCACTGCATATGCCTGCCCAGTGCCATGGCCCTGCGACACAGCCTGGCTACCCTGAGCTGTCCCACCTTGCTGCCTTTGAGATCCTGATGTCTGGCTACCACGGCCACGACCACCATCTCAGCCTGCACGCCCTGACGTATTCCAGTTCCCCGACTGGTAAGAAGCCACTAGTCCTGCTCCCGCACGCGGAGTCTGTACAGAACCCGTATCACTGTTCACTGGTGGAAACGCCCTGCAAAAGCACTGTAGATGACCCATCCTGCCGCAAGCTCTATACTCCACTGGGTCTTGTGGACCCTGAGGTCGCTTGTGCCCCTCCTTACCACACTGGTAGCATATGACCTGGCCACCTGAAACATTCTTCTGGCTGGTACTGCCACCCTGAGAGAAGTCCATCTTTCTCTTCCTCTTAACAGTAGAAATAGTACCAGAAACTACTACTGAACCTCCCTGGCCCACACTACTAGCTTCCCGTAGGTTCCTCTTTGTAATCAGCGCCTGGTTCACAATAACATGTACTGTAGGCAACCTGAAAACATTCACCAGTGCTGAGATGTCATATTAGAGACCATCCTCAAACTGCCTGGCCCTCAACGTCTCATCACCCACCAAAACAGGTGAAAAACACTGAAGCTCAGTAAAGTGAGCAGAACAATCCATCACCGACATAGCGCCCTGCTGCAGATTCATGAACTCTCAAGCTCGATCTACCTCAGCATCTCTGGGAAGAAGAATTCAAAGAAGGCTATCTGGAAATCTTCCCACGCCATGTCTCTGTGATGCTCTGACTAGGTGGTAACATCTCACCACCTCTTGGAAGAATCACACAACATGTAAGTCGCGAGATTGACCCTTCGCCCTGGATGCATCTCAAGATGCTCGAAGATAGTCTGCATGGACCCCATCCAAGACTCCGCAGCCTATGGTCCACCATCCCATGAAAATGTAGGAGGAAACTGTTTCTAGAAGATACGAGTTAGCTCGGCCATAGATGTGGTAGCTGGCGGTTCTCCCTGAAAGGTCTTCATGAACCGCATAAAACCTTCACGGAACTGTGCCTCCGCGCCTATGTCCGGTATAACAGCTGGCGCCGCATTTGGATCTACTGGAGGATCCACTGGTAGCCCATGGCCCACCATTTCTAGAGTATACTCGTTGCCGCTCTCCTGGAGAACAACGCATGAACGTTTCAGTGGCATGACACTACAAGTTCAAATGCACACCTTATATCCATATTATCACAGTCTGAAAACGAAGGAACCAAAAGGGAAACAGGAGGAAGAAGGCATTTAAAATTTGCAAAACAAGACTACACGGCATGTATACTGACTATACGGTGTGTACCTAACTTCTCTTCCCCTGCTCGGGTCCTTCTACATGGCCAAGCCACACGGATGCCGTTGAACAAAACTACACGGTGTGTATATATTCTACACGGCGTGTATGGTGTAATTTTCAACTTCCTGTGTCGTTTGTGACACAGACGACTACTCGGCTTGATACTACACGGCATGTGACACCCAAAAATGGAATGTACACTACCCCCGTTTCCTAGCCACATGGCTAAGTCCACACAGTATGTCCTCAGACAAGACTACACGATGTGTCCCATAGGTACATAGCATGTACTAGACGAGCTTCACTAACACGTGTTGTTAGTTACATGTCTGGATACATGGCTCACACTACACGGCGTGTTCCAGATGGACACGGTGTGTACACGAAGGGATCACACCGACCCGTGTTATTAGTTACACAGCCAGATCCCAGACCAGACTACACAACGTGTATGCCTTAAGGTCTCCTTCCTCCGTGTTGTTAGTTACACGGGCAGACTCTGGGTCAACACTACACGATGTGTACATCTGGTACACGGCGTGTTCACCCCAAGAATTTCCCTTCCTCGTGTCTCTTCCAACATGGTCTATGACACGGGAAGAGACTTCATGACATGTAATTAGGGTACACAGAGTGTACTCAAAATGTTTTCTTTTCTTCCCGAACAAAAGAACATACACGGCATGTTTTAAGTACTACATGGCGTGTATACTGGGTTTCCAGATAGTATGCCTCATAAACTTCTCCGGAACCCAGAAAATACTGAAAAACAACACCTAAGTGAAAAATTCTGATTAGTGAGGGCCCATACTCCCCTCGAATCAATATTTGGAATCTTATATGTGTTATAACCCGATAAACAACTAATGATCCACCAAATTTCGGTTAATGAGGGCCCATACTCCCCAAAAACCAAAGTTTGGAAACCATTCTATAAACAGGCTGACACAATAATACCCTATCAAATAGTAGGTATCTATCAAAGCAGCTATCAAAACATCATGCTTTTACCAGCACAACATCTATCACAACAACATGCAATTTTTAATGCACCTACATGGCATGGAAACTATGCATGGCATGTGATTTATAGCATGTGACTAAATGATGCATGAGATGGAATAAACTCATCTCATCGGGTTGCAACTAGATAGAACCCATGAATAAAAGATAAACAACACAGTCATAAGTGCATCACCCAATGGTGAAATTCAATTCAACCGTAAAATTGAAAAATCAGAAAAATTGCAACACGAGGTAAACTAGATTTTCCCTATACACGGGTTAGCTACGCCCGATCATAGGTTATTACCAACTACCATTCTCGTCCTATCCCTGACTAAGGATCTGAATAGTAAGTCAAAGAAAAGAACCCCTCTGACACCACTTTGTAACGTCCCAGTTCCGGGTGCCACTCAACGGGTGCCCCGAACCCGGTTCGCCACGTGACCTCAAGCACATTTCCCCAAATGCCAGAGGATGGCGACTAGAAGCAAGGACCCAGGTATGATATTGGGAAAAATATGCCCTCATTTGTCAAAGTGTTGCGCAGTGGAATATAATAGAAAGCATACAACAAAAACGGAAGCAATAACCCATACACATTTAAAATAAACAACTGCAGTAAAACATATCCAACAATTATATAGATGATGATGCAACATGTCTCAAGTTCTAAGAAAATAGCCAGAACATGTTACATAACAATACAGTACAGTAAAATACAGAGTACAAAAAAACAAAACAAAACAGCCGGTAGCATCGTGAGCCTAATCCCGGTCCCATGCTCCCCTACTCCTCAGCAGCGATCAAGTACATGTATAGGGACTCTTGCCCCTATCCACACCTGCAGTAATATAATCTGTTTGGGCCGAAAATCATGACCAAAACAGGGTGTGAGAAATAAATCCCAGTAAGCACCCACCAAAGGCCCATGCCCAACTGTGTGTACACATGCAACAAGAGTGTGCAGTAGTAAAATGCAATAAAGTTAGATGTACTGAAAAGTAACTAACTTAACTAGTTATATTGCCATTTTAATATCCATTTAATCATTTAAAATATCACCACATTGAATATTCTAAGTAAATAGCCAATGTCCTCAGACACGTAAACCCCTACCCTCAGGTAAAGAGAATCCAAACACAAGAATCTGCCCACAGGCATACCGATATTGCCCACAGGCGTAAGAAGTGTCGCCCACAGGCACAGAATCAACTGCCCATAGGCATGGAAGAGGTTGCCCACAGGCTAATAGTACAGTGCCCACAGGCTAATAACAACACTTCCCTCAGACTAAAACAGGTAACTGGTCCATTCCCAACATGTAAACAAATAGTACACAAGCAATTCCTCTTAATGCAATTCTATAATCATTACTTTAAAGGCATAACCTCGGGTATCCTGGCCAAATGACTAAACAGAGGAACGCACCCCCAGGGTGGTCCTGGATCCAAGTAACGATCCCAAACAACAGTTTAATATCACATTTAAATTACCTAAACAATTCTAGGTATTTAATTCAACAAGGCCTCATCCATTACGACACCCCATTCATGGGCGCGTATCACAACGGTACACAAAATTCACATCAGTTGGAAAATTAAACACCAAGACACCTACCTTAAGCGCCCCTGATCAATATACCCGAATGATGTTCCATGAATCGTCCCAGAACGAGGTAGATCTGAGGTGAAATAAAACTCACTTAAACGAAAATTACTTCCCTTATAGGAAGAATTGGTAAGAACTACTCAAGGAGATGGGAGGGATTACCCGCGCGGTTCCAAGGAGATCATCCGAGGCAGAAACAGATTCCCGAAGTTTGATCTGAAGATTTTAAAAGATTCGGTCGTCCCCTCCCGAGATCCCATCCAGGTCTAAGCCTTCTCTATGAACAGGGTTGGATACTTCCCATTTTAAGTGAAAAAACAAAGTACACGGTGTGTAGTCCCTTCATTTAACTATTCATCTGGCGGCACCACCGAACTGTTCATCCGTCGACATGAGTACACGACGTGTATTCCTGACTACACGGCGTGTACTTCTGCCCAGCTGGTGGCCACATTAACTGCCTTACTATTCTCCTGTCGACTGACTACATGGCATGTAAATACCTACAACTTGGCGTGTAGTCAGGTTTTACACCTTTCATCACCGACAAGGCTACACACCCTGTGTACTCATCCCACATGGCAAAAAGTACACAACATGTGGAAAAGTACACGGAATGTAGTCCCAAAATTAGGATTTTCCCATTTTCCTTATTTTCTCAAAAACACTTAAGGAAAGGAGAAAAGAAGAAACTTATAACTCAAAAATAAGAACCAGGTTCTTACAGCAGGGGAGGGGGTGTGGGCTATCTAGGGAGGGGGGTGGGCTGTCCAGGTGGGGGGGGGTGCAGGGGAGGGGGTGTGGGCTGTCTAGAGAGGGGGGTGGTTTGTACAAGGGTGTGGGTGGGTGGGATATATAGGTGGGGGGGGGGTGTGGGTGGGCTATCCAGGTGGACTGTCTAGGGGGGTGGGTGGGTGAGGTGTCCAGGGGGTGGGTGGGCTACCCCATTGGAAAGACCCCCACCCCGCGGACAGCCCGCCCACCCTCGTGGACACCCTCACCCCCGTGGACAACCTACCCACCACCGTGGACAGCCCGCCCACCCCCTGGACACCCCTACCCCTGGAAATCCCCCCACCCCTGTGGAGAGCCTGCCCACCCCCTAGACACCCCGTACCCCCTGGATAGCCTCCCACCCCCATGAACAACCCACCCCCCCTAGACAGCACCGCCACCCCCGTGGATAGCCCGCACACCCCCTGGATAGCCCCTCCCCCATGGATAGCACCCACACCCTCGTGGATAGTCACCCCACTCCCCTGAACACCCCTACCCCCATGGACAACCCCCCCTGGATAGCTTCACCCACCCCTCTGGACACCATGTACCCACTTGGACAGACCCCACACCCCCGTGGAAAAGCCCGCCCACCCCCGGGATAGTCCCACCACCCCTGTGGACAACCTGCCCACCCCCTGGACAACCCCTCTCCCTATGGACAGCCCCCACCCCTGTGGATAACTCGCCCACCCCTGGAAACCCCCTACCCCGTGGACAACCCCCACCCCCGTGGATAGCCCGCCCACCCCCCTAAACACCCCTACCCACTTGGAAAGACCCTCCACCCCCGTGGATAGCCCTCCCACCCCTTGGACACCCTTACCCCATGGACAACCCGTCCACCCCCTAGACACCCCTACCCCCTGTATAGCCCTACCACCCCCTTGGATAGCCCGCCGACCACCTAAACATCCCCTCCCCAGTGGACAACCCCCCTCCCTGTGGATAGACGACCCACCCCCTAGACACCACTATCCCCGTGGACATCACCCGCACCCCCGTGGATAGCCTGCCCACCCCCTAGACACCCCCTACCCCGTGGACAGCCCCTCCACCCCCGCGAACGACCTCTCCCACCCCCTGGACACCCCCTACCCCCCTCGACAGCTCCGTCCACCCTCCTGGATACCACATACACCCCTGGACAGCCCCCACCCACGTGGACAACCCTCCCACCCCTATGGACAGCCCACCTACCCCCTTGGACACCGTGTATCCCCCTAGATAGCCCTGTCACCCTCGTGGACAACTAACCCACCCCCTGGTCACCCCTACCCCCTGGACCACCCCGCCACCCCCGTGGATATCCCACCCACCCCAGGAGAGCCCCTACACCCGTGGACAACCCCCCACCCTACATAGCCCCACCACCCCCATGGAAAGCCCGCCCGCCCCCTGGACTGCCCCCACCCCTGTGGACAGCCCGCCCACCCCCGTGGACAGTCCACCCACCCCCGTGGACACCCCTACCCCTGTGGACAACCCGTCCACCCCCTGGACACCCCACCCCCTACACCACCCTTCCACACCCATGGATATCCTTCTGACCCCCTGGATACCCCCTACACCCCTTGACAGCCCCACCACCCCCGTAGACAGCCCTTCCACCCCCTGGACACCCCTCCCCCCATGGATAGCCTCCCACCCCTGTAGACAACCCACCCACCCCCTGGACACCCCTTACCCCCTGGACAAACCCACCACCCCCGTGGCAGCCCTCCCACCCCCTGGACACCCCGTACCCCTGGACACCCCCACCCCATGGAAAGACTTCCCACCCCCTCGACACCTCTTACCCCCTAGATAGCCCCATCCCCGTGGATAGCCCGCCCACCCCCTTAGACACCCCTACCTCTTAGACATCCCCACCACCCCTATTGATAGCTTTCCCACACCCCTGGACACCCTGTACACCCTTGGATAGCCTTGCCACCCCTGTGGACATCCCACCCACCCCGTGGACACACCAAAGCCCCGTAGAGATCCCCCACACCAATGGACTGTCCACCCACCCCCCCAGACACCCCCTACCCCCTGGAAAACCCCTCCACCCACGTGGAAATCCTGCCCAACCCCATGGACACCCCTACCCCCCTGGACAGGCCCCCACCCTGTGGACATCTTACCACCCCCCCTCGACACCCCCTACACTCTGGACTACCCCACCACCCCCGTGGACAGCCCGCCCACCCCGCTGGACACACCGTAACCCCTGGATAGTCCCCACCCCCATGGATAGCCCATCCACCCCCCTAGACACTCCCACCCCTCTGGACACCCCCACCCCTATGGACAGCCCGCCCACCCCCTAGTCACCCCTACCCCCCTAGACACCCCTACCCCCTGAATAGCCTCGCCACCCCCATTGACAGATATCGCACCCCCAAGACACCCCATACCCCCCAAACAGCGTCGCCACCCGCGTGGATAGCCCGACCACCCCCATGGACACCCCGTAACCCCTGGATAGCCCCACCCTCGTAGACAGCCTGCCCACCCCCACAGACACCCTACCCCCTAAACAGGGCCCCACCCCTGTGTATAGCCCGCCCACCCCCGCTCAACACCCCTACCCCTGGATAGCCCGTCGACCCCCGTGGATAGCCCACCCATCCCCTAGACACCTCGTACCCCCTGGACAGCCCCCACCCCTGTGGATAGCCCACACACCCCCATGGACACCACCTATCCCTCTGGACACACCCTCCCCCTTGGACCACCCACCCACCCCCTAGACACCCCCACCCCTTAGACACCTCCTACCCCCTGGACAGCCCCACCACCCCCATGGACAGCTCTCCCACCCCTAGACACCCCGTACCCCCTGGACAGCTCCTCAAACCTCATGGATAGCCTGACCAGCCCCCAGGACCCCCCGTACCCCCTATAAATCCCCCACCCCCATAGACAGCCCGCCCACCCACCTTGGACACCCTCTTCCCCCTGGACAGCCCTGTAAGCCCTGTGGACATCCCACCCACCCCTAGACACCCCTACTCCCGGAACAGCCCTACCACCCCCATGGAAAACCCACCCACCACTTGGACACCCTGTACCCCCTAGACACCCCATACCCCCTGGACACCCCGTACCCCCCTAGACAGTCCCCCACCCTTGTGGATAGCCCGCCCACCCCTTAGACTCCCTATACCCCCTGGAAAGTCCCTCATCCCTTTGGACATCCCGCCCACCCCCATGGACACCCCTACCCCCTGGACAACCCCCACACCTTTGGACATCCCGCCCACCCCTAGACACCTCTACCCCCTGGACAACCCTGCCACCGCCGCGGATATCCTGGACAACCCCCTAGACACCCCATACCCCACTCGACAGCCCCACCACCCCCGTGGACAACCCACCCACCCCCTGGACACCCCATACCCCCTGGATAGCCATGCCACCCCCATGTATAGCCCGCCCACCCCATAGACACCCCGTACCCCCTAGACATCCCCCACCCCTATGTACAACCCACCCACCCCTGGAAACCCACCCACCACCCCTAGAGACCCCCATACCACAGGAGACACCCACCGCCCAGAAACTCTCACACCCTGGACACTCAACCCCCTTGGACAACCCCCCAACCCCCTGGACAGCCCCCACCCCGCCTGGACCCCCCCACCCCATGGAAACCCCCAACCCCCGTGGACTACCCGTCCACCCCCTGGACACCCCTACCCCCTTGAACAACCCCCACCCCTATGGACAACCCGCCCACCCCCCAAACACCCCTACCCCCAGGGACAACCCCATACCCTCCCTAGATGGCCCCCAACCCCCTAGTCGACCCCCACCCCTGGACACCACCCCGCCACCTGGAAACCCCCCACCCCGTGGACACCCACTACCCCCATGGACAACCCCTACCCTCTTGGACACCCCACCCCTTGGACACCACCCCACCACCTGGAAACCCCCAACCCCTGGACCCCCACCCCTGGACTGCCCCCACCTTAGACAAACCCCACCCAACCCCCTTAACGGCCCCCATCCCCTGGACACCACCCCACCCCCTGGACACCCCTACCCCCTGGACCCCCCTGGACACCTCCTACCCCCTTGGACACCCAACCCCCATGGACATCCTGCCTATCCCCCTAGACCCCCTACCCCCTTGGACAACCCCCTACCCCTATGGATAGCCCGCCAACCCCCCCGGACACCCCTACCCCCAGGGACATCCCCCAACCCTTTGGACGGCCCCCAACCCCCTGGACTCCCCCACCCCCTGGACACCCCCACCCCTGGACACCCCACCCCCATGGACACCCCCACCCCCACGGACATCCCCCACCCCTTGGATGCCCTCACCCCCTAGACACCACCCCAACACCTGGACACCCCTAACCCCCTGGACCCCCCACACCTACCCCCATAGACACCCAACCCAACCCCCTGAACAAACCCCACCCCCTGTACAACCCCCACCCCTAGACATCCCCTACCCCCTTGGACAACATTCTAACCCATGTAAAACCCATCCCCCTTGAAATCAATATCTTATTTCACTTCTCAACACTATATAATGCCAAAATCATTGATGGAAAATCCAATCAAATCCATAAGAACATCAATGTCCCTCTTTTTATTTGTTTTACAATACCAAAAAACAATTATTATACCAATATGTTTGTATCTTTTTCCACATTATTGATAATAAATACAAAGGATATCTTGGGATCTTCTCATTTCATTTAACTTCTCAAAAAATACCTTCTTATCCCTATTTTACTCAAAATTACATCCTGTATCACCTTTTGAGAGATTGAAAGTTTCACTAAAAACTTACCTAAGATACTTTGGTTAATCTAATTTATATCTATATGGGATAACATAGAAAATAAGAGAGAATTTACCAATAAATAAAGGATGTACATTAATAAACACAAAATGTGATTCCATTTTGAAATAACTCAAATTAGGGGTTGTATAACATATCCCTCATAAAGATATAGTATACAGTCAACTCAACACACAGATTATAAAATTAAAGCATAAGACATAGTATGATATTTTATGATTTTTAATGGGGGACATCATTATAAACCTCAAGTGAATTTATAGACCAATGGTATAGAATGATAGGTATTCTGTATTGTGAACTCTGTGTTATTATGTAGGTAAATGCATAGGGAACCTGCTTTCTTCTGGACAAATTGTAGGCATAGGGAAGCTGCTTGCTTCTGGAAAAATTTCAGGCTCTATACGAATGGTTTCCAAAACCATTGGTATAGAATTTAATATCCCACTCTTTACCAATGTTTTACAACCGTTGGTAAATGTATTAGTTTAGCCATTACCAACAGTTTTTTAACCCATTAGTAAAGGCCTGGTATTCTCAATCTTTACCAACGATTTTCATAAACCGTTGGTAAAGATCAATTAGAATGGTTTTGAAACTATTGGGAAAGATAATGAAATTTCTGGTGGATTTTCCCTATGTTTATTTGATAACCCATTGGTATAAGCCTATCCCCATGGCTTTATTTCCAACGGTTGGCTAAACCATTGGTATAAGTGTTACCAACGGTTATACAGGCTTTAACAATGGTTTAAAACCGTTGGTATATACTAAATTTATAGTAGTGAATTATCCCTTATACATGAGAATAATATTTATTCAATTAATTAAATTCAAATAAAATTTAATCGAGATCATTAGAAAAACATAGTGTGTGACCCTCTTGTATTCTTTTTCATTGGAATTAGAAAGTCTGGTCTAAAGTCTAATATTACTATCTAGAAATATTTTATAAAACCTGAGATAAAGAACTTAATGTTGTAATGTTGAAAACTATATACGAATGCTCACTATATAACATAATCCTTTTGTCTCAATATCTCATCATGAAGATAACACATTTTTGTCACTAACATATATGCTCAACACTTCTTTATTTCACTCGTGAAAATAAATGCATGATTTCACCATGTCCATGGAATTTAATGCGATGGTTCTATTCCAATAAAACAGTATAGATATCAACATCCATATTGATGGAAGAAAAAAAACCTTCGTCAATTTATCTATTATTGACATGTCAATCATGATGAACCCAATGTTCCTTAACTCACCGTGAACAAATGGTGTCATGGTTTTCATAAAAAAACCTTGGTGCATGATTCATGACATGAATTAATGATAATATTAAATTCAAATGACCATTAAACTTTCTCAAAGATAAAAATATCTGATGACACTATAACATTTAGAATTCTTACTAGCAGTTCTGTTCTCATAATCTCTCATCTTTGAGATTATAATATGCGAACATCATGAGAGGAAGCCTCATCTTATTATGATTACTCATACCTAAAAATGTATATACTATGTATCCCATCATATTATGTTATCTGATCACAATACTACATTTAATAATATCATCATATAACATCAAGGTTATCATCATAGTGGGTAACTACTATAGACTTATTAGTGTGACGTATACTATAGGACATTATTACAATATAATCATGCATGATAATGAAAAATATGTAATAATAAGTTTTATTAATATTAATTATATCAAATATACATTTAATAAAAGTAAAAAAAGTTAGTCCTAGGACAACAAATCCAACATCGATGTAGTTCTAGTGGGAGATATAATCATGACATGCATGGAAATGTGGTGGGTATTTCAAGAAGTGGAGGAATTATAGTTTGTGAAGCGGCAACAATGACTACTGGATGTAGAAAATAGCTCAAGGATGCATGGATAATCGACATGATGTCAACATGGAATATGAAATTTATATGGTAATGGTTCAATCAATATGAAACTATCTCAGAATGACTTTTGTACAAGGAGAACAATACCACCTTGAATATAATTAAAGTCGGTACCATCAAACTAATGATTCATGATAGTATTGTTTGAAAAATCCAAAGAGTATACCATGTGAATGTCCTAAATAAGAACATGTTATATTTGGGAAAATTCAATGATATTTGATGTAATAATAACACTATGAATGGAGTGATGAGAATTTTAAAGGGAATTATTATGGTTATGATAGAGGATAAGATCTCAAAAAACATGTATGTTATTAATGGTGAAATGTACAAGGAGTATGAGATAGCTATTACATCAACTTCCTTGACAGAAGCATTGAATAAGTCATGGAAATAGAAGTGTGTTCATATGAACAAAAAAGGATCGAAGATTATTACTGATCATAAGTTTCTGTATGGTACTACAAATGAATCCTTAAATTTTTTGAACATTGTGTTTTGATAAAGAAACATAGGTTGAAGTTTGGGATGTAAATAACAAGGGGTAATAGGATCTTAGAGTTGATCATTTATAACATTTAGAAAGTACCGATTATATCCATTGGAGGAGAAAGGTATATTGTATCTTTCATATATGATTATATCAAGAGATGTTGGGTGTATCTAATTAAGTGGAAAGTATATGTTTTTAAAGTCTTCAAAATATTTAATGTGCATAATGATATTGAATTAAGAAAGATGATTAAGTGTTTAAAGACTTACAATGGTGGAAAATATATTAACAAGAAGTTTGATATTTTTTTTCAATGGGAAGTCATCAAAAGATAGTTCAAAATGGAGTACACTCCTCAAAATAATGTATTGTAAGAGTGTATGAACATAACCCTATTAGATAAAATAAGGATAATGTTTAAAACTATATTAATTGCCAAAAAAGTTTGGTTTGAAGCAGAGAATACCATATGTTATGTGATCAAATGATCTCCTTTTATAGAAAATGATTTGAAGACACTAATGGATATGTGAAATCGTAAAACAACTAACTATTCTTTGTTTCATACTTTTATAAGTCCTGTATATTCACTATTTAATGACTAGGAAAGATCAAACTTGTATTTGATATCCAAGAAATGTTTCTTCTCGGGATACGATAGTGGTGTGAAGGGGTATAATTTGTGGGACCCTACTACCCACAAAATTATCATCAATAAGGACTTCATTTTTGTAGAATACAAAGGATAATAAAGATTGATGAATACATGAAAAAATAGAATACATAAAGTATAATAGTTAAGGTAGTAGAAAATACAAGGAATAATCAATTTTTTATGAGGCATTACCAATGTAAGATAATAAAGTACCAGTTGAGTATGGACCATAATGGTCAACTATGGAGAAAATAACACCAATATGGAACTCATATTTTTTCATTGAGAGAAATATTTCATACTGATTGTTTATGGAGGATGGATATCTATATTCTTTTTGTGGATGTGACTTAGAGTATAGATATGTCCTCATGTATAATGGAAATTCAAGAAGAACTTGAATTCCTTAATAAGAACAAGACTTGAAATCATGTTTCATTTTCTCATGGAAGGAAGGATGTCAATAACAAATGTGTCTTTAAGATATAGAGAGATGGAATGAACCAGGTGGAAATATATCCTACAAGATAGGTGGTCAAAGGATATTCTCATAAGGAAGGTATTCATTTCAATGAAATATTTTATCCTATTGTTAGATAGGTGACTGTTTGGATAGTCTTCATGATGTATGATATAAATAGTTTACATCTAGGGAACTTGAATGTGAATAATTATTTTATTTATGCTGATATTGATAAAAAATATATATTCTCCAATTATAAGGCTTTAAAAAATAAGGAAAATAAAACTTGGTTTTAAGGTTCAACAAATCTCTATATGACCTCAAGTAGGCACTGAGGTGTTAGTACAAGAGATTCGATTCATATATCATGAGACTTGGATACAAAATACTTCACTCATATCTTTGTATATATTTCAAGTGTTCAAATGGTAATGATTTTATCATTATTTTATTATATGTGGATGAAATGTTGGTTTCAGGCCCCAATAAAGATCAGATCCAAGAGATGAAAGAACAATTGGAAAGGGAGTTTGATATAAAGTACTTGGGACTAGAAAATAAGATTATAGGGATGTATATTTACAAAGAGAGAAATAATGTGAAGTTATGACTATCACAAAAAAATCACTTGAGGAAAGTCTTAATATAATTCAACATGAAAGACTATATGCCAATATTTACCCCTATTCCTTTTCATTTTCATGTTATACTCTATGATGAATCCTAAATGTTAAATAGAGAGGATAAATGTGTCTCAAGTATAGTATGAATCAATAGTAGATAATTTGATGCTTTTTATTGTTTGTACTAGACTATACATTACAAATCTAGTGGGAGAAGTTAGTCGGTACATGGAGAATCCAATAAGGGATCTTTGGAACACAATGAAGAGGATATTGAGATACATCACGGAGAACATAGGTGTTACATTATGTTATAGGGGATCAATTTTAGTATTTAAGGCCACATTGATTCTTATTTTATTGGTGATTATGACCAAAATAAATCCACTACTGGTTATGTGCTTAATCTTACAGGAGGAGTTTTGAGATGGATTTCAAAGTTACATTTATGGTGTCTATCTATAACCGAGGCAGATTACATGGAAGCTACATAGGATTGAAAAGAGACTATTTTAATGAGAATGTTATTGTAGGATCATGATTATAAAGCAGAGAATATTCTATTGTTTTGTGATAGCCATAACACCTTTTACATTGCAAGGAATCCATATTTTTATTCTAGGATAAATAACAATGGGATTAAATATAACTTTTTTGATATGTGGTGAAGGAAGGAAGTGTGGATATGTTGAAAATTAATACTAAATAAAATATGGTAGATTTATAGATGAGGGTTATTGAGTTTGATAAATTCAGATGGTGTAGATCCTCGAGCAGTGTTGCAGAGATGTGAGGAACATGGTTTGGTATATAAAAAGGATGTGTGCTGATGTGATTGGTTCTCAATAAATTCTACATGTGGGAGTTATGTCAACTATTTTTTAATCAATGGATGGTGGCCACCCACTTTATTTTTGAAAGGGGGTAGGAAATAACAGATGTGTTGGGTGGTTAACCCCACCATCCATCTTACAGATGAAGGAATATGGGGGTGAGGCTTACCTATAAATGGTAGTGGCTTCCCCTGGTTTTATCATAATAAATTAACTCCTCAAAATTCTCTCAAATATATTTGTTTGGTATTTTGTGACATTTATTTCTCCACTTATTCATGAGAGATATTTTGAGGGTTTTATCTATATAATAGTGATAGAGTTCTTATACCTAAAGTTACCCATAGTGATCATACTATTTGACCATGATTTTCCTCCTTTTCATTTTGGAGTGTTTTTCCACAATTCATCATATGTCATTTGTTTTGATATTTCTGAACATTATTTTATCTCAGAATTATCACTACATCAGTGGTATAATCATTTTTGATCCAAAAAACTCCCACATCTCACCACCAATGATCTTTCATCTTTCCTAATTCTAACCTTCATAGATTACTATGGTCTTACATTACACTAGGAGAACATGAAAATTCTAGACGAAGAAGAAAATACGTAAGTCTTGGTGAGCTTGTTCCATGTGTTAGAGGATCAATCCATCAAAGATTCCATTTGGGTATACTAATTCCATTTACCTTCATCTTATATAATGTAAAAGAGATAGTTGTAATGTAATGTCTGATCCATAGACTACTCAAATAAACAACTATTAGAACATGAAAGAAATTCATTAAGTGGATGAACAAGCAACATGAGTCATCAGTGATATACGTATCATTTGGAAGCTACCTGAACCTACCCAATATATAGATATAGTAGATATCCTATGCCCCTTATATATAGCGGGAATCAATTACTTTGTGTGGTGAGAGCACTAGGGTACAATGGATAGGATATAGTGTAGACGGAGAAGGTGATCCGTTTCAGAGAGTAGGTGAAGATGAAGGGGATTATGGTGGCATCATGCTCACAACATGGGGTTTTAATGAAAAAAGTGGCGGAGTACTTAATGATGCATTGTGAGAAGAATTTGATGATAGAGAGTCTAGCGGTGGGGAAACCGGTGGTGGCACTATGGAAAATTTCTACATACAATGCAAAAAGAATTTTTTTCTTCTAAAAATACCTAAATCAAGAAACTATTTCCTGATCTATGGATATTTTCAGGTTGGTGGGCATAAAAGGTTGGGCGCTGAATGATTTGGAAAATTCTACATATTTTTTTAGGAAGGTACTAACTTATTCAGTGAATTCTTTGTAAAACTCCCTTAGAATGAATTGAATGAGTCAGTTCCATAAAAAGTTTATTAAAAAGGCGTTGATTCATTCTACGCCTTTATTACAAAAATTGTATAGAAGGAGTTTTCTATAAAATTTCCCGATCTTATTGATTTTTTTAAAATTTTTCTTTTTATTTTTTTTCTTTTGTTTATATATATATATAATTAAATAGAATTTAACTGTTTTTATATTTGGTTTTACTTTAAACAAAGTATTACAAAATTATTATATAAAATTTCACCAAATTTATTTTTTATAAGGTTGTGATCCATGAACAAATTTCCATGTTTTTTGATGTGAGATTCATAGACCTCTTTTTCAACATTTAATGAATACTATATTATTTAAAAAAAATTAATGATAAAAAGTGATTAAGGATAACATATATTTAATAAATGGTAATTATTTAATATGGTAATAAATATTATGTAATAAAGAAATAATAATTTATACTAATAATAATAAAAATGTTTCTATATGTTATAATTAGTAACCTAAATAAAAATAGAAAAAATAATTATTAATAATTTATAATACATAGAAATGGTCGGAGAGGGGGGATTACAAATACTGAATAATTTCTAATACTGAATACAAAATACAATACAAACTATACTATTATTAAAAATAAAATATATTTTTTATTTATTAAAATAATTAATATATTTTTATTCTTAAATAAATTAAAAAAATATTAATATTAAATATTGTTTATCAAATAATATCTCTGCACATCAAGAAAGTTGACCATGAATAATAAAGACTCAATGATAAACTCATGATAACAAGAAATTAATGACAACTAAGTCATTTTAGAAAATTCATTATAATAAAGTCATGATAATAAAATCATTATAAGAAAATCATTATAATAAATTCCTTATAATAATGTACTGAAATTATTAATAAATTCATGAAATTATTAATAATTTCATGATAGTTATGACAATGATCTTGTACTAAAGTGGTAGAGGCTCATGCTTGACATCTGAAAGACCCATGATCAAATCCGGGTGGGGGTGAATTTCTAGGTTGTTGTAGAAATTACTGTAGTAGGTATTGTGTGGTACTATAGCACTTGAAACTATTAATTCAATTTGGGCATCCAATCCACTGATTTGGTCCTACAGGTCTCAGAGCCCACGAGCCACCAAGGCCTTCAGGCCACAGGGCTTTTGGGCCACAGGGCCTTCGGGCCAAAGGGCCTTGAGGCAATAGAGACCAAGAAATATCCCAAGATAACCACATAGGAGCAGACCCATAAGAGGATTTAGAACAATTAGAAAACACCAGAGTAGATTTGATATGATTGGAAGAATGAAAGAGTTTTTCAATTGCTATCTGTACTAGGCATCACAGATCTATGCATGAGGAAATGCTAGCTGATCAGCTATGTGAGGTGTGGAGTTAGGCACTTTCAAAGATGTAGATGCTGGGGAGGGGCTATTTCAAGTGTAGTCATGTCTTGGGCCTTCAAGGTCATGTATTGGGCCTTATGCCTTTGGGCCTTCGATTCATGTATGAGCTTTGTACCTTGGGCCGACAGGTCATGTAAGAGTTCCCTCCTAACCCTTAAAGTAGGGATTATACAAAAAATAAATAAAAAACTAAGGCCTTATGGCTTTGTAAAACTCATGATAATTATATTTTATTAAAATAAGGAAAATAATAAAAAATTTATTATTTATGAACAATAATAATAATATAATTATTAATATTGATATAAATAATCATATTATTATTAAATATTTTTAAATATTAATAATTGTACTGTTATTATTATTATTCTTAATAATAATATTAATAATTATGACTTTAATAATATTAACTATATACTTATTAATAATTAGTATTATTATCATTAATAAATAGAAAATATTTTTTAATTAATTAATTAATTTTATTTTTTATTATTAATTCAAATATTATTATTTATACTTAATATTTTCTATTTTCTATTTTTTTTATTTTTTTATTTTTCAATTATTAAATGTCTCCTTAGTGTATAACTTTAATTTCATTTAAAATCTAATTATAATTTATATTTTTTAAGGTTTTAAAGTTACATACTTCTTTTAATGTTTAAATGCTATGTTTCGAAGTAACATTATTTTGAATCATCTACGTTATCATCTATTTATTATTTTGATGAATACATTATTATTTTTTTATTATTTTATATGTGTTCAGTCCATGTTTTAAATTTCATTTTGATTATACATTTAATTTAATTTTTTATAATCTTTCAATATCACTCACATTAAACAAAAAAAAATTATTATATTTCAATTAGGTAACTTTAGAAGCCTATAAAATATAAAATAAAAGTATAATTTAAATAAAACATAAAACATGGACTAAAAATATTAAAAATAGTTGAAAATAAAAATAATTTCATAAATATAATAAACCAAAATTAATTTACATGCAATTAAATTTATTGAATAAAACAAATTTACACTTTAGGTGCATAAAATATTGTATAAATAATATCTAAATGAAATTTAAAATGTTGATTTTAAAAATAAAAAATAATTAGAAATAAAAGAAATTACAAAAAAATAATAAATAAAAAAAATTAAATTTACAAAAAAGTTATCTATAAAAAACTTACAAGTTCAAATGTAATATTTTGAAACAATAATATTTTGGCCCATTAAAATTAATTTTCATTGATTTTTTATGAATTTATTTTTATTTTCAATTATATTTTATATGTTTAGTCAGTGCGTAGAATTTCATTTAGAATTTATTTATAATTTATATTTATTGGCTTTTAAAGTCACATATTGGATACATTATTGTATTTCATGTTGGTGATTTTGAAGGTGTCTAGATTAAAAATTATAAATTCAAATTAAATAAAATTAGGTAAACTGAATAAACATATAAAAATAACTAAAATAAAAATATTTTCAAAAATATAATAAATAAAAAATAATTTACATAACATAAAAATTATTAACTAAAATAAAATTTACACTTTGAAAAATTTATGCACATAAAATATAGTATAAATAACATCTAGATAAAATTTAAAATTTTGATTATACAAATAAAAAATAATTGAAAATAAAAGAAAAGTAAGAAAAGCAATAAAAAAAATTAATTTACACATAAAATATTATCTAAAAAAAATTTACATGCTCAAATGTTATGTTTTGAAACAACAACATTTTTCACCATTGAAATTAATTTTCATTAATTTTTTTATGAAATTATCTTTATTTTCAAATATATTTTATTTGTTTATTCATTATGTAAAATTTCATTTAGATTGTATTTATAATTTATCATTTATAGTATTTCAAATAGGAGTATTTTAAAGCCTATAAATTATAAAGTATAAATAAAGTCTAAATGAAAATTTAAACATTGACTAAACATATCAAATATAATTGAAAATAAAAATAATGTCATAAAAAAAGTAATGAAAATTAATTTGAAAGGTGAAAAATATTATTGTTTCAAAACATAACATTTGTGCTTGTAATTTTTTTAAAGATAATATGTTAGCTGTAAATTAATTTACTTTTGTTTATGGTTTTTTTTGAAATTTAATTTATTTTAAATTATTTTTTATTTGTATAATCAATTTTTTAATATTTTATTTATATGATATTTATACTATATTTTATTCACATAAATTTTTTAAAGTGTAAATGTTATTTTAAATCAATAATTATTGTGAAAAATATTGTTGTTTCAAAACATAAAATTTGTGATTTTAATTTTTTTAAAGATAATATTTTATGTTTAAATTATTTTTATTTGTTTATAGTTTTTTTGAAATTTATTTTATTTTTAATTATTTTTTATTTGTATAATCAATGTTTTAAATTTAATTTATATGTTATTTATTCTAAATTTTATGCACTTAAATTTGTTGAAGTGTAAATGTTATTTTTAATCAATAAATATTGTGTTATGTAAATTATTTTTTATTTTTTATATTTAATAAATTATTTTTATATTCTTCTATTTTTAATATGTCTAGTGAGTGTACCAAAATTCATTTAATTTTAATTTATAATTTGTAATCTATACACCTTAAAAATCACCTACTTGAAATATAATAATGTTTTCAGTAGGTGACTTTAAAAGCCTATAAATTATAAATTATAAATAAATTTTTAATGAAAATTTAAAAACAGATTAAACATATAAAATATAATTTAAAATAAGAATAATTTCATACAAAAATAATGAAAATTTATTTCAATGGCGCAAAATATTATTGTTTAAAAAAATAACATTTGTACTTGTAATTTTTTTGGAGAAAAACATTTTTGTGTAAATTAATTTTATTTATTTATCATTTTTTTGGAATTACATTTATTTTATTATATTATATTTTAAAATCAACATTTTAAATTTCATTTATATGTTATTTATATTATATTTGGTCCACACAAACTGTTTTTTTGTTTTTAATCAATAAAATTTGTGTCAGGTAAATTAATTTTGGTTTATTATATTTGGGAAATTACTTTTATTTTTAACTATTTTTTATATTTTTAGTCTATATTTTATGTTTTATTTATATTATAATTATAGTTTATATTTTATATACTTCTATGATTTCCTACTTGGAAGATAATAAGTTTGTTGTGTTTCAAGTGAGCGACTTTAAAAGATTATAAAAAAGAAATTGTATGTACAATCAAAATGTAATTTAAAACACAGACTAAACACATAAAATAATTAAAAATAAAAATATTTTTATCAAAATAATAAACATAATATAATATAGATGATACAAAAAAATGTTGTTTCAAAACATACCATTTAAAATTTAAAAATAAGTAGGTAACTTTAAAAACTTAAAAAATATAAATTATAATTAGATTGTAAATGAAATTTATGAAATAAACTTAATAAATATTAAATAATTGAAAATAAAAATAATTTCAAAAAAATAAAAATAAAATATTGAGCATTAATAATAATATTTGACGTAATAATGAAAATATAAAACAACTAATTAATTAAAAAAAATTAATATTTTATATTTATTAATGATAATAATACTAATTATTATTAATTATATTATTAATATTTCAAAATTCACAATTATTAATATTATATTAATAATTAATTAACAAATTTGATAGAATGTAAAGTCATTTTTTTAAAAGGTGTCGGCAACATCCTTTTATTAAAAGCAAATGAATAAGGAAATAATAAAATGGTGTCAAACAACGAAATACTGTCCTTATCAGTGAATGATAAAAGACCCATTTTCTCTATAATCTTGAATCCTATCTTTTGTTCCTCATCACATAAGGCATTCCAGTCAACTCCTCCACATCAACGCCCATGCCCGCGACTTCTAGGATAACGATATCTTCTCCAATATTTTTCTTGTTGAAAGAGACCTTCAATATCATTACTTTATGGATGAGTACCATCATCAGATTGGGTTTCCCCCTTTTCAATAGAGGAATCCTCAGTGCCACCCATTCTAAGGGTCTTCATTTACCCTATATCTAGATATCCAGATTGATGGTTTTCATTCTGATGTTGAGATATACCTTCATTACATGATTTAGGAACTTTAAATAGGTTTGAACTTATAACCTACACATTATTTAGAGAACCTTATTATAGCTCAATATCAGTAGTATGTGTACCTAAATCTTCAATTTTAGATTCTTATACCTATATGGACTCCGAAGAAGCTATGGCCTTTCTAATTGGAACCATTTGAAATCCTTCATTATCCACTAAAATATTGGTTGATGGTTTCCTCATGTCAACTAGATAAAAATAACTATGAAACACTATAATTATAATGGAGGAATCAACTAAATAAATTCCTTTTTGATGAACTAAAAAGGTATCTGAGTCTTTTGTCTCAAGTACGACTTGAGCATTGGGTGTCACAACAATGTTTCCCTGTGAGGGAGTTCTCTTATCACTGCTAATATCCTTCATAAAATCCAAATTAGTAGTATGTTTCACAATATACTGAAACAAAATATTTTCTTGATTATTCTTAAACATCATAGGATAATAAAAAATGACTTTCTATTTCCATTCATGATTTATCAAAACAAACAATTGTTCCTACATAATCCGATGGTTAACTGCGTCCTGTATAGAATCTTTCCTAACATCACACTCATCCACATTATTCATTTTAGAATTTACATCCACTGTTTGCTGGTTATCCTTGGATGAATCTTATTTCAAAGTGGAGGCCACCACAAGATCATGCACTAAGATAGAGGGAGTATTTATTGTGTTGAAAATAGAACCTTCTAGGACAGGGCATTCTTTAACTCCCGTAGAGTTGACATCATGTGCTATATTATCCTCAGCAACCATGTCATCCCATAGTTTCTTCTTGCAGTTCGAGTGCTGCACATCACTTGAGGAAACCAGATGAAAATTAATCACAAAATTATCTTGTAAATATTCCTTTTTTCCAAATGCAAATATTTAAATCAAATCAGTTGCATTCAAATTGAAGGAGGGAGGGCTATCTCTAGGAAGACCAGTAGCAGGAACCTGATGTCTAGCCTCTACATTCTTATTCACAACCTCTTGAGAAGAAGGGTTGAAACAGGGATCCTGATCCAGACCACACTCCATGTGATGAGCCTATCTGAAAACCATTCCTCTATTAGATATAGTTTTCCGATAATTCAAAAGTTTGAAACACAATTTTTCCTCCTGTCCATGAGACAAGAAGAATAAACAAACAGTAAATCACTTGTAAATAAAGGACTCATGGACAATGGTTGTGAAATTATAATAGAAATAAGGTATGTTTTCACATACAATTCTAAGATCAAATTCATCATCATCTTTTTAAAGAACCACTGTATCAAAAAAAGGAAGAATAGAGATCAAATTAAACAAAAAATAAAGATAAATGTAAAAATATATCTATTTCTATCTTCTTATCAATTTTTATGGGGATCCATATTGACAAAGAAACATCATAAATAATTTTAGGGTGCTAGAGAATCCATTTTAATCCGAAAACCTTAACCCACAACTACACTAAAGTGTTACCTACCACTTGAGAATTAAAGCTCTTATCCCATTCACGGATGTGTAGTAGACCCAAATTGAGGGAGACCGAACCAAATCCCAAAGAATTCATCTTCATATCATCATAAAGTAAAATTATGTGGTAAAAACATTGTCCAAGTGAGGCACATCACCGATTGGAGAATCCCTGAATTTCAGAAAGGCGATCTTCAAGATCCCCGATACGCCATGATTTCAAGCCTCGTGAAAAAACAACATGTGTAATAATTGAATGTTCACCAGGTTAAGTCCCTCTGAAATAACTGAATGAGGTATCTTTATGTGATAAACATTTCCACTTCGACGGATTCCACCGATAGTGGTTCCATTGTAGATAGAGAATAAATGGTTCTATGTGATCTCATCAAGAGAAGACAGAGCATGATCATTTTCATGAGTGGATATCCAATCATTATGAATAGCATCAACATACCTGTGTGAATCAAAATAGCCTTGATCAAGAAAAGAGATAGCCATATCTTCACAAGATGCAGTCACTATCAAGAAATTCTCTAATCACCATCACAATTTAGAGCGAGAAGGTCTCTCAAATCACAAATATTTATTCCACGTAAAGTCATAATTAATAATAATAATAATAATACCAATACAATTATTAATAACTAATAATATTTTATAATAATATGATTATTTATATCATTAATAATAATAATAATATAATTATTCATAAATAATAACATTATTATTATTATTTTAATTACTTTAATAAAATATAGTTATCATGAATTTATTTGTAATGTCATGACATTATTGTAAGTACTTTATTATAATGATTTTATTATCTTGACTTTATTATAATGACTTTTTTATAATGACTCCAATTTTATTTATTTCGTTATTATCAAGACTTTATCATTAAGTCTTTATTATTTATGGTCAAAATTTAAGAGGAACATAGTTATTATTTAATAAAAACATTTAATAATAATATTATTGTAATTTAGATAAAAAAAGAAAATATTAATTTTTTTACTACATAAAAAATGTATTTTATTTTTAATAATAAGATCATTTTTATTATATTTTATATTTATTATTATTAATTATTTAGTAATTGTAATCCCCTCTCCGACCATTTCAATGTGTTATAAATTATTAATAATTTTTTTTCATTTTTAATTATATTATTAATTATAACTTATAAAAAACTATTATTATTAATATTAATTACTACTTTTTTGTTACTTAATATTTATTACCTTATTAAATAATAATTATTTATTAAAAATATATTATCATTAATCATTTTTTATCATTAATATTTTTTATAAATAATATAGTATTCATTAAATTATGGAAAATTAGTGTAGGAATCCCATATAAAAAATTTGGAAAGTTTATCATGGATCACAACCTTATAAAATTATAGATTTGATGTAATTTTATGTAATAATTTCAAAATAATTTGTTTAAAGTAACACCATTTATAAAAATATTTAAATATTTTTTTAATTATGTACATATATATAAAAAAAATTTAAAACAAAAAATTTTAAAAAATATATTCGAGAGGGAGATTTTATAGAGAGAATGTTCTATAAAGTTATTGTAATGAAGGCACTGAATTATTTAGTTCATTATAAAGAAATATTTTAAGGATGTTGCTGAATGATTCAAGGCATTTTAAGGGAATTTTATAAATAAGGTGTTGAATAACTCAGGTCCTTCCTAAAAAAAATTCCACTGAAGGTAATCAATCATTCAGCTCCCACCCTTCTACCCCCACAAGCCTAAAAACATTACGATATTGGAAAATAGTTTCCCAATTTAGGAATTTTTGGGAATTGATTTTTATTTTTAATTTATGCCAAAATTTTCATAACATTGCCACTATGGATGTATCGAATGACCAACATGAAGATGATTGGGGAGGTTTGGGAGATGGGAGTGAGGGAAAGGTATGGAAAAATATTTAAAATGGTTTTTGTTTTTTTAAAGGAGAATATTTTTTGGAATCCCACAATGGAAAGTGGTTGGAGAGTGAGTTTCCTTTATTAAGGGAAACATCATTATCACTATTCAAAAATGATATAAAGATTAATCCTATGGTAAATGGTGCATTGTATCAATGTGGTGTGAAAGGAAAATTCCTTAATTAATTTTTTGTAATGAATCAGTTGGTCATACGAGTTCAGGCCTTGGAATGAATGAGTAAATATGATGGATTAGATTAGTTCACCAAATAGGCATGTTCTAGAATATTGATTAGATTAAGTGTGATCTAATTGAAACATCAATTCACTAGTATGAGTGATTTGGATCACTAGATCGATTAGGTTGGATCCAATAGAAAAAATTAAATCGAGAAAAGAAACGTGTTTCTAATTCTAGATTGTATGATGAATTATCCAAAAGGGTGTTTACATGCCTAAAAAATGGACTATCTATTGCATATAAAAACAATTTACTTCCATAAAATCTCATGTACTCCAATCTCGGTATAACAATGAAGTTATTTCATTACAATTGTTTCTAAAGAATATTCAAGGGATACTCTCAACTAACATTACAATAAAACAATATATTAATGATTTTTCCATAACCTCCAATAAATTTTAAAATATTTTTTTATTTTAAATTTAATGGTAGTTTATTATAACCATATATATTTTTATTTAAATGTAAATATGCTAAAATTTAGTTGGGTTTTTTATTAACCGCTGATAAATTTGTAAATAAAAAACCTAATTACTGCAACACCGACCCCATCCTCTTTCCTCATGAACCCAATCCCTCTCCCAGTGACCCTAACCCCTTCAATTGGTGACCCCAACCACTTTTCCTATAAACCCATCCTCTTTCATCATGACCCAGACCCCCGAACCCGATACCAACTTTGACCCCATTCTCCTTGCGACATCGACCCCCATCTTCCTCCTTTTCCCTATACCTTGACACAGATCCTCCAACCCCTATCCATCTATGAGTCTGACATCACTAGACTCATCTCCCTAACCTCCAAATTGGTCTCTCCCCTCTCATTTCTAACCTCTATCCCCTCACATCATAGACCTTCTCTCACTACATCTTATCCCCTTGATTATAAGAAGTAATATTTTTTCCTTAATATTGTTTGTGTTTTTCATGATGTATGATTCATAATAGATTGGATCAACTATTTTTAATTTTGTATTTATGTTTTGTTTAATCAAGTCCATACCCTAGTCAATGAAAAAGTTAGGTGTGACCTACCCCTTGTTCTCTTCCAACAATTCAAACATATAGAAAGTTTTATCCCCTAATAATGACCTGAAACTATATTAGAACTTAATATAAATTCATAATCATATATTATAGTGGGATTAAATCTCAAATCATAATTTATTACCATGATATATTACCATTAATTATTTTATATTTATAAATATTTATTTATTTTATTATGTTATATATATATTTAAATTATATTTAAACTGTTATATATTACTATTCTTTTTTATTATTAATTATGTAATGATATTAAGTTTTATTTTATTTTAAACATATACTAATTTTCTAAAATATTCATAAATATTTTAATTATTTAATATTATTAAATTAAAATAATTCAATTAGTTATCAATATTTAAATCATTTTATTGTATTTTGCTGATCATTTTAATTTTTTTACATAGTGATGTTAAGAATTGATTTTACTTGTTTGATTAAATATTTAATCTTTATTTTTGAATGTATATATAGAAGATTAATAATATAATATGTATAGATAAAAGTTGGTTTAATTTACTCAAAAACACACTTTGTTATGCTAAGGGTTTGGAATAATTTTTAGATTATAGAATTTTAAGTCGATCAATGAATGGTAGAATAAAATGTCAGTGTCCTGAATAAAAATTCAAGAGATGGTTGAATAGAAATGAATTATATGAGAAAATTATATTTAAAAAGTTTCCTTCTCAATATGTATGCTATATTTATCATGTAAAATCAAATGTTATGGAAAGTATAACTAGAAACTGTCCTGTTAACAAAAACAAGTAACCCACTATATGATAATTTAGTTCAAAACATGACAAATTAGGAAATTGGATTTTCATGATACAATGGATAAGATTTAAATATATAAATATAAACTTCTGTTTATCCCAAGAAGGTTTATATATAACCAAGCCTTATATACATATTTTTACATGATTTTTAATATATACATACAATAAAAAACCCAAATATCACGAGGCTTAGTGTCTTTGAAAGACTAGGTTCATAATACATAAAAAACTAAAATAAAAAAAATTATTTTAATATGAATAATGATATCCTAACTCTCTTTGAGATACTAAAACTATAGAGGATAACCTCGGGAATTCAAAAAAAATGTGTGAGATAAAAATCATAGTAAGGGAATAAACATTGTAAAGAAGCATAACATGTGAGCCATATGCGATAACATTGCTTGTAATTAATAATATAGAAGAATAACATAAAAAAACATGGAATCATAAGATCATGGAATCATAGGAATGTTACAAAAACATAAAACATGACATACACATAATTCAATTTTAACTTGTAAGAAAACATCACATGGTGGACAGAGTCCTGTCATGGATTAGGTTTACTCCTTAATGCCATACATAACGTCTCCTGAGACAAAAACATCACCCAATATGTTAGAGTGCTATATGAAAACACCCATAATAAAATATATATGACTAGGGTTTCCAAAAATGAAATCAATCATAAGGAATAAACATAAGAGTTACCCATGGAAAGAAATGGGTCGCATAATCTTGCCTCATATCATAATCAAAGGATATTTCAGAAAGAGGGTGTTTGAGGAATGAGCTTATGAAATGTATTACCCCATCCAAGTAAGGGAGAATAATCTAGGTATATATTTAAGAGACATATAAATATAATTTAGAATCATTACATAACATCAAATAAAGAGGGATACATTGATTTAGAGAGAGAAAGTTTATAACTCAAAGTAAAAGGGTGGTTTATAGAGATACCTTACATTATGTCTGGATCCATTCTACACTTGTACATAACATCAAGTATAATAAAATTAGATTAAATAATTAATTAATTTTTAATATATTAGATATATAATTGATTTATTATAATTTTATTATATTCATTTATAATCATTTCAATGAGATATAATGTATAATTTTTCTATTTTGAGAGTGTTCGTTTCAAGGTTCCAATGTCGGATCAATTGGGGATAATTATTGATGTTCTTTTCAAATAGGAATAAAAATATAGAAGTTAAATTAAATGGTATTAATATAATTGTATAAATTTAAATGGTTCTAAGTATCATTTTTGTGTTCCGATATAGGGATGAATATTTTAGTAAAAACATGAACGTTAATCCGTTTGTTCATTTAGATGGATTTACCAACCATCATGAACTAAATTAATTTTACTTAATTAAATGACCATTAAAACATTAAAGAACATTAAATAAGTTATATTATACTTATTATAATCTTATTTAAGTATAATAATATTTTTAGGACCATCCTTGAAGGTGGTGGAGAAAAATGAAGTGCGTTGTTCATAGAGGCGATGAGCTACCCATATTGTAAACATAATTTTCTTTTTAGAATCTAAAAAATAGAGTGTATAATATTGATATTAAATTAAAAACAAAATCTTGTATATTTATGAAAACTTATTAATCATGTTGTATGAGCTAGGTGAGGAGAAGGAAAGAGAAGAAATTAATTTAAAAGAGGTAAATTGAGAATATTACCTCTTAAATGTCATCTCATTGAAATACCCTCCAAGGCATCTTGAAATGATATTTTGTTTGAAGAAAATTGAATCTATGATGGGGGGATAGTATTGGAAAGGTAATTGGATACATATGTGGAAATATATATGTCTTATAACATACAAGGAGAAGGGGTTGTGAGGGATGGATTTATAGGGGTAGAAGAGGGCTCTTTTTGAATATTATATTCATTAGTTTATTATTTTGGATGAATAATATAAATAATATTGATTATTATGCCTATATAAATTAAATATAAAATGATAATTCAAAATAATGGGTTATTTCATTATCAATGACTTAAAAATATATGTATTTAGCTTATAATGTAGAATATCGCATTTTAGCATATTTCTCTATTCACAAAAATTAAACTATTTTAGAAAATAAAAAAAATTCACCATAACCATTTTTTTACATGTAGATTCAAAAAATGAAATTAGTTTTAGGAAATTAATTTTATAAATATTATAAATTTAATTTTTAAATAATATCCCCATTTATTCAAAAAATACCAATTTTAATATTATGATCTATTTTTGGATCCTTTGAAAAAAAAATTATGGAATCATAAATTTGTCTTATAAAAATAATATAAAATAATAAGAATTTTTAAAACTATTTTATAAAAATAAACCTTCTTTTAAATAATTTTTTATTATAAAATTGCAAATAAAATATTTAGGTTTTACAAAAATACCAACACTTTATTTATCATTTTTAAAACATTTATATAAATGTATCATGGTATAAATGGATAATTTTTTATTTTATAAGATACCTTAATATTATTTTACAGTTAAATAGGTGATGATACTATTTTAACTATCGAGTTACTATTCCTAAATGGTCAGATTACCATTCCAATGGTTAGGTTACTACACCAATGGTCAGATTACTATTCCAATAGTTTGTTTTGTAATGGTCACATCAGTTACCTAATTGAAAATTAATTTTTTATTAGAAAAATCTATTTTAAGGGGTGAGGGGGAACCCATAATAGCATCAAAGACATAAATACATAAACTGTGCTCCAACAGTCAAAGATACATCAATAACCAGATCAAGGTAATAAATAAAATCTCCTATTCAGAATAAAAACATTAAGTCTAGCTTCCACCTTCCCATCACTGCTCGGCTAGCTATCCCATGGAGATATGAATGGGCCTGGTATTGATTAAAAAAGTCATGCCCTCTTAAACATCCAAATACAGATAGAAAAGGTCTGGTGAAGAATTCTTGCTTTGAACGTCATCTGAAGCATCCCATTGAATATGGTCGGGTAGAATAGAACCTTGAACATGGTCCATAGGCCACAAAATCATAGATCAAACAAAAACCATGAGAATCATTCACAAAGAAAAAAAAATCATTATTAAAAAAAGCATCAATTACATAGTCTGCAACCAGAACACTGGAACTACCACTAAAAGACAGTAAAAAATTATATGGTGATGTTTTTCCACTTACATATAGGTATGGGTAATGATATCATCACCCCTATGACCTTTTCCTTTCATCCTTTACCTATTGACATACCAGGAATTTTGATTTATATTCTACAATCTCATTTTTGATATTTTCGCATTAATAGATTTTTGGAAATATAGATACATCATTATTGTCCCTAGATGGATTGAGAAGGTTGAGATATGTGAATCATTCATAAAATCAGTTCTTATATTAGGATTTGATGGTACAAGTAGTAATGAAAATAATCTTACAAATCATTATTCATTAATTTTTAACTCTAAGTATTCCTATCTTCTTATAGCTTCCACCTTATTCTATATTTTCATATCATCATATTGAGAATCCTTTATCTTTTATAAAAGGGATGATTGAGAAATAATTTGAAAAAGGAATGATGTTGTTCCTTGTTTAACAATGCCCATGTCTATACTTTTAAAGTCTAAGAATATTGTATTCTTCTCAATTCTCATAATTGATAAGGTTTCTAGATCCTTTCTAGTTAGAGAATATTAAACATTATTTTATTTCTCAAGATGGATGGGTATTTAGTAGTTATACTCCTTGATTGTCTCTAACCATCTTCTGTAGAATATACTAATCCCATTCTACATGAATATATATTTACAGATCTTATGATCAGTATATATCTAATACTTATCCCCATGGAGATAATGACACTATATTTTCAATGAAAATATCACTACAACCAACTCCAGATCATGCTTTGGGTATTTATTCTCATGAAATTTCAACTGTGTTGAGGTGTAGGATACTAATTTATCATTCTTCAATAGTAAATAGTCCAAGAACTTATTTGAATCATTTATTTATACGATGAAAATTTCCCCACTTGAGGGAAGCATGAGTACGGGTGCAATGATAATCCTCATTTTAAATCCATTAAATCTCTCTTCACATTCATCAATACAGATTGACATTACTCCCTTTTGAGTTTTCATGGTTAACGAGTTTTTAAAATAACTAAAATTTTCTCACAAATCATCGATAATACCCATATAGTCTAAGAAAACTACAAATCTCTATTACAGATGTTGGTCTTGCACACTCCTCAATCACCTTTATTTTATAGGGGTCCAAATATATCCATTTTTTTGGTAATGACATGCCCCAAGAATGATACTCCTATATCAAGAACTCACATTAACTGTACTTTGCATATAACTTCTCTGTTTTCAAGGTGTTTAGAAAAATATTCAAATGCTCTCATGATACTACTTGATTTGAGAGAATATTAGAATATTATCTATAAATAATACCACAAAATTTTTGAGGTAATCCATAAAGACTCTATTCATTAAGTCTATAAATATTAATAAAAAATTTGAGAGTCTAAAGGGAATCACAATGAACTCATAGTGTTCGCACATTGTTTGCAGGGTAGTCTTTAGAATATCTTCCTTATTCAATATTAATTAGTGATATCCTAACTAAATGTACACCTTAGAGAAATATTGGGCCCCATAAAGTTTATTGAACAAGTAATTAATTCATGAAATATGATAATTGTTCTTTTTTATGATTTTTTAAGTTGATGATAATCAAAGTATAGGTGCATTGGGCCATCCTTATTCTTGACATAGAGGACCGGTGCACCCTATTATGAAGCACTCAATCATATGGAACCCTTTTATATATTATCTTATAATTGATTCTCTATTTCTTCCAACTCAATAATGGCCATTATATAGGAAGTATTTGATATGGAAAGAGATATAGGTATAAGTTCAATTGGGAACTAAACCTATCAGTATGTAGGAATATTAGATAATTCTTTAGGGAATACATTAGTACAATCCCTCACAATTGGAATGGATTCTAGCATGATTCTCTCCTTTGTCTCAAACATTTGATCTATATATGATTTCTAATAAGGAAATAGTATCCACACTTGAGATGAATAACATAAAGAAGATTCATCCTCATCCTTACACTTATATAAAATCGGAGGATGACTTAGAATGTTAAGAGTGATCACCCTCTCCTGATAGTTGATGTTTTCTTTATATAAGGAAATCCAATACATGACCATTATAGAATAAAACTATACTAAAGGAAGTAAGACATGATTTTCTGGGAAGTTCATTCCACAAACATTGACCGGGGAGGACTTACATATTAGTGACACAATAATTAGTCCATTTTATATTATCATAGATAGCTCAACCCCCATGTTTTGAGGTGAAATTTGAATAGTTCTACTAAAAATTAAAGATATGAAAGAATGCAAGGAACCAGAATTAAAAATTACATTCCCTATTTTTAAATTAATAACTAGTGTACTTATCACCAAATTGTTGTTAGGATCCACCTCAGTAGGAGTGAGAAAATAAAAAAATCCTTTCACTCCTGGAATTAGATGTTGTTATCATTGATTTTCTGCAAGAACCCTTTTCTAAGGGAATTGGATCATATAATGACCATATTTTTTATAGGTGAAACACTGTACTACAGGCTGAGTGTTGATATAAACTTTATTTTCTTCCATCACAGTAACGGGTTTCTTCATCTTGCCGTGAAATTTATTATCTCGATGCACCTCTTTTCCACATTTGAAGCATCCCTTGGTTCCCTTAAGATAATTTCTGAAATTTTTATTTCCACATTTTTGATAATAAGGATATTGGTTTTTATTTCATCTATGAGTTTAATCAAATGATCCCCTCGAGGTAAAATCCATTTTATGATATTTATCTCTAGGACCTCAAGACCACTAAGAGTCAACAATATGCATCTCGGCCATAAGGGTACAATGAAAAATATCATTATAGATTTCAAAGTCTCAAATCACTAAATATTTTAATAGAATTAATTTTATCCCACTAAATAAATTGTCCAACATACTTCTAGTGTTGATGAAAAAGCTAAAGGTATATATGTAACCTTTGTGAAGGTTTCCTTATATAAATAGATACCCTCATATTTCTTTCAATTTAGTATGAGGAACACTCTCTCTATTTTAAGGCAAAGAGTTTTTTGGAAAATATTTATTAAATAATATTTTCTTTAATTATTCCCATTCCATTGAATTAATTTCCTCTTTGGACTTCATGTTCTTGATCAATTTCTACCACTAATCGGCTTCCCCTTCCTTATGATAAACTACCATCACAAATTTCCCTTGTATAAATCAATGGAGGATGGAGAATATATTCTTAATTGAGTTAATCCATTATTTTTCAATGAGGTTATATGATGATTCACATAAGGTAGGAGGATTTTTTCATATAAAGGACTCGACCAAAACTTTATCTTTCATCCGTGATTCAAGTTATTATTTATAGCACAGGCCAGATGAGCCAGTAATTCGATGAAGTTCGCAAATCCTTATACCATAAGGTTAGTCATATAATTAAAGAAGTTTTCACATTTCCTATCATAATAGTTGTTGACACGATCCATCCTATTTCCCACCATTAATTAAAATAATAAAAAATTGTTTAAATTTCTCAAACTAAAAATTTTCCAAAGGGAAATTATAAAAATAGAAAGAATAACTTATAGAAGACACATAGATCCTAACTTATCAGACTCTAGGTCTCATTCTAGGTAATTCATTGTAATTTACCTATTAATTTTTATAACCTAAAAATTTATCAAATTACTTCATAATAGTTTGTAAAGAGTTTATGAATTCTCAAAATCATATCCCATGGGAGTTTCAAAATAGGTAGGCATTAATGCCTCTTTTTCATTAACCAAGTGATGACGTAGTTAATAAAAAATGAACCCTTTTGGGGTTATTACCACTAGGTACAACCATGATAGATCCATATACACTTAGTATCCACATAGGGATTTAATTTCTTGAAAAGAACTTGCTCTATAATTCACCAAAATTTCTAGATATTCTTATAGACTTCAAATTATCCCTAGGGATATCACTAAAGTATTCAAGTACTAATCCATAAAAATAAATAGTCCTATCTATGAAACCAACTATAGTGAACCAAGCCTTTTAAACATATAATTACATAATTTTTAACATAATCATCCAATAAACACATCCCAAAGATCACAATGCCTAATGTTTTTGGATGACTAGGTTCATAATATATCCAAAAAAACTACAATAGAATGAATTTATTTTAATCTACATAATGAGATACTAACTCCCTTTTATCACCTTAAACTGCCTAAGATAAACCATGGAATACATAAATAAAAGGGGTGTGTTAAAAGTCCCATTAATGGAATAAAAATGACCATGAATCATAAAATGTGAGTGAAAAGGCATAAAATGATATCATAAAATATAGGGATCATGATTAGTCATATGGATGAATAACATAAAGAAACATGGAATCATAATATCATGGGATTATTGGAAATTTTCAGTAATATAAAACATGAACTAAGAAATATTCAAGAAAAACCTCCAAGACAACATCATATGGTGGATAGAGTCCCAAAACAGATTAAATTTACTCCCTAATCCCATAGATAATGTCCAATGAGACAAAAACATTATCCAATGCATTTGAGTAATATTTTTAAAACACCATTATAACATGTTCATGCTTATGTGTTCCATAAAATAAGTCAATAATAAGGTATAAACATAATAATTACCCATGGAAAGAAATGGGTTTCATAATCTTGCCTAATATCATAATCAAATGAGATTTCATAAAAAACGTGTTTGAGGAATGAACTTAAGGAATGTATTAACCCATCAATAGAAGGTAGAATAATATAGGTATATATGTAAGAGACATATATACATAATTTATAATCAATATATAAAATGAAACATAGATAGTAAGTGAGTTAGAGAGATAAAGGTTATAACCCAAAGTAAAAGGGTGGTTCAGAGAGACCCCTTAGCATATGTTCAGATCCGTTATGAACTTGTACTTAATGTACCATATAATGAAATTTGATTAAGTAATTAATTAATTAAAAAACTTTTACACCAATATTTTATTTATTATAATTTTTATGTTCATTTATAATCATTTAAATGAGTTATAATGATTAATTTTGTTGTTCTAGGAGTGTTTGTTTCATGATTCCAAGGATGGATCACATTGGAGATAATTATTGATTCTCTTTTCAAATGAGACTACAATTCTAGAAGTGAAATAAAATGAAATTCATATAATTATATAAAATTAAATGTTCTCAAGTATCTTTTATTTTCTGACATAGGGATGATTATTTTAGTAAAAATGTTAATGCTAATTGGTTAGTTTATTTAGGATGATTTATCAACCATCACGAACTAATTTTATTTAATTTAATTAAATGATGATTAAAATATTATAAAACTTTAAATAAGGTATATTATAATTATTATCATCGTATTTACCTATAATAATATTTTTAGGACCAGTCTTGAATGTGGTGGAGAAAAATGAAGGGCATTATTCATGGAGGTGGTGAACCAACCATATTGTAAACAACATTTTCATTTTAGAATCCAAAGAAGGGAGGTTAAATTATGGATATTCCAAAAAAAAAATTACTATATAATTATGATACTGAATTCATCATGTCATGTTTTATGAGGGATTTAAGGAAAATTTAAGAGAATAAATGAATACAAAAGAGGTATATTGAGAAGATTACATCTTAAATGTCACCTCCTTGAAATACATCTTAAGAAACCTTGAAATTTTATTTGGAGGGTTCTAGTACAACTATGTCATGAGGGAGAGTATTTAGAATTGAATTTGGTATAAATTTTGAAAAATAAAAGGCTTATAATGTATGAGGAGAAGGGGTTGTGAGGGGTGGTATTTATATGAGGAGGAGAGGGGTCTTTTTGAATATTATATTCATTAGTTTATTATTTTGGATCAATACTATCAATAATATTGATTATTGTGACTATATATAGTAAATAGTTCATGTTAGTTAAAAATAATGGGTGGTTATATCAAACATTACTAAAAAATTCTTGTACTTAGCTTATAATGTGAAATAACATATTTTATTGTATTTCACTATTCACAAAAATTCAACTATTTTAGAAAAATGAAAAAAAATTCATTAACCATTTTTTGATGTTTATATTCCAAAAATGAAATCCAATTTATAAAAATATTTTTCAAAATATGATAAATTTAATTTTTAAATAATATCCTCATTTATTCAAAAAATACCAATTTTAATATTATGATTGATTTTCCGACCCTTTAAAAAATTAATTATGGTATCATAAAATTATCTCGTCATTATGAAAAAACATAATATTAATTTGTAAACCCATTTTATGAAATTAAAATTTAATTTAAATATTTATTTTCATTATAAAAGTGAAATTAAAACATTTATGTTTGAGAAAAATACCAACACCCAATTTATCCTTTTTAAAACATTTATTCAATTATACCATTGTATAAATTTATAATATTTTAAATTTTAAGACACATAAATATTATTTTACACTTCCATAGTGGTAATTTTATTTTAGCTATAAAGTTTTTTTCCCAACATTTATAATACAATTCCAATATTTAGGTTACTATTCCAATGATCGGATTACTATTCTGATGGCCAGATTTATAACGGTCACATGGGTTACCTAATTTATATAAATAACTCATATTTCAATAATTTTTTATTAAATTATATTTATCTTAAGGTTTTATATTTTAATTTTGAAAATCCATTTTGAATTACTAACATTCTACTTAATTTCTATACTCTTGTTGGCTAGTGCGATTATTTTGGGGGATCAAGCATATCCATATTTTCTTCTTCTTATAATTATCATCTAATTTTATAATTTTCTATTATCATAATAATTTTAATTATTATGGACATTTTTATTCTCTAAATATTGAATTCAAATTAATATAATAAAATGCAGTTTGTTTCATCATGTGGTGCAGGTGCTTTATACTACATTACTAAATATGAAACAATTATAGGAAGGGAAATTCCATTGGTGAAATTGTGGGTTGTTACAAGGTTAATATTTTCTATAACTACAACAAGTAAAAATTTTATTTGTATGAATTAGTTTATGATGAGAATCAAGAATTGTGTGAAGGGTGTGCTAAGTATTCAAATATTTGTTTTCTACTCAAGTTGCACCATAAAAAGTGTTTCTATGTAATTACTAACAAAGTGGTGTCACTGATTTTATAGTTACTTCATGATGAATTTGTTGAAGCTAAGATCCTTGTATCAATATATGAGATGATGAAAACTGTCAAAAAACTTGAACTTGATTGTATAAAAATATATGCATGTTCTAATGATTTTATACTTTATTGGGAAGAAGAGTCTGATAAATATGAATTTAAAGGATTCCATACAGGTGGATGAAAATAAATGTGTAGCAGTGAGATTAAAAATTGATGAAACCCTAGGGAAAAGCAGAAGAATAAATCTCTTATGAATTTATTTACTTACTTTTCTTTGAAACTACTTTTACAATGATTATTCATATCATCTAAGACTGATTACATTATGAAGTGGAATGCTTTGGAAAGTAAAACTAATTAATCAATGAGACATCCAAGAGATTTAATGTAATGAAATATGTTTGATTAATTATCTAAATATTATTCTTTGGATCACAATAATATTCATATGAGATGGATTTGGATGGTTTTAACCATTTCATTACTTTTGGTATATGGATAATTCTTTTTATCGCATATAATCTACCTATGTAAATGTGTATTAAGTTTTTTTCATTATTTCAATGATTATTAAATGAAAACAATTTAATGTAAATGAAATTAATGTATACCTTAATATTATAATCAATTAATTATATAAATTATGTGATTATGGCATAACACCATTTGACGAATCAGTGAGAAAACTATTCAAAATGCATGATGTTTTGAGGTGGAAAGCTAGTGAAATTATTGAACTAGTAAACTTATCCAGTTGGAACACTCATACTCGTTTTTACTATCTAGTTTGTAATTTTTATTTTGAACCTTAATGATTATATCAATGCATAAAATGGTGATTTATGTATCATCAGGGTATAAACACAATAAAAATAAAATAGAATATATAACATCCGTGAATAACATCACAACCAAGGAAAGTGATAAAAAATAGACAAACATCACAGGCGATATCAAATGATTTTTTTCATACATACTAAATCCCCCACGGGAGGATCATACACAAAAAATATAGAAGAATAAATTAAAAGGAGGATAAAATACTATCGCTAAGTATTCCTAAGCCCTTCTCGATCCAATCATCTAACTCTAACCTAGGAATCTAAAAAATGTTCACCATTAGGCCTTTCCCAAAACCTATACCTACGAACAAAAAAGGTGTATGCACGGGCACCCCAAGATCCATGGTGACCTAATAAGGGTTTGAGTACAACATAGTAGGCCACTACCAATGACATATATAAATAAAACTATCCTGATATCATTTTTTAAAAAAGTGATCAAATAATAAAGTACAATATGACTATTTAAAAATTTTAAAATGAAAGAAAAAAATAATGCCAAACCTGGGGGAAAAGTCCACCTGAGTAATATTACATACCAAATTCATCTAGTGTAAAGGTGTCTCTGAGAATTTCATGAAGACTGTGTCAACAATCTTTTGAACATGGGTAATATACCCATCCCTAGTACAAACTAGAATGGGGGGGGGGTAATATACCCATCTCGAATGCCCTAATGTCCTCCCATGGGCCGTGTTCACCCTATTTTTAAACATCAGTATCAATGTCCACCTAGGGGTCATGTTCACATGGTATTTTACCATTAGTCTTAGTGTCCACTTAGGGGCCATGTTCACCATAGGTTTAATCATTAGTCTTAGTGTCCACTATGTGTTTAACCATCACAGTCTATAATAGATAATACAAAAATCAAGTCACAAGGGTCATTTAACATTTTTATACTGAAACAATTCCAAATCCCATTACCCGAAACCATTCCAAAAAACAATTTTCAATTTCAAGGACAAATTCCATTACCAATATCATTTACAAAATACCATTCTAAACTACATTTCAAAAATACCCTTTCAAATTACAATTTCAATTACCAAACACATTTCATCAATTCTCATGTCATTTCCTTTTAAAATGATGAATTATGTTTCCCTTTTTACCTTTTCAACATTTTAATTTCAAAAACATAACAATATACCATTCAAAACATACCATTTCTATTTGAAACAACACCTAGTTAGATAATTTATAAGGTTAATCATCACAAAGTTTATTCACTTGGAATCACATTCCTCTAATGATAAAATCATATTGGGGGGGGGGGTGGTGATGACTATGGAAAAATTCCTCCTTTATACACTTGTTTAATATTAAGTTCATCACATGAAAAAATGGTGATATGAACATTACACACAATTATTATAAAAAATAAGACTATGAGTAAATTTAGGGACCACATACCTTATACTAAGATTCCACACATTAATCCCAAGGGATGATAACTTTCCAAGGCCCACGAAGGATCACATAACCACCCAGGAACCTTACACAAGCTGTAAATTCACTAACAAAAAATTATAATAAATTATAATTAATTAAATAATTAACTACAAAAAGTAATAAATGGAGAAAAACCTAAAAATTACTCTCAAAAAATAAAAATCATGATTAACCACTCACTAAAGACCCATTACGCACCCCTGACCAACTTCTAGGAAAAATCCCCAACCAAAGATACAAAAAAATAATAATAAAAAGATTAATTCAAGGAAAAAAACATATAAAATTGATGTCCCAACATACCTACATCAAAAGGATGTGTGAAGAAATTTGGATGTCATCTCAGGATCTCCTCTATGCAATTTACATGTAAGTCCCAAGATAAACTGGTGATTCCACCATACTTCGGTGGATTTTATAATGAAAACAAAAACTAGATAAATAAAAAATTATGGAGGAGGAAGGAAGATAATAATGGATTATTACAAAGAAATAAATTTATATTGAAATGATGAATAATTGAAAAAAAACCACCCCTCAACCGAGGGAGGAGGAGGAACCCAAGGAGAGGTCTCATCCATGTCACATGTACCAAACTGAGAGGGGGAAGAGGGTCTCCCCACTTAAACATACTAGGGGGAAATTTGGTGATTTCCCCCCCATTAAGCTCTCACCAGCTGACAGGTGACATGAATACTATTTTTCAGAAACCCTACCACCCACACTCTCTTGAAACTCACTTGAGTACATAACCCCCTTCTGATCCCCATCCCACAAAAAAATAATACTCTAATGAGGTGATCAAAATCTTTAAAAAAAATTTATGACATTGGCTTCAAAATATGACCCTCCAATATTTTATAAATATAAATTTCTCTAAAATTTTGAATACCCATATAAACACAAATAATTAGACTCCATCTAGTGGGGTTCAAGTAGTTTCATTGATTAGAAACCATAGTGGTAAGTTTCAAGGTTAAAAGAAAAAGTTTAATAACAAGAAATTTACAGGAAAACACATGATCTATGGAATCTAACAATGGAAACTGAATTAGTTTTTTTATTCCACAGGATGATAAAAACAATCCTCAAGAAAATCACTGGCCTTATAACTTATCAAGTAGAGGTAAAATCTAAACCTAATCCATGAAATGTCAAAATGTCTATTATCATTATTTCTGTGATGATATTATATCCTCTTGAGGATGATTTTGTGAGGGGGAATTGAAGTAATGTGAGATGGCTGTTCTCTTTTATTTACATGGGTGTGTATTTCTAAAATTTTAGGGAATACTTCTTTATGTTTTGTACAAGAATATTCCACATCAATTTGAAACATCATGTGGTCTAAGTGTCTGAATAAGTTGTTTTAAATTATATAAATGTAATTAAAAACATGAATCGAGGGGGTAGAAACTAGTAAAATGACCTTAGAGTTCCATCAAAATAATAGAACAAATACTGTTGATTTATTTTTAAAATATTGGAACTGAAACAACATCAATATAATTAGAATTTTTTTTGAGATGGACATAAATGAATTTTTAGTTTTTTTAAACTATAAAACAATTAAAATCCACAGTGAATGACCAAATATTGGATTGAAATAATAAAAATATGTTTAAATTATTTGTGATGTATATGAGAAAACAAAACATGAATTCAATATGTAGAGTTATTGGAATGACTCAATTACCTATTTTTGAAGATGATGAACTCTTTTAAAAACATGAAATAGTGGGTTAAAACCAATAAAACAACTTCATATTGGAATTAAATCATAGAAAAATTCATATTTTATTTAAATTTAATAACCAACTCTATATCAATCCAAGTAGTAGATTTTACAGGATGATAGTAACCACATGTTTAGTGTTTTAGAACATTTAAACAATAAATAAATGATAAAGTCTATAGAAAATGAACTTCTAATGATGGTAAATTATATTAAATATATCTTTGAATTATTTTTGACATGTAAGAGAAGAAAAAACATGAAATCAACATGTGGTGTGCTCAAAATGACTTAATAAAGAGTTTTTAATGATATTAGAGTATTTAAAAACATGAATCTGGGTCTTAAAACAAATAAAATAACCTTATATTACCATGAAATATTATAAAAAACACAATATAATAATTTTTTAAATATAATAACTAACGAAACATCAGTCGAAGTGTCAGTTTTCTCAGGATGACCATAAACACATTTTTTTGTTTTAAAACTCTATTACATGTGTATAATAATCAAAAGCATATAAAATGAATTATTATTAGCATTAAATCATATTAAAAAATATCTAAATCATTATTTTTGTGTAAAAGTAGATAAAATATGAATCTGATGTGTGGTGTGCTCAAAATGTCTCAATAAGTAGTGTTTAATGATATGAAATACTTTTAAAACATGCATTATGGGGATAAAACTAATAAAATGACCTCAATGTGATGTGAAATCATAAAAATATTACAATATATTTATTTTTTAAATTTATTAAATGAATTAATATCAATTCAAGTGGTGGTTTGTTTAGGATGTTTGCAAAAAAAAATTAACTTTACAAAATTCATGTTATAGTCAAAATTATAAAAAACAACCAAAAAATGTATGAAATCATATAAAATCTATCTTTAAATTATTTTTTACATGTATGAGTATATGTAACATCAATATGACATGTTTTGTGCTTGTAATGACTCAATAAACATTTTTAAAAGATACCAAAGTCTTTAAAAATGCACCGTAGGGGGTTAAAACCAAGAAAATGACCTCATATTTGAGTGAAATCATATGAAAATTACTGTAGATTTATTTTTTAAATTTAATATCTAATACCCCATAAATCTATGTTTTGGTTTTCTAAGGATGAAAATAAATTCATTTTTATCATTTAAAAACTATAAAACATTCATGTAACATTAAAAACTATATAAAATGACCTTAAAATGATGTGAAATCATAAGAAAACTATCCTTGATTTATATTTTATGTATAAAATAAAACCACATGTAAAATTAAAATTTTTTATACTTATAATCACATAGTAATTAGTTTTTAAAGATATCAGAGTCTTTAAAACATGCATTAGTGGATCAAAACCAAGAAAAAACATTGGATTGTTATGAAATCATAAAAAATCCACCATAAAATTATTTTTAACATGTATGAATTTATTATACATCAATAAAGGTGTCCATTTTTATAATATGTCTATAAAAACATTTTTTGTGTTTTAAAACTCTAAAATATGAGTGTAATGGTAAATACTATAAAAAATGACCTTAAATTGATGTCAAATCATTGTAAAAATTTCATTGAATCATTTATGACATGTATGAGTAGAAAAAATATCAGTCTAACATGTAGTGTGCTATAAATGTTTGAATAAAATCTTTTTAATGATATAAAAGTCTTTAAAAATATGTGTCAAAGGATAAAAACCAAGTAAACATCCTTAGAGTGCTATAAAATCATAAGAAATGGCTATATATTGATCTGTGAAATATAAGAACTTATACAATATCAATCAGAGTGGATGTTTTCATGGGATGTTTATAAAAAAAATTTAGTTTTTTAAAACATTAAAATATGCGTTTTCCAAAAAAAATAGATAATGGCCTCATATCAGTGTGAAATATTAAAAAAATTATCTTTAAATTATCTATGATCTGTATGAGTAAAAGGAATATAAATTCAAAGTGTTGTGTATTTGGAATGAGTTATTAATAAGTTTTAAAAGATATTAATGTCTTTAAAAACATTCCTTTGGGGGTTAAAACTAAGTAAAAAACCTCATGTTTGAGTAAAATCATAGGAAAATGAATGTTGATTGATTTTTGAAATGTAATAACTAATGCTATGTCATTTAGAGTTTTGTTTTTAATGGGATGGTAGTAAATGCATTTTTAGTGTTCGAAATCTCTATAAACTGAGTGTAAAAATTAACAACATAGAAAACAACCTTGTAATAATAATAAATCATGAGAAAATAGTCACTAAATTATTTTTGATGAGTATGAGTAAAAAAGCATCAAATTGATGTATGATGTGCTCTAAATGAGTCAATAATAAGTTCTTAAAGATGTTAAAATAATTAAATACACTCATTATAGGGTAAAAAAATGAGAAAATAAACTTTTATTTCTATTAAATCATTATAAATCTTCCATAGAATGATTTTTTAAATTTCAAAATAGATGAAACATTAATCTAAGTGTCATTTTTTCCAGATGTCTATAAATGTTTTTTTGTGTTTCAAAAATATAAAACATAACTTAACCTTTAAAACCATATAAAATGAATATTAATTAGCATTAAACCATAGATCAAATATTATTGAATCATTTTTACATGTAAATGTAGGCATAACATCAATAGGATATGCGGTATGCACAAAATGTTTGCGTATGCATTTTTTAATGACAGGAAAGTCTATAAAAAGGTGTTTCAGAGGGTCAAAACCAATAAAATGACCTCATAATGCCACGAAATCATAATAAAATAACCACATATTTATTTTTTAATCTTACTAATTTAAACCATATCAATTTGAGTGGTAGTTTCCTTGGGATTCTTGTAAAAGTATTTTATTGTTTTCAAACTCTAAAACACATGTGTAACGGTCAAAAACCACTACAAACAACCTCTACTTGGTGTGAAATCATCTTAAACATAAATTTGAATTATTTTTTATGTGTATGAGTAGATATAACATTAATTTAACATGCAATGGTATTAGATTAACTCAATTAGCAATTTTAAAATATATCAAAGTCTTTTAAAAAATTTCTTAGGGAGTTAAAACCTAGAAAATGATCTTAGATTTGAGTGAAATCATTAAAAATGACCATAGATTATTTTTTTGATATATATAAATAGATTACACTTCAATATGAGTTTTGGTTTACCCATGATGATAATGAACAAAGTTTTACTATTTTAAAACTCCAAAAGACCTGTGTAATTATTAAAACCATAGAAACAAACCCTGTACCATTGTGAAATCATGGGAAAACCATTTTTGAATTATTTTTGATATATTAGAGTAGAATACATATCAAATTGATGTTTGGGGTGCTCGAAATGACTCAATAATAAGATTTTAAAGGTATCAAATTCATTAAAATCATGCATCAGGGGGTCAAAACCAAGAAAATGACCATGGATTGCTGTGAAATCCTTATAAATCCACCATATAAAGTTTTTTAAAATGTTGGAACTAAATCCATATAAAAAACATTTAAAAATTGTTTTTCATTCACTTCATGCACACCACACATCAGTTTACAATCTACTTAGATTGTTTTACACTAATTCATTTCATGTTTTGAGAGTTGAATAATATCTGAAATAGGTAATATTATGTTCTCAAGGTGTTTTGGGTGAGAATGAAGGCTAAATTTCAAAGTGAGTTTCCATATTTTCATATTTTATGTGATATCTGGGATGACATAAAATTTTCTTTATGATTAAATTTCATATGTTTGATTAAAAAAATAAAAAATGTTATGTGATTTGTTTTAATATATTCTACGCCCATTCCATTTCATATTCTTTTTCTTAAATTTTTTTGTGTTTATTTTTAGTCATAGATTATAGAAATAGGTAGGAGGCAGGTTTTTCTAATCCATGACGCTGTTCATAAAAAATTCATGATTCTTATAGTTTTTAATGGTATGGTTAAGAATTTTTATGGTTTCTACTGTATTTTTTTTATTATGTTCAGTTGTTCTGATTAATATATTTTTTATATCAATTGATATGACGATGATAAGTTTGGTTTCATGTATGATGAGTGAATCTATAGAGGTGGTCAAATGTGTTAGAGAGGGAGATATGGAAGAAATGACCAAGGTTTAATGTAGGATGTTGGACTTATTCTATATGTATATGATTACATAGCTTATGAATGATGAGTTGAGGGTGGATGTATGATTGATTGTCATGGTTATATGATTGAGGTTATATTTTATTTATTGTTTTATGTTTTTTAAAATTTAGTTACATTGTATTCTGTATAATTTTGTTTTTATTTTTATTTTTTTTAAAAATGTTTAGCGATGATTTCTAAACCACTGTTAATATTTATAGTGTTAGTTCCTCTACAAAATTATATTTTTTTATTTTATGTTTTTATAGTGGTTCTCATAAACAACCATAAAATTAAACCACCAATATGTTATATAGTAGTGATTAATTTATTTTTTCTTAATTTATTAAAAAAATCAGGACAGAAATACCTGCTAAATGAATAAAATACCCCGATAAATATAAAAAATGACAGTTATCTACACCACCAGAAATTTTTTACTGATAGTAAAATATACTATGATTTCAATAACCACTGCTAATTTGTTTCTCGATGATTAAAACTATTTCTAAACCTCATTTTTTTATAATATAACTACAAGTGTATAATTTCAAGAAACTGTTGTACCTTAAAGAGGATTCATTAGAAACCCATTGTAAAAACAAAATTAGTGGGAAAAAATGTACTCTTAAGGACTGTGGTATATTAATGTGCCTCAGTAGGCTTCTTATACAACCGTATAAAGATATATACATACCATTACCCACCTAAATATCCCCAAAAATTATAATATTAAAGAAGTACCGAATAATAGTTTTAGTATAAAATTAGGCATTGGTGACCACTAAAGGTGGCCGTTGGAGAACTTTTGGAATTTTAAGTGACCTCTTTAGCAATATCACTATAGAGGGTCACAAATAATCATTTATGATCACTTATATTAATGGTCCAAAATTTAATTTTTTAAAATAAATAACCTACTTGGATGGTGGGTTTATGATTCTAGATTGAGATTAGAGAAAGATATAGTGGAAATGAGGTCATTGGAGAGAAACAATGAGAAATGGTTGGAGTGGTTTAGTCGATAGTGATTATAACACCAATGAAAAAGAAATGGTGATCAATAATAAAGGTGTAAGGGGATGGGTGATGATGATGTTGGGATAAGAAATAGTGATGTGGGGGTGGGGGTCACATCAGGAGTGGGGGAATACAATGACAATGCAACACCCAGAGATTTAATATATATTTTTGTGACACCAAATAGTTTCTTTTAACCTTTATTTTGTTAAATTTTAATTAATTTTAGTTTAGTTTAAAATTTTATATGTATCAGTATATGGATTTTAAAAATTTTAAAAAATTTATTCTGCACATGAGTTTTTCATATTTTGGAGTAACTATGTGAAAACCATGAATGAGAGTCTGTTAATGAGATAATTTCATTAAAAATAGTTAATTTATGGTTATATGGGTCATGCAGGGTCTTAGGGGGAAACTATGTATAATGGTTCTTGGTGTCTAGTGTGGGTAACATGACTTCACCATGTGGGTAAACCATGTAAGTTTCCCATAATTTTTTTATTATCTAATTTTTCCCTTAATAAAAAACAAAAACAAAATCTCTACCTCACTCCCCTCCTCTTCCACATGATGCAACACCCCCTAAGAGAGCCTATGCATGATGATTCCTCCTATACTCCCCTTATATATCCATCATTACTCATCTTTTCATGTGTAACCTGAAAGGACTAATAGAGATCTATGTGGTAAATGATAGGGGGAGTAGGTTAATTAGTGATATTATATTTTTATGTTTTCTTACTTCTGAATCAACATTCATATTTGATTAAATAGAAATTATTTTGTAGAAAAAAAACTAGAACACCCACAACAACACAAGTATTTACCAGGTTCACTAATCAATAGGAGTAGCTAGTTTTTTTACCTGGTTTGAAAATATTTCGATACCAGAAAACCACTAGAAAAAAATCCATACGGTTAAAATAAGTAGGAAATGTACCTACACTTTTATAGAAATATAATAAATTGATAGTTCATTTTCTCCTAACACAGATAAATGCTATAATTTTTTTAACAACTGTAGGAACCTTCACCAGTATACTTTAATACATTTTCAACATGATGCTTAAAAATTATTTACACTTTCCTTTATTAAAATTTATTCTTATTACTCACTTTCTTGTACAATAGAAAGAAAAAACTTATGTGCTAAACTACCCATTCAATCACTTCTTCATCTGGTAAGTCCATCAAGTATACTACATCTTGTAATCCCCTATCTGTCTGATTGCCTCGGCACAATATTATCTTGATACCAAATAACCTCATATTCGATCAATATCCTTTTAATTCTAATCATTTGATACTAAATGATATGAAAATATATCTGGTATCCTTTAGACAGATTCCTTTCACCTTGTTCATTTTTTAACTCTTCACTTATGAAACACTTCATCCAGTAATCATGATTCATATTTTTCAACTCAATGCATCTTCACCCATATATATAAGTATCATTCCTCCAAGAATTAACGAAACCACATGAACTTAAAATCCAAATAACTACTTAAAATATTTAAATTATCTAATCAGAAACAACCTTCCTTTTACCAGATTAAAATATTTTAATAATTAGGATATTTTCTTAAGACTTGGAATCAAAATTAATCTTCAAACTTTCCTTAAGAATCATCAATAATCAAAAAACTCCTCCATGATTTTAGGAATACTGATTGAACAGTACAAAATTTTCACGTTTATGAATTTATAGATACTTTAAAGTCTTTTGAACCTTTTGACTGGTATATCTTCATAACATCCTTAGAAATAATAAAACTCCATTCATTTTTCATGAACAACTTCATAGGAATATCTCATAAGTCTTTTTATATACTATACCTCCATTTTATGACTTGAATGAGAAACCTTCGACTATTTCAATCGCATTAAAAACTCTGATGTATTAAATTTATAAAAAAATATTTTTCTTATGAGTAAGAGGTTTCCATATCATTATTATATAACCTATTTAATTAATACACATTATACCAGTTTTTATGATAAAATTTGTACATAAGAAATCATTCCTCTATCTGATGAACATAAAAAAGTTCATTCAGTGGACTCATATTATTTTCTCCAACTAATGAGATTATGAACTCTTATCTGTTAGATATACTATTTATGTTGATTTTTTAAAATTTCATCCAATAAAATACATGTGATTAAATTTCTTGAAGGCCTCTATTAGAAATTTCCTTATACTTTCTCCGATCACTATCCTATATAAATGTTTGATTGATAACACTATGTCCTAGAAAAAATTCCAAAATTCATCAGATTTGTTCAATCTGGTGTACTTTACAAAACTCTTCAATATGTTGTTCTTTAGAAAACTTCATAACATATGTTTCTATTGGATTTAATTTTTTTTTAAAGTATATTGGATTGAACAGTATTGTAAATTTTTGACCAATAACATTCTGTACCATGAGAAACATTGCATGGGAACACCATTTTCATGGTACATTAATAATAGTAAATCATCACCAGATATAAATTCATTGAACATTTTTTCCAATGGAACTTTTTGAAAATTCTTGGATAAACATTCTGAATAATAGTTAGTTCACTAACATCCTATTGATGAATTCTATAAATTTTACGTGAGCCACTAGACTCCATCTGATCACATTTGTAACTCATCAAAGTCAAGTGATTTATTTACTCAACCATGTTAAGTTTTTTACATTGATAAAAAAAATAAAACATCCAAGACACAATTATTATTTCATAACAATTGAAACCAACATCTTATTATCACAAATTACCAAAAAAATATTCATATCCCAACATTCTCCCCTATGTATTTTATTGTCAACCGAGGAATATAAATCACTGAAACATTGAAACCTTAAACATGGTTCACATATCCAATAATTCGATATTTATGTGATTGAACATGGTATAGAAAAAAATAATCATTGAATATTAATACCATAATTTACATAAAATATTATTTAAGAAACTTTTCATAAAATTATTTAAATCCGAAATATTCCTGAGAAACTCTTCAAACATATATTTTCAAACTTCTTTCATTATAACATCTTAGGAACTTATAAGAAAAAAATTTCTGCATCCACTTCAAAAAACTGTTAAAACAATTCACACATGTTGAAATAATAGATTACCCATTTTAAAAACTCCCCCTAAATATATACTCTTCACTAAAAAGGTAAAGTAAAAAACAAATGGATATATTTATGTTATAAATTACCCCACATTTGAAAACACTATCTAAAGACAAGATGATATAGAGGGGAATATCATCATGTACCTTATTATTGAATAAAGGGAGGCCGTACTCCCATTATCAACCTCATCATCTAAAATGTTTCCCTCAATGATTGTTTAGTGAATATATCAATAAATTTATACGTTCTAGGAAAAAAAAATCCAATATTAGATTATTTTTTCCATATTTTCTCTGATGAAGTGATATTTAATGTCAATGTTCTTGGATTGAGAATATTATATAATATTTTTAGTGAGATTTGAAGTACTTTTATTATAAAAAAAAGAGAAGGGGTAACTTCACATCTTTAAACAAATCCTCTAGTTGTGACTTCATCCCTAATAACTATACTGCAACTTGAGTGGTATCAATATACTTAGCTTCATCCATAATGGGATTTACAGAATTTTTCTTATTTATATGAAAAAAAAAATTCCCGATAAGAAAACACCACCAGATGTGGATATTCTATAATCAATACAAACTTCCCAATATCCATCAGTATAACCAAATATATCAATAATTCCCAAGATATCATATTGCATTCCAAAATATATTGTACTTTTAATATATCTAAGAATAATTTTCGAGCAATAAGATGATATTACTTTAGTATAATTTGATAATTTACACAAAGAGTTACAACATACACTATATCTAGCCTTGAATAAATTAGATGTAATAGGCTTTCAACCAAATTTTTAAACTCTTTAAGATCAACCACCTTTCTCTCCCCATATTTTGAAATTTTCATTCCCATAAAAAAGGTGTGGAAATTGGATTTGAATCTTCCATGCTAAAAATTCTCAAGAGTTCCTTAACATAATATTCGTGAGATAGAAAAATATATTTTCTCTTTTTAGAGATTTGTATGTCAAGAGTGTATTTAATTTCTCATAGTATGGACATTTAAAATAACTTCTCCACCCTTATAATAGAATTTTACCATGTTTCTTTATCATTCCTTGTGAATATGATACCATCAATATAAATAATTAAAATGTGGTAAACCTATTTATTTTCTTTTATATATAGAATACTATTAACTCTTCCCTTCTTAATGTTTAAATTACTTAACCTAGTATAAAATTTAGAATACCAATCTCTCAGATCTTATTTCAACCCAAACAAATACTTATTTGATGTGCACACAAAACATTCATCTTTACTAAGAATATATCCATACCTTTGTTTAATATAAACTTATTTTTCAAGGTATCCATTAAAAAAATGTATCTTGAAATCCATTTTGAATATTTTATATATTTTTTGTGCAGTGTTTTAAAGAAAAATTCTGATAGTTTCAATCCTTTTTACTGGGTAAAAGGTCACATCAAAATCTATACCTTAAATTAATGAGTAAACTTTAAAAACTAACAATGCCTTGTTTCTTATCACTTATCCTTTTTCATCCAACTTGTTTTGATAAACCCATCCTGTTCCTATCAAATTTTTATTTTGTGGTTTTGGTAGAAGTTACCATTTATCTTTTTTGTTGATCTGATCTAGATCTTAATTCTTGGTATCAATCCATTTTTAATTCTCTAAAACTTCTTCAATATCTCTTGGTTCTATCTATTAATACATGGCAAGTATGTGAAAATTACCTCAATTTTCTTATGGTTTGAAACTATTAGATTTGATCTAAAATAGTGTTTTAGACTTCAAATTTATTCCGTGTCCTAGGATATAATGAACATAATTTTTCCTCATCACTTGTGATAGCCAATTCCAAATCTTCATCTTGAATAGATTCGAAATTTTTACTCTTATTAAGAACTTTTTCGTACTATTTAATAACAACATCTTCATCACCCCTTTCATCTATGTCGATAATTAGATGCGAAACTTTCTTATCATAATTTTAAATAAATTTCAAATATTTAGACTCAACAATCATACATTTTTATTTATTGTTACACTTATGTCCTCTACTATTAGGAGGGTAACTAAGAAAAATTTCATCAACACCTCCCCGATTAAACTTTCAAAATTCCCACCCTTGGATTTGATAATTAAAGGATCAAAAAACACTCTAAGGTATTTTAAATTTTGGGGTTTATTTCTAATAAATCTCGTAAGGATAAATATTACAGTTTTTCTAATAGAGACATCAATTCTGAATATGAACTACTGATCCAAAATCTTGCCTCTAAAATAATAAATAAGTATTATGTTTAATTAACATAGTTTATGCCATATAAACCAAATTTATATTTATTCTTACTAAAAAACCATTATATTATGGTGTGTATGCTCCACTAAATTCATAATGAATGAAATGATTTTAAATATGGACTTTTAAAATTTTAATTTGTTTATTCATTACCCTTTTTAGTATGGATCTTCATTATGGAATAAACACTTTCCTCTTTAGTAATTCTTCTAAAAATATTAAACATTTTGAGAGCCTCTGAATTATGATTAAAAAAAAATACATGTACTATGAGTAAAATCATAAATAAAGGAATTAAATTACTTATCTTCATTCATTGATTAATTTATCATTTGATCACATATATCATAAATTATAATCTACAGGGGATGAGTTGAGGTATCTCAACTTTCTTACATTATGATTTTGTAATCTTCCATTTATAGCATATTTAACAATACCAGTATCTTTTACATTTCATGTTAGGAATATTACAAATACTTTCTCTCCTTTTTAGATTTGTCGTATTCCTTGGACACATATGCACTAACCTCTTATACCATTTTTAATTTGAAATAATCATGCTCATATAGCATGAACCCTGCACATCAGCAACTTGAAACAAAATTCCTTTAGTTCATTTTAATTTTGAAAAAACAATCCCATATTCAAGTAAATTAATAAAAAACGAACTCTTATGAAAGAAATACTTTTTTCATTCATCAGAGATTTGTAAAACACTTAAAAAATTATGTTTTAGTTCATTAACAAATAAGGCTATTTTGGATTTTAACTTTTGTTGCCTAATGATAGAAGATCCAAAACCTTTGATTCTGAGAGACTAATAATTTCTTAATTTCACTATCCCTTTTTTTATTCTTTAAAATTATTTAACAAAATCAAATATAAAGTCATATATAAAGACCACTCACTATGAAGTATCCATCTTAATTCTCCTTTTATATATTTAAGAGAAATTTTAACAACTAAAGCCTTCTGATTTTATTTTTCTTCCTTCTCCTAAATATTTTGATATTATATATATACATTTTATGATATGGTAACATAAAAATATACTTTAACAATATTTATAGGTTTATTTGACCCTTTAAATAATTTACCATGGCCATATAGGGGTTTTAATGATTTTTATGGTTTGAGGTGTAGTGATATTACTATAGCTAAGGAAAGGCACTATTGAAGGATTTTCAATTGGGGATGAAATATTTTGGGTTTTAGAGTTTATTTTATAAAAATGTTATATATTATTTTTTTATTCCAACTTATTTTATTTTGGAATGATTATTCAAGCCTAAATTTAAATTTTTTTGACTGATATTCATTAAAAATTCCCCCTTACTTGATCCAGTTCTTGAGTAAAATAATAATCTTTGAGAGTTTTTGAGAATTATAATTTTTTTAGAAATTGGATTTAATATTAATTTTTAATGGAACACTTAATTTTTTTAATTAACTAAGAAGACATAAATTAATTTTGAAATTTTAATTTTAATTTTTTTTGATTAATTTGGGAACTAACATTCTTAAATTTATTAAGTATTAAGCTTTAATTATTTCAAATATTTTTGAAATTAAATAGAATACACAAATTAAATTTGAAATTAAAACGACATGATTTTTTGTGAAAATAAAAATTTGATCAGAGTGTGAACATTTAATGATGAAAATTTGATCATTTATTTGATAAATTTAATGAATTTGAAATTACGTGTTTAAATGGTGAAAAAGTGATTTTAAATTGTTTTATCATTTTAATTTTAAAATTGTACAAAAAAATGTGTGCCATTGGTCACTCAAATTTTATAAAAGTCATGGATCGACCATGAATTCTCTTTGTTTGGTTCTCCAACCATTGAAAAAATTAAAAAGTGGTGGATTTTCCACACCAAAAAACCAAGAAACTGCATTTGTACCAACAACCAAAAATTATTTTTCAAAAATATTCTAAAAGTTATAGGGCCTATTGTGGAGTGACCACAAGAAGTGATTTTCGAGCCACTATGGATAATTTTTTGAAAAAATGATGGATCAAATACACTTATGAAGAGGGGATATGGGAGCGATATTTGGAAAAGGAATTTATCAACCACATGAGAAAAAGATCAATCGAAACCATAAAATTTGGAAAATGGATAGACCCGCCTTCTAATAAAAAGAAGAGGTTGTACCTTGTATGTGGAATTAACCATGATAAAATGACCAAAATTTGGAAAATTCATGGAGTTTATCGACACAAAAAAATACCAGCAACCTCACATCTTCTTAAGGATGATCATCCCATTCGACCGTGCCTCCCTTTTGCACAAAAAGAGATCTGAAATTGAAACTCATAATGGGGGTGAAGCCAAAACAGTCATTGACATTGGTATGTTCAGTATAAATGATCACCACACCATCACACACCACCATGGAAGAAAATAAATGCCCAGTTCTATAATAAATATCCAAATATATCATCACATGAAGATGTTGCTAAGGTGAGGACTTGATATCACACCACCAAGCACCGCTACACTGTTCGACACCACCTAAAAACCTCGTTGCCACCAAACTAAACCATATATTGATAAATATATGGAATGGATCTCACCAAACCATTATAAACCAATGAGTATAAAGATACATGCCTAAGGAGGATAGTTTGAGTCTTCAAAATTTGGTGTATTTTAAAATTGATGACTAAATTCTGCCACCCTTTATATCTGAGAAAAATTGAAGCCACATTTTCCATTATCATCGAAGATCACCATCTAATTCCACACACCTTAAGAATAAAAAGACTATATAATATTGAACTGTCACTAAAAAATAGTCATGCCACTAGAGAATCTTATTCTGTCACTGAAGAAATAGATGCACTACTAGAGAGGATGCCGAGCCTAAACTCAATGATATTTCTATAGAATCCACCCTATTGAAGATTAATATTCCACTAATGAAGTCTAAACCAAATTATGAATGAATAAGATAACTATAAGGATAAAAATATCCATAAACATGATAATAAATATGAAAATAATTTGAGTTTAAGATTATCATGATGAAGAAAATCAGAAAATTGAGAAACATAACCTGAAGAAATGGAAGACAACATTAAAATCCAAACCAAATCCAAGAATGGATTTCACACTAAGAGGCACCCTGACCCAAGTAGGCTTATATTTTATTTTTTTAAAGCCCAATTTTTTTAGCATCCATACCCATTTAGATTACACTTTTTACTGAAATTCTTATCCCAACACAGATGGCATCTATTTCCCCTAAGAAAAAGAAGGAAACATCCCGTGAAACTATGGAGAAACAACACATTTCTATTCAATAATTCATAAATATGTACAAAGAATTATCATCGGGGGATAATGTTTCAATATAAAATATTCGAGTACATGACTTGAAAAAATTATCATTGTAGAACCTTTTCCGTGGATACCATATAAAAAGACAAAGTGGGCTCTAAATTTGAGGAATGATTCAAAAATTTTGAGTTCATTGTAAGGGATGATTGTGCTAATCACAAGGATAGGGATGGAGGATCAAAAAATGTATATAATATCTTTATAAAATAGGAACTATTAAACAAATGGAAAGATATATCTCTCCCTTATTAGTTATTATCAATTCAGACTCACTACTAAATTATTCTTGTTTTTCCTCTCAAATTATTACTATAACAAGTCTAGTAATGGAACTATAAACCATTAGAGTCTAATCTGAGGAGACTCCTCTACCCCCTCTGTTAAAGTATTCTGTATTTTTACTATTTTGTGTTAATATCCAGATCTCATATAACTATTTATATAATATGAGATTTATTATTTATTTCCTTTTGAATTAATATTATCTTCATCACTGAATCACACACATAATCCATATAGGTATTCTCTATTTCTTGTGATCTGGAGAAGTGAGTTGACATAAGGGAAATTATATATTTATGATTAGTGGGGTAAGGGATATCAGAGTTTTCACTAATTTTTCATTCCTCACATTGAACTGAAAATTCAAGGAGAGAAAATTGAGTGAGATCTCACTTGATTAAAGAAAAAAAGGAGAGTAAAATTGGAATAGTGTTTTAACATGGTAGGTAAGGGTATGCATTATGTTAGGACACTTCTTATAAATTGATTTTAAAACCAATAAAATCTATTCTTCCATTAATTTTTTTAACAATTGAGACCAAAAAATTAAATAAAAACACACCTATATCACTATCCACTCCAGATACAAACCCAAATCCCATTACTAATACATTTTATTCAGGTTCAAAATTATTTTTATGATCACCCATCAATGAATGTACATCAAACCTAGAGTGATTTCTGCATAATATAGTGTTTTTTGTAATTTTTTTCAATTATTTCAAATGACCAGATCCATTTCTTCAAATATCATTGGTTTTGATCTTAACGTTGAGAGAAAAATTCTATCTAGAATCCATACTCTTAAAATAATATAATAAGAGGAAAGAGAGTTTGTAACCATTCAATTGACTAACTATATTTTCTCAATTTCTTCAACCATTAGAGATATATAAGGTATGAAAAAAATGGAAGATAATATGGCTCTAGTGAACATAAATTTGAGGGAAATTTATGAATTAATTTTAATATCAATAACAAACAATTTCAATTTAATGATCAACAAGACAATGATCTCAAAACTAGAATGATATATATTATACCTAAATTTTATGGATTTATAGGTGATGGCCCTAATATAAATTTAAGATCATTTAAATATTTATGCAGTGTATTTGAACAAGAGGAGTCAGCGAGACTCAAATTAGTAGGAAGTCTTCCCCTCATCTCTTAAAGGTGAAGCTAAGGAGTGTCTCTATAATCTGTAACCTGGAGAAGTTACCTCATGGGATGAACTATAGAGGTAAATCCTCTATAAATTATTCCATGCTTCATGGAGTGATTAACTAAGAAAATATATCTATCGAATCTAACAAGAAACCAGATAACCTCTCTATGATTTTTGGGAAGGGCTTAAGAAATTGACTACCTTCTACCCACAACAGCCCTACAAAGAACAAAATTTATTGGTATTATTTTTCCAAGGTTTAATGAAAAATGATTAGAACCTACTATAAATTTCTTTGGGAGGATAATTGATTGACTATTCACTCTTTTAATTTATTGAACTCATTGAGATAATCTCCAAAAATTTCTAATACTTTAGTATGAAAACTGAAACTAGAGTTGTTTATGGGGTAAAATTTATATCATGTTTTTTTCAAAAAAAATTTGTATAACTAAGCTCTCTTGTGAGATATCTATTTATGAATGAATTTAATGATTCTTAACCCATCCCCCCATAAGGGTCCTCCCACTCCATTATTGATAAGATAAATATATATATATTTTGGATGAATTTACTTGGGATTTATTTAGGTTTTATAATATGATTCCTTGGATTTTGGTTTATTTTTGTAAGAAATAGGTGTTAAATCTTTAAATGAGTTAATTCTATAATTTCAACAGTTTCATATAACACACATCATGAATCTAACTTATGATGTGTAATCCTTAGATATTGTTTCCTTTCAGACCGAAGTCCGGGCTACGAAACCATTACAATTCATGAATCATCTAGCCAAAAATGGTCCAGGATGTGAATCATGTACACAACATAATATATTTAAGTGGAACCTGAGATTAAAAATTCAAGACATAAAGTTTGGAGGATTCCAAATAAATCAATGATATTAAAGATCCGATTACACTACGTGAAATTAAATTACATGTCGTGAAAGTTTTAAGGAATAATTAATTTAAGGTGAACTCACACCATGAAATAATTACATGTAGTGAGATGATCATGCCTATTTATATTCTAGAAACTAGACATTGGAATAAGTTTGGCCAAAATTATATATTTTATTTTATATTTTCTTTTCATGTACCTTTGAAAACCTAGTTTATTTCATTTTCTTTTCTACTTTGATCATCCTTTTTTTTGTTGTGCTTCATCTGAAGGATTTGTGTGTTCTTTTTTCTTATTCCAAACCTTACTGATTGAAATAAAAATTGTCATAATTTTTCCATTTAGTAATTCAAAGTCAGTGCGTTGGTTGATTTTAATTTATTTAATTGTAAATTTCTTCAATTGTGAACTGCTTAATAAATATGATGATTTTACTTCCATTTTCTCACTAATTTAATATTTTCAATACCATGTTTGGATAAACTTATTAGGGTTAGGGGTCGAGAGTAAGGATAGTGTAAAACAAATTAATTCTTAAAATAACAATTTGGTAACCATTTGTCTAAAAATTTAGTTAATAACTCATGTTCATCAAATTATTTTATATAGCCACGATCAGGGGAAGTGAAATAGAAGTACCCTAATCTAATTAGAGTTAAGAAGACTAGGAACAAAAACCTATGATACTTTTTGTATTGGAAAATAAGATTTATGAACTTAGGTTATTGACAACCTCTATACCAAAGAGTAGTTTTCCATCTAGATAGATCCAATTGGTTTGACCAAAAATAATAGGTCACTTTCACACTCTTTTTAATCCTAAGCCACAGGACCATCCAAAGATGGATTTAGGAATACCCATTGCATAAGATCCCTGAAATTGACCTTGATCCCTCTTTTATCATCTAAAGATAAAATTCTATATTCTTAGTTTTTGAAACTCAAACATTCAGAGTCACATGAAAAATTCACAGGAATGGTTGTAATTTGTAGGTCAGTTATCATGCCAAATCTTTCCTATGGGTTCAAACCTGGACATCCACTATCCTACATTTCTACAGATTAGTGCTAGTTGGGTTTTATAAATTTATAATTTTATCATTCTCATGTATAATGAACATTTCTACATGGGCCAGTCAAATTATAGCTTCATTTCAATGGAATAAACTATTTCTTTGGCATAGTGACCTTTGGTGAAAACCTTCGATTTCCTAACTCTCCTCCTCTTATTTTATTTTTATAATTTACATGCATAGATTATCTTTTCTATATATTCCCTATCAGCTAGTGCATGAACCAAGACCTTATGACTAGTTCATGAGGCCCAAAAACTTGAGAACCACAATCTTTTGATCATGAAATTGAAAGATACCTTTCTAAATACCAACCTTAAAACATGGAATATTGCATAAACCTTGAGCCACACAACCTTAAAAATAATAAATATATAACACTTGGATAATAGGGAGAGAGACCATTGTGAATGGAGTGCACTACTATGGACTAGAGTTTTCCATCCAATAGTGGTGTTTCACACTACATTATTCAGAATCCTATAAAGGCACACACTTTTGTGATTAAAACTAGTATCATTAAAAATATATAGAACATGATAAAATTTAGTGTACTTTAGAGGGATGACACATAAAGGAATATTTAGAGATTATTAGAAGTTTGTGACGCATTTAGATGTTTAGTTGCATCTTCTAATGCCATCAACCTTAGATTTTCCCGCTTATCCTTATGTGATAGAGCCATGAATTTTCAAAAAAGTGAAGTTCCAAAGTCCATTATGGCTTGGGATGATCTATATAATAAATTACTTAAAAAATAATTTCTACTCATACTTACTTGGAAACTTTGGAATGAAATCCAAATTCATCCAGTAGTATGTATAATCTGTGTAGGAAGCTTGGGATAACATCGGATAATTGAATTGGAAGTTCCCACATCATGGACTTGATGTGTGTCTACAACTCTAAAACATTTTCCATGGCCTGAAACCATATATACAAATAGAAGTAGACAACACCATTAATGGCATACTCATGATCAATATACCATAAGTTAGTCAATCAATTTGGAATGAAATCTCCAACTATTCTAGTATTTGGTAGAGTGATCTAGGAATACCTAGATGTAGACTTCACCTAGTAGATGAGACCACCCTCCTTTTATCATAAGTTAAAATATTTGATGAAGAAAGTAGAAAATTTCCCGATAACTCAACCCCATCACATACTCATATCCATATTATAGAAATAAAAGATTGTGATATACGTGGAGGCCCACAACTATACTCGGAATATACATTAGGAATGAAAGAAAACCAATGTTAGGATTATAATTACGTTAATTACAATAAAAAAACCATTTTTTTCAGTAACCACAAGAATACCAGTAGTTTAACCATAAAGACCTATTCAATAATAAAAACAAAAAAATCAATGTTATTATCAACAAAGGAGTGTTCAGGCACCACTATGAAATCGGGGACCACCTAGGTACACACATCAGAATCTAACTCCTTGAAATCAAAACCATTCCCACAATAACCACCCCTTAGAGCTCAAAAATTCCCACATTCTCATCAACAAAATTTTTAACCATATCCACTGAGGAAGCCACAAAATCCCCTTCTTAATAACCATATCTTGAGAATCTTCTTATTGAGTTTGTTCAAAAATAGGACTAGTGAATTATGACTTAAGAGATGAAGATGAAAACATAATGGTTTTAACTTTGCAACCTCAAGAACCAAGTAGGAATGATCTCTAAGAACCTTTTAGATCATTTTTTTAGCTTCAAAAGACAGATAAAAGCATGTTTATAGAGAGAAACTTCCAAGAGCAAAACAATTGAAAGAGGAAAAGGACGTTCATGAAAAAGAAAATACAGATCGAGCGGATCAACCACCAAACGGGAGAAAAACAGAAAACAATCTACCCGACGAAGCCATAAAGAGTCCTTCCCTGCCTCTTCAGAGTGTAAACCACGTCCATCGCCGTCACAGTCTTCCTCCTAGCGTGCTCCGTGTACGTCACGGAGTCACGGACCACGTTTTCCAAGAAAATCTTTAAGACGACCCTAGTCTCCTCATAGATCAACCCACTGATCCTCTTCACACCTCCTCTTCTAGCAAGACAACGGATCGCGGGCTTTGTAATGCCTTGGATGTTGTCCCTGAGGACCTTGCGATGATGCTTAGCGCCTCCTTTTCCCAACCCCTTTCCTCCCTTTCCACGACCCGAAATTTTCGATGAATACTTTGTGTTTGGGTTTTCAGATTCGACTGGGGAGTAACCTTTTATATAAATTACCAAGTAAGCTACTCAGTAATATTAAGACACACCTAAAAGTGGAGGATGATTCTATAGTTATTCATCGTTGAAAAGAGTTGAATTTTTATTATCCATACATAGACAAGGATAATAATCTAGAAGAACCTGAATCACATGTGATGATCATCAGCAAAAACAACTATGAGAGAACACAAAAAGTCTAAGAAGAATAAAATTTGGAATCTAAAAAAAATAAAAAATCTATCGTACAAGAGAAACTCACAAAAAAAGATGCCTATGTGGAACAAACAATGAAAATTCCCCTTTCCATTCCTAGAAAAAATAAGACAAGGAAAAATAGATGGGTAATGAAAGAAACTTTTGGATATGTTCATGCAACCACACATCAATATCCCCTTTGGAGAAGCCATTGCTCAAATGTATAATTATGAAAAATTCTCATAGGAGATTATCTCCAATAAAAAAAATAGAGGACCTATGAGTCATTTCATTGAATGAATAATTCTTGGTAGCTGTTTAGTGGAATCTATAACAAAAAAAGAGAGAACCCAATAGTTTCTTGATTCCATGCACAATAGGGATGTGAAATTTAAGAAAATCCTTCTGTGATCTCATTTCATGTTTAAATTTAAGGCTAATGAGTGTGTTATAAAAATTAGGGCATGAAGATCAAAAATCAACCAGACTAGAACTTAAGCTGGCTAAATGATCATTTAAGTATACTCGAAGACTTATCAAGGACATCTTAATCAAAGTTAGTAAATTCATCTTCCCCATTTATTTCATTATCCTAGATATAGAGGAAGAAGAAGATATTCCCATAAATTTATAGAGACTATTTATCACCACTAGAAAGGTGTTGATCAATGCGAATCAAAGAAAACTTATTTTCATAGTTGTAGAAGAATAATTAGTGTTTTTTAATGAAATATTCCAAGAAAAGTGGCAAAGGCTCATCCATTACATTCAAAAGACCTAGGATAAAATTTGGGTGGGGGTGAATTTCTAGGTTGTTGTAGCAATAACATAGGAGTTACTACAGGAGGTATTCTGCGGTATTGTAGCACCTAGAACTATTCATTCAATTTGGGCTTTCAGTCCAATGATTTGGGCCTTTGTGTCTCGGAGCCTTCGAGCCACCAAGGCCTTTGGGCCATAGGGCTTTCGGTCCTTCAGGATATAGAGACCAAGAAATAGCCCAAGATAACCACATAAGAGAAAACCCATAAGAAGATTTAGAACAATTAGAAAACACCAGAGTAATGCTAATAGGATTGGAAGAATGAAAGAGTTTGTCAATTGTTATCAGTACTAGGCACCGTGGATCTCTGCATGGGGAAATGCTAGCCGATCAGCCGTGTGAGGTGTGGAGTTAGGTGCCTTCAAAGATGTTGATGGAAGAGAGGGGATATTTCAAGTGTATTTAGGTCTTGGGCCTTCAAGGTCATGTATTGGGCCTTATGACTATGGGCCTTCGGGTCATGTATGAGCTTTGTACCGTGGGACTATAGGTCACATAAGGCTTCCCTCTTAACCCTTAAAATGTGGATTATACAAAAATCTAAGGCCTTATGGATTTCTAAAAGTTGTGATAATTATCTTTTAATAAACTAATGAAAATAATAAAAATTTTATTATTTATAAATAATAATAATAATAATAATATAATTATTAATATTGATATAAATAATCATATTATTATTAAATATTAATAATTGTATTTCTATTATTATTATTCTTAATAATATTATTAATAATTATGACTTTATCTTCTAATGCAATTTGATTATAAATTATTAATATATTTTTAATAATTATGACTTTAATAATATTAAAAATATAATTATTAATAATTAGTATTATTATCATTAATAAATAGTAAATATTTTTTAAATTAATTAATAATTATTTTTTTATTATTAAGACAAATATTATTTTTGATACTTAATATTTTCTATTTATTATTTTTTGATTTTTTGATTTTCAATTATTTAGTGTTTCTTAAGTGCATGTCTTAAATTTCATTTACAATCTAATTATAATTTATATTTTTTATGGTTTTGAAGTTACATACTTATTTTAATTTTTAAATGATATTTTTTGAAGCAAAAATGTTTTGTATCATCTAAATTATCATCTATTTATTATTTTGATGAATATATTTTTATTTTTAATTATTTTATATGTGTTTAACATATGTTTTAAATTTTATTTTGATTCTACATTTAATTTATTTTTAATAAGCTTTCAAATTTACTCACTTGAAACAAAACAAACATATTATATTTCAAATAGGTAACTTTAGAAGCCTATAAAATATAAAATATAAGTTTAATTTAAATAAAATGTAAAACAAGGACTAAACATATAAAAATTTGTTAAAAATAAAAATAATTTTATAAATATAATAAACCAAAATTAATTTACAAGACACAAAATTTATTGATTAAAACAAATTTACACATTATGTGTATAAAATATAGTATAAATAACATCTAAATGAGATTTAAAATGTTTATTTTAAAAATAAAAAAATAATTGAAAATAAAAGGAATTCCCAAAAAACAAAAAATAAAAAAAAATTAAATTTACACAAAAAAGTTATCTATAAAAATACTTACAAGTTTAAATGTAATGTTTTGAAAAAAATAATATTTAGTGCCATTGAAATTAATTTTCATTATTTTTTTATGAATTTATTTTTATTTTCAATGATATTTTATATGTTTAGTGAATGTGTAAAATTTCATTTAGAAAGTATTTATAATTTATATTTATAGGAATTTAATGTTATATATTCGAAACATTAATGTATTTCAATTAGGTGATTTTAAAGGTTTACATATTAAAAATTATAAATTCAAATTAAATAAAATTAGGTATACTGAATAAAAATATAAAAATAAATGAAATAAAAATAATTTAAAAAATATAATAAACAAAAAATAATTTACACAAAAAAATTATTGATTAAAAATCAAATTTTACACTTTAAAAAATTTATGCACATAAAATATAGTATAAATAAAATCTAAATAAAATTTAAAATTTTTATCATAAAAATAAAAAATAACTAAAAATAAAATAAAATTAAAAAAACCATAAACAAAAAAAATAATTTACACATAAAATATTATATGAAAAAAAAATTACAAGCTCAAATGTTATGTTTTGAAATAAATATATTTTTCACCATTGAAATTAATTTTCATTAAATTTTTTATGTAAATATTTTTTATTTTCAATTATATTTTATATTATTAGTCATTGTGTAAAATTTCATTTAGATTGTATTTATACTTTATCATTTGTAGGATTTCAAGTATCTGACTTTGAAACCCTTTAAATTATAAAGTATGAATACAATATCAATGAAAATTTACACACTTACCAAACATATCAAATATAATAGAAAATAAAAATAATTTCACAAAAAAAAGTAATGAAAATTAATTTCAATGGCAAAAAATATTTTTGTTTCAAAACATAACATTTTTTCTTGTAATTTTTTTATAGATAATATTTTATGTGTAATTTTTTTATTTGTATAATAAATGTTTTAAATTTTATTTATATATTATTTATATTATATTTTATGCACATAAATTTGTTGAAGTGTAAATGTTATTTTTAATCAATATTTATTATGTTATGTAAATTATTTTTCATTTTTTATATTTAATAAGTTATTTTTATATTCAGTTATTTTTTTATGTTTAGTAAGTGTACCAAAATTTATTTAATTTGAATTTATAATTTGTAATATATACACATTCAAAATCACTTACTTGAAATATAATAATGTTTCCTTTATGTAACTTTGAAAGCCTATAAATTATAAATTATAAATATATATTTAATAAAAATTTAAAAATTGATTAAAAATATATAATATAATTGAAAATAAAAATAATTTCATAAAAAAATTAATGAAAATTTCTTTCAAGGGCACAAAACATTATTCTTTCAAAAAATAACATTTGTACCTGAAATTTTTTTGGAGAAAACTTTTTTTGTGTAATTTATTTTTTTATTTATCATATTTTTGGAATTCCATTTATTTTATTTTATTTTATTTTATAATCAAAATTTTAAATTTCATTTAGATGTTATTTATATTATTTTTTGTGTGCATAAAGTGTATTTTTTTGTTTTTAATAAATAAAGTTTGTGTCATGTAAATTAATTTTGGTTTATTATATTTAGAAAATTACTTTTATTTTAAACTATTTTTATATGTTTAGTCTATGTTTTATGTTTTATTTAAATTATTATTATAGTTTTTATTTTATAGACTTCTAAAGTTTCTTACTTGAAAGATAATATGTTTATTGTGTTTCAAGTGAGCGATTTTGAAAGATTTGAAAAAATAAATTGTATTTATAGTCAAAATAAAATTTAAAACATAGACTACACACATATAAAATAATTAAAAATAAAAATATTTTCATCAAAATAAACCTAGGACAATATTTTCAAAACTTACCATTTAAAGTTTAAAAAGTAGTTGTTATCATTAAAAACATAAAAAATATAAATTATAATTAGATTTTAAATGAAATTTATGACATGAACTTAAGAAAAATAAAATAATTAAAAATAAAAATAATTTCAAAAAAAATAAAAAATAAAAAATATTAATCATTAATAATAATATTTTACCTAATAATCAAAATATAAAACAATTAATTAATTAATTGAATTAATATTTCATATTTATTAATGATAATAATAATAATAATTATTATTATTAATTATATTATTAATATTTCTAAATTCATAATTATTAATATTATATTAATAATTAATTATCAAAGTTGATTAGAATGTAAAGTCGATTTTTTTTAAAAAGGTGTGGGCAATGTCTTTTTATTAAAAGCAAAAGAACAACGAAATCATAAAATGGTGTCAGACAAGGAAAGACTGCCCTCATCCCTGAATGATCAAAGACCCATTTTCTCTATAATTATGAATCATATCATGTACTCCTCATCACGTAAGGCATTCTAGTCAACTCTTCCATATCCACACCCATTCCCACAACTTTCGGGATAACAATATCTCCTCCAATATCTTGCTTGTTGCAAGAGGCCTTCAATATCAGTACTTTATGAATGAGTACCATCATCATATTGGGTTCCCACTTTACAATAGAGGCATACTCAGTGACACCCATTGCAAGGGTCTTCATTTTCCCTATCTCTAGAGACCGAGATTGAAGGTTTTCATTCTGATGTTGACAAATACATTCATTGCATGATTCAAGAACTCCAAAGAGGTTTGAAGTTCTAACCTACACATTATTTGGATATCCTAATTTCAACTCAATATCAGTAGTATGTGTACCTAAATCATCAATTTGTGATTCTTAGACCCACATGAACTCATAAGAAGATATGAACTTTCTGATTGTAACCATTTGAAATCCTTCTTTATCCCCAAAAATATTGGTTGAGGGTTTCCTCATGTCAACTAGATCACAATCTCTATGAACCACTATATTGCTAATGGAGGCAACAAACAAATCAATGACTTTTTGATGAAGTAAAAAGGTATTCGAGTCTTTTGTCTCAAGTACTACTTGAGAATTGGGTGTCACAACAATGTTTGTTAGGGAGGGTGTTGTCCTACCACTCCTAATATCCTTCATAGACTCCAAATCAATAGTTTGTTTCATAATATATTGAAACAAAATATTTTACTTCTTATTCTTAAACATCACAATATAATCAAAGTTAACTTTCTGTTTCCATTCATGATTTATCAAAACAAACAATTATTCTTGAATAGTCTAATGGTTAACTTAATCCTATATAGAAACTTCCATAATATCATGCCCATCCACACCATTCATTTCAGAATTTACCTCCACTGCTTGTTGGTCATCCTTGGATTAATTTTACTTCAATGGGGAGTCCACCATATGATCCTGCACTAAGCAATTGGGATTGTTTATTGGGTTCAAAATAGAACCTTCCAGGATATGGTATTCTTTAACTCTATTAGAGTCGACATCATGTGCTATATTATCCTCAACAACCATGTCAGCCTGTATTTTCATCCTCCAGCCCAAGTACTGCACATCACTTGAAGAAACCTGTTGAAAATTAAGCCCATAATTATATTATAAATATTCCTGGTTTCCAAAAGGAGATATTTACATCAACTCATTAGCATTCTAACTGAATGAGGTAGGGTTATCTCTAAGAAGACCAGTAGTTAAAACCTGATGGATAGCCTCTAACTTCTTGGCCACAACCTCTTGAGATGTGGGGTTGAAATAGGAATCCTAATCCATACCACACTCTAAGTTATGAGCCTATCCAAAAACCATTCCTCTATTATCTATGGATTTCTTAGGATTCAAAATTTTGAAACATGATTTTTCCTAATGTCCATGAGACAAGAAAAATAAACAAATATTCAATCACTTGAAACTAAATGATTCATGGCCAATGGTTGTGTAATTAGAATAGAAACAATGTATATTTTCATATTCAATTATAAGATCAAATTCATCATCATATTTTGAAATAACCACTTTATCAAAAAAAGAAGAATAGAGATCAAATTCAACTAAAAATAGAGAAAAATGTCCAAATCTATCCATTTCAAACTCCCTATCCATTTTGATGGGGTTCTATATTGATATATAAGCATCATAAATAATTTTAGGGTGCTAGAGAAGCCATTTTAATATGAAATCCTTAACCCACAATTGCACTGAGGTGTTACCTACCACTAGGGGATTAAAGCTATTATCCCATTCCTGGATATGAAGTAGACCCAACTTTAGGGAGACCAAACTAAAGACCCAAATATCCCATCATCATATCATCAGAAGGGAAAATTATTTGGTAAAAACCTTGGCCAAGTGAGACACATCACTGATTAGAGAAACCCCAAATTTCCAAAAGGTGATCTTCAAGATCCCCGATACGCCATGATTTCAAGCCTCATAGAAAAAAGACCTGTGTAATAATCAAATGTTAACCTATGTCCAGTCCCTCTGAAATAGCTATCCAATCTATCTTTATGTGAGTAATGTTTCCCCTTCGACGGATGCCACCAACAGTGGTTCCATTGTAGAGAGAGAATGAACGGTTCTGCGTGCTCTCATCAAGATAAGGTGGAGTAGGATCATTTCCATGAGTGGATTCCCAATCATTATTAACAGAGTCAACATACCTATGTGAATCAAAATGGCCTCGATCAAGAAAAGAGATAGCCAAATCTTCATAGGATGTAGCCACTATCAAGCAATTCCCTAATCACCATCACAATTTAGAGCGAGAAGGTCTCGCAAATCCAAAATTTTTCTTCCACATAAATTCATAATTAATAATAATAATAATACTGACAATACAATTATTAATAATTAATAATATTTAATAATAATATGATTATTTTTATCATTACTAATAATAATAATATTATTATTCATAAATAATAATTTTTTTATTATTTTTAATAATCTAATAAAAGATAATTTTCATGAATTTATTTGTAATGTCATAACATTATAATAAGTACATTATTATAATGATTTTATTATCATGACTTTATTATAATGGATTTTTTATAATGACTTAAATTTAATTAATTTCTCATTATCAAGACTTTATCATTAAGTATTTATTATTCATGGTCAACATTTTTGATGCACATAGTTATTATTTAATAAAAAATATTTAATAATAATAATATTGTAATTTAGCTAACAATAAAAATAAAATATTATTTATTTTACTACATAAAAAAATATTTTATTTTTAATAATAATATTATTTTTATTATATTTTATATGTAGTATTAGAAATTATTTTATAATTGCAATATCCCATCTCTGGCCGTTTCTATGTGTTATAAATTATTAATAATATTTTTTTCATTTTTAATTAGATTATTAATTATAACTTATAAAAACATTATTATTACTAAAATTCATTACTATTTATTTGTTACATAATTTTTTTTACCTTATCAAATAATAATTATTTATTAAAAATATGTTATCATTAATCATTTTTATCGTTAATTTTTTTTAAAAATAATATAGTATTAATTAAATTTCGGAGAAGTGGTGTATGAATCCCATATAAAAAATTTGGTAATTTTATCTGTCACGACCCGCCTTCACCAAGATGAGGGAAGGGACAAAATATTGCCAAACCCTTCCTTCCTCAGGTTGAAGGAGAGATAATGACCCTCGAGACTTGCCTTCAATAGGCCCCAGAGTGGCGACTTGCACCAATGGTATAGAATCACAAATAAAATGGAAGGAATTGCCCTTTTTATTTTATAGGATCAGGAGATAAGATAGTGAATCCCAAAAACACCAAAAATAGAAGTAAAATTAAAGCCAAAACAATCCATTCCCATATGCATGTTTCAATAATAAAGTGCTACAAGTACAAGAAAACTCCAAAGGGGGAGTAGCAAAACAAAAGAAAAACAACAACATCAACGATCCTAGCATCTGAGATAATAGGGTCCGACACGGTCCTTGATGTCCTCCTGGAAACATGAAAGTTGTTTTATATACGTAGGGTGAGTATACATGTATATTCATTAGGGAAAACCAAAAGCTCTTGTGCACAAGTGGGGAGGAATTCTAATTACCCGTGAGAAAAGGAGATAACCATTGCACCTAGAAAGGAAACTATCCACCCAAACCTCACCAAGGCACACTCCCCAAATAACGCAAGTAAAGTAAAGTAGTAGTAATAAAACATCAATGTTTGGGAACCCCACACCACTTTCCAACTGGTTATTGAAGAAATCCTACGTGTTAGACCTTCCCCGCCATTTTCACTATAGTCCCACTAAGATACCCCACCTGCACACACTTGGGGTACCATAAACACATGTCCCACCCACAAATACCTAGGCCAAAACCACACATAACCACTCCTGCAGACACCTGGGATAGAAAAACTACCACCACACATGAAGACACCTGGGCCCGAACAACTACTGCCACACCCGAAGACACCTGAGCCTCATCCCGAAGACACTAGGGGAACAACCACTCCCACAGACACCTGGACCAGAACAACTACCTCCATGCCCGAAGACACCTGGGCTATAATGGACCTCAGTCCATCACATCCTGCCCGAAGAGTCTTGGTCTACTCAATAAAGAGAGCATAAAGGATCCAATAACCAGCCACTCGTAGGAGTGTTCAGAAAAACAGCCTCCCCCATAGAATGGGGGTGTTCGACATGAGGTTCTTAACTTGGGTGAAGCACAAATAAGAAACATAAGAACTAAATTATAAATATAGGAATACAAGTAGACATCCTAGCCCAGGGGTTCTAAAACCAACCTATACCCAAACACCATCATTAATATTCATTCATAAAAAGCACAACACCCACAGCTGAGTCACAAGTCATTCTCAGAAAACAATTCTCCATTGAACCAATTATTGTTTTTATATTCATGTGATTCCATTTAAGTAATTATTCACTACCAATCAACTAACATGCATATCCACAAGGCAAGGAAGGACAAAAACCAAACAACAAATAAAGCATCCACACCCAGTTCTCTTGTAAAATTACAACAACAAAAGGGATATGTGAGATCTCTCAAAGTACTGGAACCAAACCAAGCCCCACGATGCGACCCCACACGACCTAAGATCCAAAAACCAACAAATTCACCAAAATAGGGGATCCCATCTCCATCCATGTCACCCCGCAAGAAACAAGCAGAACAACCACACATATTACCAAAATAGGGAAAGAGAGTTTCTAAATTCTATCACACTATCCATTGGGTTCCTTCTTTTCGTTTGGTTAAATGGGGTGATCACACAAGGATTTGTGTTCACTAGAAATTCATTTAATCAACCTAGTTTATTTGATTAACCAATTTCCATGTTACAACCATTCAATCATCACAAAAGATAGGGGTCTAATAGTGCATAAGGAAAGACCAACAACGACGATGATTTTTAGTGGACAGAAGCCCATACAAATTACAACATAAAGGCATGGGTAAAAGAGTACAACAACATCATAAAACACACCCCTTAATTCTTAAAAATTATGGTTATTTTATTCATTAAGGTTTGGTTTTATCCATACATGTAGAAACATTAGAATACCCACCCCGCATGATACACAGTAAAGAGAGACGAAGGAAGAACCCAACTTGGATGATCAACGATCAATGTTTTTCTCCACACGTGGAGAACCGGTGATGCATGAATTACAGGGGAGGAACTTCAGGGAATACAAGGGTGATTAGTAAAGGCTCCAGTATTGGCACACCTCTAGCATCGGGAAGGGGCGACTCTAAACACACCAAGAAAAAAAAGACACCATCCTAAGAAGAATAAAGAAATAATTCCCGTGCGATAAAAAGGTGAGCTCCTAGAGTTATGGTATATGAAATCTTGGACAACTTTAAAGGTGGATCATGGTTTTACCATGTGGTTGGAAAGTTAATCATAATGTAATTAATTGTTATTTAATAATTCACATAAGAGAGGTGGCCATAACTGCTATGAGTTATTGGTTTTTTTTAAATAGAGGAAAACACGAAAAATGCGTAACTGGGGGAGAACTGGAAAGTACGGGAAAAGGGTGTGACAGAAGAGAAAAATTACACTTTTTAGTAAGTCAAGGGTCACTAGAATATAGGGGGATTTTATATATCTTTTATGGGATTCTAAATGGCTTTGAAAAGGGTATTAAAATACATTTACGTAAAAAGATATGTTGCGGGAGCAGAATTGGAAAAAGAAACAAGGGTGGGACACCATTTGTTGAGACACCATAAGTGGTGCCACAATCCTGGTGCCACGTTCATGGTGCCACTATCAATGGTGCCACCATTTTGGTGTGAAACCATGATGGTTCCACCGTCACGGTGGCACTATCACAGTTCCACCGTAAGTGGTGCCACTATTAAGCGGTGCCACTATTTAGTGGTGACACCATTTCAGCGTGCTACTGTGACCGGTGCCACCATTTCGGTGGAACCATTTGATGGAAATGAGTTGTTGGAAAACTCATTAATGATTCATCGTCCAGGCCATTTCATCAGATACTTCTCAAACTATTCTCACCCTCGATAATTAACACTAGATCTGAAGAAAAGAGAGGCGTCCGAACAACCACCTAAAAAGATACCTCTCAAGAGTAAACCTCATAAACATCTAGGAACACCTCTCCCTCATGTGACCACACAAACATGTAAATGTCATACCATCCATTCATATGGATTAGGGAGTCCCTTTCTGCATGTCAAGATACTATCTGATTTGGGCGGCACTGACTCACCTACAGGGATTTAACTGCATCCACTTTAATGCATCTTGATTAGGGATTAGGTCCTCCCCTCACCATAGTCAAGACTCTCCACACACATCCTGAGAGCAAGGAAAATAGACCATTTCATAATTAACAAGGTCAAACACTACATCACACACAAGTACAAAACAAAACAGAATAAAAATCAAAACAACTCTTGGTACTGAGCATGCATTTATGCCTCCCTTAAAAAGGTTCTAACGAAGCCATGCCAATGGTATAGTGATAGCTATTGTTGTAGGAAAACTCTACCAGAGGAAATTATCACACCCATAACCCCCCAAAGTCCAAAAAACATGCCTGTAGCATATACTTCAATGTCTAGATGGTGTGATCTGACTGCCCATCTCTCTGGGGGTGGAAATTAGTGATGAGGAATTGATGGGTTCCAAAAGCATGTTGCAATCCTTTTTAGACCTATGAGGTAAACCGGTAATCCCGATCGAATACTATGGACCTTGGAACTCCATGAAATCGCACCACATCATCCACGTACCACTGTGCCAGGGCATCCACCTCACTCAACTCCTTGATTTCTATAAAGTGAGCTGATTTTGTGAGCCGGTCCACTACTACCCAGATAGCATCACAACCCCCTGAACACTGGGTAGTCCCATGACAAAATCCATTGAGATTTAATCCCACTTCAACTCAGGGAAATCTAATGGTTGTAACAGACCCCCTGGGACGTGGTGTTCAGACCTCACCAACTAACACATGAGGCACTTCTCCACAAACTTTGCCACTACCTGCTTCGCCCCAGGCCACCAAAACTGACCCCTCAAGCCTCAGTACATCTTGGAAACTACTGTATGTACCACTAGGGGTAAGCTTTGGAACTCACCATTAACTCTCTCATGCATTATCTTTGGGACAATCAACTCCCCTCAAAAAATAATCTAATTCTGACCGTCCTCTGACCACCATTCTAGAGCATTGCCTTGGTTAACCCGATCATGCATCACTTTACTCACTAAGTATCCCCAATGAGACTTCTACACTTACTAAAACATAGAGGACTTCACTGTCATATGAAAAATAAAACCTCTACCACCATCCACCCTTACATCTAGGTGTAGGGCAGCCAAATCCTCCACCAACTTCAAGCATATTCCAAATCCCAAACGACATCCTTCTATGACTTCCTGCTCAAGGCATCAACCACCACGATCCCCTTTCCCTAGCTACAATAAATTTTGAAGATGTAGTCTTGGATAAACTCCATCCACCTCCACTGTTGCAAGTTCAGGTCCCTCTGGGAGAAGATATACCTACATCTCTTATGATCCATGAATACCACGAAGTGCTCCTCAATGGGGTAATGCCACCACAACTTTAGCAAGAACACGACCGCTACAAGCTTCAGATCATGGGTGGAATAGTTACGATCATGGGAATGTAACTACCTAGACCCATAAAATATCACACCTACTGTTGCATTAACACACACCCCAAGCCTTGTCCTGAAGCATCATAGAACACCTCAAACATCACCCATTCTTCTGGTAACCTCAGCACTGAGGCACTAACCAACATCCCTTTCAGATAACTGAAGGTTGCATCGCACTACCCACTCAATATGAAAGCCTGGTCTTTCTTGGTTAAGGCTGTCAAAGGTTCTTCAACTCAAGAGAAGTTAAGAACAAATATATGTTAGTAACCTTCTAAGCCCAAGAAACTACGAACCTCGATCAAATTCTTAGGTGAATCCCAAGAAACAATTGTGTCAACCTTTGACGGGTCCACCACTATTCCCTACTTGGACACCACGTGTCTAAGTAAGTGTACTTATCACACCCAGAACTTTCACTTGGACAATTTCCCATAGAGATGGGGTTGTAAAAGGACCTCTAAAACCATCCTTAGATGATAAGCATGATCCCCCTCTAATATTTAGTAGATCAGGATGTCATCAATAAACATGACTATGAACTGGTCCAAATATTCCCAGAAGATAGAGTTCAAGAGCCCCATGAACACGACTGATACGTTTGTAATGCCAAACAACATGACTGCGAACTCAAAGTGCTCATATCTTCACTTGAAGGTAGTCTTCAAGATGTCACCCTCCTTCACCCTCAACTGGTGATATCCTAACCGCAAGTTGATCTTGGAGAACCATACTGCGCCCTTAAACTGATCATAAAGTTCATCTGTCCTCGGGACAGGGTAACGATTCTTAACTGTTACCTGATTCAGTCTCTGGTAGTCTATGCACAGCCTAAAACCACCATCTTCCTTCTTAAAAAACAAGACCGTAGCACCACATAGTGATGTGGTTGGTCGAACAAAACCCTTATTCATTAGATCATAAATCAGAATCACTAACTCCCGTAGCTCAGAAGGTTCCATCCAATAGGGATCCATTAAAATCGGACGGCCATCGGGTTACAAGTCTATCCCGAACTCAACACCACATCGAGGGGGTAGAGTCACCACCTATCCAGGGAAGACTTCCTTGAATTCACTAATGATTTATAGAACTTACACCATCTCTATATCTGCTGACTCCACTAACATCTCTTCTAAAAACAAATGAAGGGGCTCTACTTGCTGGTTGCCTCCCTGGAAACCCTTCTCACCGACAAAAGTCACACGTCATCCGCCCATATCTGAAAACACAACCCTTATCTAGAAGCAGTTGATAACATAACACATAGAGAACAACTATCCAATGCCTTGAATGAAATCATATAGCTGCATCTATAGAAAAATAGGTCCCCAATAGACTGGTGTGGTCCCAACATCAGTCTATATCCTCGGAAAACACGAGACAAGTTGGTATGACCTCTGACTGGTGTACTCAAAACTAGGGGTACAAAAAATCTCTCTATGTCTAGACCCAAAGCATGGGATAGACTGGGTTTAAAAAAGGAGTGCGAAGTTTCTAAATCAAACAAGGCACATGCAAGAGTACAAAACAAGATGATCGTACCTTGAATGACTTCCAGCCCTGCTGGAACTACTGCCTCTGTGGTGTGTAACTTCCCATGCCTTGATCCTCTTCCCCTCGTCTATCGGCCTCCTCCACGACTACACCCTGGTAAAGGTCCCTAATGAGCAACCTGAGGTCATCCTCCTCCTACAACGTCTACTCTTGGAGGAGCGGAAGCTCACTGTCTCTGCTACTGCTGCTGAAAGGGCCTGGATAGAATCTACTGCTGCTGAGTTGGGCGCTGAACTGGCCCCACACCAACTATACTTCACTTGGTCTGAGCAGTAATTATGAAGATTCACATGGCTTCCACAGATGTAGAGTCTTGGTCCTCATCCCAAAAGGAAATTTCAAGGACCCGGAGATCGAAATTGGAACTGCTGGGGCTTGCTCCCCACTGGCCAAAACCTAGAAGGCCCTAACACTGGAGGCATGCTGCTGATGGACTTTCCCTTTGACGAGCCCAACTAGCTCCCCTCTCGTGGCACACATACCAGTGTGTGTATCCTCTCCACCACTTCAGTCTTCTTCTGGATATCCAAGTATGTCAGTAGAGTGATGTGAGTAACAACATACAAGAGAGAAGGTCAGAGTGCCTCCCCTAAACGTCTCACCCAGGACTCCTCATCCAGAAATAGGTCCATAGAAAAGTTAAGGAGATCCTTGAACTTGATCCTCAAATCTCTCACTGACATACCCCCTCTGCTGAAGGGAGAGTATCTCCTGCCTCTTCTCATCCTTTATTGTGGAAGAGAGGAATTCCACCCTGAACACCCTCTCGAAGTCAGTCCACAAAACCCCATCTTCCCTCTTCTCCCCAAGATAAAGTGTCCACCACTGAAGCACTGCTCCCCATATATATATTATAGCCAAAGGAACCTATTATTCTATCAGAGCCCAAATCAAGATAAAAGCTATCATAAGATCCTCGAGCTAGCTCAATGTCTCCTTGTCCAAGACGCTTCCCTCGTACTTCCCGAGGGTCTACCGTTGAAAGTAATGAAGCATCCTATGCAACTGGTCATCCTCCTCCTCTCAATCAGTCCTCTGTTGATCAGCTAAATCATACCCCTGGGCCTCGATCGCCCGCACTACCCGTGGTTGCCGTCCAGGTTCCATATCTGTAAGGTAAACAAGGAATGCCTAAGCCCGAGCTGTGTAAAATATTGCTTTTAATTTTTTTAAATGTTTCATTTATTTTAGATATCAAAATTACCCAAGACACAAAATAAAATAAGTTATTATGATTCTTGTATCATTCTTAGGGTCTCTACTCTGCAATCAGTGTAGCCTAACTTGGTTGTTCGGTAGGTCCAAAGTCCATGCATCGGATAACGGGGGGCCCTAAAATCCCACATCTTAGCCAGACTTCCCTAGACTATTTCACATGCCAAGATTTCCTAGCTCTATTTAACTACCATCCCATGCAATTCTCACTATGACTAACCCTGATCTTCATCCTATCTCTCAACAACCTGCCTCGGATACCATTCTACCACGACTCTCCTTCACCACGATGAGGGAAGGGACAACAGATTACCAAAACCTTCCTTCGTCAAGTTGAAGGAGAGATAACAACTCCTGAGACCCGCCTTCAATAGGACCTATAGTGTAAACTAGCACCAAGGGTATAGAATCACACAAAAAATGGAAATCATTAACATTTTTATTTAGTATAATTGGGAGATAAGATATTAAATCCCAAAAACACAAAAAGTATAAGTAAAAGTAAAGTCTAAAAAATCCATTCCCATATGAATGTTACAATAATAAAGTGCTACAAGTACAAGAAAAATACATAGGGGGTACCAAAATAAAAGAAAAACAACAACATAAACAGTCCCAACATTCGAGAAAATAGGGTCTGACACGGTCCTCGAAGTCCTCCTGGAAACCTGAAAGTAGTTTTATATATGTAGGGTGAGTATAAAGGTATACTTAGTAGGGAAAACCAAAAGCTCTCGTGCACAAGTGGGGAGGCATTATAATGACTTATGAGAAAAGGATATAACCAAAGAACCTAGGAAGGAAAATATCCACCCAAACATCACCAAGGTACACTCCTCAAACAACGCAAGTCAAGTAAAGTAATAGTAACAACAGATCAATGTTTGGGTACCCCGCACCACTTTTCCATTGGTTATCGAAGACATCCTACGTGTCAGACCTTCCCCACCATTTTCACCATAGTCCCATTTCCATACCCCACCCACACACACCTGGGATACCACAACCACATGTACCACTCGCAAACACCTGGGCCATAACCACACCTAAACACGACCGTAGACACCTGGGCCACAACCACACGTAAACACGGCTGCAGACACCGGGGCCAGAACAACTACCGCCATGCTCGAAGACACCTAGGCCCAAACGACTACCACCACACCTTATGTAAAATGGGATATAATGGAACTCATGCCATCATATCCTGCCCGAAGTGTCTTGGGATACTCGAGAAAGGGAGTAGAAAGGAGCTAATAACCAACCACTCATATGAGTGTTGGAAAAAACACCCTCCCCCATGGAATGGGGGTTTTCGACCTGAAGTGATTAACTTGGGTGGGGTGCGAATAAGAAAGTTAAGAACTAAATTATACATATTGGTAAAAAAGAACTCATCCTATCCTAGGGGTTCCAAAACTAGCCTATACACAAACACCCTCATTATTATTCCTTCATAAAAAGCACAACACCCACATCTGAGTCACAAGTCATTCTCGGAAATCAATTCCCCATTGAAACGATTCTTGTTTTCATATTCAAATGATTCCATTTAAGTAGTTCTTCACTACTAGGAAACTAACATGCATTGACACAAGCCAAGGAAGAAAAAATACCCAAGAAACAAATTAATCATTTACAACTAGTTCTCTTGTAAAGTTACAACAACAAAAGGGATATTTGAGATCCCTTATAGTACTGGAACCAACCAAATCCCCACTATATGGTCCCACATGGCCTGAGATTCAAAAACCAACAACTACACCACAATAGGGGACCCCATCCCCATCTATGTCACCCCACACGAAACAAGCAGAACAACTACACATATTACCAAGAAAGGGAAAGGGAGTTTCTAGATTCTATCACACCATCCATTGAGTTACTTACTTCTGTTTGGTTAACAGGGGTGATCCCACAAGGATTCGAGTTCACTGGAAATTCATCTAATCAACTGAGTTTACGTGATTAACTAATTTACATGTTATATCCATTCAATCATATCAGAAGACAAGGGTCTAATAGTGTTCAAGTAAAGACCACCAATAACCATGATTTTTAGTAGACAGAATCCCATACAATGCACAAAATAAAGGAAGGTGTAAAAGAGTACACTAGTATCATCAAACACACCCCTTTATTCTTAAAAAGTATGGTTATTTTCTTCGTTAATGTTTGGTTTCATCTATCCCTATAGAAAAATTAGAATACCCACCCACATGATAAATAGTAAAGATAGATGAAGGAAGAACCCTACCTGGATGATCAATGATTGATGTTTTTCTCCAAGCGTGGAGAACTGTGGTTTTGTGACCTATAAGGGAAGAACTTTAGGGACTCCGAGGGTGAGTAGGAAAGGCTTTAGTATAGGCTCACCTATAGCGTTGGGAAGGGGGGGACTCAAAACACACCAAGAGAAAAAAGAGACCAGACCAAGAAGAAGAAAGAAATAATTCCCATATGATAAAAAGGTGAGATCCTGGAGTTACGTGATCTGAAATCTTGAATGAATTTAAAGGCGGATCATGGTTTCACCACGCGGTTGGACAGTTAAACACGATGGAATTAATTGTTATTTAATAATTCTCATCGAAGAGGTGGCCATAATGGCTATGAGTTAAAGGGTTTCCTTTAAATAGACGAAAACATGGAAAATGCATAATAGGTGAAGAACTAGAAAGTACGGGAAAAGGGTGTGACACCGAGGAAAAATCACACATTTTGGTAAGTCAAGGGTCGTCTGAATATTGGGGAATTTTAGATATAATATATGGGCTTTTAAATCGATATGAAATGGGTATTAAAATAATTTTATGTCAAAAGATACATTGTGGGATCCGAACTAGAAAAAGAAACAAGGGTGGGACACTATTTGGTGAGACACTGTAAGCGGTGCCACGGTCATGGTGCCACCGTAAGTGGTGACACTGTTTATTGGTGCCACCATTTTGATTTGGGATCATGATTGGTGCCACCATAAGTAGTGCCACTGTTTAGCGGTGCCACCATTTCGATGTGAGATCGTGACTGGTGCCACCATTTTGGTGGAACCATCTGATAGAACCGAGTTTTTGGAAAACTTTTAATGAGTCATTGTCTGGGCCATTACATTATCAGGGATCACAACCTTATAAAAGGTCAGATTTGGTGGAATTTTATGTAATAATTTAAAAATAATTTCTTTAAAGTAAAACAAAATATAAAAATAGTTAAATACTGTTTAATTATATATATATATAAAACAAAAAATAAAAATAAAAATATTAAAAAAATCAATAAGAGAGGGAGATTTTTTAGACAGTGCCTTCTATATAGTTATTATTTGGAAGGAATTGAATTATTCACGGCCTTATAAATAAATATTTTAAGGATGGTGCTAAGTGATTCAACACATTTTAATGGAATTTTATAAATAATTTGTGGAATAAGTCAAGGCCTTCCTAAAAAAATTCTGTAGAAGGCACTAAATCATTCAACTCCCACCCTTTACCCCACTAGCCTAAAAACAATACTAGATTGGGAAATAGTTTCCCAATTTAGGAATTTTCAAATATTGTTTTTCATTTTAAATTTATATGGAGTTTTTTAGAACTGTCACTATTGATGGATCAGATGACCAACGTGAAGATGATTAGGGAGGTTTGGGAGATGGAAGTGAGGGCAAGGAATGAAAAAATATTTAAAATGTTTAAAATGTTTTTTTAAAAGGGGAAGGTTTTTCAGAATTCCAGAATGGAAAGTGGTTGGAGAGTGAGTTTCCTTTATTAAGGGAAACACCATTATCACTATTCAAAAATGATATAGTGATTAATCTCGTGGTAAACGGTGCATTGTACCGATGAGGTGTGGAAGGGAAATTCATTAATTAATTTTTTCGTAATGGATCAGTTGGTCATACCAGTTTAGGACTTGGAAAGAATGAGTAAATATAATGAATTGGATAGTTCACCAAATAAGTATGATCTAGAATATTAATTAGATTATGTGTGATCTAACTGAAAATTCACTAGTATGAGTGATTTGGATTACTAGATTGATTGGGTGGGATCCAACAGATAAAATTAAATCTAGAAAAGACATGCATTTCCAATTCGAGAGTGTATGATGAATTATCCAAATGGGTGTTTACATGCTTATAAAATGGACTCTCTATTGGATGGAAAATCAATTCACTTCCTTAAAATCTCATTCATTCTAATCTTGGTGCAATAGCGAAGTTATTTCATTACTATTGTTTACAAAGCATATTCAAGGGATACTCTCCACTAACATTACAATAAAACATTATATTAATGATAGTTTCCAAAAACTCCACTAAATGTAACATATTTTTTTTTATTTTAAATATTATGGTAGTTTATTATAACCATCTATTTTTTAAATGTAAATATGCTGAAATTTAGTTGGGTTCTTTGTTAACCTTTGATAAATTTGTGAATAAAAAAACCTAATTACCGCAACACCGACACCCCATCCTCCTTCCTCATGGCCCACCCCTCTCCGAGTGACCCTAACCCCTTACCTTGGTGACCCCAAACACTTATCCTAGTGACCCATACTTCTTCCGCATGACCCTGACCCCCTGAACCCGATATCAACCTCGACCCCATTCTCCTTGCGACATCGACCCCCCATCCTCCTCCTTTCCCGTCACACCCCAAACCATGTGACTCTTTTATTTTAATTATTTTATGCTTTAAATAAACTTTTTGGGGTTTGAGTGAGTCCCAGATGAATTATTTATTTGGGTTATATTAAAGTACACTTTTTGGTGTTGATGTAGTCGGGCACACGGGCAGGGCACGAATTTGGAAGCTGCGCAGCTTCCCCCTGAAAACTGCGTGACTAATCATCCTTAGAAAATGAAAATAAATAGATTTTTTAATTATAATGCACTTTAATTGTTGTGTGATTTAAATTTTTTATTATGTTAATAATTTTATTATTTTTGAAATAATATGAGTACTTTTATTATTATTATTATTATCATTATACATTAGTATTATTTTGCATTATTATTATTATTATTATTATTGTTATCATTTTATTTTCTATCATTTTTTATTAGTTGTTTTAGGGTGTTTTTTAAGGAGAAACAAAAAAAAGTTTGCAAATTCTCGTTTCCACATCCCTTCTTCATGCGGTGATGCCTCCCCTTTGTGTGTGCAATATGAGTCTCCATCCCCTAAAGAGCCACCTCAACCTCCCACTTGCATCAGTCCTACTACAACCCGGACATAGACTTCCTCATTCCCAGCACACCTAGGACCATCCCAATCTTCCTCTCCTAGTTCTTACAGACCCCAGTGCCTCTTCCCCCATCCCGGACCTCGGACTCTTACCCTGCGCACTCCACCCAGCCATACCTGGCCTCTCCCGCTTCTTCCCCTCCACTTGCAACAGCACCAATGGACCCCCTTTCACCTTTTACTGCACCCCAACAACCCTCAGACATGGCCCTTACTCTTTTACCCAACGAACCGACCTCCCAGACACCTTCCCCATCCCCTTTCCTCTCAGGGATCGGCAGCTCCGCACACCTCCTCCTGTAGCCCACAACTCCCAGCAGACCACATACCCTCCCCTCTTCCACTCGGCCTCCCCCAAGGCCTTCGTGTGTACGGTGCCAACTTCCCCTTGGTGCACTTACCATTTCAGGTAGCTCTCAGTTGGAACGTACCCCTTAGCAACATGTCCCCATTTTTCCTGGATAGCTGCATCCCCAGTCGGCCCGTTTCCATCCACACAAACCTCCTCCGACCGGTGCACGCAACACCGGTGAGCCACCTTCGACCTGCCCTCCTCTGGTGCATCGCCTATACCTGCACGATCCCCTACCGGCGCACCCCTCCTTCCGGCGTGAATACCACTCCCTCCGGTATACCCTCCTCCCATGGTCTATGTCCTTTTTATTAGTTTTATTTTAGTTTTTATTCATTAATATTTATTTGGGTAGAGTTAGAATTTTAGGACCTGCACGGGGCGTTTTCGAGTGGTTATTGTCATCACGCCATGGCTCTGAGGTTGCGCTGTCGTCACACGTTGATATTGAGGTAGGTATCCCATTTACTCACCTTTATAATTTATGAAATTTTGATTTCATGTTTTTCAGATATTATTTGTATTATAAATATGTATCATATGATCCTTGGATGAGTTACTTTGTATCCAATGGTGATTTAATCATTTCCTTGTAATATCAGTGTTATTTTATCATAAATTTTCACACCTAGAATTTGGAAAATAAAATTTTCATTGGCATTCACACATAGTTTATGACAATTAAAATGAGGTTTAGCACCTTAAATCAATTTAAAGCAATAAATTTGCGTTTTTTACTTTTTTGAGTGTTAAGTAGAAATTCTTTTAGAAATTATATCATGTTCCACTGATAAATGGACCGTTTGGTGTTTTTGTGAAATGTTTTACTTCATGGCGTAATGAAATTTTTTTTGAGGAGTTTTTGTGAACGGTTTGAAATGGTGTTTTTTTAGTTGTGGATACTGGGTGGTTATGATTTATTTTGTATTAAATAGAATTTGATTTGACTTGAATTTATAAATTTGATGGAAACATGCGAAATAAGGTTTTTGGTTTCTTAAATGGTATCTAGAATGGTTTGGGACTTATTAAAGAGTGAGTTTTGAATTTTAAAGTGTTTTGGTGAGTTTTCACCCCTTTTTGAAAAGTGTTTGTGTGTCTTGGTAAACCTGTGGTTTGTGAGAAATGCTTTTAATGATTTTAAATTAAAAGTAGTAGTTGTGGTTTTTAGATTGAATTGATGGGAAATGTTTTGAAGAATGTTTATGAATGTCTTTGAGCATAAATGGTGTTCATGACCCCACTTTTGAAATTGTTTTTTCATTTTGAGATAATATTTTTTTTTTGTGAATGTCTAAGGGCCCATTTAGCCATTTTGTGGAATTTTTGAAAAGTGTTTTTTATGAAAACCCCCGTTGGATTTTCTTCATGCTTCAGTTGTATGAAATAGGTGGGAGGTCCTTTTTAGGTGATTCTGGGAATCCATTGTTAGGCTTCTGAGGTTGGAACCTGTTATAATCTTAAGGCATGAGAATGGTCCTAGGGGAGACGTGGGGTGAGACCTGTTGCAAATTATTATTATATATAATTTGATTGGATGCTTGACTGGAATCAGATAGCTCACCCCCTTTTTAAATCCTTGAGACATGGGAACCTGGAATATTGAGAGAATATTTTGAGAGTGATTGCCGCACTGGTAGGTTATGGTACTGACCAGTGGCCCATAGTAGGAGGATATGTTTGGGTTAATTGATATGGGATTTTCCATCAGCCTATATGAGAAAGGATGGTCAAGCATTTTGAGCATTTGGATTTTATCACATGTGACATGTCAACGAGGATTAGGTCTCATGTATTGGTGTCTTCTGGACTATTCTTGATCTCCTAGGTTCACCCATGTCTATTTTTCTTTTGTTTCTTGCAGTAGTGATTACGATGCTTGTATATATACCTACACTGCCCTTGCTGTGTGATTCATATTGTGCATATTTGTGTATTGTTTTTCTTGTAAAATGGTGAGATGGTTTTTATTAGGTTTCTTGAAATGGTTTCCAAATGAAAGTGTTTTACCTTCTATATATAAATATGAAAATGTAGACACTACTTTCCCTTTGAAAATTCCATTGACACTATCAAAAAGAATCTAGATTTAAAAATGGTGAAGGGTAATGGTTCGTAATTTTCTTTCAAGTAAAATATGCCAACAAATTAATTTTATAAATTGTAGTTCAAACTTTAAATGGTGTTTCTTTTATTTTAAAGGTAGTTCATTTAGAATAGATATCAGGATAGCCTACTAAGTTTTAATAGTCACGCCTATAGTTGTTTTCTTTTTTTAGTGTCTATGAAAGCTCTAGCTTGGGTGCACTCACATTGGGTGACACATGATCTTTGAGTTGGGGAGTGACCCATGGGGTCACATAGAGTTTGTTCAGACATCGATTTATATTAGTTTTATTTTATTTTATTCTTGTTTAGTTGTTTTATTTGGTTTATTCATTCCACGTTGCTCTTTTTTATTTCTACTATTTTTTATTTTCTTTGTGAAAAATCATTTCCATTTATTCTATGATGATTCCTTGGCACTTGTCACTAGCCCGGGAGTATTGGGAATGCCTCTTGGGCCTTGCTACAGATCGGCTTGGGTGACCGGTTCGAGGTCGAACCGGGTTGGTTCGTGACATTTCCCCTCTACCTTGACCCAGATCCTCCAACCCCTATCCATACTTGAGTCTTACATTACTGACCATATCTCCCAGACCTCCACATTAGTCTCTCCCTTCTTTTTACTGACCATTATCCCCTCATATCATAGTCATTCTCCCACTACATCTTATCCCCTTGATTTCAAGAAGTAATATTTTTTCCTTTATTTTGTTTGTGTTTTTCATGATGTATGATTCATGATGGATTGAATCAACTATTTTTAATGTTGGTTATAGGTTTTTTTGAATCAAGGCCATATCCTAGTCAATGAAAAAGTTAGGTGAGACTTACCCCATGTGCTCTTCCAACAAATAACACATATAGAAAGTATTATCCTTTAATAATAACCTGAAACTATATTAGAACTTAATATAAATTCATAATAATATATTAAAGTGGGATTAAATTTACAATAATAATTTCTTACCATGATTTATTACCATTAATTATTTAATATTTATAAATATTTCTTTATTTTATTATGTTTTACATATGTTGAAATTATATTTACACAATAATGTATTACTATTCTTTTTTATTATTAATTATGTGATGATATGAATTTTCATTTTATTTTAAAATTATACTAAATTTCTAAAATATTCATAAATTTTATTATTATTTAATATTATTAAATTAAAATAATTTAAGTAGTTATCAATAATTTAGTCATTTTATATTATTTTTCTGATCATTTTAATGTATTTTTACATAGTGATGATAAGAATTGATTGTACTTGTTTGATTAAATATTTATATCATTATTTTTGAATGTATAGGGAGAAGATTCATAATAAAATATGTATGGATAAAAGTTGTATTAATTTACTCCAAAACACACTTTTTTATGATAAGGTTTTGGATAAATTTTTAGATTATTGAATTTTAATTCGATCAATAGATGGTGGAATAAAATGTTAGTGTCCTGAATGAAAATTCAAGAGATGGTTGAATAGAAATGAATTATATGAGAATCTTATATTTCAATATTTTCATTCTCAATATTTATGTTGTATTTATCACGGAAAACCAAATGTTATGTAAAGTAAAAGTAGTGACTATCCTACCAACAAAACCAAAAGTGTCCCGCTATAGGATAATTTAGTTCGAAACATGATAAATTATGAAATTGGATTTTCATGATACAATTAGTGAGATTTAAATATATCAATATAAAATTCATTTTATCCCCATAAGGTTTATATATAAACAACACTTTTACACACATTATTACATGCTTTTTAATATAAACATATAAAAAAACCAAAGATCACGAGGCTTAGTGTCTTTAAAAGACGAAGTTCACAATACATAAAAAAACTAAAATAAAACAAATTTATTTTAATATCTATAATGAGCTCCTAAATTCCATTGACATACTAAAACTATAGAGGACAACATGGATAATTCATAAAAAAAATCGGTGAGATAAAAATCTTAATAAGGGAATAAATATGGTAACGAAGCATAACATGTGATCCATGTGACATTACATGATATCATAAAAGTCAAGGCTCATAACTAATAATATAGAGGAATAATATAAAAAACCTAGAATCATAGAATCATTGAATCATAGGAATGTTATGGAAACATAAAACCTGACATAAGCATATGTCAAGTCTAACTTCCAAGAAAACATCACATGGTGGACAAAGTACCATCATGGATTAGGTTTACTCATTAATACTATACATAACGTCTCATGAGACAAAAACATTACCCAATGCATTAGAGTTCTATATGAACACACCTATCATAAAATTTACATTATTAGGTTTTCCAAAAATGAAATCAATCATAAGGAATAAATGTAAGAGTTACCCATGGAAAGAAATGGGTCTCATAATCTTGCCTCATATCATAATCAAAGGATATTTCATAAATAGGGTATTTTAGGAATGACCACAAGAAATGTATTAACCTATCCAAAAAATGGAGAATAATGTAGGTATATATTTAAGAGACATATAAATAAAATTTATAATCGTTACATAACATCAAATATATAGGGATAAATTTATTTATAGAGAGAAAATTTGTAACCCAAAGTAAAAGGGTGGTTTGGAGTGATAACTTACCTTATGTACGAATCCATTATGCACTTGTACTTAAAAACCAGGATAATAAAATTATATTAAATAATTACTTAATATATAACCTATTAGATATATATATTATTTATTATAATTTTATTATATTAATTTATAATCATTTCAATGAGATATAATGTTTAATTTTTCTATTATGAGAGTGTTTGTTTCAAGGTTCCAATGTCGGATCACTTGGGGATTATTATTGATGTTCTTTTCAAATAGGAATACAAATATATAAGTTAAATTAAATGGTATTAATATAATTATAGAAATTTAAATGGTTCCAAGTATCATTTTTGTGTTCTGATATAGGGATGATTCTTGGAGTAAAAACATGAATGTTAATCAGTTTGTTCATTTAGATGGATTTACCGACCATCATGAACTAAATTCATTTTATTTAATTAAATGATAATTATAAAATTTAATAACTTTAAATAAGTTATATTATACTTATTATAATCTTATTTAACTATAATAATATTTTTATGATGATCCTTGAAGGTGGTGGAGAAAAATGAAGTGTGTTGTTCATAGAGGCGATGAAATAACCTTATTATAAACAAAAATTTCATTTTAGAATATAAATAATGGAGGGTATAAGATTGATATTAAATTAAAAAATCATGTATATTTATGACAATGCATGCATCATGTTTTGTTTTATGAGTGAGGTGAGGAGAATGTAAGAGAATAAATTAATTTAAAAGAGGTAAATTGAGAATATTACCTCTTAAATGTCATCTCCTTGAAATACCATCTAAGGTATATTGAAATGGTATTTTGATGAAAAGTAAAAACTAGGATGTGGGGGTTAGTATTGGGAAGGTAATTGGATAGAAATTTTGAAACATATAAGTCTTATAACGTGTGAGGAGAATGGGTTCTGAGGGGTGGTATTTATAAAGGGAGAAGAGGGGTGTTTTTAAATATTATATTCATTAGTTTATTATTTTGGATGAATAATATAAATTATATTGATTATTATGCCTATATAAATTAAATGGTGAATGATAATTCAAAATAATGGGTTATTATATTATCTATGACTAAAAAATTCATGTATTTAGCTTATAATGTGTAATATCGTATTTGAACATATTTCACTATTCACAAAGAAATAAACTATTTTAGAAAATAAAAGAATTCACCCTAAACATTTATTGAAATTTATATTCAAAAAATAAAATACATTTTATGAAAATAATTTTATAAATATTATAAATTTAATTTTTAAATAATATCTTCATTTATTAAAATAATACCAATTTTAATATTATGATCGATTTTTGGATCTTTTGGAAAAGTAATTATGGAATCATAAAATTTCATTATAAAAATAATATAAAATAATAATAATTTATGAACCTATTTTATAAAAATAAACCTTCTTTTAAATTGTTTTTTATTATAAAATCGCAATTAAAATATTTTGATTTTACAAAAATACCAACACTTTATTAACCATTTTTAAAACATTTATTTAAATGTATCATGGTATAAATATATAATTTTTTCAATTTATAAGATACCTTAATATTATTTTACACTTAAATATGCGATGGGCCTATTTTAACAGTTAGGTTACTATTCCTAAATGATCATATTTCCATTCTAATGGTTAGGTTACTACTCCAATGGTCAGATTATTGTTTATATAGTTAGATTTGTAATGATCACATCAATTCCCTAACTGAAAATTAATTTTTTATTAGAAAAATCTCTTTTAAGGGGTGAGGGGGAACCCATAATTTCATCAAGGACATAAATACATAAACTGTGCCCCAACAGTCAAAGAGCCATCATTAACCAGATCAAGACAATAAAGAAAAGCTCCCCAAGCATAAAAAAGTTATGTATAACTTCCACCTTCCCATCGATATTTGGATAGATATCCCATGGAAATTTGCATAGGCCTGGTACTGAAAAAAAATTTCATACCCCCTCAAACATCCAAATTTGGATAGAAAAGTCTCGTGAAAACTTCCTGCTCTGAACCTCATTTGGGCAGCCCCTTAAATAAGGTATGGTAGCACATAATATAGCACCCCAACCCCAGGATCCCAGAGTTAGTGCATTATTACTTAACATTGGAATGATTACAAGGAATCAAGTCCTGAAGGACTGATCAGTTTAGAAGTCTTCAAAAATAGATTACATACAAGAACTTTACATTACAATTTCTAACATAAAATACCACATAGATACTACTTTTAGAATTCAATTATTCTTCTAGCTTAAACCTGAATATAAATCATAATACACTTCTTAGCATCCTGAGAAAATAAAATATAATAAAGGGGTGAACTCAGATTCTCAGTAAGGATAAACAATAAAGTGTAATCTATCATAAATAATCATAAACTTTTATGGAAAGGTATAAAATTGAAACAGAAGCCCTTTAAACATAAACTTCATCATAAAATGAAAAAGAAAAATTAGATAATGCCATTTACTTATTCACGTGGGTATTCTAATAGTCGAATAATCACATGTAACATCAATAACTAATCTCATAATGATGGAATGAATAATGAAAGACATCCTAACCACAAAGTCAAGGCCTCATTCCAAGACCTTAAATATAAATTTTGTCAAGGCCTTGTGCCAAGAAACTATTTTGTCTCATGAGACCTATCGATGCATCGGGGGGCTATAACGGGCCCTAACTATCATATAATAATTCCAATGGATTCCTTATATGAAAAGGGTGAAACATAATCTAAACATTTGTATTAAAACTAGCATACAAAATGTCAATACTTTATCCACAAACCATGAATGGTATAAAAATAGCACATCCATAGTCAAACATAACTCATTCAATACAATATGGAAGATTGTATAATAATAAATCAACCTCAATAAAGAATATAATACTATTAATGATATTGACATAGATGAAAATAATCAGTAAAACTATTTTAGAGAAATATCCCTTTTTTCTTGAAAACATTTAAAATTCGCACTATTTATCAAAGAAGTCATTTAAAAGAGATTTTTATATCAAAGTGTCCCATACCACTTTGAAACATTTTAAAGGAATTTTAATTTTAAAACATTAATGTTCATATATAAAGTCCTTGAAACGATTTTTAAAACATGAACATTAATGAGAATTATTTAGAAGAATAAATCTTTAAAAAACTTAAAACTATATTTTAGTCAAAGAGTTCTTAACTAAATGAGAGAGGACCAAATAAACATAATTGAGGAAAAAAATTAATAAAAACATTATAATATCATGAGAATAAAGGGATTCATGATATATTATTTAAAAGGACAATATATACCCCATATAAAAGTGAATTGGCACATAACAACAAATAAGTCTCAACGGAATGCAAATTGAGACGAAATCCATTATAAAGACTGTATCCTTATATTAAGGATAAATCAATGAAATAATTATGTGTAACAAATATAAATACAATAAATATGATTTTATATTTAGTTTAAATAAATCATATAACATTCACATATATTTATTTAAAAACAAAACCAATGACTTTGTTGTTTTACTCAATGAATGGAATTTGAGTTAAGATTACCCTTATCAAGTTCATATCAATGACTTGAGAATTTATCAAAGGAGTGATTATGTATATCAAAAATATATCCACATAAATGGGAGTGGAAATTACTACATAAATAAATAAATATTGATTTCACACATAATCTTGGAGTAAAATAATCATTGAAGTATCCGTAAAACCCAATGAGTGGAAATTGAAATTAGAAATTCCCTTACTGATTTGGTAACTTACGAAACATACACCCTATTAAAGAAGTATCATAGATTGAAGATTTAAATACCAAAAAATTAAATGATATTACACCAAGAATACAATCATGTGAAGTACACACACCACACAAAAGGAAAAAGTGTCAAATATAGCATGAATCTCACGGGAATGAAAAGTTTGATGAAAAACCCTTACCTTATACTTTCCTTTAGTAGAGGGTAAGTTTAATATCATGTATAATGGTTAAATAATAGTTATTAAATTATAAAATAACCACATACATAAATATTATATCATATATGATCCTCTAATATTTCTTTGTTAATAATACTTCAGTAGTACCATTGTTTCGGGTGTTAACTAATTCATTTTCCTTTATCTGTTTTGTTACATACATCATGTTTGTTATAGATATTATGTAGTTAATTCATATACAGAATTATATTAAGTTCTTAAACATTATTTTTAATCATCAAATGAAAATTATTTTTGAATTGTTATGATAGGGAATGAAATTTCATTGCATTGTGGAGACTGTAAGTCGTACGTATGCACGAGCGACAATATCATTCTATTAATGATGGAATAATATGTAATTGGATGGTATATTACATATAATGAATAATTAGAATGTTATATTTATTATTCACATCAATTATACTCATTATTATACCCATCCAAATAATTAAGTGTTGAATAACAAACTACACCACGACGTTGAGATTGTAAGCCGTACGTACACACATATGGTGAATTTTTTATTCATAGGATAGATAAAATAATGAATATGGTTCTGTCATGTTAATAATAACATATCATCATGTATAAGGCACTAGAGTTAGTATTTTAGTATGTAAATAAAAATTAAATATGAAGTGGAATAATAAAAGAACTTTGGAAGAGGTGATGAAATAATCACCTCTTCTTTGGGTGCTTCCTTTTGATTTGAACAAAAGGGATCCTTAGTTGGGATTTATGATCAAAGTTAGGCCTATAGAATTAAGTGATGGTATTTTTAAGGATATTTTATTTGGGGGGGGGGGGTTGGCCGAGAAAAATGGTTTTGGAGGTTTGAATTTAAGATAAGGGGAAGTATCCTTTTATAAGAGTGGTGAAGGGCACTTTAGGAAAATATTGAAATATTATTTTATTATAAAGACATTTTCAATTTATAATACCTAAAAATGAATTTCTTTAGAGGATAAGGTGGTTATGGGTAAAAAACTCTCAACCTATAGGTTTTAGATAAGTTTAGGTCACCATATTAACCTTATCTTTTATATTTAACCCTTAGTTAAATAGTTTAACTCTTACCATGTCTTCTTGTATTCTTACACTATATAGTTAATAAACATACTACAAAATGACAATAGAACCTCAAGTGGTTAATTAATGAAATTTATAACATTATTTATGTCCTTTTTCCAAACCTTATTTTTTTAGGACAATTATATAATTATATAATATAGTATTTTATTTTGAAAACTCATTTATGTCAATTTTGACACTATTTAGTATTTGGTTTTTGTGAAAGTCATAAGAAGCTGATTTCTTCAAATAAAATCATTCAATTTACCCTAACATGTCATATTAATATATAAAATTCGTTTATGGCATCAAAATTTTGAATTTACATTTATTTTAATATTTATAATATAAAGTATTTTAATCTTTCATTAATAATGTAATTACTGCATCATCATTGTGTCATAAAAATTTATTTATTTAATGTATAAAAATTGTAAATAAAATACTATGATGTAGGAAATAGTTTTATATTTATAATGAATATTTATATTCGGATTTATCTTATGTATTACCCAATATTAAAAATGGTTTAGTTATTAAAATTTGAATTTAACGCTTTTAACTCTTCTTTAAATAAAATATAATAAATATCCTAATTTAACCCAATTGGAAAAAAATTGATCATATTTTTGTTCCAAGGTTTATTTTTGTTGAAAAAAACTTATCCAATAGAATTGGGACATGTGTTAGAGTAATTATAATATCATTTTTACCTTTAAATACCCAATTTACTTTTAACCGTGGTAAATAAAATTCAAAAGTTACTATTCATCAAAAATTATTTTCATCATATTGAACCACATTTTACTTACTGATATCAACCGTGTCTTCCAATTTTTTTTAATTTAATTCATAGAAACAGTAAAATTTCGTTTTATGAATATTTGCAAATATGCCTAGTTGGTGGGTAAAAGACGATAAAAAGTACAATAAAATTTTATATATCTAATCATATTATAAAATGACTCCAAAGAATTAAATTAGAATAATATAGATATTATGAATCTATTTTGACTTTAAAATAAATTTAAATTAAAAAAATAATTATTTAAATAAAAAGTCGGTTTTAAACAATAACGTAGTGTTTTTTACTATTCATCAAAAATTGAAAGTTTTCTGAAAAATACTAAAACTTTACCCTAAACTAATTTTGATATTTTGAATCCAAAAATAAAGTTCATTTTTAAAAATAAAGTTTATAAAATTTCAAAAAGTGGGTATTACTAGTCATAAGTAGTTTTTAAATGGCTAGTTTGATTGGTCGTGGTGTGCTAGACCTTGAAGTTGCGTATAATACAAGCTATTGTATTATTCAAAGAGACGCATACTGTAACGCCCCGACCCCAGTTACCCAGAGTCGGTGCATTAATTACATAACATTGGCATGATCACAAGAAAGATCAAATCTCGAAAGACCGATTGGTTTAGTAGCCTTGGAAACACTAGATATATTCATAAGTTTTACATTACATCATAAAATCAAAAACTACTACAACAACATAATGTTTCCACAGTCCACACTACAATCCCCTCATAATATCCCTGCAGGTCATTCATAACTTACATCTTCACTTCCTGGGAAAAATAAAACATAGAAAAGGGGTGAGCTCAAATGCCCAGTAAGGATAACAATATAGCGGAAACTTTCATCAATAAGAATAAACATTTAAGGCAATGTATAACTAAAACAAAAGCCTTTCAAACATGAACTTTCAACATGGTATGGCATAAATAAAATTAAATAATGCCATTTACTTATTCACATGGATATTCTACTAATCGAATAATCACATGCAAAAATCAATAACCACTTTCATAATGTTGGAATGCATAATGCCAGACTATCATAACCACATAGCCAAGGCCTCGTGCCAAGACTACAAATAAGATTTTGTCAAGGCCTTGTGCCAAGACACTAGTTTGTCTCATGAGACCTACCGATGCATCGAGGAGCTATAGCGGGCTCCACCCGTCACTTATTAAGTCCAATGCATTCCCATATGAAAAGGTTTAAACATAACATAAACATTCGTATTAAAACTAGCATACGAAATGTCAATACTTTCACAATAAACTATGAATGGTATAAAAATAGCACATCCACAGTCAAACATATCACAAAACCTTCAATACAATATAGAAGTTTTGTATCATAATAAATCAACTTCAAATAATCTTAAAATCCATCAAAGGATGTTGACATAGATGAAATCAAAATTCTTTTAAAAGAAATATCTCCTTTTATTTTGAAATCATTTAAGATCCATATAAAAAAAACATTTTCTTTGAAAATATTCTTATAAGCTTGTATGGGAAGCTTCGACGATTTTATAACGGCGGAAAATAACCGCACCCGCCGTATAAGTTAAAAAAAACATTCTTACCTCAATTCTGTCGAAAAGGTTAAAAAAGGACCTTGTTTTGAAAACGACGGAAAGATTCCTTTATAAACCTCTTATAAAAAGTCAAACAAGGGTATAAATGACTTTAACCCATATTCTTGTAAATAGTAAAAATGTTTTGAAATACATTTCGAAGAAACATGGATGTGGATGATAAAGAGATCCCAGTAGATTATTACGTATAATACAACCTCGGATAATGAAGAGATTGTGAAATAACCCTTACCTTGTACTTTTCCTTGGTTGGGGTAGGTTAACCTCCTGTATAATGGTGAAATAGTTGTTATTAAATTATACAAGAATCATATATATTAATATGATATCATATATGATCTTTTAACATTGATTTGTTAATAATATCTTAGAATTATCGTCGTTTCGGGAGTTAACTTACTCATTTTCTTTTATATGTTTTGTTACATAAGCCATGGTTGTTGTATCTTATTCATATCCAGAATGATATACAGTCCTTAAACATCATTTTTAAATCATCAAATGATAATTATACTTGAATGGATACGATGGAGAATGAATCTCATCGCGTTCGTGGAGACGGTAGTCCGTACGTACGCACGAGCGACAATATCATTCTTTTGATATTAAAATAATATATAAATGGATGGTATATCATATATACAGAATCATTAACATGTTATATTTATTATTTACATGAGTTACACATCATTATTATACCCATCCAAATAATATTATATTGAATAACAATTACACCACGACGTGGAGACGGTAAGCCGTACGTACGCACGTATGGTGACATGTTATTCAAAGGGTGGATAGAATACTGAATATGATTGTACCATATTTATAATAACATCACAGTATATGTGAGATACTGGAGTTATTATTTCAGAATGGTAAGAACAAAGGAAGAAGAAGTGGAAGAAGAAATGAACTTAGAAAAGGGTGGTGAAATCATTACCTCTTCTTCGGGTTCTTCCTTTTGATTTGATCAAAAGGGCTCCTTAGGTTGGCTTTCTGATCAAACTAAGGCCTCTAGGTTGTATTGAGGGATGTTGGGAGAGTATTTGGGCAGATTTTGGCCGAACCAAAAGGCTTTGAAGGTGTGAAGAAATGAGAAGGAGGAGTGCCCTTTTATAAGAGGGGTGAGGGGCACCTTTGGAAAAGTTAGAAATATTAATTTATAATAAATTCATATTCGGTTTACAAAGGCTCCAAAGTTGACTATTCAAAGGATGAGGTGTGGATAGGTCGAAAACAACTCATCCAATAGAATTTAGACAGGTTTGGGTACTTATATTAACCTTATCTTTAAGTATTAACTCTAAGTTAATTAGTTTCACTTTTACAATGTCTCTTTGTATTTTTATATAATATGATTAATAAACTTACTATATACATCCAAGCGACCCCCAAGTGGTCCATTAATGAGGAACCTATCATAATATAAGTCTCTTGGCCGAACCTTAGATTTTTAGGAATTTAATATCAATTAATAATATAATATTTGTTTTAAGAACTCTTTTATGTCAATTTTGACACTATTCAATAGTTGATTTTTGTGAAACTCCTAACAGATTGATTACTTCAAACAAAGTCAATTAAATCAATCCTAATATATCATATTATCATAGAAAATTAGTTTAATTCATTAAAAGTTTCATATTATAATTATTTGGGTATTTATAAGATCAATTATTTTTATTTTTCACTATTTTAGTAATTACTGCATCATCATTGTGTCATAAATAAAATACATTATATAATGTCTAAAAATTATAAGTAAAATATCATTATGTAGGAAATCTTTTTATCTTTCTAATGAATATTTATAATCGAAAATCCAACATGTATAACCCTATGTAAAAATTGTTCTTCTAAAAGATATATGCTTGTGTCATTTTTGTATTCATTTTAACTAAATTAAAATAAAGTGTCATTATCACTTACAAGTGGATCCATGGGGTCCCAAAATAGACCCAAATATGCCCATGGTCGACCATGTATCAACCAATAGGGTTAAGACACGTTTTAGGGTAATTTAGTATTATTATAATATTATTTTTTAACCCTTATTTACCGGATTTACCCTTAACCATGGTAAATAAAATATTTACCGCAGTAATTATTCAAAATGTCTAAAAATAAAAGTTACCCATTTACACAATTTGAACATCATGATTCCAAATATGGAATCCATTTTCCTAAATTCAAAACACAGAAGTGGCAGAAATTAATTTAAAATTAATTCCCGCTGTCAAAACAAAAAGCGTGTTTTTAAGAGATAATAACTATCAAAAGATTGACACTTGTTTATGTTCGGTTTAATTGTAAAATTATGTCCAATGACCAAAATTATATTAAATGGTAAAAATATATTCTAAATATACTTTAAAACTAATAAAATTCATAATTTATCACTATTAATTATTTTGATTAAAAAAGTTGTTTTTAATTAAAATTTAGTAATTTTCACTATTCATCAAAATATGAAAGTTATCCGAAAAGTACCAAAATTTCACCTTAGGCTAAATTCGATATTCCGAGTCCAAAAATGAAGTCCATTTTCAAATATAAAATATATATAATTTCAAAAATTAGGTATTACTATTCACAACGGCTAGTTTAATTAGTTGTGGTGTGTGTTAGAACTCGAGGTTGCGTACAACACACGCTATCGCATTATTCAAAGGGAAACGTACCGTAGAAGCTTGGGGTGTTACATTCTCCCCTCCTTCAAATAATTGCGTCCTCGCAATTTCTAGGGTATTACTGCATAAAAAGACTCGGGTGGTTCTTCATCATAAGTTCCTCGGGTTCCCACGTTGCCTCTTCCATCTTATGATTCCTCCACAAAACTTTTACCAGACGCGTCGTCCGGTTTCTCAGCACTTGTTCTCTCGTATCAAGAATCTTGATGGGCTCTTCGCAATAAGACAGATCGGGTTCCAGTTCTAAATCTTCATAGGTGAGTACATGCGTTGGGTCAGGCATGTATTTCCTCAACAGAGATACGTGGAACACATCGTGAACTTTGGAGAGACTTGGCGGCATTGCCAATCGGTAAGCTACAGCCCCAATTCGTTCTAGAATTTCGAAAGGTCCGATGTACCTGGGACTCAATTTACCTTTCTTACCAAAACGTATGACTCCCTTCCACGGAGATACCTTCAGGAAAACATGATCACCGACTTGAAATTCCAAATTCTTCCTTCGATTATCGGCATAGCTCTTCTGCCTACTTTGAGCTGCTTTGATGTGATTTTGGATTACCTTCACCTTTTCCACCGTTTCCTCCACCAGTTCTGGGCCTACAAGTTTTCTTTCACCAACGTCATCCCAACAGGTTGGTGTACGACATCTCTTTCCGTATAACGCTTCATATGGTGCCATTTGTATACTCGAATGGAAGCTATTGTTATAGGAAAATTCTACCAGAGGTAAATATTGATCCCACATACCCTGAAAGTCAAGTGAGCAAGATCTCAACATGTCTTCTAAGGTTTGAATAGTCCATTCTGATTGTCCGTCTGTCTGAGGGTGGTAAGCAGTGCTCAAATGAAGTTCAGTATCCAGGGATTTCTGAAGACTTTTCCAAAATCTTGAAGTAAAACGGGGATCACGATCAGAAACAATCGATAGGGGAACTCCATGAAGTCTCACAACTTCATTAATGTATAGTCTTTCTAGACGTTCCAGGGGTAGATCTTCTCTTATAGCAAGAAAATGTGCTGACTTGGTAAGACGATCAACAATAACCCATATTGCATCGTTCCTTCTAGGAGTCTTTGGTAGCCCCATGACAAAGTCCATCGTAATATTGTCCCATTTCCACTCCGGTATGGGAAGAGGTTGCATGACTCCTCCAGGCTGTTGCCTTCCAGCTTTCACTTGTTGACAAACCATACATCTTGACACAAAATCAGCAATCTCCCTCTTCATGTTGTCCCACCAAAAATGTTCCTTCAAATCTCTATACATTTTGGTGCTCCCAGGGTGTATAGAGAAATTGGAACTATGAGCATCATCCAGCAATTCCCTTTTTAGATCAGGTATATTGGGAACACAAAGTCTCTTCCCGAATTTCAAAATTCCATCTTCATACACAAAGTCTCTCAATCTCCCATCATTCACAACTTTAATCTTCTTTTGGAATTCTTCATCATCGGTCTGAGAACTCTTAATCCTTTCTAGTAAAGATGGTTTGGCAACCATTTGAAAAAGCATTGATGTTTCACCTTCCCTGGTTATTCCCATGTCCATCTTCACCAGATCCATGAAAATTGGATCCCTTTCAATTCTCATATTGTTCAAAACTCCATGGTCTTTTCTACTCAAAGCATCTGCCACCTTGTTTGCCTTCCCTGGGTGGTAGTGTATCGTACAATCATAATCCTTGAGTAATTCAAGCCATCTCCTTTGCCTCATGTTGAGTTCTTTTTGTGAGAAAATATACTTCAAACTCTTGTGATCAGTATAAATCTCACATTTTTCACCATAGAGGTAGTGCCTCCATATTTTCAAAGCAAAGATCACTGCTGCTAACTCGAGATCATGAGTAGGATAGTTTTGTTCATGAATTTTCAACTGTCGTGATGCATAGGCAATAACTCTATCATTCTGCATAAGGACACAGCCAAGTCCTTTCTTTGATGCATCACTATAAATAACGAACCCATCATTCCCCGATGGTAGAGTCAATATAGGAGCATTGACTAATCTTCTCTTCAGTTCTTCAAAACATTCTTCACACTCTTTTGTCCAAACAAATTTAACTCCTTTACGTGTGAGCTTCGTTAATGGGTTTGCCAATCGGGCAAAATTCTGGACGAAACGTCGATAATAACCTGCCAAACCAATAAAACTACGTACCTCAGTTATACTCGTAGGTGCTGGCCATTCTTGGATTGCCTTGGTCTTAGAAGGATCAACAGAGATTCCATCTTTAGAGACAATATGGCCAAGAAAAGAAATCTCCTGAAGCCAGAATTCACACTTGCTAAACTTTCCATATAATTCATGCCTCCTCAGAGTCTTCAAGATAATGCGCAAGTGATTTTCATGATCTTCATAGGTTTTGGAGTATACCAATATATCATCAATAAATACCACCACAAATTCATCGAGTTACTCCTTGAAAACTCTATTCATCAGATCCATGAATACAGAGGGTGCATTAGTCAATCCAAACGGCATTACAGTAAACTCGTAATGCCCGTACCTGGTTCGAAATGCTGTCTTCGGAATGTCTTCCTTCTTCACACACAACTGATGGTATCCAGATCGAAGGTCAATCTTTGAAAAGTATTGAGCTCCATGCAGTTGGTCAAATAAATCATCAATACGAGGTAGGGGATACTTGTTCTTTATCGTTATAGCATTGATCTCCCTGTAGTCGATACATAACCTCATAGATCCATCTTTCTTTTTAACAAAAAGAACAGGGGCTCCCCATGGAGAAACACTAGGGAGAATAAATCCCTTATTACTCAATTCCTCTAGTTGTTTCTTTAGTTCGACTAGCTCTACAGTGGCCATTCTATAAGGGGTCTTCGATATAGGCCTTGATCCAGGAATCAAATCAATAGAAAACTCAACTTCTCGTTCTGGAGGATGTCCAGGTAAATCTTCCGGAAATACATCTACAAATTCTTTCACAATAGGTACATCCTCTATTTGAACATTCCTTTCCTCACCGACAGTTATTTCATTCTCTTCCTCTCCGATAATTGAATTAAGTTGAGCTACAGGGGGTGTATCTAAATAAGAATTAGGTGGTGACGATTCTGCTCTAAAAATAAGGTGTTCCTTATCATTATCATCAAGAATCGTAACCTCTTTCTTCTTACAATAAATCTTCGCATCATAGTCCGAAAGCCAGTCCATACCGAGGATTATATCAAACTCAATCATAGGTATGACGATGAAATCAGCAGATAAAGAAAATTTATGTGCTCTAATGGGGACTGATTCACAAAACTTTGTTGCAACGATACTTCCCTTAGGAGTTTTAACTGACAACTCCCTTATTAAATCAAATTGGAAATATCTAATTTTCTTAGCAAATTGGGAAGATATGAAACAATGCGATGATCCAGAATCAAATAATGCATTTGCTAAACTTGAGGAAACCATTAAATTACCTGCCACCACGTCTTTCGGGGCTTCTACCTCAGCAGTAGTGATAGCATAAGCCTGGCCTTGATCCCTTGGCCTTTTCTGAGGTAAGTTCTCCTGACGCTTAGGACATGCATTTGCATAATGCCCCATCTCCCTGCAATTGTAGCACTGAACGTTGGTAGCTTCCTTCTTCCCCTTGCAATCATGAGCTTGGTGGCCTTTTTCACCACACTTGTAACAGACTCCCATTCCCTTCAAGCAAGTACCAGGATGTTTCTTCCCGCATTTACCACAAGATGGATATTCAACCTTTCCCTTCTTCCCCTTATTTCCATTCCCAGATTGATCAGCAGGTCTCTTCTTCTCTTGCTTTGATTTAAAGTCATAAGACTTAGAGAATTCCTTTTCGGTCTTGATAGCACATGAGACAATGTCTTCGTACGATGAAAAGGATTGTGAGACTAATGCTCGACGGAGAAATGGTTTTAACCCATCAAAGAAACGATCAATCTTACTTCTTGGGTTGCGAATATAATCTCCAGCATACCTCGCTAACCTTGTAAAGTTAGCCTCATACTTTGTGACATTCTCATCCTCCTTTTGTCTCAGACTCAGAAATTGTCTTTCCATATCTGCTCGATGGTCGCGAGGAAAGTATTTTTCTAAAAACAGATCTTTGAACTCCCTCCACTCCATATTTGACACTTCATCATCTTCTTTCGTATTTTGAATCAATGACCACCATTGATCAGCATCTCCAGTGAGGCGGTAAACTGCCATGATAACTTTTTCCCTTTCGCTACTCCCCAAAGCCTGAAATATTTTCTCTAGGGAAAATATCCATTGCTCAGCTACTAAGGGATTTGTACTCCCATTGAACGTTGGTGGTTGTTGTCTCATGAATCGATCTAACATTGATCCTCCACGCTGCGGATCAGGGTGCTCCATACGGGTAAGGTTATTATTCATAACCTGAGTAAGTTGTCCCAGTACGGTGATTAGCTGATCAGCACCAGTTGCATCACCAGCCCCACAATAATTATCTTGAGCAGGAGGGCAATCCCTACATGGAGTGCGTGCATTGATACGGTTTCCATTTCTTCCACTAGGCGCCATTTCTAAACAATGGCATAAACTAGATCAGTTTATGAATCAAAATACAAAATTCCATACTTATAAAACACTTAACATAAATTGAACTATTTATGGATATAATCCATAATCATAAAAATTTTTTCTTTGAGGAAGTATATACTCATAAACCCTTCATAATGATTTGTAAAGAAAATGAGAGTTATCCTAAGCATATCCCCCGGGAGTGTCGTAACCAAGAGTGCAGCAAGGCCCGTTGTCGTGCACCAGTTCCCGTTCGAGTCTAGCTCAAAGTGGTGTTTTCGGGTTTTACCCCTAGGTACATCTGTGCCAGAGCCGCCTCTACCTGCTCGTATCCAGACAGGGATGTATTTCTCGGAAAACTCACAAAATCTCTACAATACCAAAATTCTAGGAGGTTCTTCTATACTAATCCTCAAAGTTCATCTTAGGTCTACGTGCTCTAATCCGAGTTTATCTAAATCTAGCTTCCAAGGTTTGTACTAAACATCCTCTGATACCAACTGTAACGCCCCGACCCCAGTTACCCAGAGTCGGTGCATTAATTACATAACATTGGCATGATCACAAGAAAGATCAAATCTCGAAAGACCGATTGGTTTAGTAGCCTTGGAAACACTAGATATATTCATAAGTTTTACATTACATCATAAAATCAAAAACTACTACAACAACATAATGTTTCCACAGTCCACACTACAATCCCATCATAATATCCCTGCAGGTCATTCATAACTTACATCTTCACTTCCTGGGAAAAATAAAACATAGAAAAGGGGTGAGCTCAAATGCCCAGTAAGGATAACAATATAGCGGAAACTTTCATCAATAAGAATAAACATTTAAGGCAATGTATAACTAAAACAAAAGCCTTTCAAACATGAACTTTCAACATGGTATGGCATAAATAAAATTAAATAATGCCATTTACTTATTCACATGGATATTCTACTAATCGAATAATCACATGCAAAAATCAATAACCACTTTCATAATGTTGGAATGCATAATGCCAGACTATCATAACCACATAGCCAAGGCCTCGTGCCAAGACTACAAATAAGATTTTGTCAAGGCCTTGTGCCAAGACACTAGTTTGTCTCATGAGACCTACCGATGCATCGAGGAGCTATAGCGGGCTCCACCCGTCACTTATTAAGTCCAATGCATTCCCATATGAAAAGGTTTAAACATAACATAAACATTCGTATTAAAACTAGCATACGAAATGTCAATACTTTCACAATAAACTATGAATGGTATAAAAATAGCACATCCACAGTCAAACATATCACAAAACCTTCAATACAATATAGAAGTTTTGTATCATAATAAATCAACTTCAAATAATCTTAAAATCCATCAAAGGATGTTGACATAGATGAAATCAAAATTCTTTTAAAAGAAATATCTCCTTTTATTTTGAAATCATTTAAGATCCATATAAAAAAAACATTTTCTTTGAAAATATTCTTATAAGCTTGTATGGGAAGCTTCGACGATTTTATAACGGCGGAAAATAACCGCACCCGCCGTATAAGTTAAAAAAAACATTCTTACCTCAATTCTGTCGAAAAGGTTAAAAAAGGACCTTGTTTTGAAAACGACGGAAAGATTCCTTTATAAACCTCTTATAAAAAGTCAAACAAGGGTATAAATGACTTTAACCCATATTCTTGTAAATAGTAAAAATGTTTTGAAATACATTTCGAAGAAACATGGATGTGGATGATAAAGAGATCCCAGTAGATTATTACGTATAATACAACCTCGGATAATGAAGAGATTGTGAAATAACCCTTACCTTGTACTTTTCCTTGGTTGGGGTAGGTTAACCTCCTGTATAATGGTGAAATAGTTGTTATTAAATTATACAAGAATCATATATATTAATATGATATCATATATGATCTTTTAACATTGATTTGTTAATAATATCTTAGAATTATCGTCGTTTCGGGAGTTAACTTACTCATTTTCTTTTATATGTTTTGTTACATAAGCCATGGTTGTTGTATCTTATTCATATCCAGAATGATATACAGTCCTTAAACATCATTTTTAAATCATCAAATGATAATTATACTTGAATGGATACGATGGAGAATGAATCTCATCGCGTTCGTGGAGACGGTAGTCCGTACGTACGCACGAGCGACAATATCATTCTTTTGATATTAAAATAATATATAAATGGATGGTATATCATATATACAGAATCATTAACATGTTATATTTATTATTTACATGAGTTACACATCATTATTATACCCATCCAAATAATATTATATTGAATAACAATTACACCACGACGTGGAGACGGTAAGCCGTACGTACGCACGTATGGTGACATGTTATTCAAAGGGTGGATAGAATACTGAATATGATTGTACCATATTTATAATAACATCACAGTATATTTGAGATACTGGAGTTATTATTTCAGAATGGTAAGAACAAAGGAAGAAGAAGTGGAAGAAGAAATGAACTTAGAAAAGGGTGGTGAAATCATTACCTCTTCTTCGGGTTCTTCCTTTTGATTTGATCAAAAGGGCTCCTTAGGTTGGCTTTCTGATCAAACTAAGGCCTCTAGGTTGTATTGAGGGATGTTGGGAGAGTATTTGGGCAGATTTTGGCCGAACCAAAAGGCTTTGAAGGTGTGAAGAAATGAGAAGGAGGAGTGCCCTTTTATAAGAGGGGTGAGGGGCACCTTTGGAAAAGTTAGAAATATTAATTTATAATAAATTCATATTCGGTTTACAAAGGCTCCAAAGTTGACTATTCAAAGGATGAGGTGTGGATAGGTCGAAAACAACTCATCCAATAGAATTTAGACAGGTTTGGGTACTTATATTAACCTTATCTTTAAGTATTAACTCTAAGTTAATTAGTTTCACTTTTACAATGTCTCTTTGTATTTTTATATAATATGATTAATAAACTTACTATATACATCCAAGCGACCCCCAAGTGGTCCATTAATGAGGAACCTATCATAATATAAGTCTCTTGGCCGAACCTTAGATTTTTAGGAATTTAATATCAATTAATAATATAATATTTGTTTTAAGAACTCTTTTATGTCAATTTTGACACTATTCAATAGTTGATTTTTGTGAAACTCCTAACAGATTGATTACTTCAAACAAAGTCAATTAAATCAATCCTAATATATCATATTATCATAGAAAATTAGTTTAATTCATTAAAAGTTTCATATTATAATTATTTGGGTATTTATAAGATCAATTATTTTTATTTTTCACTATTTTAGTAATTACTGCATCATCATTGTGTCATAAATAAAATACATTATATAATGTCTAAAAATTATAAGTAAAATATCATTATGTAGGAAATCTTTTTATCTTTCTAATGAATATTTATAATCGAAAATCCAACATGTATAACCCTATGTAAAAATTGTTCTTCTAAAAGATATATGCTTGTGTCATTTTTGTATTCATTTTAACTAAATTAAAATAAAGTGTCATTATCACTTACAAGTGGATCCATGGGGTCCCAAAATAGACCCAAATATGCCCATGGTCGACCATGTATCAACCAATAGGGTTAAGACACGTTTTAGGGTAATTTAGTATTATTATAATATTATTTTTTAACCCTTATTTACCGGATTTACCCTTAACCATGGTAAATAAAATATTTACCGCAGTAATTATTCAAAATGTCTAAAAATAAAAGTTACCCATTTACACAATTTGAACATCATGATTCCAAATATGGAATCCATTTTCCTAAATTCAAAACACAGAAGTGGCAGAAATTAATTTAAAATTAATTCCCGCTGTCAAAACAAAAAGCGTGTTTTTAAGAGATAATAACTATCAAAAGATTGACACTTGTTTATGTTCGGTTTAATTGTAAAATTATGTCCAATGACCAAAATTATATTAAATGGTAAAAATATATTCTAAATATACTTTAAAACTAATAAAATTCATAATTTATCACTATTAATTATTTTGATTAAAAAAGTTGTTTTTAATTAAAATTTAGTAATTTTCACTATTCATCAAAATATGAAAGTTATCCGAAAAGTACCAAAATTTCACCTTAGGCTAAATTCGATATTCCGAGTCCAAAAATGAAGTCCATTTTCAAATATAAAATATATATAATTTCAAAAATTAGGTATTACTATTCACAACGGCTAGTTTAATTAGTTGTGGTGTGTGTTAGAACTCGAGGTTGCGTACAACACACGCTATCGCATTATTCAAAGGGAAACGTACCGTAGAAGCTTGGGGTGTTACATTCTCCCCTCCTTCAAATAATTGCGTCCTCGCAATTTCTAGGGTATTACTGCATAAAAAGACTCGGGTGGTTCTTCATCATAAGTTCCTCGGGTTCCCACGTTGCCTCTTCCATCTTATGATTCCTCCACAAAACTTTTACCAGACGCGTCGTCCGGTTTCTCAGCACTTGTTCTCTCGTATCAAGAATCTTGATGGGCTCTTCGCAATAAGACAGATCGGGTTCCAGTTCTAAATCTTCATAGGTGAGTACATGCGTTGGGTCAGGCATGTATTTCCTCAACAGAGATACGTGGAACACATCGTGAACTTTGGAGAGACTTGGCGGCATTGCCAATCGGTAAGCTACAGCCCCAATTCGTTCTAGAATTTCGAAAGGTCCGATGTACCTGGGACTCAATTTACCTTTCTTACCAAAACGTATGACTCCCTTCCACGGAGATACCTTCAGGAAAACATGATCACCGACTTGAAATTCCAAATTCTTCCTTCGATTATCGGCATAGCTCTTCTGCCTACTTTGAGCTGCTTTGATGTGATTTTGGATTACCTTCACCTTTTCCACCGTTTCCTCCACCAGTTCTGGGCCTACAAGTTTTCTTTCACCAACGTCATCCCAACAGGTTGGTGTACGACATCTCTTTCCGTATAACGCTTCATATGGTGCCATTTGTATACTCGAATGGAAGCTATTGTTATAGGAAAATTCTACCAGAGGTAAATATTGATCCCACATACCCTGAAAGTCAAGTGAGCAAGATCTCAACATGTCTTCTAAGGTTTGAATAGTCCATTCTGATTGTCCGTCTGTCTGAGGGTGGTAAGCAGTGCTCAAATGAAGTTCAGTATCCAGGGATTTCTGAAGACTTTTCCAAAATCTTGAAGTAAAACGGGGATCACGATCAGAAACAATCGATAGGGGAACTCCATGAAGTCTCACAACTTCATTAATGTATAGTCTTTCTAGACGTTCCAGGGGTAGATCTTCTCTTATAGCAAGAAAATGTGCTGACTTGGTAAGACGATCAACAATAACCCATATTGCATCGTTCCTTCTAGGAGTCTTTGGTAGCCCCATGACAAAGTCCATCGTAATATTGTCCCATTTCCACTCCGGTATGGGAAGAGGTTGCATGACTCCTCCAGGCTGTTGCCTTCCAGCTTTCACTTGTTGACAAACCATACATCTTGACACAAAATCAGCAATCTCCCTCTTCATGTTGTCCCACCAAAAATGTTCCTTCAAATCTCTATACATTTTGGTGCTCCCAGGGTGTATAGAGAAATTGGAACTATGAGCATCATCCAGCAATTCCCTTTTTAGATCAGGTATATTGGGAACACAAAGTCTCTTCCCGAATTTCAAAATTCCATCTTCATACACAAAGTCTCTCAATCTCCCATCATTCACAACTTTAATCTTCTTTTGGAATTCTTCATCATCGGTCTGAGAACTCTTAATCCTTTCTAGTAAAGATGGTTTGGCAACCATTTGAAAAAGCATTGATGTTTCACCTTCCCTGGTTATTCCCATGTCCATCTTCACCAGATCCATGAAAATTGGATCCCTTTCAATTCTCATATTGTTCAAAACTCCATGGTCTTTTCTACTCAAAGCATCTGCCACCTTGTTTGCCTTCCCTGGGTGGTAGTGTATCGTACAATCATAATCCTTGAGTAATTCAAGCCATCTCCTTTGCCTCATGTTGAGTTCTTTTTGTGAGAAAATATACTTCAAACTCTTGTGATCAGTATAAATCTCACATTTTTCACCATAGAGGTAGTGCCTCCATATTTTCAAAGCAAAGATCACTGCTGCTAACTCGAGATCATGAGTAGGATAGTTTTGTTCATGAATTTTCAACTGTCGTGATGCATAGGCAATAACTCTATCATTCTGCATAAGGACACAGCCAAGTCCTTTCTTTGATGCATCACTATAAATAACGAACCCATCATTCCCCGATGGTAGAGTCAATATAGGAGCATTGACTAATCTTCTCTTCAGTTCTTCAAAACATTCTTCACACTCTTTTGTCCAAACAAATTTAACTCCTTTACGTGTGAGCTTCGTTAATGGGTTTGCCAATCGGGCAAAATTCTGGACGAAACGTCGATAATAACCTGCCAAACCAATAAAACTACGTACCTCAGTTATACTCGTAGGTGCTGGCCATTCTTGGATTGCCTTGGTCTTAGAAGGATCAACAGAGATTCCATCTTTAGAGACAATATGGCCAAGAAAAGAAATCTCCTGAAGCCAGAATTCACACTTGCTAAACTTTCCATATAATTCATGCCTCCTCAGAGTCTTCAAGATAATGCGCAAGTGATTTTCATGATCTTCATAGGTTTTGGAGTATACCAATATATCATCAATAAATACCACCACAAATTCATCGAGTTACTCCTTGAAAACTCTATTCATCAGATCCATGAATACAGAGGGTGCATTAGTCAATCCAAACGGCATTACAGTAAACTCGTAATGCCCGTACCTGGTTCGAAATGCTGTCTTCGGAATGTCTTCCTTCTTCACACACAACTGATGGTATCCAGATCGAAGGTCAATCTTTGAAAAGTATTGAGCTCCATGCAGTTGGTCAAATAAATCATCAATACGAGGTAGGGGATACTTGTTCTTTATCGTTATAGCATTGATCTCCCTGTAGTCGATACATAACCTCATAGATCCATCTTTCTTTTTAACAAAAAGAACAGGGGCTCCCCATGGAGAAACACTAGGGAGAATAAATCCCTTATTACTCAATTCCTCTAGTTGTTTCTTTAGTTCGACTAGCTCTACAGTGGCCATTCTATAAGGGGTCTTCGATATAGGCCTTGATCCAGGAATCAAATCAATAGAAAACTCAACTTCTCGTTCTGGAGGATGTCCAGGTAAATCTTCCGGAAATACATCTACAAATTCTTTCACAATAGGTACATCCTCTATTTGAACATTCCTTTCCTCACCGACAGTTATTTCATTCTCTTCCTCTCCGATAATTGAATTAAGTTGAGCTACAGGGGGTGTATCTAAATAAGAATTAGGTGGTGACGATTCTGCTCTAAAAATAAGGTGTTCCTTATCATTATCATCAAGAATCGTAACCTCTTTCTTCTTACAATAAATCTTCGCATCATAGTCCGAAAGCCAGTCCATACCGAGGATTATATCAAACTCAATCATAGGTATGACGATGAAATCAGCAGATAAAGAAAATTTATGTGCTCTAATGGGGACTGATTCACAAAACTTTGTTGCAACGATACTTCCCTTAGGAGTTTTAACTGACAACTCCCTTATTAAATCAAATTGGAAATATCTAATTTTCTTAGCAAATTGGGAAGATATGAAACAATGCGATGATCCAGAATCAAATAATGCATTTGCTAAACTTGAGGAAACCATTAAATTACCTGCCACCACGTCTTTCGGGGCTTCTACCTCAGCAGTAGTGATAGCATAAGCCTGGCCTTGATCCCTTGGCCTTTTCTGAGGTAAGTTCTCCTGACGCTTAGGACATGCATTTGCATAATGCCCCATCTCCCTGCAATTGTAGCACTGAACGTTGGTAGCTTCCTTCTTCCCCTTGCAATCATGAGCTTGGTGGCCTTTTTCACCACACTTGTAACAGACTCCCATTCCCTTCAAGCAAGTACCAGGATGTTTCTTCCCGCATTTACCACAAGATGGATATTCAACCTTTCCCTTCTTCCCCTTATTTCCATTCCCAGATTGATCAGCAGGTCTCTTCTTCTCTTGCTTTGATTTAAAGTCATAAGACTTAGAGAATTCCTTTTCGGTCTTGATAGCACATGAGACAATGTCTTCGTACGATGAAAAGGATTGTGAGACTAATGCTCGACGGAGAAATGGTTTTAACCCATCAAAGAAACGATCAATCTTACTTCTTGGGTTGCGAATATAATCTCCAGCATACCTCGCTAACCTTGTAAAGTTAGCCTCATACTTTGTGACATTCTCATCCTCCTTTTGTCTCAGACTCAGAAATTGTCTTTCCATATCTGCTCGATGGTCGCGAGGAAAGTATTTTTCTAAAAACAGATCTTTGAACTCCCTCCACTCCATATTTGACACTTCATCATCTTCTTTCGTATTTTGAATCAATGACCACCATTGATCAGCATCTCCAGTGAGGCGGTAAACTGCCATGATAACTTTTTCCCTTTCGCTACTCCCCAAAGCCTGAAATATTTTCTCTAGGGAAAATATCCATTGCTCAGCTACTAAGGGATTTGTACTCCCATTGAACGTTGGTGGTTGTTGTCTCATGAATCGATCTAACATTGATCCTCCACGCTGCGGATCAGGGTGCTCCATACGGGTAAGGTTATTATTCATAACCTGAGTAAGTTGTCCCAGTACGGTGATTAGCTGATCAGCACCAGTTGCATCACCAGCCCCACAATAATTATCTTGAGCAGGAGGGCAATCCCTACATGGAGTGCGTGCATTGATACGGTTTCCATTTCTTCCACTAGGCGCCATTTCTAAACAATGGCATAAACTAGATCAGTTTATGAATCAAAATACAAAATTCCATACTTATAAAACACTTAACATAAATTGAACTATTTATGGATATAATCCATAATCATAAAAATTTTTTCTTTGAGGAAGTATATACTCATAAACCCTTCATAATGATTTGTAAAGAAAATGAGAGTTATCCTAAGCATATCCCCCGGGAGTGTCGTAACCAAGAGTGCAGCAAGGCCCGTTGTCGTGCACCAGTTCCCGTTCGAGTCTAGCTCAAAGTGGTGTTTTCGGGTTTTACCCCTAGGTACATCTGTGCCAGAGCCGCCTCTACCTGCTCGTATCCAGACAGGGATGTATTTCTCGGAAAACTCACAAAATCTCTACAATACCAAAATTCTAGGAGGTTCTTCTATACTAATCCTCAAAGTTCATCTTAGGTCTACGTGCTCTAATCCGAGTTTATCTAAATCTAGCTTCCAAGGTTTGTACTAAACATCCTCTGATACCAACTGTAACGCCCCGACCCCAGTTACCCAGAGTCGGTGCATTAATTACATAACATTGGCATGATCACAAGAAAGATCAAATCTCGAAAGACCGATTGGTTTAGTAGCCTTGGAAACACTAGATATATTCATAAGTTTTACATTACATCATAAAATCAAAAACTACTACAACAACATAATGTTTCCACAGTCCACACTACAATCCCATCATAATATCCCTGCAGGTCATTCATAACTTACATCTTCACTTCCTGGGAAAAATAAAACATAGAAAAGGGGTGAGCTCAAATGCCCAGTAAGGATAACAATATAGCGGAAACTTTCATCAATAAGAATAAACATTTAAGGCAATGTATAACTAAAACAAAAGCCTTTCAAACATGAACTTTCAACATGGTATGGCATAAATAAAATTAAATAATGCCATTTACTTATTCACATGGATATTCTACTAATCGAATAATCACATGCAAAAATCAATAACCACTTTCATAATGTTGGAATGCATAATGCCAGACTATCATAACCACATAGCCAAGGCCTCGTGCCAAGACTACAAATAAGATTTTGTCAAGGCCTTGTGCCAAGACACTAGTTTGTCTCATGAGACCTACCGATGCATCGAGGAGCTATAGCGGGCTCCACCCGTCACTTATTAAGTCCAATGCATTCCCATATGAAAAGGTTTAAACATAACATAAACATTCGTATTAAAACTAGCATACGAAATGTCAATACTTTCACAATAAACTATGAATGGTATAAAAATAGCACATCCACAGTCAAACATATCACAAAACCTTCAATACAATATAGAAGTTTTGTATCATAATAAATCAACTTCAAATAATCTTAAAATCCATCAAAGGATGTTGACATAGATGAAATCAAAATTCTTTTAAAAGAAATATCTCCTTTTATTTTGAAATCATTTAAGATCCATATAAAAAAAACATTTTCTTTGAAAATATTCTTATAAGCTTGTATGGGAAGCTTCGACGATTTTATAACGGCGGAAAATAACCGCACCCGCCGTATAAGTTAAAAAAAACATTCTTACCTCAATTCTGTCGAAAAGGTTAAAAAAGGACCTTGTTTTGAAAACGACGGAAAGATTCCTTTATAAACCTCTTATAAAAAGTCAAACAAGGGTATAAATGACTTTAACCCATATTCTTGTAAATAGTAAAAATGTTTTGAAATACATTTCGAAGAAACATGGATGTGGATGATAAAGAGATCCCAGTAGATTATTACGTATAATACAACCTCGGATAATGAAGAGATTGTGAAATAACCCTTACCTTGTACTTTTCCTTGGTTGGGGTAGGTTAACCTCCTGTATAATGGTGAAATAGTTGTTATTAAATTATACAAGAATCATATATATTAATATGATATCATATATGATCTTTTAACATTGATTTGTTAATAATATCTTAGAATTATCGTCGTTTCGGGAGTTAACTTACTCATTTTCTTTTATATGTTTTGTTACATAAGCCATGGTTGTTGTATCTTATTCATATCCAGAATGATATACAGTCCTTAAACATCATTTTTAAATCATCAAATGATAATTATACTTGAATGGATACGATGGAGAATGAATCTCATCGCGTTCGTGGAGACGGTAGTCCGTACGTACGCACGAGCGACAATATCATTCTTTTGATATTAAAATAATATATAAATGGATGGTATATCATATATACAGAATCATTAACATGTTATATTTATTATTTACATGAGTTACACATCATTATTATACCCATCCAAATAATATTATATTGAATAACAATTACACCACGACGTGGAGACGGTAAGCCGTACGTACGCACGTATGGTGACATGTTATTCAAAGGGTGGATAGAATACTGAATATGATTGTACCATATTTATAATAACATCACAGTATATGTGAGATACTGGAGTTATTATTTCAGAATGGTAAGAACAAAGGAAGAAGAAGTGGAAGAAGAAATGAACTTAGAAAAGGGTGGTGAAATCATTACCTCTTCTTCGGGTTCTTCCTTTTGATTTGATCAAAAGGGCTCCTTAGGTTGGCTTTCTGATCAAACTAAGGCCTCTAGGTTGTATTGAGGGATGTTGGGAGAGTATTTGGGCAGATTTTGGCCGAACCAAAAGGCTTTGAAGGTGTGAAGAAATGAGAAGGAGGAGTGCCCTTTTATAAGAGGGGTGAGGGGCACCTTTGGAAAAGTTAGAAATATTAATTTATAATAAATTCATATTCGGTTTACAAAGGCTCCAAAGTTGACTATTCAAAGGATGAGGTGTGGATAGGTCGAAAACAACTCATCCAATAGAATTTAGACAGGTTTGGGTACTTATATTAACCTTATCTTTAAGTATTAACTCTAAGTTAATTAGTTTCACTTTTACAATGTCTCTTTGTATTTTTATATAATATGATTAATAAACTTACTATATACATCCAAGAGACCCCCAAGTGGTCCATTAATGAGGAACCTATCATAATATAAGTCTCTTGGCCGAACCTTATATTTTTAGGAATTTAATATCAATTAATAATATAATATTTGTTTTAAGAACTCTTTTATGTCAATTTTGACACTATTCAATAGTTGATTTTTGTGAAACTCCTAACAGATTGATTACTTCAAACAAAGTCAATTAAATCAATCCTAATATATCATATTATCATAGAAAATTAGTTTAATTCATTAAAAGTTTCATATTATAATTATTTGGGTATTTATAAGATCAATTATTTTTATTTTTCACTATTTTAGTAATTACTGCATCATCATTGTGTCATAAATAAAATACATTATATAATGTCTAAAAATTATAAGTAAAATATCATTATGTAGGAAATCTTTTTATCTTTCTAATGAATATTTATAATCGAAAATCCAACATGTATAACCCTATGTAAAAATTGTTCTTCTAAAAGATATATGCTTGTGTCATTTTTGTATTCATTTTAACTAAATTAAAATAAAGTGTCATTATCACTTACAAGTGGATCCATGGGGTCCCAAAATAGACCCAAATATGCCCATGGTCGACCATGTATCAACCAATAGGGTTAAGACACGTTTTAGGGTAATTTAGTATTATTATAATATTATTTTTTAACCCTTATTTACCGGATTTACCCTTAACCATGGTAAATAAAATATTTACCGCAGTAATTATTCAAAATGTCTAAAAATAAAAGTTACCCATTTACACAATTTGAACATCCTGATTCCAAATATGGAATCCATTTTCCTAAATTCAAAACACAGAAGTGGCAGAAATTAATTTAAAATTAATTCCCGCTGTCAAAACAAAAAGCGTGTTTTTAAGAGATAATAACTATCAAAAGATTGACACTTGTTTATGTTCGGTTTAATTGTAAAATTATGTCCAATGACCAAAATTATATTAAATGGTAAAAATATATTCTAAATATACTTTAAAACTACTAAAATTCATAATTTATCACTATTAATTATTTTGATTAAAAAAGTTGTTTTTAATTAAAATTTAGTAATTTTCACTATTCATCAAAATATGAAAGTTATCCGAAAAGTACCAAAATTTCACCTTAGGCTAAATTCGATATTCCGAGTCCAAAAATGAAGTCCATTTTCAAATATAAAATATATATAATTTCAAAAATTAGGTATTACTATTCACAACGGCTAGTTTAATTAGTTGTGGTGTGTGTTAGAACTCGAGGTTGCGTACAACACACGCTATCGCATTATTCAAAGGGAAACGTACCGTAGAAGCTTGGGGTGTTACACATACCAATGAATCTTGGGGTGTTACATTCTCCCCTCCTTCAAATAATTTCTTCCTTGAAATTTAAACTTGGAAACAAAAACTATGATTTTGATATTTCAAAAAGTCTTTATTGAAATCCCACATCAGAAAAAGAGTCAATAAAACTATCAATTTAAAAGAAATAAAGAAAGATAAGTACAAAGTTCACCTAAGATAACCCATACTAGGGTTACATGTAAGAAAACATGGATATAGAAGATAAAAAAACCATCATGTTCTAATGGAGAGTGATAGAAAACATGATCAGGAGAATGTTAACTACCAGAAAACCATAAACTTATGATGGGTTAAACGGTCTTTGATTACCCATTAGGAAGGTTAAATGGACAAAGTGTTTATTTTAAGTTCTTTTCATAATGTTGAGGAATTTATTTATGAGATTAACTAAGAACATAAGTATATATACTTACTTTTCAAGTAGAGTTTCATCCTTTAATAAATTTCTACCACAAATTATCTTTTCTCTAAAAGGTGAGTATTCAAGATGACTTGGTCACACCTGAAGAACTAGAATAAACACATAAAGAATCACATAATCCAAAAAATAGGAACTATATATTTCCCTTGTCTTTATACATTAACAAAAATGATAATGGTTTGTAAAAGATCAGATGATCCCCAAAAAGGATAATCATTTATAGAATGAAATAATACTCTTAATCTCCAAAATTAAACAAACAATACCCAAAGTTCAAAAAATACCATTAAATAAATAATTATCCTTACAATTCGTCAAAATAATCCAAACTATGTTTGAAACCCGAAATTCAGAATGATTTGATCACACAGTCTTCCACAATAAATCTTATTATTTATCTCCAAATAAGATTGACTACTCTTAAATTCAAATACTTAAAAGAAATTAATCGAATCACATATTCTCCATGATAAGTTAATAATTTCCATAAATAACCTAAATATCTGTATGTCCATAATAAAAAAATATATTATTACAAAATAAAAATCCGCCATTACTCCTCAAATGAAATCCCATAGTATTCTATTTTCCTTAGGCATATAGTGTTCCCAAAAGAGAGAACGTCTTCCAAAATAGAATTTATCACTTAATCACCAAATTGGTTTTTCTATACTAAGAATATCCATTTGATAAATCATAAGTTCCCAAAATAAAAATATTCTTGATCGATAAAATTATTTAACTAAAATGAATTTTTCATACTGACCATGAACTTCACTTAGTCCAGTGGTACACGACATATCCTAGTCACACATTGGTTATGGGTTTGATTCCCAAAACATTGTCGGACGTGACAGGTTATCACAGGGTCTATGTGTTATCCTTTTTCAAAAACTATATAATTATATACATTCAAAATATGAGATAAATTCCTCAAGAATAACCATAATATATTTTAACCACAAATTTTATCTCATACCTCGCATTTTAATCCAAAAAGTAATAACCTGTAATTGCCTCAAATTCAAAGATTATATAAACCCAAATGGTTATTTATAACTATATTTATAAAAGAAAATATAATTATTCTTAAAATAAAATTTTCACATAACAAACTTCAGGGTTACAGATGCAAGAGAATATTCTGCCAAAGTAATCCCATCAATAAAGAGCATTAATAATTTTAAACATTTTTCCATCCATTTATTTCTCCATAGGTTATTCCATGGCTTAGAGGTTATCCTATAGAATAGTGCATTGAATTAGGTAATACTCAGGTCCCCTAAATTTATAAAAAATTACTATAAATGGATTATTAGGATCATTTTTATTTTTATCCATAATACTCTTAATTTTTCCTCAATAATTATTTACTTTATTTTCTTCTTTCCCACACATAAATCATTTCTTTGTTCAATTGAGACACTTTCCTGGGTGTCTCTTTCCACATTTCCTACATGATGTAAATTGAGCTTTCTTTTCTATATTCTCTCCACTGCTTGATGTCTTATCATTATCTACATTTCTATTCTTTGTTGAGTTCGGGATATGGTTAATGTATATGTTGTTGATCATATTTTCGGAAACCAGATTCGGCATGAACACAATATCTTTTATGCCTATCAACATTCTGTTTAGATTCTCATTTCCACCAATATTCCCATCTTGTACATCGTGTTTAATGTTATAATGACTTCCTTGGAATCCATCCATTGACTAAAACCAAAAATCATAGTGTGATTAATAATAGTTATAAAATCATTTAGAGAATATCATGACACCTTATTTTCAATCTAAAACACCTTAAGATTAACCAAGGTTATTTATTCTCATCTTATATTAAAATCCTTCAAATAATTTTGAAATGAAAATGTGAATTATTCTAAGCATATCCCCTGGGAGTGTCAAACCAAGTTCACAGTAAGGCCCATTGTCGTGTACAAGGTTACCCCGGGTCAAGCTTGAAACTCCTTGTCAGAGTTTTCACTCATAAGTACATCTGTGCCAGAACCATGTCCAGTTGTAGTATCCAGACAGGGATGTAATGCTTGGAAAACTCAAATAATATCTACATTACCAATTTTTTTGATATTCTTCTATACTAATCCTTAAATTCTATCTTAGGGTAATGTTCTCTAATCAGAGTTTTTCTAAATCTAGTTCCTAAGGTTTGTACTAAAATTCCTCTGATACCAACTATAATTCTTTAACCCCAGGAGCCCAGAGTCAATGCATTATTACTTAACATTTTCATGATTACAAGGAATCAAGTCCTGAAGGACTGATCACTTTAGAAGTCTGGGAAAATATATTACATATAAAACATTACATTACAATTTATAACATAAAATACAACATAGATAACCCTTTGAGAATATCATTATTCTCCTAGATTAAACCTACATATAAATCATAATACACTTCTTGTAATCCTGAGAAAATAAAACATAAGAAAGGGGTTAGCTCAGATAATCAGTAAGGAAAAACAATAAAGCAGAATCTATCATTAATAATCATAAACTTTTATGGCAAGGTATAAAATTTAAACACAATCCCTTTAAACATAAACTTCATCATAAAATGAAAAAGATAAATTAAATAATGCCATTTAATTATTGACATGGATATTCTACTAGTCAAATAATAACATGTAACATCAATAACTAATCTCATAATGATTGAATGCATAATGACAGACATCTTAACCACAAATTCAAGGCCTCATGCCAAGACACTAAATATAAAAGTCGCACTATTTATCAAAGAAGTCATTTAAAAGATATTTTTGAATCAATGTGTCCCATACCACTTTGAAAATTTTTACAGAAATTTTAATTTTAAAACATTAATGCCCATATAAATAAGTCCTTAAAACAATTTTTAAAACATGGACATTAATGAGAAAGATTTATAAGAATAAACATTTAAAACATTTAAAACGATATTTTAGTCAAAGAGTTTCTAACCAAATGAGAGATGAATGAATACAAATAATTAAGGAATAAAATTAATAAAAACATTATAATATCATGATAATAAAGGGATTCAGGATATAATATATCAAAGGAAGTTATATACACCATATAAAAGTGAATTGGCGTATAATAACAAAGAAGTCTTAATATAATGAAATTGAGACGAAATCTTTTATAAAGACCGTATCCTTAGATTAAGGATAAATAAATGAAATAATTATGTGTGAAAAATATAAATATACTCAATATGAATGGATAATAAATTTCAATCAATTAAAGGAACTTCACACATATTCTTTTAAAAACAAAACCAATGACTTGGATGTTTAACTCAATGAATGGAATTTGAATTAAGATTACCCTTATCAAGTTTATATCAATGAATGGAGGATTTATAAATGGAGTCATTATGTGTATAAAAATATTATACACATAAAGAGGAGTGTAAATTACTAAATAAATAAATGAATAAAGATTTCACACATAATATTGGAGTAATAATAATCAATGAAGTATACATAAAACCCAATGAGTGGAAATTAAAATCAGAAATTCCCGTACCGATTTGGTAACTTACAAAATATACACCCTATGAAAGAAGGATCATACAATGAAGATTTAAATACCGATAAATTAAATTATATTACAAAAATGATACAATCATGGGTGGTACACACAATAAACAAAAGGAGAAAGTGGAAAATATAGCATGAATCTCACGTGAATAAAAAGTGAGATGAAAACCCCTAACCTTATACTTCCCTTTTGTCGACGGTAAGTTTAGTCTCATTTATAATCATTAAAGCATTTTTATTAAATTATAAAATATCCACACACATAAATATGATATCATATATGATCCTCTAATATTTCTTTGTTAAAAATATTTCAGTAGTATCATTGTTTCGTGTCTTAACTGATTCATTTTCCTTTATATGTTTTGTTATGTAAGTCATGTTTGTTTTTGATACTATGTAGTTAATATATATCCATAATTATATTAAGTTCTTAAACTTTATTTTCAATAATAAAATGAAAATTATTCTTGAATTGTTACGATAGGGAATGAAATCTCATCGCGTCATGGAGATGGAAAGACATACGTATGCACAAGCGATAATATCATTCTATTAATGGTGAAATCGTATGTAATTGGATGGTATATTATATATAATAAATCATTAACATGTTATATTTATTATTTACATAAATTATACTTAATATTATACCCATCCAAATAATTAAGTGTTGAATAACAAACTACACCACGACGTGGAGACGGTAAACCGTACGTACACACGTATGGTGATTTTGTCATTCATAGGATAGATAGAATAATGAATATGGTGTTACCATATTTTTAATAAAATATAAGTATGTATAAGTTACTAGAGTTATTATTTTATTATGGAAACAACAAAGAATGAAGAAGTTGGGTAAGAAAAGAACTTTGGAAGAGGTGATGAAATAATTACCTCTTCTTCAGGTGCTTCCTTTTGATTTCACCAAAAGGGCTCCTTAGGTTGGATTTATGATCAATGTAATGCCTATAGGATAAAGTTAGGGTAGTTGGGATGATATTTTAGTAGGTTTTGTTTGAGACAAATTTCTTTGTAAGTGTGAATTTAAGAAAGGGGAAGTATCATTTTATAAGAGAGGTGAAGGACAGTTTAGAAAAAGCTTGAAATATTATTTTATTATAATATCATTTTTAGCTTCTAATAGCTCCAAATGAATTTATTTCAAGACTAAGGTGGGGATGGGTCAAAAAAATATCAACCAATAGGTTTTAGACAAGTTTATTTCACCAAATTAACCTTATCTTTTAGATTTAACCCTTAGTTAAATAGTTTTACTTTTACCATGTCTTATATTCTTACACTACATGGTTAATAAGCCTACTATAAAATGCCAAGTGAACCTAATGTGGTTCATTAATGACATATATCACATTATTTAAGTCCTTTTTCCGAACCATATATTTTTATGACTGTTATATAATTTAATAAAATAGTATTTGTTTTAAAAATATATTAATGTCAATTTTGACACCATTTAGTATTTTTTTTGTGTGAAAGTCATAACAATCTGATTTATTAGAAAAAATACATTGAATTAAACCTAAAATGTCATATTCACCTATATAATTCATGTATGGAATCGAAAGTTTCAATTTACATTTATTTTAATATTAATATTATCAATTATTTAATCTTTCATTAATAATGGAATTACTGCATCATCATTGTGTCATAAATAAATTTAATTATTTAATGTATAAAAATTATATATAAAATACTATGATGTAGGAAATATTTTTAGATTTCTAATTAAATTTTATAGTTGAATTTATCTTATTTATAATCATATATTAAAAATGGTTTAGTTATTAAAATTTGAATTTAACACTTTTAACTCTTCTTTAAATTAAATATAATAAATGTCTTATTCTAACCCAAGTGGATCAAAAAAGATCATATTTTTGTAGTAAGGTTGATTTTGGTCAATTAAAATTCCAATAGAATTAGGAAATGATTTAGAATAATTATAATATCATTTTACCTTTAATTACCCTATTTACTTTTAACCGTGGTAAATAAAATTCAAAAGTTACTATTCACAAAAAATTATTTTCATCCTATTGTGTCACAACGTATCCCCTGGGGCCCGAGCTGTGACTACCCCAATCCCGCCTTCTATAGGCCAGAGGTTGGTGACTAGCACCGAAAAGGTGTATCCCTAAAAGGGGAAGACATTACCTTTAAACCTTTACAAACACAAAGTCCAAGAACAGAACAAGATGTGACCACAAAGTAAAACTACAGTAGTAAAGTTGTGTACTGAAAGTAAAGGTGCTGGAATACAAGCCCAATTGAAAATACATGACTATAAATGAAAACATAAAACAAATTTTGAGATCTTCCAGTGAGGATCCTACATGAAGGGCCGGTGCAACTCGTCTCTATAGCTCTCCAGGCCAACCATCACTACCATCCACTATCAGGTCCTTGCTCATCGAGTCTCATTCAAGGATGCCCATCATCTGCAAAAGACACAACAAGGTGCGGGTGAAGGCCGTGCATGGGTGAGTATAACAATACCAAGTAGGGACCCCAAGACCCATGAAGGTCTCTCAAAATTCCACAAAGGAAAAACCATAAAGCATGATCTCAATAACAAAGCACAAAACAAAAGACTCAGCTCAAAAACCAGGTATAACTAAATTAAATAAGTATAGATGAGTAGTAGTAAAGATTTATCCTCTTATTCTATCAGGAGACATTGCTGCAGATGATACAAAGTCTGACCCACACAAGATCGATAGGTACTAACCCCCGCTGACCTACACAGGATCCAAACCACCCAGGATTGATTGGTAATAACCCCCACAATACCCACAGATGATCTGACCCAAATAAGATCATTACGTCACTAATCCATGATGGTATTATATAAGGATGGTCCTCATTGGGTCGCGCACTGCAGATCCACACAGGGTCGCTAGAATGCTGATCGATACATTGTCACTAAAATGCTAATCCACACAGGGTCGCTAGGTGTTGATCCACCCAAGATTGCTAGGTTCTGATCCACACATGATCTCTAGGTGCTGATCCAAAAAGAATTGTTAGGTTCTGATTCACATAGGATCTCTAGGTGCTGACCCACATAAGATCGCTCGGTACTAACCACCGTATGATCTGTCTCCAACCTCTATCTCTCATCCAGCCACTGGATTCCTGCTTATAGCATGCTTGGTTCCAGCAAAATCTGCTTTTCAATCCATCAGTCATTTTTCAACTATCACAAAGTCGCACAGAAAAGTTACCCAAAGATCCCTCATGTTATAAGGGTTCCAATGCAGTATACAATGAGTCAACCGGACACCCAGTCTGTAAGTTGTTGCCATTTTAGTGCTGAGGGCCTAGTTGGATTCAGGGTCGATCCAACTTGGTTGTACTCCAACATTTTTCAAAACATAGGTGAAGTATCTAAAAAGTAATTTCTCACTCCATGGATCCCAGCGACATAGAAATTTTTTCAAACGGACATCTGTTTTGCAAGATACGACCTTTTATGCGTTTCTGGGCCCGAGAGGGGTCCGGGTTTGGTCCGGCCAGGCCCAAACCAACCCAATTCGGGTCAATTCAACCTGGTATGGGTTAAACCAGGTCAGGCCGGGCCACGGTGGGCTCGGCCTGCTGGGCTTCAGATCAGCCCGGCCATCCCCGGCTGGGCTAGGCTGTGGTGTTGTGCCCGCCGACTAGCGCGACCCACACAGGGGTCATGCGGTCCGCTTGCTGAATGGCTCAAAGAAGATATTTGGATTCTTGATTGGCGGTGCCAGGTGGCGCAACCAACTTGTTTGTGGGACCTACTAAGAGTAGGTCCCCTTCCGCCTCCGCCGCAGCTTCAATCTGGGCCCCCGCTCAATCTCAAACAGCTCAAAGAGCCATTCGACTCTTTTAATTGGCAGCACTAGGTGGTGCCGCCTGCCAGTCTGCGGGACCTGCTGGGAGATGGTCACCTTCCGACACTGCCCCAACTTCAATCCACTGCCCCTCAATTTTAAATGGCTTAAAGATCCTTTTGACTCTTTTAATTGGCAGTGCCACATTATGGCACCTCGTCACCTGAGGTACCCACAAGGAGTGGGTCCCTACCTTCACCGCAGATTCGAGCCGCGACCTGTCTTACAACAGCGTGCTATGGCAGGCCAAATCATATCTCCATGGATGGCCATTGCCAGCCACTTGTCCGACCGTCGGGTGCCTCCCTCCTCTGTGGATGGCGAGCGCCGACTGCCACATCCCCCACCGGTGCGAGTTGGCGGTGCCGCCAAAATGGTGCCGCACTTATGAATCTTCCACGGGCCACCGGGTGAGCTCTAGTGGCCCGTCCTTCCTTCTCGATGCACCTACGACCCTCCTAGGATGCTGCCGTCATTGCGTGCCACCCGGTTTCCGCTCCCCATCGAGTTGAAAATTGTCCCATGAAGAATGCATAAAGAAACGGAGCAGCGAAGGGTCTGGGCCTTATTCGTTTGACCCGAGCCCTCTATGTTAATCATTATAACAAGTGGGAGTAATATATATATCACATTAAAATAACAATAATCCCCATTACAGACATAAAAACCTACCACAAGATTCACTGTGGATGTTGTGATGGTGGAAGGCGAATCCGCACTTGATGAAGTCGCTGAAATTCATCATTCCCAATTCTATCCTTCCATAGATGTCCATGCTTCCATTCCACGTTGGTGGAGGATGTCGCATCACTTCGTCAGAGGTTCCTCAATTGAAGAACCAATGTCCAAAACTCCAACCTGATCTCCATTTAAATAGGGGGAAAAGGGTGAGTAACGCACTGAGGAATTAATGAGGTTCACTAATTAATGAACCTCTCAATTCCCAACGGTTCAGTTACAAATAAAGAAGATTCAAACCATTAAATGGCTTGAAAACACAGCAGTCCCCCCACTACCACTCAAACACTGGAGAAAAATAAAATAATAATTACATGTTATTTTATTATTCTTTTAAAATTATGAAAATTTATCTTTTTCTCCCAACCTACTACGGTCGAAGTGAAACTTACCTTAAGAGAATCTAGGCACTGCAGATTCAATGGTTCTCTCAAATTTCAATTTCGATCACTGGTTCAAATGTTAGAAAATTCCACTCGTATGTTTACTGAACGTACCTTAAAAAAAGTTCAAAATTCTATTCCGAGCACACCGGGCCTCGAAATCATACGCTGTCAATTTTTGCAGACTTGTAATAATCCAAAATAATTAAAAAAATGTTTACATGGAATTTCATGGGTATTTACATTATCCCCATCATAGGGAATTTCATCCCCAAAAGCTATAACAAAACTAGGGAAACAAAATGGGGTACTAAGCACGTATCTGAGCCTCCCGCTCAAATGTGATCTCTTGGAGATTCCCATGCTGCCAACGATGTCACACCAGAGACAACGACTGCCCATGAAGGACTCTCTCCTGTCGATCCCCAATCTCCACCAAGAACTCCGCCAACGTCTCCCCATCATCGATGTCCATCTCTCCCCAGTCGATAACTGGCGATAGATCATGCACGTATGTACTGAGTTGCAACATGTGGAAAACATTATGCACCCAATGAATCTGTGGGGGAAGAGCTAGACGATACAACACCTTATCTACTCTGCTAAGGATCTAAAAGGGTCTGATGAACCTTAGAGATAGCTTTCCACCTTGGCCAAACCTCTGTAATCTTCATCGGGGTGAGACCCATAGGAAGACAAGGTCTTCATCCTCAAACTACAAGGGTCTCCGTCTATTGTTAGTATAAGACTTATGCTGACTCTGTGTAGTCTTCATCCACTCCTGGGTGATCTGCACCATCTATTTGGTAGTCTGTACCAACTATGGAACCATAAGTGCTGACCCCCTAGGTTTGTCGAGCAAATAGGTGATCTGCATGGTCGTCCATAAAAGGCTTCAAACAGAGCCATGCCGAAGGTATATTGATGAATGTTGTTGTATGAGAACTCCACTAGGGGTAGGTGGTCCTCCAAACTATGGACAAAACCAAGGACATAAGCACAAAGGATGTCCTATAGTGTCTGTATGGTCTGATCTATCAAACTATCTATCGGAGTATGAAAGAAGATGCTCAAGCGTAGCTGATTCCTAAATTCCTCCTACAATCCCTTCTATAAATGGGATGTAAGACGTGCATCGTGATCAGAGACGATTGTCGATGGCACCCCGTGATGTCGTACAATCTCTTGTACATAGAGACTGTAATTCCTTGACCCAAGAAGCCTGGAGCTGGTGCATTATTTTAAAACATTTTCATGATTATAAGGAATCAAGTACTGATAGAATGATTAGTTTAGCAGTATTGGAAAATAGATTACATACGTGAACTTTACATTACAATTTATAACATAAAACAAAACATAAATAATCCTTTGAGAACTATGTTATTACCTTTAGCTTAACCCTTTATATCAATCATAATAAACTTCTTGGAATCCTGGGAAAATAAAACTTAATAAAGGGGTGATCTTAGATGCTCAGTAAGGGTAAATAATTTAGTAGAAGATATAATATTTTAAGGCAAAATGTGTAATAAAAAAAATTTCTAAACATAAACTTGAACATAATATGAAAAAAATAAATCAAACATTACCATATAAACAATAACATGAATATTATAATAGTCGAATAATGACATTTAATAACTAATTTCATAATGAGGGAATGCCTAATGTCGGACATCATAACCACATAGTCAATGCCTCATTCGAAGACTACAAATAAATATATTGTCAAGGCCTTGTGCCAAGACACTAGTTTGTCTCATGAGACCTACCGATGCATCGAGGGGCTATAGGGGGCCCCACCCGTCACTTACTAAGTCCACTACATTCCTCATATAAATTTTTTGAAACATAACATAAACATTCGTATTAAAACTAGCATAAAAAATGTCAATAAATCAACCGTAAACCATGAAGGGTATAAAAATAGAACATCCACAGTCAAGCATATCATAAATCATTCAAAAAAAATATGGATTATTGTATTATAGTAAATCAACATCAATCAAGAAAAATATTCAGTAATGGATGTTGATATAGTTGAAAATGATTAGTAAAACTCTTTGAGATAAATATCCCTTTTTGTGAAATCATTTAAAATTCACATATTTATAAAGGAAATCAATTAAAAGATAGTTTTGAATCAAATTGTTCCATACTGCTATGATAATTTTGAAAATAATTATCATTTCCAAACATTCATGTCCGTATAAATAAATCCTTAAAATCATTTTGAAAACATGGACATTAATTAAAAGGATTTAGAAAGATATATATTTAAAACATTAAAAATGATGATCTAGTTATATAGAACCTCCCATAAAATATTAAAAATTCATTTTGAATTTTTTTTATGAAATATGGGTATCTATGATAAATATGTCTCAGTAAATACTTACACATAAAAAATCTTGGATAATAATGAGATTGAAGAAATAACCATTACCTTGTACTTTACTTTAGTCGAGGGTACATTTAACCACTTGTATAATGACCATAGTATGTTATTAAATTATACCAGAACCATATTATTATTTATGATATCATACATGATTCATTTATGACTTTATAAGACCTATTTAATAATTATTTCTATGTTAAAGTAACATTTCATGTAATAATAACTTTCTTTATTATAAGTGTTTTAACTTGTTATTCTTGATCATATCACCTGTATCATGATTTTATTTCATAAAGAATATAACAAAATTATTTATATATCATATATATTTAGAATATAAATATGTATAATTGATAGATATATGAAATTGAAACCACTGTTTTTGGAGACGGTAGGCTGTACGTATGCATAAATGTTGTTTCCGTTTTTATATCATATTAAATGGAAGTAAGTGAATAAGAAAAATGTAAATAAATAAAAATAAATAAATAAATATATTTCCAGTATAATTATTCTGTCTTATATTACATACTTATTAATAATATATATTTTCATAATCATCATTGAATGGTGAATCTGGAAATGAATCTCATCAAGTCGTGGAGACGGTATTCCATACGTACACACGAGTGATGATATCATTTATTTAATGATTAAAAGGTGTGAAATTTGATATTATATTAGTTTTACAGAGAAATTAGCATGTTATCTTCATTATTTATATACATATTACTCATCTTATACCCATCTAAATAACATAGTGTTGAATAACAAATTACACCATGGCGTGGAGACGGTAAGCAGTATGTATGCACGCATGGTGACATTATCATTCTTAGGATGGATAGAATAATGAGTATGGTTGTACCATATTTATAATAACATCACAGTATATAGAAGGAACTGGGGTTATTATTTTTTATGGAAATAACAAAGAAAGAGAAAGTGGAAGATGAAAAGAAATTTGAAAGGTGTGATAAAATAATTACCTCTTCTTTGAGTGTTTTCTTTTGATTTTAAAAAAATGGCTCCTTAGGTTGGATTTATGCTCAAGGGAAGGACTCTAGGTTGAATTTAGAGAGTTTGGGAGGATATTTGGTCAGGGTTTGGTTGATCCAAATGGCTTTGGAGGTGTGATTTTGAGAGAAGGAGAAGTACCCTTTTATAAGAGAGGTGAGTTCCACTTTAGGAAACTGTTAATATATTAATTTATTATACAATCATATTCAGTTTCTAATGGCTCCAAAATGATTTAATTCGAGGATAAGATGAGGATAGGTCGAAAACCTCTCAACCAATAAGTTATAGATAGGTTTAGATCACCATATTAACCTTATCTTTTATATTTAACTCTTAGTTTAATAGTTTAACTTTTACCATGTATTTTTGTATTATTATAATAAACGGTTAATAAACATAATATAAAAAGACAAGAGAACCTGAAGTAGTTAATTATTGATATATATAACCTTATATATGTCCTTTGGAAAAAACTTATATTTTTATAAATATTATATCAATTAATAATATAGTATTTGTTTTAAAAATTCATTTATGTCAATTTTGACAATATTTGGTATTTTTTTTTGTTAGTCATAAAAAATTTACCACTTAAAAAAATATTTTTTTAATCAATCATAACATGTCATATTAACCTATAAAATTAGTGGATGAAATAAAAATCTTCAATTTACATTTATTTTTATATTTATAATATCAATTATTTTAATCATTCATTGATAAAGGAATTAGTGCATCATCAATGTGTCATAAATATATTTAATTTTTCAATATCTAAAAATTATAAATAAAATAAAATTATGTATTAAATAGTTTTATATTTTTATGTAATATTTATAGATTAATTTATCTTATGTATCACCCTATATTAAAAATGGTTTTATTATTAAACTTTGAATTTAACACTTTTAACTCTTCTTTATGTAAAATAATAATAAATGTCCTAATCTAATCCAAGTAGGCCAGAAGGATAATATTTTATTCTTAAGGTTGGTTTTAGTTGAAATAAACTTATCCTATAGACTTAGGACACGTGTTAGGGTAATTATAATATCATTTTTACGTTTAATTACCCTATTTACATTTAACCATGGTAAATAAAAGTCAAAAGTTACTATTCACAAAAATATTTTCATCTTATTGAACCACATTTTTCTTACTGATGTCAACCGTGTATCTTTTTTTTTTTTAAATTAAATTTACAGAAGTGGTAAAATTACGTTGTATGCAAATTGGAAAATGTGCCTAGAAGGTTGGTTAATAAGGTTAAAAAGTTCAATAAAATTTTATACATCTAATTTTATTATAAAATGACTCAAATGAATTACATTGAACTTATTTAGGTATTATATATCTATTTTTTACTTTAAATTTATTCAAATAAAATAAATAATTATTTAAATAAAAAGTCAGTTTTAAACAATAACGCAATGTTTTTCATTATTATTCAAAAAGTGAAAGTTTTCAGAAAAATACAAAAAATTCACACTAAGGTAATTTTTTTATTCTGAATTAAAAAATGAATTCTATTTTACCAAATTAAAAACATAGAAGTTGAATTAATTAATTTAAAATTAATTCCCGTTGTCAAAACTAAAAAGAGAGTTTCTAAAAAAGTAAAAACTAGCAAAAGATTAACATGTATTTATGTCAAATTTAAATGTGAAATTAATTATAATGACCTAAATTGTATTAATTGAAAAAATATAATCTAAATATACTTAAAAACCATTCAAATTCATAATTTAAAACTATAAATTATTTTGATTAAAAAAGTTCTTTTCAATTAAAATTTTGTATTTTTCACTATTCATCTAAATATGAAAGTTATCAGAAACGTTCCAAAAATTTATCCAGACTGAATTTTAATGTCTCGCTTATAAATAATAATTTAATTTCATTAAATTGAATATATAAAAGTTTCAAATATTGGTTTAAAAAATGGTTCTCCATTAAAAGCAGTTAAATTTTAATTTTTTGAATAATACTTATTTTATCTGAAAAAATGAATTTGTTTTTATATTTTATCATTGAAACACATGATATGAATTATAAAATTATATGGAGTATATAAAATTCAAAATTCAGTTAATACAATTCATAATTGCATTTTGAATGGCTAGTTTGGTTAGTCGTGGTGTGCTCGAACTCAGTGTTGCGTGTAGCGTAAGTTATTGAATTACTTTGAGGAGATAACGTACTATGAAATATTGGGGTGTTACAGAGACATCCCAAGCCCTCTACTGATCCCTTATCTCAGATGGGTAGGAAGTGGGATGACTTGGTGAGTCGTTCAATGATCACCCAGATGGAATCCTGGGCTATGCATGTAGGTGGTAGCCCCGTCAGGAAGTCCATGGAGATACCATCCCACATCCACTCTAGTACTTCAAGTGAATGAGATAAGACCACTGGTACCTGATGCTCGACCTTTAATTAGTGAAAATTGAGGTATTGGGATACAAATCTGCCACTGCTTTCTTCATCCCTGGCCACCAGTACTGACGTTGGTGGTCCTGGTACATCTTCGCCACTCTAGGATGTACCTCTAAAGGGGATATATGGAACTCCATCAACACCTCCTCTCATAGCGTCACTAGTACCATGGTGAATCCTCTAAAGAAGATTATGTGCTTCCCACCTTCATAAAATCCTTCAGGGTCCTATCCTAAGGATATCTGAGCACGTCGGACCTCACAATCAACATCCCCAAGCTGTGCCTCCCAAGATCACTATAGAAGTGGGGGAGTGATAGTCACAGACTGGAGATAAGTTTCTCCATCTCTATCCCTGAATGATATCTACAATGTAGCTAGATACTCTGTCACCTCACTCAGTAGTTGTAGAATAGACCTCCAGCTGAGTGCGTTATCTACTACGTTCCCCTTTTGAGGAGTGTAGACTATCTCAAAGTCATAGTCCTAAAGGAACTCTAGCCATCGTCTCTGTCTCAGGTTTAGGTCTTTATGTGAGAAGATATGTATGATACTCTTGTGATCAGAGTAAACAATAAACCTATAACACCCCAATCTTCTACAATACGTTTCCCTTTGAATAATACAATAGCTTGTATTGTACGCAGCTTCGAGTTCAAACACACCACAACCAATCAAACTTTCCGTTATGAATATTAATACCCACTTTTAGAAATTTTATAAATTCTATCCTTCAAAAAGGAATTCATTTTTTATGCGGAATATCGAAATTATCTTAGGGTGAATTTTTGGTATTTTTCTGAAAACTTTCAATTTTTGATGAATAGTGAAAGACACCGAGTTACTGTTTAAAACTGACTTTTTATTTAAATAATTATTTATTTTATTTAAATTTAATTTAATTAAAAATATATACATCATACCTATATAAGTTCAATGTAATTCATTGGAGTCATTTTATAATGAGTTTAGATATATAAAAATCTTATTGAACTTTTTACGGTCTTTTACCCACATCTTAGGAGCATTTGAAAATTTTCATAAAACTTAATTTTACTGCTTATGTGAGTTGAATTTAAATAATCTGAGAGACACATTTAATATCAGTATGTAAAACATGGTTCAATAAGATGAAAATAAATTTTTTTTGAATAGTAACTTTTGACTTTTATTTACCACGACTAAAAGTAAATAGGGTAAGTAAGTGTAAAAATGATATCATAATTAACCTAACACATGTCCTAATTCTATTGGATATGTGTAATTATACCAAAAAAAACCTTAGGAATAAAATATTACCCCTCTTTGGTCCACTTGGATTAGATTAGGACATTTATTATTATTTTATTTAAAGAAGAGTTAAAGGAGTTAAATTCCAAGTTTAATAACTAAGCCATTTTTAATATAGGGTTACACACAATACAAATTCGACTATAAATATTAATTTGAAAGCTAAATTTTTTTACTACATAATGGTACTTTATTTATAATTTTTATACAGTAAATAATTTAATTTAGTTATGACACAATGATGATGCAGTAATTACCTTATTAAAGAAATATTAAAATAATTGATATTATAAATATCCAAATAAATATAATTTGAAACTCTTGATGAATTAAACTAATTTTCTAGGTTAATATAACATGTTAGGGTTGATTAATTATTTTTTTTCAAATTAATCACACTGTTATGATTTTCACAAAAATAAAATACTTAATTGTGTCAAAATTGACATATTAGAGTTTTTAAAACAAATACTATATTATTAAGGGATATAAATTTTTAAAAAATATAAGGATCGTCCAAAAGACTTATATAAGGTTATATATATTAATAATTAACCACTTGGGTTTATCTTGGAAGTTTATATTAAGTTTATCAACCATATAATATAAAAATACAAAAAGACAGCGTAAATGACAAAATATTTAACTAAGAGTTAAATCTAAAAGATAAGTTTAATATGGTGATATAAACCTATCTAAAATCTATTTGGTGTGAGGTTCTCAACCCATAACCACCTTAAAATTTAAATAAATTATTCTAGAGCCATTATAAACTGAAAACAATTTTATTATAAAATAATATTTCAAGCTTTTCCTAAAGTGACCCTCACCTCTCTTATAAAAGGGAATGTCCCCTTCTCTTAATTTCACAGCTCCAAATCCATTTGCATTGGCCACCCCCTTCTCAAATATCCTAAAAAATTTCCATAATTTCTCCTAGAGGCCTTACATTGGTCAGAAATCTAACCTATAAAGCCCTTTTGATTAAATCAAAATGAAGAACCTGAAGAAGAGGTAAATATTTCATCAAATCTTTCACGTTCTTTTCTTCTTACACTTCTTCTTTCATTTTTGTTTCCCTTATAAAATAATAATTTATGTATCTTAAATATACTATGATGTTATTATAAAAATGGTACAACCATATTCATTATTCTATCCATCATATTAATGACAAAGTCACCATACGTGCGTACGTACGACTTACCATCTCCACGTCGTGGTGTAGTTTGTTATTCAAACACTTCATTATTTGGATGAGTATAATAATGAATATAACTAATGTAAATAAAAAATATAACATTTTAATAATTCTGTATATATTATATACCATCCAATTACATATTATTTCACCGTCAATATAATGATATTGTCGCTCGTATGTACGTACGGATTACTGTCTCCACGAATGCGATGAGATTCATTATCCATCATAATCATTCAATAATAATTTTCATTTTATGATTAAAAATAATGTTTATGAACATAATATCATTCTGTATATGAATCAAATAAATCCTATCCATAATAACCGTGGCTTACGTAACCAACCATATAATGGAAAACAAATCAGTTAACACCCGAAATGATGATACTACTGAAATATTATTAACAAAGAAATATTAGAGGATCATATATGATATCATATTCATGTATATAGTTCTTGTATAATTTAATAACAATTATTTAACTATTATACTGGAGGTTAACATACCCTCATCCAAGGAAAAGTACAAGGTAAGGGTTAATTTCACAATCTCATTGTTATCCGAGGTTGTTTTTACATAAGTATCTACTGGGAAATATTTATTAACCGTGTCCATATTTCATAAAAAAGTTTTAAAATAGATTCTATTAAGGGACCAATTTAATAAAAAATCATTTAAAATGTTTTAATGATTTATTATTCTAAACCATTCTCATTAATGTCAATGTTTTTAAAATGGTTTTAGTGATTTATTTATATGGACATGAATGTTTTAAAATGTTAATTCCTTTTAAAAGTTTTAAATTGGTATGGGACACTTGGATTAAAAAATATCTTTTAATTGAATTCTTTTATAAATTATGTGACTTTTAAATGATTTAATGAAAAAGGGATATTTCTCTCAACAATTTTTACCGATGTTTTTCAATTATGTCGACATTATTTATGGGATATTATTCTCAATCAAGGTTGATTTATTATAAAAATCTTCCATATTGTATTGAAGGTTTTGTGACATGTTTGACTGTGGATGTGTTATTTTTATACCATTCATGGTTTATGGATAAAGTATTGACATTTCATATGCTAGTTTTAATATGAATGTTTATGTTATGTTTAAACCTTTTCATATGCGGAATGCATTGGACTTAGTAAGTGACGGGTGGAGCCCTCTATAGCTCCTCAATGCATTGGTAGGTGTCATGAGACAAACTAGTGTCTTGACACGAGGACTTGAAAAAATCTTATTTGTAGTCTTTGCAGAAGTTCTTTAGTATATGGTTATGAAGTCTGACATTATGTATTCCATCATTATGAAAGTGGCTATTGATATTTCATGTGATTATTCGACTAGTAGAGTATCCAAGTGAATAAGTAAATGGGATTATTTGATTTTATCTTTGACATATCATGCTGAAGTTTATGTTTAAAAGGAATTTTTTTTAGTCTTATACATTGCCTTAAATTTTTCATGCTTATTTATGAATGTTTCTTATGTATTTTTATCCTTACTGAGCATCTGATCTCACCCCTTTCTATGTTTTACTTTTCCTAGGATGTGAAGAATTATTTTTTTGCTAACCTGTATGGATAGGCTAAGGATATAAGTGTGTTCAAAAGAGGATAAAAATGTTGTTGATGTATTTATTTCATGATGTAATGTAAAAATTATGAATGTATCTAGTTTTTACAAGGATAATAAACTGATTGGTCTTTTGGGATTTGATCCCTTGTGATCATGCCAATGTTATGTAATAATGCACCGACTCTGGGTAACTGGGGTCAGGGCATTACAGTTGGTATAAGAGGAAGTTTAGTACAAAACTTGGAAGCCAGATTTAGAAAAACTCTAATTAGAGAACATTACCCTAAGATTGAAATTGAGGTTTAGTATAGAAGAACTTCTTAGAATTTTGGTACAGTAGAGATTTTGTGAGTTTTCCAAGAAATACATCCCTGTCTGGATACGAGCAGGTAGAGGCGGCTCTGGAACATATGTACCTAGGGGTAAAACCTAAAAACACCTCATTGATCTAGAATCAAATGAGAACTGGTGCATGACAATGGACCTTGCTGAACTCTTGGTTATGACACTCCTGGGGGACATGCTTAGGATAATTATCATTTTATTTACAAGACACTATGAAGGGTTTATGAGTATATACTTCTTCAAAGAATTTTTTTATGATTATAGATTATATCCATAAACTTTTCAATTGATGTTAAGTGGTTTAAAAGTTTGGAATTATGTATTGCAATTCATAAACTAATCTAGTGTATTCCATTTTATAGAAATGGATCCTAGTGGAAGGAATGGAAAACATATCAAGGCAAATAATCCACGTAGGGATTTACCTCCTACTCAAGATAATTATAGTGGAACTGGTGAAGCAACTGGTGCTGATCAACTTTTCACCATATTGGGACAACTCACTCAGGTTTTGAATAATAACCTTGCCCGTATGGATCACCCTGATCCACAACGTGGAAGATCAATGTTATAACACTTCATGAGGAAACAACTACCAAAATTCAATGGGAGTACAAATCCATTAGTAGTTGAGAAATGGGTAAATTCCTTAGATAAAATATTTCATGCTTTAGGGAGTAGCCAAAGGGAAAAAATTTTCATTGCAGTTTATCACCTCACATGAGATTCATATCAATGGTGGTCATTAATACAAAACACAAAGGAAGATGAAGAAGTATCGAAAATGAAATAGAGGGAGTTTAAAGAGATTTTATTAGAAAAATACTTTCCTCTTGACCATCGAGTGGATATGGAAAGACAATTTCTGAGTCTAAGGCAAAAGGAGGATGAGAATGTTGCAAAGTATGAGGCTAACTTTACATGGTTAGCAAGGAATGTAGCATATTATATACGTAACCCATAGAGTAAGATTGATCGATTATTTTATGGGTTAAAACCATTTATCCTTCGATAATTAGTATCACAATCCTTCCCATTGTACGAAGATATTGTCTCATGCGCTATCAAGATAGAAAATGAATTCTCCAAGTATTATGACATTGAAGAAAATCAAGAGAAAAAGATATCTACTGAACACTCTGGAAAAGGAAATATGGTGAATAAGGTAAATGTTGAATATCCATCCTATAGTAAATGTGGGAAGAAACATCCCGATACTTTCTTGAAGGGAATGGAAGTCTATTACAAGTGTGGTGAAAAGGCCACCATGATCGTGATTACAAGGGGAAGAAAAAGGATGTCAATGTTGAACACTAAAATTGTAGAGAAAAGGGGAATTATGCAAATGAATGTCCTAAGCACCAAGGGAACTTACCCCATAAAAGGCCAAGGGAGCAAGTCCAAGCTTATGCGATCACTACTGCTGAGGTTGATGCTCTGAAAGACATGGTGGCAAGTAATTTAATGGTTTCCTCACGTTTAACCAATGATTTATTTGATTCTGGATCATCACATTGTTTCATATATTCCCAGTTTTCTATGAAAATTAGATATTTTCAATTTGATATAACAAGGGAGTTGGTAGTCAAATCACCTCAGGGAAGTATCATCACAATAATGTTTTGTGAATCAGTTTCCATTAGGGCATATAAGTGTTATTTATCTGCTGATATCATTGTCATACCGATGATTGAATTTGATATAATTATCCAAATGGATTGGCTTTCAGACCATGATGCGAAAATTTATTTTAAGAAGAAGTATGTTTCAAGTTTCGATGATGATAAGAAGTACCTCATCTTTAGTGCAGAAACGTCACCACCCAATTCTTATCTAGATCCACCCCAAGTAGCTCTACTAAATTTATTTATTGTGGAGTGATAGAATGAAATAACTATGTGTGAGGAAAAGAATGTTTGAATAGAGGATGTACCTATTGTGGAAGAATATGTTGACGTGTTTCCAGATGATTTACCTGGACATCCTCCAGAATGAAAAATTGAGCTTTCCATTGATTTAATTCCTGGTTCAAGGCCCACATCGAAGACCCCTTATATAATGTCCACTATAGAATTAATGTAACTAAAGAAACAACTAGAGGAATTTAGTAATAGGGGATTTAATCACCCTAGTGTTTCACCATGGGGAGCCCTTGTTCGTTTTGTTATTAAGAAAGACGGATCTATGAGGTTGTGCATTGACTACAGGGAGATCAATGATATAACAATAATGAAAAATTATCCCCTTCCTCACATTAATGATTTATTCGACCAAATTTATGGAGCTCAATATTTTTCAAATATTGACCTATGATTTGGATATCATCAGTTGTGTGTGAAGAATGAAGAAATTCAAAAAAAAAACATTTCAAACCTAGTGTGGGCATTACGAGTTTACAATAATGAATTTTGAATTGACTAATGAAACTTATATCTTCATGGATCTAATGAATAGAGTTTTCAAGGAATATCTTGATGAATTTTTAGTGGTATTTATTGATGCTATTTTGGTGTACTCAAAAAGCTACGAAGATCATGAAAATTAATTGCGTATTATCCTAAGGAATCTTAGAAGAAATAAATTATATGGGAAATTTAGAAAGTGTAAATTCTGGCTTCAGAAGATTTCTTTTCTGGGCCATATTGTCTCTAAAGATAAAATCTTTGTTGATCCTTCGAAGACCATGAAAATCCAAGAATGGCCAGCACTGACAAGTATAACTAAGGTACGCGGTTTTATTGGTTTAGAAGGTTATTATCGACGTTTTGTCCATAATTTTCCCAGTTGGCTAACCCATTAACCAAGCTCACATGTAAAGGTGTTAAATTTGTTTGGAAAAAAGAGTGTGAAGAATTGTTTTAAGAACTGAAGAGAAGATTAGTCAATTCTTCTATCTTGACACTACCATCAGAGAACGATGGGTTTGTTATTTATAGTGATGCTTCAAATAAAGTACATGGTTGTGTCCTTATGTAGAATGATAGAGTTATTGATTATACAGCACAGAAACTAAAATTTCATGAAAAAAACTATCACAATCATGATCCTAAGTTAGCAGCTGTAATCGTTTCTATGAAAATATAGAGAAACTATCTCTATGGTGAAAAATGTGAGATTTATACTGATCACAAGAGTTCGAAGTATATTTTCTCACAAAAAGAACTCATCATGAGGCAAAGGAGATGGATTGAGCTACTCAAGTATTATGATTTCACTATACACTACCACCTAGGGAATGAAAATAAGGTGGAAGATTCTTTTAGAAGAAAGGATCATGGAGGGTTGAACAAGATGAGAGTTGAAAGGGATCCTATTTTCAGGGATCTAGTAAAGATGGATATGGTAATAACCATGGAAGGTGAAACATCGATGCTTCTTCAAATGGTTACTAAACCATGTTTACTAGAAAGTATAAAGAGTTCTCAGACTGATGATGAGGAGTTTCAAAAGAAGATTAAACCCATGAATGATGGGAGATTGAGTTACTTCATATATGAAAGTGGGATTTTGAAATTTGGGAGGAGACTTTGTATTCCCAATTTACCTGATCTAAAAAGGGAATTGTTGGATGATGCTCATAGATCTAATCTCTCTATACACCTTGGTAGCAATAAGATGTATAGAGATTTGAAAGAAACTTTTTGGTGGGACAACATGAAGAGGGAGATTTCTGATTTTGTATCAAGATGAATGGTATGACAACAAGTGAAAGTTGGAAGGAAACAACCTGGAAGAGTCATGCAACCTCTTCCGATACCTGAGTGGAAATGGGATAATATTATGATGGACTTTGTCATGGGGCTACCAAAGACTCATAGAAGTAATGATGCAATATGGGTCATTTTTTATTGTATTACCAAGTCAGCACATTTTCTTTATATAAGAGAAGATTTACCACTTTAATGTATGGAAAGACTCTATATTAATAAAGTTTTAAGACTTCATAGAGTACCCCTATCGATTGTTTCTGGTCTTTATCCTCGTTTTACATCAAGATTTTGGAAAGGTCTCCAGAAGGCCCTTGATACTGAACTTTGTTTAAGCACTGCCTACCACCCTCAAACAAATGGACAATCAGAAAAGACTCTCAAACCTTAGAAGACCTGTTGAGGTCTTGATCACTTGAATTTATAGGATTGTGGGATCAATAATTACCTCTGGTAGAATTTTTATATAACAATAGCTTCCATTCAGGTATTCAGATGGCAACATATGAAGAGTTTTATGGCAAGAGATGTCACACACCAACTTGTTGGGATGATGTTGGTGAAAGAAAACTCATTGGCCCAGAACATGTTGAGGAAACAATGGAAAAGGTGAAGGTTATCTAAACCCACATCAAAGAAGTCCAAAGTAGGAAAAATACCTATGCCGATAACTGAAGGAAGGATATATAATTTCAAGTAGGAGACCATGTTTTCTTGAAGTTATCTCCATGGAAGGGTGTTATACTTTTCGGTATGAAGGGTAAATTGAGTTCTAGGTACATCAAACCTTTCAAAATTCTAGAAAAAATTGGGGTTGTAGCTTACTGTTTGGCAATGCCGCCAAGTCTCTCCAAAGTTCACAATGTGTTCCACGTATCACTGTTAAGAAAATGCATGCCTGACCCAACACATATACTCATATATGATGAAATTGAACTGGAACATGATCTGTCTTATTGTGAAGAGCCTGTCAAGATTCTTGATACAAGAGAACAAGTGCTGAGAAACCTGACGACTCATCTGGTAAAAGTTCTATGGAGAAACCATAAGATGGAAGAAGAAACGTGGGAACCCAAGGAACTTATGATGAAGAACCACTAGAATCTTTTTATGTAGTAATATTCTAGAAATTTTGAAGATGAAAATATTTTAAGTAGGGGAGAGTGTAACACCCCAAGATTCCATGTTACGTTTCTCTTTGAATAATACAATAGCTTGTGTTGTTCGAAATTTCGAGTTCAAACACGCGACAACCAATCAAACTAGCCGTTATGAATAGTAATACCCACTTTTTGAAATTTTATAAATTCTATCTTTCAAAATGGACTTCATTTTTGGATTCAGAGTATCGAAATTAGCTTAGGGTGAATATTTGGTATTTTTCTAAAAACTTTTAATTTTTGATGAATAGTGAAAAATACAGAGTTATTGTTTAAAACCGACTTTTTATTTAATTAATTAATTATTTTATTTAAATTTATTTTAGGTAAAAATAGATACATAATACCTATATATGTTTAATATAATTCATTGGAGTCATTTTATAATGAGTTTAGATATATAAAAGTTTTATTGAACATTTTACCGTCTTTTACCCACCTCTTAGGAGAATATACAAATTTGCATAAAACATGATTTTACCGCTTTTGTGAGTTGAATTTCAAAAATCTGAGAGACACAGTTAATATCAATAAGTAAATTTTTTTTCAATAAGATGAAAATAATTTTTGTTGAACAGTAAATTTTGATTTTATTTACCACGGTTAAAAATAAATAGGGTAATTAAGGGTAAAAATGATATTGTAATTACCCTAACACATGTAATAATTCTATTGGATAAGTGTAATTCGACCCAAAAAAACCTTATTAGTAAAATATGATCCCATTTGGTCCGCATGGATTAGATTAGGACAGTTATTATTATTTAATTTAAAGAAGAGTTAAAAGAGTTAAATTCAAGGTTTAATAAATAAACCATTTTTAATATAGGGTTACACAAAATATAAATTATACTATAAATATTCATTAGAAAGAAAAAAATATTTTCTATATAATGGTATTTTATTTATAATTTTTAGACTTTAAGTGATTTAATTTATTTATGACACAACGATGATGCAATAATTACCTTATTAAAGAATGATTAAAATAATTGATATTATAAATTTTTAAATAAATGTAATTTGTGACTTTTTATGAACTAAACTAATTTTATAGGTTAATATGACATGTTAGGGTATATTAAATAATTTTTTTGAAGTAATCACCCTGTTATGATGTTCAAAAAAATCAAATACTAAATAGTGTCTTAATTGACATAATTGAGTTTTTAAAAATAGTACTATTATATTAATGGATATAATATTCCTAAAAATATAAGGTTAGTCAAATAGACTTATATGAGGATATATATATTAATAATTAACCACTTGGGGTTTTCATGGAAGTTAATAGTATGTTTATTAACCATATAATATAAAAAATACAAAGAGACATGGTAAATGACAAACTATTTAACTAAGAGTTAAATCTAAAATATAAGGTTAATATGGTGACCTAAACCTGTCTAAAATCTATTTGTTAAGAGGTTTTAGACCAATATCTTCCTTATACTCTTAATAAATCATTTTTGAGCCATTATAAACCGAAAATGATTTTATTATAAAATATTATTTCAAGCTTTTCCTAAAGTGACCCTCACCTCTCTTACAAAAGGGTACTTCCCCTTCTCTTAATTTCACAACTCCAAATCCATTTATATCGGCCAAACCATGCCCAAATATCCTCTGAAATTTTCTAAAATTATCCTAGAGGCCTTCATTTGGTCATAAATTTAACCTATGGATCCCTTTTGATCAAATCAAAATGAAGAACCCGAGGAAGAGGTAAATATTTCATCACCTCTTCCAAGTTCTTTTCTTCTTCTAATTTCCCTTTCTTTGTTGTTTTAATTATAAAATAATAACACTAGTATCTTCTATATATTTTTATGTTATTATAAAAATGGTACAACCATTTTCATTATTCTAACCATCATATGAATAGAAATGTCACCATAAGTGCGTACGCACAACTTACCGTCTTCACGTCGTGGTGTAGGTTGTCATTCTAACACTTAATTATTTGGATGGGTATAATGATGAGTATAACTATGTAAATAATAAATATAACATATTTATGATTCTGTATTTACTATATACCATTCAATTACATACTATTTCACCATCAATATAATGATATTGTCGCTAGTGCGTACGTACAGATTACCGTCTCCACGAACGTGATGAGATTCATTCACCATCATAATCATTCAAGAATATTTTTTATTTTATGATTAAAAAAATGTTTATGAACATAATATCATTCTATATATGAATCAAATACATCTTATTGATAACAAACATGTCTTACATAACCAAACACATAATGGAAAACAAATCAATTAACACATGAAATGATGATACTACTAAAATATTATTTATAAATAAATATTAAATAATAATATATGATCTAATATTTATGTATATAGTTATTTTATAATTAAATAAAATTGATTTAACTATTATACAGGAGGTTAACATACCCCCGACCAAGGAAATGTACAAGGTAAGGGTTAATTTCACAATCTCTTTATTATCTGAGGTTGTTTTTACGTAAGTATCTACTGGGACATATTTGTTATCCACATCCATGTTTCATAAAATAGTTTTCAAAGGGATTCTGTTAAGGGAATCTTTTAATAAAACATCATTTTAAATGTTTTAACGATTTATTCTTCTAAACCATTCTCATTAATTTCCATTTTTTTAAAATTGTTTTAAGGATTTATTTATATGGACATGAATTTTTTAAAATGTTAATTCCTTTAAAATGTTTAAAAGTGTTATGGGACACTTTTATTAAAAACTATATTTTAAATTAATTCCTTTATAAATAATGTGACTTTTAAATTATTTCTTGAAAAGCGACATTTCTCTGAAATATTTTTACAGATCTTTTTCAACTATGTCAACATCCTTTACGGGGTATTATTCTCGATCAAGGCTGATTTATTATTCAAATCTTCCATATTTTTTTAATGGTTTTGTGATATGTTTGATTGTGGATGTTTTATTTTTATACCATTCATGGTTTATGGATAAAGTATTGACATTTTGTATGCTATTTTTAATACAAATGTTTTTGCTATGTTTAAACTTTTTCATATGAGGAATGCATTGGACATAGTAAGTGACATGTATAGCCTGATATATCTCTTCGATGCATCAGTAGGTCTCATGAGACAAACTAGTGTCTTGGCACAAGGCCTTGACAAAAGCTTATTTGTACTCTTGGCACAAGGCCTTGACTATGTGGTTATGAAGTCCAGCATTATGCACTCCATCATTATGAAAGTGGCTATTGATATTGCATGTGATTATTTAACTTTTAGAATATCCATGTGAATAAGTAAATGAAATTATTTTATTTTATCTTTACCATATTATTCTGAATGTTATGTTTAAAAGGCTTTTGTTTTAGTCTTATACATTTCCTTAAATGTTCATGCTTATTTATGAATGTTTCTGCTATATTGTTATCCTTACTAAGAATATGAGATCACCCCTTTCTATGTTTTATTTTTACAAGGATGCGAAGATGTATTTTATGGTTGACCTATAGGGATAGGATAAGGATATAAGTGTGTTCAAAAGGGGGAAAAATTTTGATGATGTTTTTATTTCATGATGTAATGTTAAACTTATGACTGTATCTAGTACTTCTAAGGCTACTAAACTGATCGATATTTCGGGATTTGATCCCCTGTGATCATGCCAATGTTATTTAATAATGCACCGACTCTGGGTAATTGGGGTTAATGGCATTACAAAACCGTTCACCCATCAAGTAGTGCTACCACATATTCAACGCAAAGACCACTGATGCTGACTCCCGGTCATGGGTAGCATAGTTCTGCTAGTGTTGTCCCAACTACCATGAGCCATAGGATATCACAACTCTCTCCAACATTAGGACACAACCTAGTCTATTCCCTGATTCAATGCAGTAGACTACATACCCAACGCCCTCTTTTGGTAGCCTCATGATGGGGTCACTCGTCAGTCTCTGCCTCAGCTCTTAAAAACTTTGCTCCCTCTTCTCCATCCACAAGAAAGGTTGACTTTTCTTTATTAAGTATGAAAATGGTTCTACTACCCTGGAGAAGTCTGGTACAAACCTCTGGTAGTATCCAACAAATCCTAGGAAACTCCGCACCTCAGTCACACTCCTAGGTGGCTACCAAGAAAGAACTTCCTCAATATTTTCTAGATCCACTACGACTCCAACCTCTGAGATAACATGCCCTAGGAAGTGGACTTCTCGTATCAAGTACTATCACTTTGAGAGCTTTCCATAAATCTAGTGCTCTCGGAGTGTATCCAGAACTATCTGCTGGTTCATGGCATGATCCTCCTCTAGAACCTATTATATCAAGATTTCATGAATGAAGACCACCAAAAAGCAGTCGAGGTATGGCTGGAAGATCCTATTCATGAGCCACATGAACACTCCCGGTGTGTTGGTCACACCAAAAGGCATCACCAAGAACTCATAATGGCCATACCGACATCTAAAGGTTGTCTTCAGTACATCCTTTTCCCATACCCTAAATGTAATGTCCCAGGTTTTTCCATGTATTATCTTAATATTATATGGGAATTAATTCGAGACCAGGCTTTGAGATGGCGTGCAGTTCTGAGGCCCGGTGAGCCCGTAACAAGTGTATGAATTTAATTTAATATTTAAATAATGTGCGCGCACGGTTTTCCAGAAAAAGTGGAATAACTCCTGAAAGGGTGCTCAAATTAGAAATCTGAGGGAACCGTTGCGTTCGGAACAACGATTTTACCTTAGGAGAGGCCTAACATCGGCCAACGCAAGTTAGTGGTGGAATCCGGTTTTTGGGACGTAAGAGTAATAAAATATTTAAAGAAAAATATTTTATTCTGCAGCAAAATATTTTAAATCTGCTGAAACAGATATCCCTTACCTATTTAATTAAAGTTTGGCGCAAGGGTCCAGGGTTAGAAACCTCGTAACCCTGAAACCCTTGGCGGCTCTGGAGGCTCTGGAGAAAACCTCCCAACGCGGAGACGACGACACATCGACCAAATCATCACCGAAAAACACCACGGAATCCACGTAGGATGTTTTTTTCGTGATTTCTTCCCCGTTGTTGATTTATATGATGAACGTGGGCCAATCCACGAACAGATTAGTCCACGGATCGATCGTTCTTGCAAGATGGGATTTTTGCGGGGATTTATGGGAGATTGAATCCATGTTAATCCATTGTTGTTGATTTTCTGCTCTGTTTAATCCCATTAAAGGGAGCAGATCAACGCTGTGACGAATGATGGTGGAGGTTCATTCCTCAATTTCATTTCTTTGGATTTCTCCCCTTTATTTTCTTCGCATTCTTCACAGGGCGAAGAATGAAAGATCGTTGTACATCCATTCTACGACGCAACGTTCCCAAACTGTGGATCCAACCCCGGAGCAGTGTTAGGGAGGTGCGACGATGATATTGACAGATGATTCGGAGCAGATCGAGAGTTATGAGGTTTCGGGCGTTTTTCTTCAGATGGACCGTTCAAGTTTTATGGTCCGTTTTAAAGGCCGAAAACACTCGTCACGGTGTTTGTATGATGAACCGAACCAATCCTTGGAGTATCGGGATGAACAGACGAGAGATCCCGGATCCAGAAGATCAGCCGAAGCGCGAGGAAGAAGACAACGTTCTGGAAATTTCTCAACTACATGCCATGTAGTATGGGCTACACGGCATGTGTTAGTCGGTATTTTTACATGGCGTGTACTCTGGGAGTACACAGACACGGGTAGGGTACACGGCCAAGGACATGCCGTGTATACCCCTCCCCGGCCAGACCCAGCCAGATACATGGGATACCCTGTGTACTAGTACACGGGCAGGAGACATAGACACGGATAGAGGCCGTGTACGGGCACATGGCCAACGTACATGGAGAGAGTCCAGGTGCTCAGACACGGTGTGTGATTATTCTACATGCCAAGTAGTTACTTTCTATCCAATAAGCCGAATGACACGGGTTGGTTACATGGGTAGTACCCAGGGTCAAGGAACAGGGCGTGTACTTTTTCTACACGCCGTGTAGTTTGGTTTTACACAGCTTGAATGAATGACACGGTCCATTTACATGGGAAGTACCCAGGGTCAAGAAACATGACATGTAACTTTTCTACATGCCGTGTAACCTTTTCTTCATGTCTTGATCCACTTGTCTTCTGTGACTTGGACTAGTTCTTAGGATTCGTACCCTTTGTTTTCCACTGAAGGTTCTGGTATCATTTATTTTGTACAGGACTATGATTCCTTCAGCAGAACTTCCTGAATAGAGTTGTTGGAATCCCCTCTATGAGACTTGGAGATGAATCCTATATTCATTCCTGGAACCCTAGGTAGAGTTCTTTGTATCGACGTGACCAACTTTACCTGGGCGCTGATCCTCTACTTAGCGGATTAGCTCAGAATGAGTTGTCAGAATCACCCCATGACTTGGTTATGATCCTCATCCGAGCATCATGTTCTCAAGGTACTTATGGAGTGTGTTCTCCTGGAACGAGTACTTAGTATCTCTCTCTTCAGACCTTGGAGTGTGTTCTCCTAGTTGCATGCTTAGTGGAATCTTCGAGCTGGATCCTAGTGGTGGTTTCATGATATTCAATCTTGTATGAGTATATCTAGATATTATTATTATATGTTCAGTAGGCATATACTATGTAGAGCTGAATGTATCTTCCCTTGTGGTATTTTTCCCTTGTTGTATTTCCTTTTTGGTTTCGGAGTGTCCTACTGGGTATTGTTATACTCACCCCTGCACGGGATTTGCCCGCACGTGTCGTGTCTTGTGCAGACGAGAAAGACTTTGATAGGATTCTAGGTGGACCAGGACCGAACGGTACTCAGTGAGATCAGACAGGCCGAGGTGTGTTCGTACGGCTACAGACTGTAGTTCCAACACCTTTCTTTACAGGTTGGACTTTGTTACAGACTTTCTTTTTGGTGGGCTTGTACTTTTGGCCCAGGGTTTTACTTTCTTGTGATTTACTTTCCTATCGTACTCTGTGGTTGGGTTTTAGTGTATGCATGAATCTTTTCTTTTTGGTATTTTTACATTTCAGCTCTGTCATCTTGGAGATGTGTGTGCGTGTGTACAGGTTTATAGGCAATGCCTCCCATGTTAGTAGCATGCCTGATCGTACCACGATTCACTGTTTTATTCCACCCTTACACCACAGTGTTAAACTAGTTTTGTAATGAATATTACAAATATAATAATAAATTGCACTTCATGTTTGAATAAATCAATTAATGTTAACCATTATTATAATGGTCAATGTTACTTGTTTTTATTGTTTCAATGTAGGTGGAGGTGATTTGGAGGGCCTTTGATGAAGTGGAAGAAAAATGGGCCAAAATTGCATGGATCCATGGACATCTATCTACTGTTTTGCATAGTACACTAAATCCGTGCATCCAAATGAGATGAAATATTTTGGGCCTGTCCAAAACATAATATTCTACATTTCTTATTAAGGAACCCAATGCTGATTCGGCTTATATAGGGCCCATCCAAACTGATCTGTCCAAGCCACCGAATTTGGACCAAGTCAAATGCGGTGTTCTGTATTTTACCAATATCTTGAGCTGTAGTTGTCCAAAGGGTGCCAAACATTCTGTGGAGATAGTCAAGAGGTAGGGCTACAACTTTTATATTTTCTCAAAATCGAGATAATACTTTTTGAAGGCCGAAACGCATGGTACAATTGGATTGAAGAAATCTGTGTGCCTAAAACCACCTTCCAATTTTCCTATAAAATGGCACCTTGGGCTCCCCATTTGCAAGTTCGTCCAAGAGGCAAGGTTCTGCCATTTTGGAGTCCCCAAGGAGTCTTTTCAACATCCCTAGAGGTTATGGAGGCTATGGGAGGTGCTACATCAACATCTTTCTCTTCCTCCTCTCCCATGGGTTTCTAAACCCCTTGTGATCACCTGGGGAGGAACGTGATGTACATACCGAGCTTCATGTTTGTAATATTTGAATGAAATTTTAAATTCCATATTGTTGTGTTGTTTTTCATCATCTTCTATTCTTATTTTATTGAGTTATGTAATGGTATGTCATTCTCAACTCATATGATCATGTTTGGGGGTACCCATTCATGTGATGTTTCACACACCGTTCACCACTTTCTTTCCCCCTTTCAATTGCAGTGTTTGTGTGGTTTATATTGGTCAATTGAACTCACAAAAGAACTTTTAAGGCTACGTACATTTATGTCATGGTATCACAAAGAAATAACATACAAATCTGGACAGCGCATCAAGTTTTTCGTGTGTTTCCTTGGTGAGTTTTGGTTATGAAGTCAAAAACAATTCACCCAATCATCGGCGGTGTCCGATGAATCATTGTGTGTTTTCGACTGAACCCTAGGATATATCCTAGTATAAAATCAGTAATATTCTAGTTATAGGTGTTAAAAACCATGTATTAAAAGTTCTTAACCCCATCCTTTGAAGCGATGAAGGATGAGCATCACGAGACTTCCCCGGGTTGATAACGTTTAATCAATCTTGTTCATTTCTACTTTTTTTTTATCGCTTTCATTTTCTATTTTCATCAATAATCATAAAACCCCAAAGTTTCAAAAAACCTAATTCACCTTCTACTTTCATAATCAGAAACCTCTTTTTAAATTAATGATCTAAGGCTCCGTCAAGAGACGACCTAGGGTTGCTGCTATACTGCAAAAATTCTAGTTAAAAATAAACATCTAATTTGACGCGCTCGACAACACGGTCAAATTTTGGCGCCGTTGCCAGGGATCCAAGATCATTTTTTTATTTATTTACTTTTATTAGGTTATTTTACTTCTTGATTAGTACTCCTCTAAATACCCCACCCCCATTTTATTGTTTTTGTTTTGGGTTTTGTCTTTATTTTTGTTGTTGTTTTTTGTGTGTTCTCTCTCCCTCTCTCTCTCTCTTCTTCTCCATCTCACTCTCTAATTCTATAGTATAACATTCTATTCTTCTTTCAAACTTCTTATGTTTTCTTTATCCATCTCAAATAAAAAAAACACAACAAAAAAATCAATCAATCAAACTAGACATCATTTTTGCATGACAAGATCTGGTAAAGCAACACTACTTGAATTTGATCCTAAAATTGAAAAGTCACTTCACACACAAATCAAGGCATCTAGAGAAGGTAAATCAAGTAACATTGTGGAACCCCTTGTGGAACCTCAAGTGGTCCTAAACCAATTCAAAATTGAACCAAATCAAACCCCAAAGATCATGGCTTCAAATAATAGAACATTAAAAGAACTAACCACCCCGGATGTGGAGTACCAACCTGCGTACATCCAATATCCTGAGGAAGCGGCCAATTTTGAGCTAAGATCAGGCCTCATCCATCTCCTTCTGAAATTCCATGGTCTTCCCGGAGAGGACCCTCACAAACATCTAAAGGATTTTCACATAGTGTGCTCCACCATGAAACCCCAAAATGTGTCTGAGGACCTCATTAAGTTTAGGACCTTCACTTTCTCCCTTGATGGTGTAGCCAAAGATTGGATATACTATTTGCCTTCCACAATTGGGGGCTGAAATGACCTAAAAATACTTTTTCTAGAGAAGTTATTCCCTGCCTCCCAAACTGCATCAATTAGGAATGAAATATGTGGAATTGGGCAACCACAAGGACAGACCCTTCATGAACACTGGGAGAGATTCAAGAGACTTTTCTCAAGCTTCCCCCACCACCAGATTAGTGAAAAACTTTTAATTCAATACATCTATGAGGGAATTATCCCCATGGATCTTGGAATGATTGATGTTGTGGTTGGTGGTGCCCTAGTTGACAAAACTCCTTCTGCTGCTCGTGACTTAATAGCCAACATGGATCAAAATGCACAACAATTTGGAACACGAGCTATTGCACCAACCCGAGGAGTTCATGAGGTAAGTCATTTAGCCTTAGAACAAAAGGTAGATACTAAACTTGATGAGATGCATACCCTTCTAAGGCAATTAGCTCAAGTACAAGGTAACTCACACTCTACTTCTATTCTATTTCATTATGGGATTTGTTCTGATAACACTAATTTTTATGACTAGTGCCCACAACTTCAAGATTCATCTGAGTCCTGTGCAGCTGTGTTCCTAGGGCATTCATTCCAAAAAGAACCTCCCTTCAAGAAAGAACAATTCAGGCCAAATCCAAATCCAAGGTGGCAAGCACAACCCCAGTACCGACAAGGAGGAAACTCAAGCTACCCGAAGCAGAATTGGTATCAACAAGGCCAAGGTATGAAACCTTCTTATCCTTCAACTTCTCAAAACAATCATCCTCCTCCTCCTCCCAAATCTGAAACAAGCCTCAAGGACATGGTGAAACAAATGGCAACCCAGACCCTTCAGTTCCAACAGACCACACAATCAGAAATTCAAGACCGACGAACTCAAGTGGGACAATTGGCGAACACCATCAGTGAGCTTAAGATGCAAGGTTCTAGACAACTACCATCCCAACCCATTTCCAATCCGAAGGGTAAAGGTAATGCATGTGAAATTACACTTCGTAGTGGTAATGAAGCTTCTCCTTCTACTGATTCTATAAAATAGGTATGTCCCCCTCTTGAAAACACTCCTTCCCAACCCTCAAAAATTTCATGTAATGAAAAAAAACAAAAAGGGCAATCAAATTATCATTGATGATTCAAATGAACAATCAATTCCTCTTCCTTTACATCAAAGACTCTCTAAATATAAGAAAAAATTTGATAATGAGATTGAAAATGAAATAATGGATACATTTAAAAACGTTCAAGTTAATATTCCATTGTTGGATGCAGTCAAGCAAATTCCCTATTATGCCAAATTTCTTAAAGAGCTTTGCACCCATAGAAGGAGGTTGAAGGGGAATGAGAGAGTCAACCTGGGAGGAATGTCTTGGCCTTGATTCAACCAGCAATGCCAACCAAATTCAAGGATCAGGGCACATTCACGATACCATGTACCATAGGGGAGACCTTCTTTTCTGATGCTACGATAGATTTAGGTGCTTCCATTAATGTGATGCCTCACTCCGTATATACTTCTCTACAGGTTGGAGAGCTTCAACCAACAGGAATTATCGTGAAACTTGCCAACCGGAGTACAACGCATCCAAAAGGAGTGATTGAGGATGTCCTTGTTAGAGTGAAGAATCTCATCTTTCCCGCTGATTTCTACATTCTTGAGATGGAAGATACCTGAACCCAAGGACATGCCCCACTCATACTTGGGAGGCCATTCCTCAAAACAGCAAATACGATCATCAATGTTCACAATGGTACATTTTCCATGGAAATCGGAGGAGAAAAGGTAAGTTTTAACATCCTTGAGGCTATGAAACACCCTATTGAAGAGCACTCCACTTTTCCTGTCTATTCGATGGAAGTGCTCTCAAACGATGCACACACACACAATTCTCTCCTCAAACCAAACTCTGATTCTTTTTTATTTTCTTCACCCTTGGATGATTTTAGTTTTGGTTCTTCTTTTGAATGTTGTGTGGGATCAGAAAAATGTAAATTTTGTGCTTTAATTGATGAGTGTGTTTATTCTGAGGTACCCATGACTATCGATGATTATGAAAATCTCATTTCAATAGATTCGCTTTCCTTTGAGAATAAACATGAGAAGATAGATAGTTTCATGGACCTCACTCCCCCTAAATCCCATCCCTCAATCCAGAAACAACCAGTGTTTGAACTTAAACAACTTCTTTCTAATTTAAAATATTCATATCTTGAGGGTATTGACCGATTGCCTGTCATTATTGCCAATAACCTCTATCCACAACAGGAATTGAAACTGCTCAAACTTTTGAGAGAGTTTAAAAAGGAAATAGGATGGACATTGGCTGATATTCCCGAGATTATCCCATCTATTTGGATGCACCATATACTTTTGGATGATGAGGCTAAACCCGTAAGACAATCTCGACGCCGGTTGAATCCCACTCTCCTTGAAGTGGTAAAATTGGAAGTCAGTAAATTACTTGCTGCAAGGATCATTTATCCTATATCTGATAGTAAATGGGTTAGCCCAGTTCAAATTGTGCCTAAAAAAATAGGAGTAACAGTTGTGTCAAATGAAAGGAATTAATTGGTTCCAACACGTGTGGAAAAGCGTTGGCGAGTCTGTATTGACTACCGTCAACTGAATCAAGACACACGGAAGGACCACTTTCCTTTACCTTTCATTGACCAAATGTTAGAACGATTGGCTGGTAAGTATCATTATTGTTTCCTTGATGGATATTCGGGTTATTTCCAAATCCATATAGCCCCTGAGGATCAAGAAAAGACAACATTTACCTATCCATTTGGCACAATTGCATATAGAAGGATGCCATTCGGTCTATGTAATGCTCCTGGTACTTTTCAGCGATGTATGTTGAGTATTTTTTCTGAGTACCTTGAGAGTTGTATGGAAGTATTTATGGATGATTTCACGGTTTATGGTTCTTTTGATGATTGTTTGGAAAACCTAGGTTCTGTCCACCGCCGCTGCATTGAAAAAGATCTTGTTTTGAATTATGAAAAATGTCATTTCATGGTTGAGCGAGGGATAGTTCTTGGGCATATCATTTCAAATAAGGGAATTCAGGTTGATAAATCTATAATTGAATTAATTTCATCCCTTCCATTTCCAAAATGTGTTCATGAGGTGCGGTCTTTCTTGGGTCATGTTGGTTTTTACCGACGATTCATTAAAGACTTTAGTAAGATCACACTTCCCTTATCTCGGTTATTACAAAAGGATTCTGAGTTTGTGTTTGATAAAAATTGTGAGGATTCATTCAATTCACTAAAAAAGAGTCTCACATCACCTCCCATAATCCAACCACCTAGGTGGGATCTCCCCTTCGAGCTTATCTGCGATGCCTCTAACTTTGCAGTTGGGGCAGTTTTATCACAAAGGGTTGAAAAGGCTCCTCATGTCATTGCATATGCCTCGCGTACCCTTGACCCTGCCTAGGTAAACTACACAACCACAGAAATAGAACTCCTTTCTATTGTGTTTTCCTTGGAAAAATTCCGGTCATATCTTCTTGGGTCAAAAGTGATTGTGTTTTCTGACCATGCTGCCCTTCGTTTCCTCCTAAAGAAACCTGAAGCCAAGCCCCGCCTCATTCGGTGGATGCTCCTCCTCCAAGATTTTGACCTTGAGATTAGAGATAAGATAGGGGTGGAGAATGTTGTAGCTGACCACATTAGTAGGATTTCCCCACCATTGGACCATCATGCTGACTCACCCCTACCCATTGGAGAATTCTTCGCTCATGAGAACCTTTGTGATGTTGTGGACCTTACCCCCTGGTATGCGGACATTGTGAATTTTCTAGCAACATCTAGGTTCCCCCCTAATTTTAGCACATCACAATCCCAGTGACTTAAGCATGATTATCGTTGGTACATTTGGGATGACCCATACTTGTGGAGAATTTGTAGTGACCAAGTAGTTTTTCGGTGTGTCCCTGACCATGAGTTCACCTCTGTTTTGACCTTCTGCCACACTTTGGCCTATGGGGGCCACTTCAGCTCTCAACGTACAGCTCGAAAGGTCCTTGACTCAGGACTTTATTGGCCAACATTGTATAGGGATGCCCATAGATTTTTCAAGTCATGTAGTCGTTGTCAATTCACAGGGAATATCTCCAAGAGGAATGAAATGCCCCAACAACCCATTTTATTTTGTGAGATCTTCGATGCATGGGGAATTGACTTCATGGGGACTTTTCCAAATTCATTTGTCTTTGTGTACATCTTATTGGCTATTGACTATGTATCTGAATGGGTGGATGAAAAGGCCACCAGGAACAATGACTCTCGAGTGGTTGTTGATTTTGTGAGGTCCCAGATTTTTAGTAGGTTTGGTCTACCAAGATTCATCATTAGTGATCAGGGTTCACATTTTTGCAATCGTAACATGAAAAACTTGCTTCGTAAGTATGGGGTTGTTCATAAAGTCTCCACTTCATATCATCCCCAAACTAATAGACAAGGAGAAATTTCAAATCGGGAAGTTAAGCAAATCTTGGAGAAAACTGTACAACCCAATAGGAAAGATTGGAGTTTGCGCTTGGATGATTCACATTGGGCGTACCGTATTGCTTTTAAAACACCGATCGGAATGTCACCATATAGGATTGTGTTTGAAAAATCTTGTCACCTACCGGTGGAGGTAGAACACCGTGCATATTGGGCTGTTAAATAATGTAATATGAACCTTTCAGATGTAGGTGAGGAAAGAAAGATGTAGATTCAAGAGTTGGAAGAAATTCGACATGATGCATATGAAACCCTCCTGAATCTATAAAGAGAAGAAAAAGGCTATTCATGATAGCATGATTCACCAGTGGAAGTTCCATATTGGTGAGAAGGTCCGGATGTACAATTTTAGGCTTAATCTCCACCCAGGTAAGCTTCGTTCCCGATGGCTCGGTCCTTATACTGTTACTAATATTTACCCATTTGGTGAAATACAGGTTTTGCATGAGCAGAGTGGATGAAGTCTTACCGTCAATGGGTAGTGACATAAACACTTCTATGAGGATTTTCCAAAGAATTCGGTGGAGGAAATCTACCTTCTCGACGCATCATACTAATAAAACACACCAGGTTTTATCCTTCCTTCTCACATTTTCAATTATTTCAGTGAGGACACTGCACATTCTAGGTGTGGGGGGGGGGGAGGGTGGATACATTCCTGGGTTAGTTAGGATTTTCATCGTTTTCTCCTTTTGTTTTCTCTTTTTGGCCTTCTTTATGGTATTTTTATTTTTCCCCATCAACAATTTTGAAATTCCATGATGTGGCGACCATAATGTGGGGAAAGTAAAAATACCATAACGAAGGCTAAAAAGAATTTGTGTATGAGTTTACTATCAAGGAGTTATTTTTAGTGAATTGGTTTTCTGTCAATGATATAAATGGTTGTATCTATGTGAAACCTTTGAGATGATTGATGCCCTTTGTGTGAGTAGTTTTTTTTGGGAAAACTCTGTCACTAATATCTCCAAAAAAATTGCACCAAACCACAAAGTGTGATTATTTCTTACTTAATATAAGGTAAATATATGTTGGGTTAATATTTTTCAGCTTTAAATGATATTTCCATACGTTCGTTCCTTATCCGATCTTTTTCATTACTGTACCAGATTGACCTATGTGTGGGTACCTAATGCCCGACTATTGTACGCCCTCAAAAAAATATTGTTGTGACTTGGGCAGGTCAAAAACCACTCTTCCTCAACCTTTGATCTTGTTATAACTACTTCAATTATTGTCGTGAGGAGATCAAACAAGGGTTGAGAGATGAGTGTGAGATTTGTTCCAATTGCAACTTCAAAAAAAAATATAATAAATGAGGGGAGTGATGAAATGTGCAACATATTTGGATATCTAGGTCGGAAGCTTATGGTTTGACTTCTGGGAATGCTTAAATGAGTGGGTCTTGAAATATGTTTGTAAAGGATGTAGGACAGGTTCGATGACAAAATCATTTAAGCTGAAAAATGTTAAAATAACATATATTTATTGGTTAGCAAGTGGAAAGAATAGCATGGAATGGTTTTCACACACACACATGGAGATTTAGTGTCATGGTTTACTTCTGAATTACTTTCTCAATTGGGCATCATGAATCTTTTTGAATTTCGCTATGATATGATTTATGAGACATCTTTTTCTATTTTCACTAAGATGAACTCCTTGGTGTGGTTCGTGCATTGATCACTTTACTTTAAATAAAATTTACTCAAATGATAAATCTTCAGGATTTTGGAAATATATATATATATATATGAATCATTGTATTTGGATATGTGACTTTTCCTAGGAGTGCAAATTTTTAGGTGTGGGGGTGTGATCGTACCATGATTCACTGTTTTATTCCACCCTTACACCGCAGTTTTAAACTAGTTTTGTAATGAATATTCCAAATATAATAATAAATTTCACTTCATGTTTGAATAAATCAATTAATGTTAATCAATACTATAATGGTAAATGTTACTTGTTTTTATTGTTTCAATGTAGGTGGAGGTGATTTGGAGGGCCTTTGATGAAGTGGAAGAAAAATGGGCCAAAATTGCATGGATCCATGGACATCTATCTACTGGTTTGCATAGTACACGAAATCCGTGTATCCAAATGGGCTGCCATTTTGTGCGCCTGTCCATAACTAAATATTATACATTTCTTATTAAGGAACCCAACAGTGATTCGGCTTATATGGGGCCCATCCAAACTGATCTGTCCAAGCCACCGAATTTGGACCATGTCAAATGCGGTGTTCTGTATTTTATCAATATCTGGAGCTGTAGTTGTCCGAAGGGTGCCAAACATTTGGTGGAGATAGTCAAGAGGTAGGGATATAGCTTTTATATTTTCTCCAAAGCGAGATAAGACTGTCTGAAGGCTGAAACGCATGGTACAAGTGGAATGAAGAAATCTATGTTCCTAAAACCACCTTCCAATTTTCCTATAAAATGGAACCTTGGGCTCCCCATTTGCAAGTTCGGCCAAGAGGCAAGGTGCTGCCATTTTGAAGTCCACAAGGAGTCTTCTCAACATCCCTAGATTTTATGGAGGCTATGGGAGGTGCTACTTCATTATCTTTCTCTTCCTCCTCTCCCATGGGTTTCTAAACCCCTTGGGATCACCCAGGGAGGAACGTGATGTACATCCCGAGCTTCATGTTTGTAATATTTGAATGATATATTAAATTCCAGATTTTTGTGTTGTTTTTAATCATCTTATATTCTTATTTTATTGATTTATGTTCTGGTATGTCATGCTCAACTCATATGATCATGTTTGGGGGTACCCATTCATGTGATGATTCACACACCATTCACCACTTTCTTTTCCCCTTTCAATTGCGGTGTTTGTGTGGTTTATATTGGTCAATTTAACTCACACAATCACTTTCAAGGCTATGTACATTTATGTCATGGTATCACAATGAAATAACATACAAATCGGGACAGCGCATCAAGTTTTTCGTGTGTTTCCTTGGTGAGTTTTGGTTATGAAGTCAAAAACAATTCACCCAATCATCGGCGATGTCCGATGAATCATTGTGTATTTTCGACTGAACCCTAGGAGTTATCCTAGTATAAACTCAGTAACATTGTAGTTCTAGGTGTTACAAACCATGGATTAAAATATCATAATCCCATCCCTTGATGTGATGAAGGATGAGCATCACGAGACTTCCCCGGGTTGATCACGTTTAATCAATCTTGTTCATTTCTATTTTGTTTTATCGCTTTCATTTTCTATTTTCATCATTAATCATAAAACCCCAAAGTTTCACAAAACCTAATTCACCTTCTACTTTCATAATCAGAACCCTCTTTTTAAATTAATGATCTAAGGCTCCGTTGAGAGACGAACTAGTGTTGCTGCTATACTGAAAAAATTCTAGTTAAAAATAAACATATAATTTGACGCGCTCGACAAAGCGGTCAATGCCTACTCGGTGTTAGTCACCAGCCCCTGGCCTATTGGAGGCAGGCTTGGGGAGTTGCGACTCGGGCCCCACTGGAACAGGTCGTGACAGAGTGGTATCAGAGGTGGTCGGTTCAACCTTAGGACTGAGAGTCTGTGAGTTGGTTTGGGGAAACAGTGTTAAGTGTTTCGAGTTCAGCTTTCAGACCAGGGACCCCAGTGTTGGTGCGGGCGACTGACGTATCCATACACCAGGACTCTGATAACTTTCTTTTCAACTCAAAACATGAGAACACTAGCTGTAAGGGAAAATAATGGTACATGAATCATATATTAATGGGTTGTGGTTTCCATGTCCTTCTTAAGTCAGCTCTCCAGATATACTCACTGACTAAGATACATCTTGTTTCTTTAACAGGATGCCTCCGCGATGCGCACCCTCTAGGATCCCGGAGCTCGATCATGAGGATGACCCCCTTAGTGATAAAGCCTTGATACAGGGACCGGATCCCCCAGTTTTACCACCAGGTGTTGTGCCAGTTATTCCGCCACCTTTGGAGTAGTCTTTTGTGCCTGCTGTACCAGTGGGGTAGGAGCGCAGGCTAAGCACACTCCATGAGTTTCAGAGACAGAGACCCCTCAGGTTTCAAGGCAAGCCTAATCCTCAGGAAGTAGAGTACTGGCTTCAGGAAGTGTCCAGAGTCTTCCGTTTGGTCAAGACACCAGCAGACCAGATGGTGATACTGGCAGCGAGCCTTCTGCAGGGCTCGGCAGGACGATGGTGGAGTTTGGTTAGCCAGACTCACGACGAGGCGACTCTTGCATGGTCGGAGTTTGAGCGTCTCTTCAGAGAAGAGTTTTCACCGGTTACCCTAAGAGCAGTATGCATACAGGAGCTTCTTCAGCTCCAGCAGGGAACCATGACCGTGGATGACTATTCATCGAGGTTTACCGACCTCTCGTGGTACTCGATGTATATGGTCAAATATAAGTACTTCATAGCTCGGACTTTTGAGTGAGGCTTTCACAGAGATATCCATGCTAGAATCATCCCTATGAGACCTCCTACTTATGCTGGGGTGATCGAGAAGGCTTTGGTGGTCGAGAGCTTCTTGGCATAGCAGAGATAGCCGAAAATTGTCAGTAATGGGCGAGCTGGAGTAGATACCTCGGCAGTAGGGAGCCGATGTTAGGGACCCAAGAATGGGAGACGTTTCAAAAGGAGATAACAGGAAAGGGGATCTGCCATACAGGGTTCGTAGGGTGCATCCAACCATCCTCGAGAGAGGCGATGCTACTCATGTGATGGCAGGGGACATCTCACTCGACATTGTCCGACCCACCGTACTACTGACATAAGAGTAGTGGATGGACCACCAAGGTAAAGGCAATGTGTGGAGAAGACAAATATGAGGGGCGGAGGATGTGGTAGAGGATCTGGGAGAGTAGCTGGAGGTGGTCGGCATTTTGAACCTTTTCCACCACCACCCCTAGGAGGTCCACCCTAGGCCCATGGAGCTGGTGGACAGAGGTAGGGACAGCTGCAGGCAATAGAGGCTTATGACCCAGGTACTCCCAGAATGATTAGAGGTACTATCTATGTCTTTTCTACTTTGGCTACCGTATTGATAGACACAGGTGCTAGTCATTCCTTTCTGGATGCTTATCTTGTTCGAGACCTTGAGATTCCATTTGAGCCGTTGACTCGAACCTTACACATAGAAACACCGACTGGAGAAGATTCAGAGATCACACACCTATGTAGAAAGTGTGACCTGACCCTTGGAGGTGAGAGTTTCGGTTGGAACCTCTTGTTGGTAGCATCGAGGCCTTACGTTGTCATTCTTGGTATGGATTGGATATCCACAGTTCATGCCCAGATCGACTATTTTAGACGAAGGGTGTGGTGTGTCTGCAATGATGGAATGAGGTTCTCTTTTATCGGTGAAAGAGAGACCCAGGCAGCGCAAGATGGACTCATGCATAGGAGGGCACAACCAATTTCACATCAGTTGGCTAGCCTAGAACTTGGCACATTAGATGTTATGAGTTTCCATTTTCCAACAGTAGTGGGTGAGTATGAGGAATTCTTTCCGGAGGATGTCCCCGGGCTACCTCCCTGTCGGGAAACAGATTTCTGCATTGAGTTGAAACCCGGGATGACACCGATATCAGCATCATCATATCAGATGGCTCTTGTAGAGCTTCGTGATCTGAGGGTGTAGTTGGATGACTTGCAGAAGAAGGGATCTGTGAGGCCCAGTGTTTCACCCTGGGCGGCCCCAGTGCTGTTTGCCAAGAAGGTGGATGGGAGCATGAGGCTATGTGTGGATTACCGACTATTGAATCAGGTGACCGTGAAGAACTGGTATCCACTACCGAGGATCGATGACCTCTTAGACCAGTTGAGAGGGGCACGATGGTTCTTAAAGGTTGATCTACGATTAGGCTATCACTAGTTGCGAGTACGGGAGGAGGATATAACGAAGACGGCTTTCAGATGTCGCTACGGTCACTATGAGTACTTGGTGATGCCCTTCGGTGTGACGAATGCCCAGACAGTGTTCTTGGGGCTCATGAATCGGATATTTAAGCCCTATCTAGACCGGTTTTTAGTGGTCTTCATCGATGATATCCTTGTGTACTCTTCGTCTGAGGAGGATCATGTGAGACACCTAAGGATGGTTTTGGACACACTCCGAGAGCACCGGTTGTATGAAAAACTCTCAAAGTGTCAGTTCTGGTTACATGAGGTCCACTTTCTAGGACACGTTATCTAGGCAGATGGTGTAGCAGTGTACCCAATCAAGGTGGAGGCAGTGCGAGCATATGAGCCACCCCGGAGCATGACAGAGGTGCAGATTTTCCTTGGGTTGGTAGGCTACTATCAGAGATTCATCCTTGATTTCTCCAGGATTGCAGCACCCATGACAGCTTTGACCCAAAAGGGGCAGCCTTTCGTGTGGACCAGGAGATTCCAGCTGGCTTTCTAGTAGTTGAGACAGAGTTTGACGAGCGCCCCAATCTTGAGATTACTGGAGGAGGGTGTCGAGTACGTAGTGTTCTGCGACACATCAGGAACCAGGCTTGGTTTTGTCCTGACGCAGAGGCAAGTGGTGATTGCCTATGGATCATGTCAGTTGAGGCCACACGAGCAGAACTACGTGACCCATGATCTTGATTTGGTAGCGGTAGTCTTTGCGTTGAAGATGTGGTGGCACTACCTGATGGGCGAGCGGTTTACCGTCTACTCTGATCACAAGAGTCTCAGATATATCTTTTCTCAGAAGGATCTGAATTTGAGACAAAGATGATGGGTTGAGTTCCTCCAGGATTACGACTTTGAGATCATTTACACACCTGGGAAGGGGAATCATTTTGGTAGATACTCTCAGCAGAAAATCCAGTTCGCAGTTACTGGATGAGGCAATGGGGCAGTTGGCCTCTTTACAGTTATCCTTTGTGGTTGTAGATGAGGGATATTACCTTCAGTTGATGGTTGTTGTCCCTCCACTCTTACAACGAGTTAGGGAAGCACAGCTCGAGGATGCTAGCTATGAGACTCTATGTGCTCAGGTATCCACATGCATTGTTGTTGATGGATTTTCAGAAGGTGGGGAGCACGTTGTTCTTTTCAGAGGGTACACGGTAGTACCAGCAAAGTTGCAGGAGGAGGTTCTGAGGGAGTTCCATACATCCCCTTTGGTGGTGCATCCAAGCATAGAAAATATGTATCAGGACCTACGGCGTTAGTTCTGGTGGCCAGGAATGTAGAAGGGTGTGGCAGAGTTTGTCTCTCGGTGCCTTACTTGTCAACAAGTAAAGGATGAGCACCAGGTACCAGCAGGTTTGACTCATCCCCTTGAGGTGATAGAGTGGAAGTGGTATGGGATATCCATGGAATTCATGATGGGTTTACCATGTACGTCTAGGGGACATGATTCTATCTGGGTGATCGTCGATCGACTCACCAAGTCGGCCCACTTCCTGGCCATACGGGAGCAGAGTTTGGTATAGAGTTTGGGATGCCTCTGCGTGTAGGAGATAGTTCAACATCATGGAGTGCCATCCATGATAGTCTCAGATCGTGATGCTCGTTTCACATCCTGGTTGTGGAAGGGATTATAGGAAGCTTTTGGGACTCAGTTACGCTTGAGCACAGTGTTTCATCCCTAGACTAATGGTCAGACAGAGTGGACCATCCAGGTCCTAGAGGATATGCTTCGATCTTGCGTACTTGACTTCAGTCGTATCTGGGAGGATCACCCACCACTGGTGGAATTTTATTATAACAAAAATTATCATTCCACTATTGGTATGGAACCATTCGAGGCTATGTACGGGCGACCTTGCAAGTCGTCACTTTGCTGGACTGACCTAGGAGAGTCAGTACTCATGGGCCCAGAGATGGTGAGAGATACTACAGAAAAGGTGCAGGTCATCTAGGAGTGGATGAAGACTGTACAAAGTCAGCAAAAGTCTTATGCCGATAGGAGGCGGAGGCCCTTGGAGTTCGAGGAGGGAGACCCTATGTTCCTTCGGGTCTCACCTCGACGAGGATTGCAGAGATTTGGTCGAGGCGTCAAGCTATACCCGAGGTTCGTTGGCCCTTTTTAGATTCTGAGTAGAGTTGGCGAGGTGGCGTATCACTTGGCTCTACCTCCTAAGATGGACCGGGTACACAACGTCTTCACTGTTTCACAGCTACAGAGGTACGTGCATGATCCATCGCACATTATCGACTGGGGCGAGATGGACATCGATGATGGAGCAACCTTTTCAGAGTACCCATTAGAGACCGAGGATCGATAAGAGAAGATCCTTCATGGATGAGCTATTCCCTTGGTGCATGTCTGGTGGCCACACGAGAATCTCTAGGAGAGCACGTGGGAGCGGGAGGCTTAGATTCGCGTGCAGTACCCACATCTTTTTGAGTAGCCCTTGTTTTGCCTTTTTGGGGATGTAAAATCCCTAAGGTAGGTGTGATGTAATATCCCATATTTTTCCATGTATTATCTTAATATTATATGGGAATTAATTTGAGACCCGTATCTGAGATTTTGTGCAGTTCCAAGTCCCGGTGATCTCAGAACAAGTGTATGAATTTAATTTAATAATTAAATAACACACGCATGCGGTTTTCCTAAAAAAGTGGAATAACTCCCAAATGGGTGCTCAGATCAGAAATCTGAGGGCCCCGTTGTGTTCAGAACAACGATTTTACCTTAGGCGAGGCCTAACATCGGCCGGTGCAGGTCGGTGGTGGAATCCAATTTTTGAGACGAAAGAGTAATAAAATATTTAAATAAAAATATTTTATTCTACAGTGAAATCTTTTAAATATGCTGAAACAGATATCCCTTAACTTTTTAATTAAAGGTTGTCGCAAGGGTCCAGGGTTAGAAACCTTGTAACCTTGAAACCCGTGGCGGATCTGGAGGCTCTGGAGAAAACCTCCCAACGCGGCGACGATGAAGCAGCGACCGGATCATCGCCGACGAACGCCGCAGAATCCAGGTAACATGTTTGTTTGTGATTTATTCCCCGTTGTTGATTTCTACAACGAACGTGGGCTAATCCACGAACAGATTAGTTTGCAGATCGATCGTTCTTGGGGGATGGGATTTTTGTGGGGATTTATGGGAGATTGAATCCATGTTAATCCATTGTTGTTGATTTTCTGCTCCGTTTAATCCCATTAACAGGAGCGGATCAACGCCGTGAGGAACGACGGTAGAGGTTCATTCCTCAATTTCGTTTCTTTGGATTTCTCCCCTTTCATTTCTTCACGTTCTTCGTGTTCTTCACGGGGCGATGAATGATGGATCGTTGCGCATCCGTTCTGTGACGAAACGATCCCAAACTGTGGATCCAACCCCAGAGCGGTGTCATGGAGGTGCGACGATGATATCGACAGACTATTCAGAGCGGATTGAGAGTTATGAGGTTTCAGGAATTTTTCTTCGAATGGATAGTTCGAGGTTTATGATCCATTTTAAAGGCTTAAAACACCCGTCACGGTGTTCGTATGAAGAACCGAAACAATCCTTGGAGTATCGGGATGTACAGATGAGAGATCGCGGATCCAGAAGATCGGCCGAAGCGTGAGGAAGACGACAACATTCTGGAAATTTCCCGACTACACACCGTGTAGTATGGGCTACACAGTGTGTGTTCGTCGGTAGTTTTACATGGAGTGTACTCTAGGAGTACAAGGACACGAGCAGGTTACACGGCCAAGGATATGCCGTGTATACCCCTCCCCAGCCAGACTCGGCCAGATACACGGGATACCCCGTGTACTGGTACACGGGCAGGTGACACAGACATGGACAAAGGATGTGTACGGGCACATGGCCAGCGTACATGGAGCGAGTCCAGGTGCTCGGACACGACATGTGATTCTTCTACACACCATGTAGTTACTTTCTATCTGACAAACCAAATGACACGAGCCGGTTACACGGGCAGTACCCGGGGTCAAGGAACACGACGTGTAGTATTTCTACACGCCGTGTAGTTTGGTTTTACACGGCTTGAACGAATGACACAGGATGTTTACACAGGCAGTACCCGTGATCAAGGAAAATGGCGTGTAACTTTTCTACACACCATGTAACCTTTTCTTCATGGCTTGATCCACTTTTCTTCTGTGACTTGGACTAGTTCTTCGGGTTCGTACCCTTAGTTTTCCCCTGAATGTTCTGGTATCATTTCTTTTGTACTAGAGTATAATACCTTCAGCAAAACTTCTTGAATAGAGTTTTTGGAATCCCCTCTATGAGATTTGGAGCCGGATCCTCTATTAATTCTTGGAACCCTAGGTAGAGTTATTGGTATCGACGTGACCAACTTTACCCGGGCGCTGATCCTCTGCTTAGAGGATTAGCTCAGACTGAGTTGTCGGAATCACCCCATGACTTGGTTGTGATCCTCATCTGAGCATCATTTTCTCAAGGTACTTATGGATTGTGTTCTCCCGGATCGAGTACTTCATATCTCTCTTTTCAGACCTAGGAGTGTGTTCTCCCGGTTGCATGCTTAGTGGAATCTTCGAGCTGGATTCTAGTGGTGGTTTCGCGATAGTCAATCGCATATGATTATATCTGGATATTCTTATTATATGTTCAGTAGGAATATACTGTGTAGAGATGACTGTATCTTCCCTTGTAGTATTTTTCCCTTGTTGTATTTCCTTTGTGGTTTCGGGGTGTCCTACTAGGTATTGTTATACTCACCCCTGCATGGTATTTTCCCGCACATGTCATGTCTTGTGCAGACGAGTGAGCCTTTGAAACGATTCTAGGCGGACCAGGACCAGATGGTACTCAGTGAGATCAGACAGGCTGAGGTGTGTTCCTACGACTATAGAATGTAGTTCCAACACCTTTCTTTACAAGTTGGACTTTGTTACAGGCTTTCATTTTGGTGGGCTTGTACTTTTTGCCCAGGGTTTTACTTTCTTGTGCTTTACTTTCCTGTCATACTCTGTGGTTGGGTTTTAGTGTATGCATGCATCTTTTACTTTTGGTAGTTTTAATCTTTAGCTCTGTTGGATTGGATATGTGTGTGCATGTGTACATGTTTATAGGCAATGCCTCCCATGTTAGTAGCATGCCTACTCGATGCTAGTCACTAGCCCCTTGCCTATTGGTGGCGGGCTTGGGGAGTTACAGCTCCGGCCCCACTGGGACGGGTTGTGACACTAAGCTGGTGATAGCCTGATTTGAGGTATATATTCAAACACAAACGATCTCCCTTCAACTGGTCGAAGAGATCATTGATCGTTGGATGAGGATACTTGTTCTTCACGGTCACTGGGTTCAGGCACCAATAGTCTATACAAACCCTTAGACTCCCATCTGCCTTATTTACGAACAAGATCGTGGATGCCCATTGAGAAACACTGGGCCTTACGAACCCCTTTCTATGAAAGTCCTCCAACTATACCCCCAGATCAAAAAAACTCCATGAGAGACATCCGATATGATGGTGTAGATATCAGTGTTGTCCTGGGGTTCAGATCGATGTGAATGTCTACCTATCTGTGTGGAGGTAGTCCCAGAACATTATCAGGGAAGACATAAACATAATGGTCCACCACTACAGGATAACTCAGACTCCTAACATTAAATACTCTAAGGGTGAGGCTATCCAACTAATGAGTAATCGGTTGAAGCCTCCTTTGAGATAGTTTATCCTATGCTGCAATGGTTTCCTCCTCACTGATGAAGGTAAACCTGATCCCATCCTCACATACATACCACACATTGCGCCTAAAATAGTCAATCTGAGCATGGACTGTGGATATCCCATCCATACCTAAGATGATGTCTTAAGGCCTCGACACTACTACTACGAGATCCCAGCCGAAGGTCTCGCCTCCTAGAGTGAGCTCACACCGACTGTACCAGTGTGTAATCATCGAATCTTGTCCCATAGGAGTCTCTAATCATAAGGATCAAGCCAAAGACTTCGTTAGAATCTCCAATATCCGAATAAGTGCCGTGGAAATGAAAGAGTGACTGGCCCAAGTGTTTATAAGTACATAAGATAGGGAAAAACAAGCACATATCAAAACTCTAATCATCTCTGGAGCACTGTGGTCATAGGACTCTGTTGCCCGTATCTGTGCTCACCCCTGTCCACCTGCTCTCTATGGTCGGGTTGGACCACCTGGTGGTGGTGGTGGTAGAACCTCAAATCGCTGCCCACTACCTGCTGCACACCCTACTCCTCTTCCACTTATTCCACCCTACAGACCCCCTCACTTTAATATCTGCCTCTGCCTTAGAATTCCATCGACTGTTTTCTAATTATTAGTATGACAGTTTGGATAGTCGCGAGCCATGTAGCACTGCCCGCTGCACGTGAAGCACAATCTGCCTCTCTAATGACCTCCTCTACCTCGTGAAATTTGCACCTCTGAGCCAGCATCCTGGGGTCGTCCACTGGAGGGTCTAGACCACTTGGACATCTACATCATCTACCTACTGACTCTAGTAGATGAATCAGCTACATGTGATATGGTAGTGGCTCTCACCATTGGTTCATACTTAGCTAAGAATCTCTTCACCAACAATGCTTGTTTGAGCACTACAAACTACGTTATAATATTCAACGATATAATCGATGCTCTGATCTCCTACTGAAGACCCTGATCAAAGGTCCGAGTCCTGAAGAAAGGGTCTCATACCATGTCGGTGGAGTAGCGTGAGAGGTCAGTGAATCTTACCAAGTACTAGGATACTGAAAAACCACCATGCTGTAAGTACAGCAGCTCCTGAATATGCATAGAGCGTAGTGTTGTTGGGAAGAACTCCGCCCTAAAGATGCTCTCAAAGTCCGTACAGGTTAGTGTCACCTCATAATGTAACTAGAGCATCAGGATCCACCATCATCCTTCCATTCCCAAGAAAAGAGTATCATCTAGGATCACCATCTACTCTTCTGGTGTCCTAACTAGGCAGAAAACTCAGGCCACAACCTCCATCCAGTCCTTAGCTGCATGGGGATCTGTCTCACCTTGAAACCTTAGAGGCCTCTATCACTGGAACTCATGAGACACTCTTAGTCGGCATGCACCATCCGTAAGTGGGGATGGTGGATACTACTACCCAATGGGTGGTGGTGGTGTTGGTGCACCACCCGAAGGTGATAACAAAGTAAGAGGTCCCTACACTTAAACCTCATCGCTCGATGATCCGTCATTGTGTACTCTCATAAATTCTGGCTGGCTGTCTACACAGCAACATCTTGAAAAGAAATTGGTGCTCCACAGTCAATAAGTTATACCTAGTGAGCCAACTCAAAAGATATCAAAAGTAAAACATTTCAAAAAACACACATGCAATCAGTGCTTTCATGAACCGAGTTAAAAATCAGAATTCAGGGTCGTGGTGTATGGATACGTCGGCCGCCGCACCAACACTGGACTCATCGAACTGAAAGAAACACTCAAAACACATAACACTATTGCCCCATTGGAAAGATTAGATTCCTAGTTATTAGGTAGAACTGACTCCTATGACACTACTTTGTCACAACCCTTCCCCCGGGGCCTGAGCTGTGACTACCCCAAACACACCTTCCATAAACTAGGAGTTGGTGACTTGCACCAGAAAGTCATATATCTAAAAAAGGATGGAATTGCCTTTAAAATTGTACAAAAACACAGTCCAAGAACACAAAAATATGTGGCCATGATGTAAAAATACCGTAGTAAAGGTGTGTACTGAAAGTAAATGGGCCAGAATACAAGCCCAACTGAAAAGATACAACTAAAACTAAAAACAGAAAATAACTCCTGATATCGTCAACTGAGGATCCTACTTGAAGGGTTGGTAGATCTCATCTCCATACCTCTCCATGTCAACCATCACCACCATCCACCTTCAGGTCCTAGCTCCCCTTGTATCAGTAAAGGATGCTCATCGTATGAACAAGACACAACAAGGTGTGGGCGAAGCCCATGCAGGGGTGAGTATAACAACACCATGTAGGGACCTCTAGATTCCCAATGGTCTCTTAGAATTCCACATAGGAAAAACTAAAAAGCACGATCTCTATCACAAAGAACAAAACAAAATATTCAGCTCAAAAAATAGGTATAACTAAAGTACAGAAGTACATATGAGTAGTCACAAATAATGACCATATTATTCTGTCAAGAGACACTACTGCAGACCATATAGAGTATGACCCCCAAAGGATCGATAGGTACTAACCCCCGTTGACCCGCACATGATCTGACCCACCTAGGATCGATAGTTACTAACCCCGCTGACCCACACATGATATGAACCACCCAGGATCGATACATACTAACCCCCTCAAGACCCACATAGGATCAGAATGTCACCGATCCATGAAGGGATGCTCTAAGGCTTTTCCTCATTGGGTCGCGCACTGCTGATCCACACAGGGTTGCTAGAATGATGATCTACATAGGGTTACTAGAATGATGAACACACAAGGTTGCTAGGTGTTGATCCACATAGGATCACTAGGTGCTAATCCACAGAAGATCTCTAGGAGCTGATCCCCAAAGGATATCTAGTTGATGAACCATACAAGATCACTTGGTACTAACCTCCAAATGATCTGTCTCCGACCTCCATCTCTCAGCCTGCCATTGGATTCCCGCTCATAACATGCTTGATTCCATGAGAAACAGCTCCTCAAGCCATTTCTTATTTTTAAATTGGAAAAAATTCCCACGAAGAAGTTACCCAAAGATCCTTCATGTTATAAGGGTTCCAACCCGATAGACAACGCGTCAATCGAACGCCCAGTCTGTAAGTTATTGGCATTTTAGTGTCGAGGGCCCAGTTGAATTTGGGGTCGATCCAACCTAGACATACTCCAAATTTCTCCAAAACATAATTGGATTATCTCAAGAGGACCTTCTCTCTCCAAGGATCCCAGTGGTGCAAACAGTTCTTCAAACGGATGTCCGGTTCCCAAGATACGGCCTTTTAAGTGTTTCTGGGCTAGAGAGGGGTCCGGGTCCAGTCTGACCCGGCCCGACCCGGCCTGGCCTGACCCGACCTGGTCTGACCCAGAATGGGATGACTCGACCCAGTCCGGGTCAACCAAAACCTATCTGGTCCGAGTCCGACCCAGCCTGGACTAGCCTGCCCGGGCTGGGCTGGGCCACAGCGGCTCGACCCACCGGCTGGCGCGACCCACACGAGGGTCGTGCGGTCTACCTACCGAATGGCTCAAAGGAGCCATTCGACTCCATGATTGGCATCACCATGTGGCGCCGCCTGCCTATCTGTGGGACCCACTAGGAGTGCATCCCCTTTTTCCTCTGTCATAACTTCAAGCTATGCCATCCTTGATTCTGAACGGCTCAAAGAGCCGTTTGGCTCTTTCAATTGGCGGTTCCACGTGGCACCGCCTTGTCACCCATGGGACCCGTAGGGAGCATGTCCCTGCCTTTACCGCAGATTCGAGCCATGACTTATCTCACCATGGCGTGCAATGGAGCACCACCTCCCATCTCTGTGGATAGTTATTGCCGGCCGCCTGTCCAACCGCCACAACACCGAGTGGTGCTACACTCCTCTACGACCTGTAAGCACCGGCCGCCACCTACACCACCGACACCGATCACTGGTGCCGCCGATCGCTGGTGCCGCCTCATAGGTGCTGCGTCGAAGAATCTTCCTCGGGCCACTAGGTGAGCTCCGATCGTCCATTCTTCCTTCCAAACGTGCCTATGGCCCACCCGGGATGATGCTGTCATTTCGTGGCAGCCAGTTTTCTCTCCCCGTCAAGTTGAAAATCATCCCATGAATAAGCATCATGAAACGAAGAGGCGGAGGGTCCGAGCCTTGTCAGTTTGGCCTGTGACCTCCGTGTTAATCATTATAATAAGTGGGATTAATTTATACATCACATTAAAATAACGAGAAACCCCATTCCAAACATAAACCCATACCTCAAGATTTGCTGGGGATGTCACGGTGGAGGAAGGATAATCCGCACTTGACAAATGCACAGGCATTCATTGTTCCCTGTTCGATCCCTCCCTTGTCGTCCGAGCTTCCGTTCCCCGTCAATGGAATACATCACATCACTTCATCAAATATTCCTCGTTTGAAGAAACCATGTCCAAAACTTCAACCCGTGCTCTATTTAAATAGGGGGAAAAGGGTGAGTAGCACACTAAGGAATTAATGAGGTTCATTAATTAATGAACCTCTCAATTCCCAATGGAGAAGTTTCAAATAAAAGAGAGTTGAGCCATGAAATGGCTTGCCAACACAGCGGCCCTACCACCACCACTCAACTGATGGAGAAAAACACAATAACAATAACATGTTATTTTATTATTCTTTTAAAAGTCTGAAATTTATCTTTTTCTCCCGACCTACTGGGGTCGAAGTGAAGCATCCCTTAAACGAATCCCGATGCTGTGAATTCAACGGTACTCTCAGATTTCAATTTCAAGCACCAGTTCAAAAGTTAGAAAATTCCACCCATACATTTACTATATTTACCTTAAAAATGTTTGAAATTCCATTCTCGGCACACCGAGCCTCAAAATCATGCGTCGTTAATTTTCGCAGACTTGTAATAATCCCAAATAATTAAAAACAATTCATGGAATTTCTGGTTCTTTACATATTGAACGACATTTTACTTACTGATGTCAACTGTGTCTCTTAGATTTTTTAAATTCAATTCACAGAAGCGGTAAAATTACATTTTATGAAAATTTTCAAATGTGCCTAGAAGGTGGGTAAAAGACGGTAAAAAGGTCAATAGAATTATATATATATATAATATTATTATAAAATGAATTTAATGAATTACATAGAACTAATATAGATATTATGAATCTATTTTTACTTTAAATTAAATTTAAATTTTAAAAAATAATTATTTAAATAAAAATTCGGGTTTAAATAATAACGCAGTGTTTTTCACTATTCATCAAAAATTGAATGTTTTCAGAAAAATACAAAAAATTAAACCTAAGATAATTTAGATATTATGAATCCAAAAATGAATCTCATTTTGAAAAATAAAATTTATAAAATTTCAAAAAGTGGGTATTACTTTTCATAATTATTTTTTAAACGGCTAGTTTGATTGGTTGTGGTGTGCTAGAACTCGAAGTTGCATATAACGCAAGCTATTGTATTATTCAAAGAGAAGATTACCAAGGATACTTGGGGTGTTACATACAACCTTGAACATGGGACATAGGTTACAAAATCACAAATAAAAAAAACCATGAGAATCATTCACAAAGACAAAAAATTTATATTAAAAAAGAATTAATGACATAGTCCAGAACTGGGACACTAAAAACAACACCAGAAGACAGTGAAAAATTCTATGGTGATGATTTTCCATTTCCATATAGTTATGAGTAAATTTTTCATCATACAATATGAATTTTTCATTATATCCTTCACCTGTTGAGATTCCATGAATTTTAATGTATATTCTACGATCTCATTTTTCATATTTTCGCATTAATAGTTCTTTTGGATAACTTGATACATATTTATTCTCCCTAGATAGATGAATAAGGTCCATATATTTGAATAATTCATAAAATCAATTCTTATATCAGGATTTTATGGTACAATTAGTGACGAAAAAAATATTACAACTCATTATTCATTAATTTTTAACTCTAACGATTTCGGTTTTCTTATAGCTTCCACCATATTCTATATTTCCATAATATCTTAATAAGAAACCTTTATCTTATCCAAAATGCCTGATTGAGAAATAATTTTAAAAAGGAATGATGGTGTTCCTTGTTTTATGAAACCCATGTCTACAATTTGAAATTCTAAGAATATTGCATTCTTCTCAATTCTTGTAATTGATAAGTTGTCTAGATCCTTTCTAGTTAGAGAATTTTACACTTTATTTTATTTCTTAGGATGGATGTGGATTGAGTAGTTATAGTACTTTATTATATCTAGCAATATTCTATGGAATATATTAATTCCATTCTATCTGGATATATTTCTGTGACTCTTATGATCAGTATATATCTCATACTTATCCCCATAGAGATAACAACACTATATTTTAAATGAAATGATTACTACGGAAAATTCTAGATCATGATTTGGGTATTTATTCACATGAAATTTGAACTATCTTGAGGCTTAGGCTATCAATTTATCATTCTTCAATAGTAATAGTCCAAGACCTTAGTTTAAGAATTTCTTTATTCCATGAATATTTCCCCACTCGAGGGAAGCATGATTACGAGTGCAATGATAAGCCTCGTTTTAAATTAATTGAATCTCTCTTCACATTCATAAATCCAAAAAAACTTTTCCCCTTTTGAGTTATCATGGTTAGAGAGTTTTACAATAACTAAATATTTCTCACAAATCATCAATAATACCCATCCAGTTTAAGAAAACAAGAGATCTCCATTACAAATGCTGGTCTGGGCCACTCCTCAATCACCTTTTTCTTATAAGGGTCCACATATATCCCATTGTTTGTGATGACATGCCCCAAGAATGATACTCATTTATCAAGAACTCACATTAACTGTAATTTTCATATAACTTCTTTGTTTTCAATGTCTTTAGCATAATATTCAAATTCTCTCATGGTACTCCTTGATTTTAGAGAATATCAGAATATCATATAGAAATATTACCACAATTTTTTTGAGTTAATCTATAAATACTTTTTCCTTAAGTCCATAAATATTGCTATATAATTATTGATTCCAAACTTAATCACTATGAATTCATAATGTCTATACATTGTTTAAATGAGAGTCTTTGGAATATATTCCTTATTCAACATTAATTAGCGATATCCTAACTAAATGTACACCTTAGAGAAATAATGGGCCCCATAAAGTTGACTGAAAATGTAATTAATTCATGGAATATGATAATTGTTCTTTATTATGATTATTAAGTTGATGATAATAAATGTAGAGGTTCATTGGACCGTCATTCTTCCTGACATAGAGGACCGGTGCACCCTATGATGAAGAACTCATCCATATGAAACCCTTTTCTATATTATCATATAATTGATTCTCAATTTCTTACAAATCAATAGTGGAAATTCTATAGGAAGTATTTAATATAGAAAGAGATCTAGGTATAAGTTCAATTGGGAAATCAACCTATCGATCTGTAAAAATATCAGATAATTCTTCTGGGAATACATTAGTATTATCCCTCATAATTAGAATGTATTTGAGCATGATTCTATCCTTTATCTCAAATATTTTATCTATATATTCTTTATAATAAGTAAATAGTATCCACACTTGAGATGAAGAATATAAAGAATATTTATCCTTATCCTTACACATGTATAAAATCTATGGATGACATAGGATTTGAAGACTGATTTCCCTCTCTCGATAGTTGATGTTTTCATTATATAAGGAAATCCTATCCATGACCATTATAGAATAAAACTATACTAAAGAAAGTAAGAAAATATTTTTTGGGAAGTCCAGTCCACAAACATTGATCCAAGAGGACTGACATACTTGGGACTCACTAATTACTCCATTTTCAATTCTCAAAGATAGCTCAACCCCCATGTTTTGAGGTGAACTTTGAATAGTTCTACTAAAAATGAAAGATATGAAATAATTCATAGAACCAGACTAAAAAGGTATATTCCCTATTTTTAAATTAATAACTTGTTTTTATCACCACATTTTTGTTAGGATACACCTCAGTAGTAGTGATAAAATAAGAAATTCCTTTCACTCTAGGAATTAGATGTTGTTATCAATGATTTTCTCTAACAACCATTTTCTAAGGGAATTGGATCATATAATGACCATATTTATTATAGGTGAAACACTGTAATGCCGACTAAGTGTTGATATAGACTTTCTTTTATTCTATCAAATTAATAGGTTTATTCATCTTCCATTGAAATTTATTATCTTAATGAACCTCTTTTCCACATTTAAAGCATCCCTTGGTTCCCTTGAGAAAATTTATGAGATGTTTCTTCCCACATTTTTGATATATGGGATGTTGGTTTTTATTTTATCTATTATTTTAATCAAATGATCATCCCGAGGTAAAATCCTTTTTATGATTTTTATCTCCAGGACCTCGAAACCATAGAGAGTCACCAATATCTATCTTGACCTTAAGAGTAAAATGAACAATATAATTATTGAATTCAAAGTATCAAATCACTAGATATTTTAATAGAATCAATTTTATCCCACTAAAGAAATGGTCCAACATACTTCTATTATTGATGAAAAAGCCAAAGTAATATATGTAATCCTTATGAAGTTTTCCTTTTATGAACCGATACCCTCATATTTTTTGATTTCGTATGAGGAACCCCCATCAATTTTAGGACAGAGTGTTTTGGGAAAATATTTATTAAATAATATTTTCACGAATTCTTCCAATTCCATGGAATTATCTTCTTCTTTGGACATCGTGTTCTTGATTAATGTCCACCATTAATTGGCTTCCCCTTGTGATAAACTTCCAGCACAAATTTCTCTTATTTTAAGCATTGGAGGATGGAGAATATATTCTTAATTGAGTTAATCAATTCTTTTTCAATGAGGGAATTATATGATCTACTTAAGGTAAGAGGATTTTTTCACATAAAGGTCTACACAAAAGCATTCTTTTTTATAGGAGAAGTATTTCATTCCCCATGATTCAACTTATTATTCACAACATGGGCCATCTGAGCGAGTAATTCCATGAAGTTAACAAATCCATCTTTCATAAGGTTAGGCATATAATTAATGAAATTTTCACATTTCCAATCAAATTAGTTGTTGGTACTATCCCTCCTATTTCCCATCGTTAATTAAAATAATAAAAACGGTTGAAATTTCTCAAACTAAAAATTATGCAAAAGAGAAATTGTAAAAATAGAAGGAATAACTTATAAATGACACATAAATCCTAACTTATGAGACTCTAGGTCTCACTCTTGGTCATTATTTTTAATTTACCCATTAATTTTTATAACCATTTTTTTTAAATTCCTTCATAATGGTTTGTAAAGAGTTTATAAATTTTCAAAATCATATCCCATGAGAGTTTCAAAATAGGTATGCAGTAATGCCTATTTTTCATGAACCAAGTGATGAACTAGTTAATACACAATACACCATAATTCAAAATGTATGATCCATATCCACTAGGTACAACTATGACAAATCCATATCCACTTAGTATCCAAATAGAGATGTAATTTCATGGAAAAAAATTGCTCTATAATTCACCAAAATTTCTAGACATTCTTCTAGACTTTATATTATTCCCAGGGATCTTACTAAAGTATTCCATTACTAATCCCTAAAAATAAATAGACCTTTATATGACACCAAATATAGTTAACCAATCCTTTAAAAAATATCGTTACATAATTTTTAACATAAACATCCAATAAAAACATCCCAAAGATCACAAGGCCTAGTGTCATTGGAAGACTAGGTTTATAATACATAAAAAAGAAACTATAATAGAATGAATTTATTTTAATCTCAATAATGAGATCATAAATACCTTTTATCTCCTTAAACATTATAATATAACCTATGGAAAACATAAACAAAAGAGTTGAGTTAAAAATCCCATCAAGGGAACAAAAATGGAAATGAAGCATAACATGTGAGTGCGAAGGCATATAATGATATTATAAAATACAATGATCATGATTAGTCAAGTGGTATAATAATATAGAGAAAAATGGAATAATAATATCATGTAATTATAAGAATGTTTTATAAATATAAAATGTAACCTAAGAAAAAGTCAAGGATAACCTCAAAGACAACATCACATGGTGGATAGAGTCCCATCATGGATTAGCTTTACTCTATAATCCCATACAAAACATCTCATGAGAAAAAAACATTATCCAATGAATTTGAGGGTTATTTGGAAAAAACCATCATAACATGTAAATTATTATTTCTTCAATAATGTAATTCAATAATAATTCATAAACATAATAATTACCCATGGAAGGAAATGGGGTGCATAATCTTGCCTCATATCATAATCAAATGATCTTTTATAAAGAAGGAGTTTGAGGAATGGACTTAAGGAATGTATTAAACCATAAATGGAAGGTCTTATAATATAGTTATATATGTAATATACATATATACATAATTTATAATCACTCTATAAAATGAAACAAATATATGAAGTGAGTTAGAGGGATAAAGTTCAGAACTCAAAGTAAAAGGGTGGTTCAGAGAGATCCCTTAACATATGTTTAGATTCGTTATTCACTTGTACTTAATGTACCATATAATGAAATTATATCGATTATTTACTTAATTAAGAAACCTATTACACACCAATATTTTATTTTTTATAATTTTTTATTTTCATTTATAATCATTTCAATGAGATTTAAAGATTAATTTTGTTGTTTTAGGAGTGTTTTTTTCATGGTTTCAAGGTCAGATCACTTGGTGGATGATTATTTATTCTATTTTCAAATTATACTACAGTTCTAGAAGTATAATTAAATTAAATTAATATAATTATATAAAATTAAAATTTCCCATGTATATTTTTTATTCTGACATAGGGATGATTCTTTTAGTAAAAATGTTAATGTTAATCGGTTGGTTTATTTAGGCAGATTTACCGACCATCATGAACTAAATTGATTTTATTTTATTAAATGATTCTTAAAATATTATAGAACTTAAAATAAGTTATATTATAATTATTATTATCTTATTTACCTTTAATAAATTTTTTATAACCAGTCTTGAAAGTGGTGGAGAGAAATGAAGTGCGTTGTTCATGGAGGCAGTGAACCAACCATTTGTAAAAAATGTTTTCATTTTAAAATCCAAATAATGGAGGTTATATGATGGATATTCAATTAAAAAATAAATTACTCTATAATTATGATACTAGAATCATCATGTCATGTTTTACGAGAGATTCAGGGATAAGTTAGGAGAATAAATGAATTTAAAAGAGGTACATTGAGACGATTACATATTAAATGTCGCCTCCTTGAAATACTCATTAAGAAACCATCAAATGGTATTTGGATGATTATAGTACCACTATGACATGGTGGATAGTATTGGGATTTGAATTTGGAATAATGTTTGAAAAATAAAAGGCTTAGAAAGTGTGGGGATAAGGGGTTGTGAGGGGTGATATTTTTATGGGGAGGAGAATGATGTTTTTGAATATTATATTCATTAGTTTGTTATTTTGGATCAAGACTATCAATAGTATTTATTATTGTGACCATAAATAGTAAATGGTGCATGTGAGTTCAAAATAATTGGTGGTTATATCAGACAATACTAAAAAATCATGTATTTAGCTTATAATGTGGAATAACGTATTTTATAGTGTTTTACTATTCAAAAAAATTCAACTATTTTAGAATAATAAAAAAAGTCCCCCAAACAATTTTTTGATGTGTATATTACAAAAATGAAATTCACTTCATGAAAATAATTGTATAAATTTGATAAATTTAATTTTTAAATAATATCCTCATTTATTCAAAAAATAACAATTTTAATATTATGATTGATTTTCTGACCCTTTGAAAAATTACTTATGGTATCATAAAATTTTCTAATCATTATAAAAAACATAATATTAATTTATAAAACCATTTTATGAAACTAAATGTTATTTTAAATAATTATTTTCATTATAAAAATTAAATTAAAACCTTTATGTTTGTGAAAAATACCAACACTCAATTTATCTTTTTTAGAACATTTATTCAATCTTACCGTGGTATAAATATATCATATTTTTAATTTTAAAAGATACCTAAATATTATTTAACACTTCCATAGTGATAATTTTATTCTAACCATCAAGTTACTTTTCCCAATGGTTAGATTACTATTCCAATAGTCAGGTTACTATTCCAATGATCAGATTACTATTACAATGGCCAGATTTGTAACAATTACATGGGTTCCCTAATTTATATAAATACCTCGTATTTGAATCATTTTTTATTAAATTATATTTATCTCATGGTTTTATATTTTAATTTTTAAATTCCATATTGTATTAGTAACATCCTACTTAATTTCGATACTATTGTTGGTTAGTGGATTATTATTGGGGGATCGAGCATATCTAAATTTTATTTTTCTTATTATTAGCATCTCATTTTGTAATTTTCTCCTATAGTAATAATATTAATTATTATGGAAATTTTTACTCTGTAAATATGGAATTAAAATTAATATAATAAAATTTTGTTGGTTTCATCATGTGTTTCATGTACTTTATACTAAATTACTAAATATGAAAAAATTATATGAAGGGAAATAACATTGGTGAAATTATGGGTTGTTAGAAGGGTAATATTTTCTATAACTACATTCAGTAAAAAATTTATTTTTTTGAATATGTTTATGATGATAATCAAGAATTATGTGAAGGGTGTTCCAAGTATTCAATGATTTATTTTCTACTCAAGTTGCACCATAACAAGTGTTTATATGTAATTTATTACAAAGTGGTTTCTATGATTTTAGAGTTACATCTTGATGAATTTGGTGAAGCTAAGATCTCTATATAATTCTATGAGATGATGAAAATCATCAAAAAACCTGAACTTGATTGTATAGAAATACATTCATGTCCTAATGATTTCATACTTTATTGGGGAGATGAGTTTAATAAATATGAATGAAAAAGATTCCATACAAGTGGATGAAAATAAATGTGTAGTAGTGAGATTAAAAATTAATGAAACAATAGGGAAAACTAGAAGAATAAATCTCTTATGAAGTAATTTTCTTAATTTTCATTAAAACTACTTTTACAATGATTATTCATATCATTTAATACTAATTACTACACGAAGTAGAATATTTTGGAAAATAACAACAACAAATCAATGAGACATACAAAAGATTAAATGTAATGGCATGTGTTTGAATCATTATATATATATTCTTCTTTGGATCATAGGAATATGCATATGAGATGGATTTTTATGGTTTTAACCATTTTGTTACTTTAAGTACTAATTATAGCATATGGATAATTATTTTTATCGCCTATAATCTACCTTTATAGATGTGTATAAAGATTTTTATTATTATTTCAATGACTATTCGAAGAAAGAAATTTAATTGAAATGAAATTGATGTATACATTCATATTATAATAAATAATTATATAAATAATGTAATGATGGAATGATTTTTTTTGATGAATTAGTGAGAATACTATTCAAAATGCATGATTTTTTGAGGTGGAAAACGAGTGACGTTATTGTACTTGTAAACTTATCTAGATGGAACACTCATACTGGGTTGTCCTATCTAGTTTGTAATTTTTATTTTGAACCTTAATGATCAACTCATTGCATAAAATGTTTCTTTTTGTACCATCAAGGTATAAACTTAAAAAAAATAAAATTGAAAATATAATATCCATGTATAACATCACAAAAGGGAAAGTGCTAAAAACTAAACAAACATCACATGTGATATCAAATGATTTTTTCATACATACTAGATCCCCCATGGGAGGATCATACACAAGAAATATAAAAGAATAAATTAAAAGTAGGATAAAATACTATCACTAAATAGTCAAGATTCATTCTCTATCCCACCTTCTAACTTTAACCTAGGAATATAAACAATGTTCATCAATAGGCCTTTCCCAAAACCCGTACCTATAAACAAAAATAGTGAATTCATGGGCACCCGAAGTGCCATGGTGACCTGATTAGGGTGTGAGTACAACTTAGTAGGACACCATCAATGACATACCTAAATATAACCAGTTCGATATCATTTAATAAAAAAGTGATCAAATACAAAAGTACAATATCACTTTTTAAATTTCTTTAACTGAAATCACAAAATAATGTCAAACCTGGGGGACAAGTTCACCCTATTAATAGTAAATATCTACTTCAACTAGTGTCTAGGAATCTCTAAGAATGTCATGAAGACCATGAAAACCATCTCCCGAACCTGGTTAATATACCCATCCCTAGTAAAAACTAGCATCCAGGGGTAATATACCCATCCCCAAAGCCCCAACATCCACCCATGGGCTGTGTTCACCCTAGTTTTAACTATTAATATTAGTTTCCACCTGGGGGTCATGTTCACATGCTATTTTACCATTAGTCTTAGTGTCCACTTAGGGGCATTGTTTACCCTAGGTTTAACCTTTAGTTTTAGTGTCCACCCAAGGGATGTGTCCACCATGGGTTTAACCTTCACAGTCCATAATAGAGAATATAAAAACCAAGTCACAAGGGTCATTTAACATTTTGATACTGAAAAAATTCATACTTCCATTACCCAAAACCATTCCAAAAACAATTTTAATTTTCAAGGACAAATTCTATCACCAATCTCATTTACAAAATACAACTCTAAAAGTAATTTCAAAAATACTCTTTCCAATGATGATTACAATTACCAAACATATGTCATAAAATCCCATATCATTTACTTTTAAATGGATGAATTATATTTACCCTTTCAATATTTTCATTTCAAAAACATAACAAGTTACCATTCAAAACATACCATTTCTATTTGAAACATCACCCAGTTAAATAATTTATAAGGTAAATTATAACGAAGTTTCTGCACTAGGGATTTCCTTCCCCTAATAATAGAAGCATATTCGGGGGTGATGACTAAGGAAAAATCCCCCCTTTATACACTTGTTTAATTTTAAGTTCATCACATGGAATGATGGTGATATGACCATTACATGCACTTATAAGTAAAAATAAGACTATGGGTGAATTTAGGGACCCCATACCTTATACAAATATTTCACACATTAATACCAAGGGATGAAAACATTCCAAGGCCCACAGAGGTTCACATAACCACCAATTTACCTTACTCAAGCTATAAATTCAATAAAAATTAATTATAATAAATTATAATTAATTTAATAATTAACTTCATAAAGTAATAAATGGTTAAAAATCTGAAAATTATCCTCAAAAAATTGGAATCTTGACCAACTGCACACTAAAGACCCATGACGCACCCTTGATCACCTTATAGGCCAAATCCCCAACCAACAACACAAAAAAACAATAAAAAATTTATTCAAGGGAAAAACATATAGGTATTATGGAACAACATACCTCTATTGAAAGGATGTGTGAAGAAATGTGGATGTCATCTCAGGATCTCCTCTATGAAATCCACATGGAATTCCCAAGAGAAATAAGTGATTCCACCATACATCTGTGGAATTACTAATGAAAATAAAAACCAGAAAAACCAAAAATTATAGAGAAGGAAGGATGATAATAATGGAGGGTTACATAGAAATAAATTTATATTTAAATGATGAATAATGGAACCAAAAACCATCCCTAAACTAAGGGAGAAGGAGGAAAACAAGGGGAGTTATTGTTCATGTCACATGTACCAAACTGGGAGGGGTAAGATGGTCTCCCCACTTAAACATACTAGGGGAAAATTTTCGAATTTCTCCCTCATTAAGCTCCCACATGCTGGCAGGTGACATGGATACTATTTTTTAGAAACCTAACAACCCCACACTCTCTTGAAACTCACTCAAGTACCTGATCCCCTTTTGAGCCCCATCCCAGAATAAAAAAAATACTCTCATGAGGTGATCAAAATCTTGAAAATTTTGGTACAATATTGGTTTCAAAATCAGACCCTCCAATATTTTTGAAATTAAAATTCCTTCATAATTTTGAATGACCATACAGACACAAAGAATTAGATATCATCTAGCGGGGCTCAGGTAGTTTCATTGATCAGAAACCATAGAGGAAAATTTTAAGGATGAAAGATATTACATTAATCGAACATGCAATGTGCTCAGATTAACTCAATAAGTAGTTTTAAAATATGTCAAATTCTTTTAAAAAAATTACTTAGGGAGTCAAAACCTAGAAAACGATCTCATATTTGAGTGAAATAATTAAAAATGACCATATTTGTTTTATATATAAAAATATACTACACGCCAATATGAGTTTTGGTTTACATATGATGATAGTAAAAAATGTTTTACAATTTTAAAACTACAAAACACTTGTGTAATGATAAAAACCATAGAAACAAACCTTGTAACAATTTGAAATTATGGGAAACCCGTTGTTTAATTATATTTGATGTATTAGAGTAGAAGACATATCAAATTGATGTATGTTGTGCTCTAAATGGCTCAATAAGAAGATTTTAAAGGTATAAAATTCATTAAAAGCATGCGTTAGGGGGTCAAAACCAAGAAAAAGACATTGGATTACCGTAAAATCATTAGAAAACCACCATATAATGTTTTTTAAAATTTTGGAACTAACTCTATATAAATTTTTTTTTAAAATTCTTATTGATTCACTGTTAGAACACCACACATCAGTTTAAAATATACTTATATTTTTTTTACAATTATTCATTTCATGTTTTGAGAGTTAAATAATATATCAAATAGGTAATATTATGTTCTAAAAGTGTTTTGGGTGATAATGAAGGCTAAATTTTTCAATAGAGTTTTCATATTTTCATTTTTATGGGATATGTGGGATGATATATTATTATTTTTATCATGAAATTTTATATGTTTGACTAAAAAATAAAAAATGATATGTGATTTTTTTAAATATACTCTATGAACATTCCGTTTCATCTTCCTTTTCTTAAATATTTTGGTTTTTATTATTAGTGATAGATTCTAGAAATAACCAGGAGGCTAGTTTCTCTAATCCATGACACTCTTCAGAAGAAAGTCATGATTTCTTATATATTTTTTTGGTATGGTTAAGCATTTTTGTGGTTTATACTATAATTTTTTTATTATATTCAATTATTTTGATTAATATGTTTTTTATATCAATTGATATGATGATGATAAGGTTGGTTTCGTGTATGATGAGTGAATCTATAAAGGTGTTCAAATATGGTAGATGGGGAGATATGAAAGGAATGATCAAGGGTTAATGTTGAATGTTGGACTTGTTCTATATGTATATGATTACAGAGCTTATGAAGGATGAGATAGGGGTGGATGTATGACTGATGGTCATGGTTATATGATTGAGTCTATATTTTATTTATTTTATTTTTTAATATTTAGATACATTGTATGTTGTATAATTTGATTTTTATTTAAAAAATTTAGTGACGATATCTAAACCACTACTAATATATATAGTGGTGTTTTTTCTACAAAATTATATATATATATTTTTATTTTCTATTATTATAGAAGTTCTCAAAAACTACCATAAAATTAAACCACCACTATGTTATATAGAAGTGATTAATTTATTTTTTCTTAATTTATTAAAAACAATTCACAAAAAATACTCACTAAATGAATAAAATACCCCGATAAATATAAAAAATGACACTTATATACACCACCAATAATTGATTCCTAACTGTGAAATATACTATGATTTTAATAACCACTACTAATTGGTTTCCTGATGGTTAAAACAATTTCTAAACCACATTTTCTAAAATGTAAGTACAAGTGTATAATATCAAGAAACTGTTGTACCCTAAGGAGGATTCACTAAAAACCCTTTGAAAGAAAATTAGTGGGGGGAAATGCACTCTAAAGGACTATGTCATCTTAATTTGCCTCAATAGGCTTCTTTTACTACCATCTAAAGAAAAATACATACCAGTACCCATCTAAATATCCCCCCAATATTATAATATTAAACAAGTACTGAATAATAGTTTTAATAGAAAATTAGGCATTGGTGGCTGCTAAAGGAAGTCGTTGGAGACCTTTTGGAAATTTAAGTGACCTCTTTGGAGATCTCACTATAGTGGGTTACAAATACTCATTTATGATCACTTATACCAGTGGTCCAAAATTTAATTTTTTAAAATAAATAACCCACCTAGATGATGGGTTTATGATTCTATATTTATATTAGAGCAAGATATGGTGGAAATTATGTCATGGGAGAGAAAAAAAATGAGAAATAGTTGGATTGGGTTAGTCGATAGTGATGATAATATCAATGAGAAAGTTATGGTGATCGATACTCAAATTATAACGGGGCGGGTGATGATGATGTTGGGGAAGGAAACCGTGATGTGGGGGTGGGAGAAAAATAAGTAGTGGAGTAATACAATGACAATGAAATACCTAGATATTTTTATATGTATTTTTATGACACCAACTTGTCTGTTTTACCCTTTATTTTATTTAATTTTAATTAATTTTGGTTTAATTTAAAATTTTATAAGTATCATGTTATGGATTTCAAAATTTTGGAAAATTTTATTCTGCACATGATTTTTTCATGATTATGAGTAATTGTGTGAAAACCATGAATGGGAGTCTATTAATGAGATAATTTCATTAAAAATAGTTAATTCATGGTTATATGGGTCATGTAGGGTCTTAGGGGAAAACTATGTATAATGGTTTTTGGTGTCCAGTGTGGGTAACACGACTTCACCCACATGTGTAAACCATGTAGGTCTCCCATAATTTCTCTTATTCTCTTATTTATCCCTTAATAAAAAACAAAAAAAATCTCTCCCTCACTCCCCTCTTCCTCTACATGATGCACCATCCCTTTAGAGAGAATTTTCATGATTCTTCATCCTCAACTCCCCTTAGATCTCCATTATTACTCATGTTTTCATGTTTAATATAAAATGAATAATCAAGATCTATGTGGTCAATGAGAGGGAGAGCAGGTAAATTAGCGATCTTCTATTTTTTTATGATTTCTTACTTCTGAATCAACCTTCATATCTAATTAAACAGAAATAATTTTTTAGGAAACAAAAACAAGAACACCCACAACAATACATGTATTTACAAGGTTAACTAATCAATAGAAGTAACTATTATTTCTAATGGATTAAAAGTATTTCGATACCAGAAAAAAACTAGAAAAAAATCCATATGGTTACAATAAGTAGGAAATTTCCTTACACTTTTATAGAACTATAATAAATTGATAGTTCATGTTCTCTTAAAATATATAAATGATATAATAATGTTTTATAGCAACGGTAAGAACACTCCCTAATAAACTTTGATACATTGTCAACGTGATGCTTAAGCATCATTCACACTTGCCTTTATTAAAAGTTATTCTGATTCCCCACTTTGTTGTATGATATCAATAAGGAACTTATGTATTAAACTACCAATTAAATCAATTCTTCATCTGGGAATTCCATCCAGTACACTCCATCTGGTAATTACCTGTTTGTCTAATTGCCTCAGCACACTATTCTTTTGATGCCCAATAACCTCCTATTCGATCAATATCCTTTTCATACTAATCATTTGATACTAAATGATAGGAAAATATATATGGTATCTGTTAAACTGATTCCTTTCACATTGTTCATTTTTTTAAATCTTCATTTCTGCAACACTTCATCCAGTAATGAAGATTCATCTTTTTAAATGCAACGCATCTTCACCACTATATATAAGTATCATTCCTCCAAGAATTAAGGGAAACACATGAAATTCAAATCCAAATATTTTCTTAAAATATTTAAATTAACCATTCAAAAACAACCTTCCTTTTACCAGATTCAAACATAATAATATTAAGGATCTTTCCGTAAGACTTGGCATCAAAATTCATCTTCAAACTTTCCTTAAGACTTATCAATAATGACAACCATCCTCCAGGATTTGAGAACATTGATTGAACAACACGACATTCTCACATTTATGACTTTACAAATACTATATAGTCTTTTGAACCTTTTGACTGATATATCTTCATAACATCCTTCTAAATGATAAAACTCCATTCGGTGTTCATGAACAACTTCATAAGAATATCTCAGAAGTCTTTTTACAGATTGTACCTCCATTTTATGACTTGAATGAGAAACCTTCAACCTTTTCAATCTATTTAAAATGTATGATGGATGAAATTAATATAAAATTAGTTTTCTAATGACTCATAGGTGTCCATATCATTATTCTATAACTTCTTTAATTCATAAACATTATAAATGTTTTTCTATAAAAATTTTACATAATAAAGAATTGATATATTTGACGAACATAAAAAAGTTAATTTAGTGGACTCAAATTATTTTCTCCAACTAATGAGCTTATGAAATCTGATCAATCCGATAGACTATGTAAGTTGAATTTGTAAAATTTCATCAAATGAAATCTATTCGATTAAATTTTCTGAAGGAATCTATTAGATATTTATTCATACTTTATCTGATCTCCATCCTATAAAAATGCTTGATTGATAACACTATGTCCTACCACAAATTTAAAAATTCATCCCATTTGTTCAATCTACTGTACTTTACAAAACTATTAAATCTATTGTACTTTATAAAACATCATAACACATGTTTCTCTTGGATTGAACAATTTTTTAAAGTAAATTAGATTGAATATTTTGTAATTTTTTTACCAATAACACTATATACCATTAACAACATTTCATGGAAACACTATTTTCATGATACATTAATAATAGTAAATCATCACCAGATATAACTTCATTGAACATTTTTTCCAATGGATCTTTGAGAAAATTCTTGGATAAAAATTATGAATAATAGTTATTTAAATAACATCCGACCAATGAAGTCTATCCATTTTACTTGAGCCACTAGAATCCATCTAATCATATTTTTAACTCATCAACATTAAGTGGTTTATGTACTCAACAATGTTAATTTTTTGACATTGATAAAAAAAATAAATCATCCAAGACACATTTATTCTTTCATAACAATTGAAACCATCATCTTCTTATTGTAAATTAGCTCAAAAATATCCTTATCCGATCATTCTGTGTTGTGTGTTTTATTTTCAAACAAGGAATATAAACCACTGAAACATTGAAACATAAAAAATGGTTCACATATCCAATAATTATAAGTTTATGTGAGTGAACTTGGTAGAGAAAAAATGAATCATTAAACATTAATACCATAATTTCCTTAAAAAATTACTTAATAATCTTTTCAAAAAATTATTTAAATCCCAAATATTCCTAAAAAACTCTTAAAACATATATTATCAAACTTATTTCATTATCACATCTTAGGAACCAATGACAAACAAATTTCTACAAACCCTTCAAAAAACTGTTAAAACAAATCACACATGTTGAAATAATAGATCAACCATTATTAAAAATCCCCCTAAATATATAATCTTCACTAAAAAGGTAATGTACACACCAATGGATATATTTATGGAATAAATTCCCCCACCTTTGAACACACTATCCAAAGACAAAATGAAATAGGGAGAGTATCGTCATGCACCTCATTTTTGAATAAAGGAAGGCTGTACTCCCATTATCAACCTCATCATATAAAATGTTTCCCTTAGTGATGGTTTAGTGAAGATATCAATAGATTTCAATATTGTAGGAAAAAAATCCAACTTGAGCTCATTTTTTCAAATTTTCTCCAATGAAGTGATATTTAATGTCAATGTTCTTGGATCAATAATTTTATATATTATTTTTAGTAAGATTTATAGAACTTTTATTATCAAAATTCAAGATAAATGGTAACATCACATCTTCAAACAAATCTTCTAGTTATGAATTCATACAGAATAACTGTATTGCAATTTGAGTGGTATCAACATACCTAGATTTTTCCATGATGGGAGTTACTGAATTTTTCTGGTTTATATGAAAAATCACAAATAATTCTCTTCAAAAGAAAACACCACCAGATATGGATATTCTATCACCAATAAAAACATTCCAATCTATACCAATTATAACCAAACATATCAAGCATTCCCAAGATATTATATTTCATTCCAAAAAATGTATTACTTTTAATATATCTAAGAATAATTTTCTAGCCATAAGATGATATTCCTTTGGTGTAATTTGATACTTTACACAAATAGTTACAATTTAAACTATATCTAACCTTAAATCCATTAGATATAATAGGATTTCAACCAACTTTATAAACTCTTAAGGATCAAACACCTTTCCATTCCTATATTTTTATATTTTCATTCCCACAAAAAAGGTGGGATAACAGGCTTTTAATATTCCATGATGAAAATTTTCAGGAGTTCCTTAACATAAATTTCGTAAGATAAGAAAATATATTTCCTCTTTTTATAGATTTTTAAGTCATGAAATTATTTCATTTCTCAAAGTATGGGAATTTAAAAATAACTTCTCCACCCCCAAAATGGAATTTTCGCACGTTTCTTCATAATTCCCTATGATTATGACATCATCAACATAAATAATTAGAATGAGTGAAACCAATTTATTTTCATTTATGTATAGGATACTATTAACTCTTCCTTTCTTAATGTTTAATTTACTTAACCTAGTATAAAATTTAGAATTCCAATCTCTCAAATATTGATTCAACCAAAAAATATCCTTATTTGATGTGCACATAAAACTTTTATCTTGACTAAGAACCGATCCCTATCATTGTTTAATATAAACTTATTTATCAATATCTCCATTAAAAAAATATATCTTGAAATCTATCTTTAATATTATATATATATATGTTGTGTAGTGTTTGAAAGAAATATTCTAATAGTTTTAATACTTTTTAATCTAAAAATGGTCACATCAAAATCTATACCTTAAATCTGTGAGTAAACATTACAAACTGGAAATGCCTTGTTTCTTATCACTTCTCATTTTTCTTTCAACTTGTTTTGAAAAACCAATTTTCCTCTTATAAAATTATTATTTATTGGTTTTCGTAAAAGTTTCCATGTATATTTTTTCTTGACCTGATCTTGATCTTAGTTCATGGTGTCAATCCATTTTTAATTATCTAAAGCTTCCTCAATATCTTTTGGTTCAACCTATGAATACAAGGGAAGTATGTGAAAATAACCTCAATGTTTTATAGTTCGAAAATATTAGCTTTGATCTCAGATTATGTTTTAAACTTACACTTTATTCAGTGTCCAAGGATATGATTAACATAATTTTTCCCATCGCTTGAGATAGCCTATTCCAAATATTCATCTTAAATAGATTCAACATTTTTACTCTTATTAAGAACTTTTTCATACTATTTAACTGTAACTTCTTCATCAACACTTTATTCTATACCTATAATTTTTTTTGAAACATTATTATCATACTTTAAAAAAAATTCACATCTTTATAGTCAACATTAATTCCATTTTATTTATTATTACACTGATATCTTATAGTATTAGGAGGGTAACCAAGAAAGATTCCATCAACACCTCTCTGATCAAACTTCCGAAGACTCCTACCCTTGTATTTGATAATTAAAGGATTAAAAAAACTCTTAGGTATTTTAAATTTTTTGGTTTCATTATAATAAATCTTTTAAGGAACAATATTAGAGTTGTTCCAATAGAGATATAAATTTTGAATATGAACTACTGATCTAAAATCTTACCTCTAAAATAATCAATAAGTATCATGTTCAATTAATATAGTTAATACTATCAAAACCAAATTTATATTTATTATTAATATAAAACAATTCTATTATGATGTGTATACTTCACTAAATTTATGATGAATGGAATGATTTTTAAGATGTACTTTTAAACTTTTAATTTGTACATTCACTAACCTTACTAGTATGAATCTTCATTATGGAATAAACACTTTCCTTTTTATAAATTCTCTGAAAACTCTTAAAATTTTTAGAGCCTCTTAATTATGCTTAAAAACATAATACATGTAATTTGACTAAAATCATCAATAAAGAAAATAAATTAATTATCTCCATTTGTTGATTACTTTCTTGTTGGATCACATATATCAAAAATTATAATCCATAGAGGATGAGTTGAGTGTATCTAAACTTTCTTACATTATGACTTTGTAATCATCCATTTATAGAATATTTACCAACACCAATATATTCTACTTGTCATGTTATGAATATCAAAAATACTTTCTCTATTTTTTATATTTATTATATTACTTTAAAAAATATGCACTAACCACTTAGACTATAGCTAATTTTAATCCATAATTCTCATATAACATGAACTCTGCACATCAATAACTTGAAAAAAGATTTCTTTAGTTCATTTTAATTTTGAAAAAACAATCCCATTTTCAATTAAATTAAAAAAAATAAATCTTATGAAAAAACCTTGTTTCCTTAATCACAGATTTTTGAAACACTTAACAAACAATGTTTCAGTTCATTAACAAATAATGCTATTTTTTGTTTTAAATTTTGTTTCTTAATGATAGAAGATCCAACAAATTTGATTCTTAGAGACTCATAATTTCCCAATTTCACTATCCCTTTTTATTAAAACTTTAACATTCTTTAAAAACTTCAAATGTACATTCATATATAAAGAACACCCACTATGAAATATCTATGTTCATTATCCTTTTATAGCTTTAAGAACAATTTTAACAACTAAAGCCTTCTCCTTTCATTTTTCTTCTTTATCCTAAGGATTTTTATATTCTATATATACATTTTTTCAGATAGTAACATAAAAATATAATTTAACAATATTTATAGGTTGATCACATCTTTAATTTTTTTTATAAAGGTTGAAATCTGTTTTTAGTTTTCAAAATGGATCTTTCAGGTTTACTTATTTGAGTGGGTTTAATCCCCATCAAACTCTATCTACAGTTCCTCTTGGATTAATTATATTATTAATGACTAAACCAACAATTTTTTTTCATATTCCCAAAGCATCCATAGTACAATTGTATCAATAGAAAGTATATTTTCCCTTATAACTAACATGATATCCAGAGTTATGTACCTTCTTTCCAACATATTTATTACCATACATGTTGGAACTTTTTTGTGTTCCAAGGTTTTGGTATCCTCCAAACTTACTTTTCATTAAATTATATTTCTTATAAATCATAAAATAAACTCTAATTGTAGATAGTTTTGACCCATACTTTGAATCCTTAGAAATATTAGTATTTTCAACTCTACTTTTTTAGATACATACATGGTTTTCATAACATAATGTTTCTTCTGAACATTCTAAACATTTATATTAACCTATTAGGATAATTTTTTTATATCCTTATGATGTTTTATTTTATCATAACTCTCACATACAATTGAACCCTTATTTTGGAAGTTTTTTATTCCACTCTCAAGTTCATTAAGTTTTTATCGAGTAAGATCAAGTTATTTTTTTATTAAATTTTATCATTTTTTCATGATTTATAGTGAGTTTTTTTCTCCTAATCAATTAATATTTCCATATCATCAATCTATATTAGAAACTTGGGGTTTTATCTATGAAAAGACTCTTTTTTTGGTTATATAATGATATTCTTTCTTAACCATATTATTATCCTTTTAATGTATAATAATGTGTTCATTAAACTCTTTAGACACTCAGTACATCATAAATTCTATATATATCTCTTCCTCTTCTTATTTATATATAATTATTTCATCACTGATGATCTTATGATCATTCACTATTTTAATGTGTAATTTATCAGTAGTATCATCACAAGAGTTTTGATCTTCAACTTTACTATCATAATCTTCCTAATATTTTGATAAAACATTTCTCTTTTTTATATGTAGAGAAATTATTATCATTTCCCATAGAATAAAGATTTTATATTTCTACCTTATTCTTCTAGGATCTTCTTAATTTCATATCTTCTTCATTACTATCTTTGTCTTCTTTTCTCTATGGAAAATTTTCTATAAAATTTACAATGGCTCCCCAACTAAAGAACTTCAGTGGTAACATTACATTATACTTACCTATATCTATTTTTCAAAATTTAGAAAATAAATACATAAATTAATTAATTTTTTTACTTAACTAATCTTTGGTGTCAGTGTCACTAACCTCTTCCTCAAGAAATTTCTTAGATTTTCCTTGGTTGGTAGATTTAAAAGAAATTTCCCAATAAAATTTTATTTTCTCTTCATAACCTTTCCTATTTTAATTTACTATGTGATGATAAGGATGTGTAACTAATCTATATATATAGTTTTATGATCTCAAATTTTTTCTATAATAATTATTATAATCTATTAAACTATATATAAAACATCCAACTTCCCACTAAAACATTTTATAAGGCTTATAATGTCATTAACTCTTGTAAAACAAATCCCCAATACATTCATCATCACAGATATTAATATCTCCATAATTTAATCTCTATATTTATAGTTTTTATTTATTTACATTATTGTTTTCTTAATAAATATTCTTTAACTTTCTCAAGATGCATTTAGATATTCCAATTCCTTTAAACCTAAATAATTTATTTTCAAATAGTGAGGAAAGTATATTATTTCTAGCATATATATCATTTTCATAATTCTTATAATCAGAATATATTAAGGGAGAATCCTCAGTATAAGGAGGGAAACTATTTATAGTAGACTCTATAACTTCATAATATATATAATAGATAATATATCATTATAACTGTCAATATATGATAATTACTCCCATCAAAGATGGGAATACACTTACTTCTAAAAGTGTTCGGAACATCCATGAAATCTTCATTTCCTCTAACCTTCAGCAATGAGTCTATAATGGAAAATTTATCTTTAATACCACATGAAAGGAACAATTAGGATATTTATGATCACTAATTGGGGGATGGGTGAATCCATGATCTTATCTTTTTACATTTTCTTACTTAAGAAACTACCTTAACCTTGAATTAGAGAGAAATAACCTTGTTGGAAAAAATGATCACACCCATAGGAACACAAGTATTTACAAAGATATCTACTCAATAATAGTGTTTAGTCCTTGGAATGTTTTAGAATTAATAAAATACCACATAATCACAAAAAAAATTCAATTTTTGTTGTTACAACAAGTATGTTATATTCTTATATTTTCATAACACTATAGTCAATTGATAGTCCATGTTCTCCTCACATAAATAAATGATATAATGATGTTTTATAAAAACTACAAGAAACTTAACAGACATGATTTGATATGTTGTTACAGTGATTATTGAAATTTCTTCACACTTTCCTTTCTTTAAAGTTCTTATTCCACACTTTATTGCATAATAATGATTTAAAACTTCTTTCAAGACATCAATACTAAACAATCTATCCGATCACATATTCTTTAGACAAGTCCTTTTGGTATACTATTTCCACTTACACCATGTACATCTAATCACCTTTAAATTCTATTACTCCAATAAAAACTATAATCATATTCAACTAATCATATTTCTATAATCTTCATATAATACCAACTGATAAGAATCTGTAACTAGTTTCCTTCAGACCAATTCATGTTCGCCTTACTCATCCGATCAAATTTTTTCTTCTACAACACTTTGTTTTGAAATCAAGATTAAATCATTTAAACTAGACACATCTTTACCCCTTTATATAGGAATAATTGCTTCTATAATTAAGGATGACTCTTGAAATTTAAATTAAATCTCCCACTAAAAAACATTAAAAACTACAATTGGAAACATTTTTCTTTTTGGTTCATTCAATCCTTCTTAAAATTTGGATCTTTCAACAAGACCCCATATTAATATGAATATTCAAATGTTCCTAAACACTCAGAAATAATCACAATCTTCCCCTAGGATTGTTTGAATTTGGATCTAGCAACACAACATCATCACATTTATGACATTACGAAAACTTCCTAAAGGATTTTGAACCTTTTGAATAATATATATTAATAACATCCATTAAACATATGACACTCCATTTGGTGTTACTAAAAATATTCATAGAAGCATCTCTAAATTATTTCACCAAACAATTCCGTCATCCAATGATTTTTTTTAGAGTTATTCGATCATTATAGTGTTTAAAAACCATTTTTTTGATGAACATCATATAGAAATATTTTTCTGATGATTTAGAGTCTTCCATATGATCATTCAATAACTTATTTACTTCATATATGTTGTACATGCATGTTAGATAAAATTCCCTAAAAAAATTATTTTGTTTGATGCATATTTTAAATTTAATTTGGTGTAATCACACCCTATTCTACAAGGAATTATCTTTTAAAATATGGTCCATCTAGGGGACAATGTACGATAAATTTGTAAAAGATAAGATGATGAACTCTATCCAATAAAAATTCCCAAAGACCTTTGTAAGATATTTTTTCATTATTTATCGAGTAGATATACTATATTAATGTATGAATGATAAAAATATATAAAAACACAATTTCAAAACATCATCAACCTTAAATTTTTATTCATCATACTTTATATTTCATGAGTTAAACTTTTAATGGACATACCTTTGTCTAATAAAATCAGTCTATAATACATCATAAATATTTGTAACACAAACATTATAAATTTTACATAAATTTACCTATTAGTAATTAAGCTTGGATCCTAATAACATTCAGTTTTCATGATGTATGATAATTTCAAAACAATAATTCATTTCCTGATATAAATTTATCAAAAAAAGTTCTATTTGAACTTTTAGGTAATTATTAGAAAAAAATTCTATTTCATATTATATTCGATTAAATTCAATTTCTGAATTCTTTCCATTGTACTTGATCCATTAAACTCTTTTTGATCAAATTTGTAACTCATCAAATTTAATTGATTTATGTACTCAAAAATGATAAGTGTTTTATGTTTATCAACAAAATATATCATCCAATCCATCTTTATTCGTTCATAATGATTCAAAATAACATATTTTAATCACATCATTTAATAAAAAACATAATAGTCCCAACTCAATATCCAAAGGTAAGGGTTTATATTCCAATGTTGACCTCTTTCCAATATTTTCCCATATACCTTTATATGTTTTTTCCTAAGTTAGAACATAAAAATATTTTCAGGTTTTAATATATTGGGGCCTTATATTTATAGGGAATGTAATGTGTTCTTAAGTTTATTTATTATGTGTCTAGGTATCCACCTTCCGAGATGATTATTTATAGATGGATTTTATCGATATAAAGTATTTGTTTCTTTATAACTCTCATATATCAAATGTTATAAATTTATTTTATATTTTAAATTATATCTGAAAAATTTAAATGTATATTATTTTCCATAACATGATTTTTTATCATTTAAAAGGATTTTATTTCTTGGGATGGGCATATGTTGCATGCTAAGTACTTATAAAATTTCCCAAGTGGATATTTTAAAATCATTAAATAATAGTAAAATGTTTCTTATGGGATTCATGTATATGAAATGAAATTGTTATATTTTTATTGGTATTAAAATAGTTTTAAGACTTGGTATGGACTTAATTCTCACACCATGTGTTGGTTTAAATGTAAATTTGTCTTTACTAAAGGGGTTTAAAGGTTTTGAAAGTATCTTGATGTCAGTTAATTTTTTTAAATTTTTGTGTAATGTTTTAAATTATTTTTTATAAAAATAAATGGATTTATACCTCTCTTATAATGGGTTTTGAGACCATGGTTTCTCATGGATATTGGAATTGGATTTTTAAAAAGTGACTTGAGGTTTTGTGAAAGAGTTTCTTGGTACCATTTGGTTTTTTGAAAGTGGTTAATTTATTTTAAAAGTGAATTTTATCGAAGGAGTTTTATTTCAAAATTATATTTCAATGTTTGGCATGAATTTTTTTTTTCAAAGGATTCTTGAAATATGGTTTTTTAGGGTGAAAAAGGTTTGGTTTCTTGAGTACTTTTGCAAAATCCCGATTGAAACTTTATGTCAAGTGGTTTTATAAATACGCGAGACCCTATATGAGCCAAATTTGATTAATTTTTCTATTATGGATTGTGACCCCATGACAGATGATTTATATTACCATTCATTTGGTGATTATTATGCATGGTTATTTGATTGGGGTTTTTTATTTTGAGGGTGTATGATTTGAGGTGTGAGTATTTCTAAATTTCTTATATTAACTATGTGTGATTTTTGATTTCTCACTTACATTTGAATTATCATGGGAATCCTAGGAATATAGTATCTGACCTGTATGAGAGAAATTTCTAGTGTTTAGAAGTATGGTACCTAGTTAATGTTTCTTGTATATACCCCATCGTTCATACAGAGAGGGTAGTGGGTTGTGAGCTAATAACACTTTTGTGGATCATGGTAGCGGTACGATTTCTAGAGGTTTCATTTTCAGATAGTCCGATATGACTACTAGGAATGTGGATAGGATCAGTAGTACTAACCTAGGTTTATTATAACAAGTTTATCTTCTTTATTACTAGATCTTGGGGATTATACCCATGATGCTAGAACCTTTTTAGGATATATTAGTGGGTTTATTTTTTTATTTTATTATCTTTACCTAGTACAATTAATTGAATTTATAACTCTATTTAGATGCTTTTTTGGATTGAATTTTCTTGATTTTTGGGTTCCATTATGTTATTTCTAAATCACTTTGAGTGTTTTTTAGTTCAATTTCAAATAGGTTACTTTTATATTCTTGGAATGTTTGGATAAAAAGGAAAATGTTTTGGGTTTTCTTAAAATTGTTTTTTATGTAATGATTTTCCTTGATTTTTTTATGAAAAAGGAGTTTTCATGATATTATTGGAAGGAGGGTAAAAATTTTGATTTGGATTTAATATGGTTTAAATTCCCATATGCTTGGTTTAAAATATTATTTTAAAATGTTAAATAATATTTTTTTAATAAAAATGATGGCTAATTGAAAATGTGCATGTGGTATGCTGTTTAAATTAGTCTTATAAATCACATGAAAACCTAATTTGTATGTTGTGTTTAAAGTATATTTTTATAAAATATTTTACTAATGGATTTCCATTTTTTGGTGGTTGGTTACCTTCTGAGTATTTTTGTTCTCATACCTACCTATCATTTCAATTTTAGGATTTTGTTTGGCTACAGACCACTCTTGGAGTGTAGAATGATTCAGGGGATTAAGGTTGGTTGTATATATTATTTTATTCATCCTATAATGTCTATTATATTATTTTTAGGACTTAATTTTTTTTTCATAGAATGCCTAGCATGTTGAACCTTATAAAATTTACCTTGGACATATTGTCTTTTTAATGATTTATTTGGTTGGTGGTGTAGTGGATACAAAGGTTAGGCATTATTGGACACTTTTAAATAGTAAATGAAATTTACAGGGTGAGATGAGAGTTTTTTTATACACCTTATATATATTTTTTATTATTCATTCTTATTTGATTTTTTCATGGACATATGACTTATAAATGGGTCATACATGATTTTAGGGAGAATGATTTTTGTGTTTTAAATATAATTATTTGAAAATATCATTCCCAAGTATGTTCTTGGGATTAATAGGAACTAGTTTCTAGCCTATATGGATTGGTATCACCTTTTGGGATAGTGGAAGATCAGTTCATGTTCGAGTTCAAATAGAATCTCGGGTGGGGTTTTTATAAGTTCTTTCAGAGGAAGATTCCTTTTACCAATAGGAACTTAGTATCTTTTATGAGGAACAACTTGCTATTTAGTTGTGTCATGGTAAGATCAATTTATTTATTTTTTATAACTTAAGAGGTTATTCATCAGTGGGTACTTGGTCAGCACTGTTTGTGATGACACACAAGTTACCATGGTAGGTAGGTTTGAATTTTGAATTAGGAAATTTGATATATTAAGCATTGACTATTTGTTGATTCTCATTAGTTTATATTATGTTTCCTTATAGTTTAGGTTATATTTTTAGATGGGGATGAAATGTATATAAGTGGAATGTCGTTGGTTTTCTTGTACTGATAAACCAGGTCAATAACCAAACACAAGATCTTGTGAACATTATAGGGATTATTGTATGAATTATCCTGGACCATCAAACCATGTGGTCAAGTTAGGAATGATTCTTCATCCCATTTAGATTATTTTTTAGACTACTATTGATATATACCTAATGAAAAGTGATGAGTTAAGGTGATTATTGTGATTTTTTTAACATGTGAGTAGAATTATATTTGTCATTTTGTGTGCCTCCCTTTTGTTGTAGTGGTTGTGTAAAAGGTTTTTTTAAAAAAGAGAGGATTTCATGAAAATAGTGATGGTTTCAAATAATCCTTTGGGTATGTTTATAAACCAGGATTTATTTTTATGAATGTATTTTTGGTTTGGGGTTAAGCTTTTTGTATTGTTAATAAAATGAAATTTGTTTTCTAGAAATGTTTCCATAATTATGTTTTTAAATGAAAGATCTAGTTATCGAATATTGGAAAAAATTTGGTTTTAAAACTCATCATTTGTATAATTATAAAGGAATTTGGAACTCAATGGGGTGATACTAAAAAAAATTGTTTTCATTTAATGAAAATAATGTGGATAATTATTCCAACCCTTTTTAAGGAGGATTTAAGTGTTTTAAAATGTTATGATGAATGATCTTTAGAAAGATTGTGTGAGTTCATTTTTTTACAAAGAAGTTGGTAGATTCTAAACAAAAGTTAATTGCTTTTTGGATAATATATTTTTTTGTGGATGCTGAGGTTTTTAAAGGAATGGGTTTTGGCATGTTTTTTTCCTTAATTGTCTATGTTTCTAGATTTTTCCACTCCATATGGTTTGGTATTGGTTTATTTGACTTATGGAACATGGCGGGTTGAGTTTAGATTATATTTTATATAATGTATGCTTCTTGTAAAGGCCTGAGTAATGGCTGAGTATTTTATTTTAGGGGTAGTTAGTCCCTTGTTTTTGGAATTTTATTAGACTCCAACTAGAGTGGAAAGTGTTGTTTTCCTTTTATGGACGTGGTAGTGTGTTGTCTATCGGTTTTATTTGGGAAACTAGGTGAGGTGATCCTTGTATTTCTAGTGTTTTGAATTGAAGATGATCAATTTTCTTGATCTTTTGGATGTATATTATATATTATAATAACGATTTCTTCGAGGATTTATACTAAAAGTGTTTAGATCCTTATATCCTTGAGGTGTATTTCTTATTTATTGATCTTTTTTGATAATTTCATATTGTTGATTGGTATATTTGTTTATGGGACTTTTTTTTGATTGGGGGTTGTTTGTATTTTTTCATGAACATTTTTTTCATTTTTTTGGTAAACTATAGTGATGTAGACCTTTTAGATAGGTCCTTGAATGGGTTTTGATTTATTTTTTGGATGTGTGATGGCCTTTGGTGAGTAAATTTGGTGGCTATCACCACTATAATACTATTTGATATTATGAACTGATCAATTTCAGATCATGTTTTGATGGGTTAACCATGAGAGGGTATCCTAAGTATGAGGTATTAGTTTTCCATATTTTCTATTAATTTTAATCCAAGGTTAGAGCCCATGATATTACTTTTATTTAGGAATGACCAGATATTTCTTGCATTGGGCGTTAGGATATGTGATGGTTTTGGTAACTTGGACTCATGACATTTGGTTATTTTGGATGTAATTATTGTGTTTAGTTTGTAGAACTTGTCATAGGATATTGGATGTTCCTTGTATTTGGGTTCCTTCGAGTGCTTCTTTTATTTTTTAGATGATATTATTATGGATGTTTTAATTAGTCTAATATTTTGGTTTCCCTTACGGTTTGAGGAATCATCATAATATTAGTGATACTTCTATTGTAGGATATGTCGTTTGATGCTTCACAATTTATATAAATGATAAATGTTGGGATAACTCTATTTAGTCTCCCTTATTTTAGAGTATCTGATTATATGTTCATGGTTGACTCCTATATAAGGTATATATCATTGTTTGAGGAATTTTAGTTGTTATTTTGGAGAATGGGTCATGTTTTAGGATTTCATGGCCCTGGTAATTTTTATTAGTCCCCAAAACTTTTCACTTATTATAAGTTGGTTATATGTATTTCTCCTTTTCCATTACCTTTACCTTTATTAGAGACTTTATATGGGGAATAAAGTGGCATAGTGGGTAGAATGTTGACACTCTTATATCACTATTACAATTTCTTTTGTATTATTTTAATTAATTTTGTGTGAATTTAATATTTTAGAAGTGTCCTCCTATGGATTTGAAAATTTTATAATTTTTTGTTCTACACAAACTATGTGGAAACCATTAAAGGTGGCCAGTTAATAAAATAATGATATCTATAATGCATTGTGCATAGTTATCTTGGACATGTAGGGTATTAGGGGAAGCCAAACATAGTGGTTTTTTGTATCTAGTGTAGGAAGCACAAATTCCACATGGTTTGGAAAACCATATGGGTAAACAAGTGGGTTTCCTATATATTTTTTAAAATGTTTCATGTTTTTCCTTAATTAAAATTAAAAAAATATCTCTTACTCCCCTTCTCCTCCATGTTATTACCCACCCTATGGATATCCCTAAGTGATGTTGCCTCTTCCTCCCCTCCCCTCCCCTCAAATCTTTTCTCTTCCTCCTAATTTTTCATGTGATTTTCCTAGGTAAGGGTTTCTCTTATTTAGTTTCCCAATCATCAATTTTTTCCCTCTTTCACTTACCATTGTTCCTAAGTCAAACCCTAGGAGGATTTTTTAGGTTCTAATCTCTTTATAACTTCAATTTATAGGTTATCTGATGTGTTCTTTATGTTTTTTCTTACATGTTAGGGTGTCCTCCATTAGAGGAAATGAGTTACGACTCAATTGAAATAGATTTGAGGTATATGTTTCTTTTGAAATACCTTGCATCACTTGTTATAAATTTATCATGTCTTTAATTACTACTTATAAATTTAAAATTATATTATATTCCCATAGTAGTATGGTTTTGGAAATTAAATTTATTTAGTGATTGGCATGGGAATATGTTTCATACTAAGTGATTGTAAAATAATTAGAGTGGAGGTTTTACAATTATTAAAACACTTTAATTTTTTTCTTATGTGATTCATGTATTTGGAATTCCCTTTTTGGTTTTTTATTTGATTTAAAATGGTTTAAAGACTTGGAATGGGCTTAATTCACATATTAGTTGTTGGATTAATATCATGTTTAGATTTACTAAAGGGATTTGATGGTTTTGAAAGCGTTCTTGATATCAGTCCCATTTTTAAAATTAGTGCATCTCTTCTTAATGGTTTGTTTTATAAAAAGGAAATTTGTTTTACCTCACTTAAAATGGGTATTGAGACAGTGGGGTATCATGGATGTTGCAGTTGTATTTTTAAAAATGGACTTGAGGTTTTGTGAAAGGGTTATTTGGAATCGTTTGGTTTCTTTTGAAAGAATTTTATTATTTTAAAAGTTAATTTTATGAAAATATTTGGATTTGAAATTTGGATTTGAAATTTTTGTGTGATAATTTGGTTTTCAAAGTATTATTGAAATGAGATTTTCAAGTGGGGTGAAAATATTTTTATTCTTATGAACTTTTTCAAAAAGTCTGGTAGAAATTTTATGTCAAATTGTTTTATAAATGAGTGAGACCCTTTTTGAAACCCATGTGTTTACTTTTCCTATTGTGTCTTGCGACCCCTGTGGGGGATGATTTATATTGGGATTCATTTTTTGATTCTTTTACATGGTTATTTTATTGGGGATGTTTCTCATGAGGGTGTAGGAGGTGAGGTACAAGTACATGTAAATGTTTTATATTTATTGTTTGTGATTCTTTATTGATGAGATCTATTTTACTTATCATAGGATTCCTAGGAACATAGTAGGTGACCTATTTGAGATAAATCCCTAGCGATTAGTAGTATGAAACCTAGGTAATGTTTCCAAGATACACCTCATCAGTCAAACCAAGAGGGTAGTGGGTCATGATTTAGAAACAGTTTTGTGGACCATGGTAGCGGTAAACTCTCGTGAGATTTTTTTTGGAAAGTACTATAAGGCTATTTAGGATGTGTACATGATCAGTAGTGTCAGGACCCGCCCTCAGGGCCCGTGCCGTGACTACCCCAAGCCCGCCTCCCATAGGACAAGGGCTGGCGACTAGCACCAAGGCGTAATTCCTGATAAAAAGGGAAGGCATTGCCTTTATAATGTAAAAAAACACACAGAGTAAGAATGCAGAAGTAAACACTAAGTAAAACTGGGTAAAATAGTAAGTTCGGAAAAGTAAGTGGGCCAGAATACAAACCCAAACTGAAAGTAAAGTAAAACTGAAAAAGGAAGTACAACAACTGAAAAGTAAAGCCGCAGTGTCGAGCCGTCCACTGGAAGTCCCACCTTAAGGGTGGGTATAAAAATCCTCCACAGCTCCTCAGGTCCAGCCGTCCGCTCTGAGTACGTCTCGCCCAGTGGTCCACCTCCAGGTACCGACCTGCTCCGTAAGCCTCAACCACGATCAGCGTTGTTCTTCATCTATAACAAACACAACGTAGTGTGGGCATAGCCCATGAAGGGATGAGTATACGCTACTCAGTAGGGGCCCCGAGACCCCCAAAGGTCTCCCAGAATCCACAAAGGATAAACCACAACGGAAAGATACAATCACGAAGTAACATCCGACACTACTTAGGTATATGCCCATACATATACCTAAGTCATCAATTCCAGTTCAGCTCCAGTATGTGAGCCCAAGTTCGATCACATCCACACAGGATATCACAACACAATCCACATAGGAAATCAAGACAATCATATCGAAGATAATGATTGAAAGTTAAGACTCACCTCACACAGGATATACTTTTTCGAATAAAGATAGAGATGATCAGATATAGTCGCTGATTCATCTAAGCCATCGGACCCACATAGGATCGATAGGTACTAACCCTCTGTAATGACCCACAAAGGATAAATAGGTAACTAACCCCCGCAATGAACCACAAAGGATCGATAGGTAACTAACCCCCGCAATGACTCACACAGGATCTGAACCACACTAGATCGGAGTGCGCTGGCCCACACAGGACCACTGAGCACTGACCCACACAGGATTGGACCCACATAGTATCGGTAGCACTGATCCACTGAGGATCACTGAGTGCTGTAGTCGTCGTTGTCGAACCCACGAAGGATTCCCATACTGTCTTCATTGTCATCGCAGTCGCAACCATCTCTAGGGTTCCTGCACACAACAAGATCATTTGGGAGGATCCGCTCCACAAGCTGAGGGGATGATACTTCAATTGACACGAAGTTCAAAGTTGAAGTATCTAAATGTTCCGTATCATCAGTAGGAACTCAACATCACAGACGACGCGTCAATCGGACGTCCGGTCTGTGAGTTATTGGATTTTTCGTCCCACGGTCCCGGTTGGTTTTTAAGTCAAAACCAACCAGACCGTACTCCAACTATGTCCAAACCTCTATCTACGTAAGAAAAAGGGGTTCGTCTCACTAAGAGGAATCCAACAAACTCTATGGCATGTCAATCAGACATTCGGAGCTCAAGTTTTAAGCGTTTCCGCTCCGATGGCCCTGTTGGTTTCGTGTACGAACCATCCCGGACAAACCCAAAGTTCTCCGAAACCTTGAGTGTATTATACCGAAACTACCATCTCGATCCAAGGATCACATTGCAGCTGACGGTGTGTCGATCAGAGGTCCGCAGCCCATGTTAGGGGAAAAAGACCGAAAGAGGTCCGGAAATAGGGGTTCGGGCCTGGTCCGACGCGGCCCGATACCCCCTGGATCGGCCCAAATCGGGTCGAACCGACCCGGGTCCGGCCCAATTGGGCGCAACCCGACCTGGCAGGCATGGACCGACCTAGCCTGCATGGCCTGGCCCGGCCAGGGTGTGGCCCTACCCGGCCTGGCGCGCTCAGCCTGGCCAGGCGGCTCGACCGTAACGGTCGAGCGGATGAGGGGGGGGGGGGGCTGCCCCCTATTTGTCAAACCGCAACCCCCCATGTGGGGGGGGGGGGGCTCTCCTTCATCCGGCTGGGGGTTACGACCCCTGTCCCTTCTCGGAAGCTGGCCGGCCCGGCTAGCCAGCCGTGCTGCTGCCGCGGGACCCCGCGGTGCCGCCCTCCTGCTCCGGCCGCCACTCCCTACTCCGCCACAGCGCGACGGCGCCGCTCCCCTCCACCGCACCCCCGATCCGGCTGGGGTCTCTTCCAGGTTATCCATCACAGCATGACGACACCACGGTTTGTTCGACTTCAACAACGAGGCGTGATGACACTGTGCTTATTCACCCATTCCCATAGTTTCTGCACGGTGCAACGGCACCGCGCCGCCTCACACGTGCCGCAACCAATAAACAATCAAGGGGGGAGGAGGGTTGGACATGTTCGTGCGGTCCAACCTCCTCTCGTTATTGCGATATCAGGTAGCTCAAATAATATGATAATCCACGATGAATGTAATCAGGAACAAAAATAAATAAATCCCCCTACCTCGAGCATTTGTTGAACGAAGGCTCGTCGCTGAATTGAACGTCGTGGAAGAAGGCGTCACGGAAGAAAGTTCCACACACGTTGACAGAGATCGTCCGAGGAGGAACGATGTCTCCCTTCCTTTGACATGGGAAGAAGGAATGAAGGAATGCGAGTTGGGTCATCAATCACTACGGAAGGTGTCTCTCACCGTCGTCCGTCGTCGGAGGTCGGTGTTCTTCGCATTATTCATCGAGGAATAAGAACTTCAAGACTTTGAGAAAAATCTCCCAAGTCCTCACGCACAATGATCCCCCTAATAAAAATAAGACTTGTCTTATTTTATTAACACACAAGCCAAACTTTTTTGAAATTCAAAATTGAATCAATCAATTAATTGAATTAATTGAAACCTTTTAACTGCCCAATTAAAAGAGGCGTTTAATATCTAGTTAAACGCAAGAGTTGACTTCATTTAAAGGGGTTGCGGGTGCGTTACTTAATTAAAGGAGGGGGGTTGAAAAAGGTGGGGATCTTGTGGGACCCACCCCACAAATATCCTACCTATTGGAGTAGGATATAGTGGGTCCCACTCCAACCACTTAGCTTAGGTTAAACAACTTTAAATAAAATAAATATTGGTCACACCATTTTTATTTTATTCCGTTACTTAACAGAAAAAATTAATAACCACACCCGAGAAAACGCAACTCTGGAAAAGGTGTTTCTAAGCAATTACCGGTGCTGCGATTCCATCGGTGTCCTCAGATTTCGATTCCGTGCACCGGTTCAAAATTTAGGAAAACCCGCTCGTTCATTCACTGAACGTACCCGAGCTAAACTTCGGAATATTATTTTGGGCACACCGGGACTCAGAATCAGGTTCCGTCAGAAACTGCGTTCTTGTAAAATCCCAAAGAAAATTAAGAAAAAATTCCCCTTGAATTTTACGGGTCTTTACATTACTCCCACCTCAGGGCTTTACGTCCCCGTAAAGATAAATCATAAACTAGGGAAACAAATGTGGGTACTGTGCACGCATATGAGCCTCCCGCTCCCAAGTGCTCTCCTGAAGGTTCCCATGCTGCCATCTGATACGCACTAGAGGAATCGACCATCCACGTAGGACCCACTCCTGTAGATCCTTTATCTCCACTGGGACCTCTGCAAAATTCTCCCCATCATCAATGTCCAACTCCCCATGGTCAATGATATGAGTCGGGTCGTGCACGTATCTCCTCAACTGAGATACGTGGAAGAAGTCGTGCACCCGGTGCAACTGAGGTGGTAGAGCCAGGTGGTAGGCCACCTTGCCAATCCTGCTGAGGACCTAGAATGGTCCGATGAAGCGCGGAGACAACTTGCCGCCTCAGCCAAATCTCCGTAAACCATGTTGAGGTGAGACCCGTAAGAAAACTTGGTCGCCATCCTCGAACTCTAGTGGCCTCCACCTCCTGTCAGCATAAGACTTCTTCCAGCTCTGAGCTGTCCTCATCCGCTCCTTGATGACCTGGACCTTCTTCGTCATAGCCTGGACCATCTCCGGTCCCACAAGTGCTGACTCCCCAGGGTCTGTCCAGCAATGAGGTGATCTGCAGGGTCGACCGTACAATGCATCGTATGGTGCCATCCCGATGGTGGAGTTGTAGCTGTTGTTGTACGTGAACTCCACCAAGGGTAGGTGGTCCTCCCATCTGTGACCCAAGTCAAGGACACATGTTCGGAGCATGTCCTCGAGAGTCTGAATGGTCCTCTCCGTATGACCATCCGTCTGAGGGTGAAAGGCGGTGCTCATACGTAGCTGCATCCAGAATGCCTCCTACAACTCCTTCCAAAGTTGGGAAGTAAAGTGAGCATCTCAATCTGAGACGATATATGATGGCACACCATGAAGCTGTAAAATCTCCTGAATGTAGAGACGTCCCAAGATCTCCACTGAGCCTTGATCTCTGATGGGTAAGAAATAAGCCGACTTGGTGAGTCGGTTGACAATCAACCAAATGGAGTTGTGACCTCTAGAAGTGCGTGGAAGTCTAGTCAGGAAGTCCATAGATATCCCATCCCACTTCCACTCCAGGACCTCCAATGGTTATACCAATCCTGCTAGTACTTGGTGCTCTGCCTTCACCTGCTGACAGGTGAGGCATCGAGAAACGAACTCTTCCACAACCTTCTTCTTACCCGGCCGCCAGTGCTGTCGTCTAAGGTCCTGGTACATGTTCGCCACACCTGGATGTAATACTAAAGGTGAAGTGTAAAAATCCCTCAACACCTCCTCCTTTAAAGCAGCTGGTACCATGGTACGTCCTCTAAAAAGGATGACGTGCTCTCATCCCACAGAGAATCTATCAGGTGCCTATCCTGAGGATATCTGTGCATGACGCATCTCACAGTCTGCGTCCCCACGCTGTGCCTCTTTGACCCACTGCAGTAGTGGAGGAGTGACTGTTAGTGACTGAAGAAAGTCTGCTCCATCTCTATCCACAGAGGATATCTGCAAAGCGGCTAACTGCTCCGTCGCCTCCCCGAGTAGCTAAATGCCAGTCCTCCTGCTGAGAGCATCGACTACTACGTTCCCCTTCCCAAGAGTATAGACTATCTCAAAGTCATAGTCATGGAGGAACTTGAGCCATCATCGCTGTCTCAGGTTCAGGTCCTTCTGCGAGAAGACGTACCTGAGACTCTGTTGGTCAGAGTAGACTGTAAATTTCTCTCCCATCAGATAGTGTCGCCACATATTCAGAGCGAAGAACACTATTGCTAGATCCAAGTCATGGGTAGCATAGTTCTACTCATGCTGCCTCAACTGACGTGATCAATAGGAGATCACAGATCATTCCTACATTAGGACACATCCGAGTCCGGTCCCAGATGCATCGCAGTAGACTACATACCCTACTCCCTCCTCCGGTAGCCTCAAGATAGGCGCGCTGGTCAATATCTGTCTCAGCTCTTGGAAGCTCTGCTGACATCTGTCTGACCACACAAAGTGTTTCCCCTTCTTCATCAATGCTGAGAGTAGTGCCGAAAATCTAGAGAAGTCTGGCACGAATCTCCGGTAGTACCCAGCTAGCCCCAAGAAACTCCGCACCTCCGTCACGCTCTTGGGTGGCTCCCAAGCTAGCACTGCCTCGATCTTCACAGGATCCACCGAAACTCCCGCCTCAGAGATGACGTGTCCTAAGAAGTGGACATCATGTATCCATAACTGACACTTCGAGAGCTTACCATAAAGCTGGTGCTTTTGGAGTGTGTCCAGTACAACCCGCAAGTGGTAGGCATGCTCTTCCTCAGTCGTCGAGTATATCAATATGTCGTCGATGAAGACCACAACAAATCGATCGAGGTATGGATGAAATATCCTGTTCATGAGACCCATGAACACTTCTGGAGCATTGGTCACACCGAAAGGCATAACCAAGAACTCATAGTTTCCATACCGACATCTGAAGGCTGTCTTTTGCACGTCCTCGTCTCGAACACTGAGCTGATGATAACATGATCTAAGGTCTATCTTTGAAAACCACCGTTCTCCCTTGAGCTGATTGAAGAGGTTGTCAATCCTCATTAGCAGATACTTGTTCCTCACGGTCACCTGGTTCAGGCGACAGTAATCGACACACAGTCGCAAGCTCTCGTCCGCCTTCTTGGCGAACAATATCGGGGAAGCCGAGGGTGAAACCCTTGGTTGGATGAATCCCTTGCCCTGCAAGTCCTCCAACTGTACCCGTAGCTCTCGAAGCTCAGCGGGGGCCATCCGATATGCTTGAGTGGATATTGGGGCTGTCCTGGGGTATATGCCAATATAAAAGTCTACCTCTCTGCGAGGAGGTAGTCCTGAAACATCGTTGGGGAAAACGTCCGCATACTGATCCAAAACTGTAGGAAAACCAGGACTCCGCACGTCAACTGCTCCTAGGATGAGGCTAGCCAACTGATGAGTGATGTGCTGTCCTCTCCTCTGTGTGAGTCCATCCTGTGATGAAAAGGATCCCTTCACCCCAGTGAAGGTGAACCTGCTCCCGTTGGTGCGTACACATCGCACCTTGCCCCTAATACAGTCAATCTGAGCATGGACTATAGATAACCAATCCATGCCCAAGATGACGTCGTAAGGCCTCGAAACCACTACAAGAAGATCCCAGCAGAAGTTATCACCTCCTTGAGTAAGGTCACACTACCAGCACCAATGCTTAATCGTCGAGTCTGCTCCTGTAGGAGTCTATAGCCGTAAGGATCGAGCCAACGGCTCCGTCCGAATCTCTGAGCTCCGAACAAGGGCAGCGGTAATGAATGAATGACTCGCTCCTGTGTCTATAAGAACTGCAGCAAGGTTGGAGTATACACAGATAGTACCTCAAATCATCTCGAGAACGCCGTGGTCGTAGGCCTCCGCTGCCTGAAGCTGAGCCTGTCTCTGCCTGCCAGCTCCCTGTGGTCGGGGTGGGCCTCCTAGTGGTGGTGGTGGTAGAGCCTCAAAGCGTAGCCCACCACCTGCTGCTTGGCCAGCTCCTCTGTCTCATCTGCCTGCTCCCTGCGAACCACCCCGGTTGACCCTCTGCCTCTGCCTGGGTGGTCCCTCAACCGTCTGCTGCTTCTCCGCATGGTGGGTCGGGCAGTCACGAGCCATGTGGCCATTCCCACCACATGCGTAGCAATGTCTGCCTATCGTAAGACTGGCTTTGCGCTGTGTTCCCCACACCTCTGAGCCAGTGTCCTGAGGTCATCCGCTTGAGGGTCTGGTCCGCCTGGACCCATGTGTCATCCGTCGACTTCCAGCTGCAGAAGACTCTTCTACGTGCCGCTCTGCGGTAGGTCTCGCTGCTAATGAAGGCTCAACAAGGAAGCTCTCGATGAGAAGGGCTCGCTCCAGTACTCCTGCCTGTGTTGGAATGCTGAGGGAGATCAGCGATGACCTGATCTCATGCCTTAATCACTTCTCAAAGGTCCGGGCCTGGAAGAATGGGTCTCATTCCATGTCTGTCGAATAGCGCGAGATGTCTGTAAATCTCGCCGAGTACTGGGCGACGGTCATCCTGCCCTACCAAAGCTGTAGAAGCTTCTAGATGTGCACCGCATGGAGGGTGGCTGGGACGAACTCCGAGTGGAAGAGGCTCTCAAAGTCCGTCCAGAGGAGTGATGCCTCGTCGTGCACCTGGAGCATCAACCTCCACCATATGCCTGCTGCCGCATGTAGGAGACTCGCTGCAAGGATCACCATGAGGTCTGATGGTGTCCCTACCAAACAGAAAACTCATACAAATGCCTCCATCCAATCCTCTACTGCCTGAGGGTCCATCTCCCCGTGGAACCTAGGCGGTCACTGATGCTGAAACTCATGCAGTGCACCAAGGGGACGTGCACTGTCAGCGGCTAGAGCTGGTAGCATCGGTGGATCGGGGGGTAGAGGTACCGCTGGTGCCTCTGCTGTCAAAGGGCCTTGTACTGAGGCCTCGTCGCTCGGTGGGCTGTCGTCCCGCACAACACTCGGAACCCTAGCAAGCTGCCGTCGTGGGGCCATCCTTAAAAAAAACAAGTGAGCCACTATCAAATAGTATACCTGGTGAGCTGAAACAAAGTAATCACAAATAAAACTTGAATCACACATCCAATCAATGTTTTCGTGTACTAAGTCGGAAATCATAAGTCAGGGTCCTGGTGTATGGATACATCGGCCGGTGCACCAACACTAGACACCCTAGAATCATAGCCACACTCAATACTCTTAACATTATTCCTTCACATAGAAAAAGATCAGAGTCCTGAGTTCTATTGTAGAACCGAACTCCTCTGATACCAATTTGTTAAGACCCTCCCTCGGGGCCCATGCTGTGACTACCCCAAGCCCACCTCCCATAGGCCAGGTGCTGGCGACTAGCACCAAGGCGTAATTCCCGATAAAAAGGGAAGGCATTTCCTTTATAAAGTAAAAAAACACAGAGAGTAAGCAAGAAGAAGTAAACACTAAGTAAAACTGGGTACAATAGTAAGTGCAGAAAAGTAAGTGGGCCAGAATACAGACCCAAACTGAAAGTAAAGTACAACTGAAAAAGGGAGTACGACAACTGAAAAGTAAAGATGCAACGTCGAGTCGTCCACTGGAAGTCCCACCTGAAGGGTGGTACAGATAGCCTCCACAGCTCCTCGGGTCCAGCCGTCCGCTCCGAGTACGTCCCACCTAGTGGTCCACCTCCAGGTACCGACTTGCTCTGCAAGCCTCAACCATGATCAGCGCTGTCCTTAATTTTCAACCAAAAAAATGTAGTGCGGGCATATCCCATGAAGGGGTGAGTATACGCTACTCAGTAGGGACCCCAAGACCCCAGAAGGTCTCCCAGAATCCACAAGGATAAACCACAAAAGAAAAGATACAATCACGAAGTAAAATCCGACACTACTTAGGTATATGCCCATACATATACCTAAGTCCTCAATTCCAGTTCGACTCCAGCATCCGAGCCCAAGTTTGATCACATCCATACAGGATAACACAACACAATCCACATAGGAAATCAAGACAATCATATCGAAGATAATGATTGAAATTCAAGACTCATCTCACATAGGATATACTTCTTCAAATGATGATAGAGATGATTAGATGTAGCCGCTGATTCATCTAAGCCGTCGGACCCACAAAGGACTGATAGGTACTAACCCTCCGCAATGACCCACAAAGGATCAGTGGGTAACTAACCCCCACAATGACCCACAAAGGATCGATAGGTAACTAACCCGCGCAATGACCCACACAGGATCTGACCCAAATAGGATCTGAGTGTGCTGACCCACACAGGACCACTGAGCGCTGACCCACACAGGATCGGACCCACACAGGATCAGACCCACCCAGGATCGTTAGCACTGATCCACTGAGGATCACTGAGTGCTGTAGTCATCACTGTCGAACCCACAGAGGATTCCCGTACTATCTTCATCGTCGTCGCAGTCGCAGCCAGCTCTAGGGTTCCCGCACACAGCAAGCTCATTCGAGAGGATCCGCTCCACGAGCCGAGGGTCTGATACTTCAACTGACATGAAGTCCAGAGTTGAAGTATCCAAAAGTTCTGTATCGTCAATAGGAACTCAACGTCACAGACGGCGCGTCAATCGGATGTTGGGTCTGTGAGTTATTGGCTTTTTCGTCCCAAGGGACCGGTTGGTTTTTAAGTCAAAACCGACCCGAATGTACTCCAATTGCATCCAAACCTCGAGCGGAGTAATCCAAAGGGGTCCGTCTCAATAAGAGTAATCCAAAAAAGTCGACGGTACGTCAATCGGATGTCCGTATCTCAAGTTATAATCGTTTCCGCTCCGAGGGCCCGGTTCGTTTCCTGTACGAACCAACTCGGCCAAACCCAAAGTTCTCCTAAACCTTAATTGTATTATACCGAAACGACCGTCTCAATCCAAGGATCTCATCGCAGCTGACAGTGCATTGATCGGAGGTCCGCAGCCCATGTTATGGGCAAAAGACCGAAAGAGGTCCGGAAATAGGGGGTTCGGGCCTGGTCCGACCCTGCCCGATACCCCCTGGGTTGGCCCAAAACCAGGTCGACCTGATCCAGATCTGGGTCCGGACTGCTTGGGTGCGGCCTGGCGGGCTCGGCCTGGCCAGCGTGGCCAGGCGGCTCGGCCGTAACGGCCGAGCAGATGAGGGGGGGGGGGGGGGGGGGGCGCTCCTTCGACCGGCCGGGGGTTACGACCCCCAGCCCTTCTCGGAAGCCAGCTGGCCTGGATAGCCGGCCGTGCTACTAACGCAGGACCTCGTGGTCCTGGCCTCCTGCTCCGGCGCCGGCGGTCGGTAGCCAACCGCCGCTCCCTGATCCTCCGCGGCCAAAGGCCGCAGCCTTGGTCCGTCCGGGGTGACGCGATGGCACCGCTCCCCTCCGCCGTGGCCCCGCTCTGGCCGCGGTCTCTTCCAGGTTATCCGGCGCGGCGCGACGGCGCCACGGTTTGTTCGACTTCAATGGCGCGGCGTGACGGCACCGTGCTTCTTCTCCCATTCCCATAGTTTCAGCACGGTGCAACGACACCACGCCACCTTTCATGCACCTCAACAAATCAACAATCAAGGGGGGAGGAGGGTCGGCCGTGTTCATGCGGTCCGACCTCCTCTCGTTATTGCGATATTAGGCGGATCAAATAAGACAATAATCAGCGATGAAAGTAATTAGGAACAAAAAGAAATAGATCCCCCTACCTCGATCATTTGTTTAATGAAGGCTCGTCACGGAATTGAACTTTGCCGAAGAAGGCGTCGTGGAAGAAAGTTTTGCACACGTTGACGGAGATCGTCCGAGGAGGAACGATGTCTCCCTTACTTTGACATGGGAAGAAGGAACGAAGGAATGCACATTGGGTCATAAATCTCTAAGGAAGGCGTCTCTCACCGTCGTCCGTCGTCGGAGGTTGGCATTCTTTGCATTCTTCATCGAGGAAGAATAACTTCAAGACTTTGAGCAAAATCTCCCAAGTCCTCACGCACAACGAACCCCGTTATAAATATAAGACTTGTCTTATTTTATTAACACACAAGCCAAACATTTTTGAAATTCAAAATAGAATCAATCAATTAATTGAATTAATTGAAACGTTTTAACCGCCCAATTAAAAGAGGCATTTAATATCTAGTTAAACGCAAGAGTTGACTTCATTTAAAGGGGGTGCAAGTGCATTACTTAATTAAAGGAGGGGGGTTGAAAAAGGTGGGGCTAGTGTGGGACCCACCCCACAAATATTCTACCTAGTGGAGTAGGATATAGTGGGTCCCACTCCAACCACTTATCTTAGGATAAACAACTTTAAATAAAATAAATATTGGTCGCACCATTTTTATTTTATTCCTTTACTTAACAAAAAAAAAATTAATAACCACACCCGAGAAAATGCAACTCCGAAAAAGGTGTTTCTAAGTAATTACCGATGCTGTGATTCCATCGGTGTCCTCAGATCTCGATTCCGAGCACCGGTTCAAAAGTTAGGAAAACCCACTCGTTCGTTCACTGAACGTAACCAAGCTAAACTTCAGAAAATGATTCCGGGCACACCAGACCTCAAAATCAGGTGCTCTCAGAAACTGTGTTCCTGTAAAATCCCAATGAAAATTAAGAAAAAACTTCCCTTTAATTTTACGGGTCTTTACAAGTAGTATTATCCTAGTTTTCTTGTATCCATTTAAATTCATTTATTAATAGATATTGGAGAGTATGCCCAAGACTGTAGGCCCTTTTTAGGACACCATAATAGATTTATTTTTATGTTTCTATTACATTCAACTAGTTTGATTGTATAGGAACAATTATTTGTTTGAACATCAAGGGATGTGATTCTAAGATTTTTGGGTGACTTTTTTGGTTTATTCATCGCTTTAAGTTTTTTTAGGTTTACTTTAAAAGTAGTTATTTTTATATGGTTTGAAAGTCTGTTATATAAAAAAAATATTTGGGTTTTCTTAAGTGTTTTTTAAGAAATGGGGTTTCCATGAGATTGTCTATAAAAAAAAGATTCATGAGATTCTTGGGAAGATGGGGAAATGCTGATTTTTTTTGTATCCTATTATTTAAAGGCACCTTTCCTTGGTTTAAAATCATGGATTAAAATGTTTTACAATCAATATATTTATTTTATAAAATTTATGGTTGTTTGAAAATGTGTATGTGGCATGTTTTTTGGATTTTTTTATAAAGCATGTGAAAAATATTTTGTTCCTTATGTTTATATTATAATTTTATAATATATTTGACTAAGGTATTTACATTGTTTAAATGGGTTTTGACCTACTGAGTATTTTTACGGTCACACTAATCTATCATTATGGCTTTAGGATTTTTTCAATTACTGACTACTCTTGGAGAATTGATTAATTTGGTAGATTAAGGTTAGTTGTTTATTTTATAACATTCAATCTCGGATTTTGATTACATGATTTATAGGAGTTACATTTATTTTTTTTAAATTATTAGTTTTTTCCCTTTAAATAATTTACCATGTCCAGGAAGGTTTTTTACTAATTTTTATGGTTCGAGGTGTAGTGATATTACAGTAGCTGTGGAAAGGCACTATTGGAAATTTTTTAATATGGGATGAAATTTGTGTGGTTTTTTAAGAGTTTATTTTATAAAAATGATATCTATTATTTGTTTATTTCCACTTATTTTATTTTGGAATGGTTATTCAAGCCCGAATTTTAATTTTTTTACTAATATTCATTAAAAATACCCACTGACTTGATCCAGTTCTCGAGTAAAATAGTGATCTTCGAGACTTTTGAGAATTTGTTTTTTTGAAATTGGATTTATTTTTTATTTTTAATTGAATACTTATTTTTTAGAATTAACTAGGAAGACATGAATTAATTTTTAAATTTAAATTTAAATTTATTTTTTGATTCATTTGGGAAGTAACATTATTAAATTTACTAAGTATTAATCTTCAATTATTTCAAACATTTTGGAAATTAAATAGAATCAACAAATTGAATTTTAAATTAAAATGGTGAGATTTTTTTTGTGAAAATAAAAATTCAATTAGAGTGTGAACATTTAATGATGAAAATTTAATAATTTATTTTATAAATTTAATGAATTTGTAATTACTTATTTAAATGGGGAAAAGGTTATTTTAAATTGTTTTGTCATTTTGAATTTAATCTTGTACTAAAAAATGTGTTCCATGTTGGTCACTAAAATTTGAGAAAAGTAATGGATCAAACATGAATTTTCTTTATTGGATCATCTAACCATATAAAAAAAATTAAAAAGTAGTAGATTTTCCACACTAAAAAACAAAGAAAATGCATGTGTGACAACCTCCAAAAATTATTTTTTTAAAAGTCAAATAGTTATGGAGCCTATTGTGGAGTGGCCACATGAAGTGATTTTTGACCCAATATAGATAACATTTTTCCAAAATGATGGATCAAATGAACTTTTGAAGAGTGGATATGGGAGTGATTTTTGGAAAAAGTATTCATCAACCACATGAAAAAAAATTCAATCACAACCATAAAATTTGGAAAATGGATGAACCTGATGCATAATAAAAAGAAGAGATTGTGCCTTGTATATAGAATTAAGCATGAGAAAACAACCAAAATTTGAAAAATTCATAGAGTTTGTGAACACAAAGAAATAAAAGGAACCTCACATATTCTTACGGTTGATAATCTTGATCAACCGTGCCTCCCGATTTCACTAAAAGAGATCTAAAATTGAAACTCACAATGGGGGTGATGCCGAACGAGTCACCAACATTGGACTGTTCATTGTAAATGATCACCACACCATTATACACCACCATGGATGAAAATATATTCCTAGATCTAGAAGAAATATAAAAATATATAATCACATGAAGATGCTGCTAAGGTAAGGACTTGATATCACACCACCAAGCACCTCTACACTGCTCGAAACCACCGAAGAACATAATCACCACCAAACTGAACTTGACCTTGATAAATATATGGTATTTATCTCAAGGAACCATCATGAACTATTGAGTACGAAGATATATTTATAAGGATGATAATTGAAGTCTTTTGAATCTTATGCCTTTTAATATCGATGATTGAATGATGCCACCCTATATGTTTGAGAAAAATTGAATACACATTTTCCATTCTCAGAAAATATCACCATCTGATGCCGCAAACATTAAAAGTCACAATACTATAGAATATTTACATATCACTAAATAAATATTCATGACACTAGAGAATATTATTATTTCACTGAAGAAATAGATTCAATAATGCAGATAATGTCAAGCCTCAACCCAATGATATTTCTATAGAATCCACCCTTTAGAAGATTAAAATTCCACTACTAATTGCCAAAACAAATTAGAAATGAATAAGCTCACTATAGGGATAAAAAATATTGAAACCTGATGATAAATTCAAAAATAATTTGAGTTGAAGATTCCCATGATGAATAAAATTAGAAAATTTAGAAACAGATCCTGAAGAAATGGAATACAACATTAAAGTCCAAACTAAATCCAAGAACATATTTCACACTCTGAGACTACCTGACCCAAGTAGTCCTATATCTGATATTGTGAAAGCCCAATTTTTTTGACGTCCATGCCCATTTCGATTACACTTTTTATTAGAGGCCTTATCCCAACATAGACATCATCTCTTTCCCCTATGAAAAAGAGGGAAACATACCATGATGCTATAGAGAAACAAAACATTTATTTTCAATCCTTCAAGAAGATATAAAAATCATGATCATGGGGGAATAATTTTTCAATAGAAAATATTCATGTACATGATTTGTAAAAATTATCATTGTAGAAAATTTTATGTGGATTCCATATAAAGAAACCAAAGTGGGATTTTAATTTGAGGAATGATTCAAAAATTCTGGGTTTATTGTAAGGGATGATCATGTTAATCACATGGATAGTGATAGAGGATCAAACAATGTAGATAATATCTCTATAAAATAGTAACTATTAACCAAAGGGAAAGATATATCTCTCCCCCATTAGTTATTATCAATTCCGACTCACTGCTAAATTCTTCCTGTTTTCCACTCAATTTATTTCTATAAAAATCTAGTAATGGAACTATAAACCATTAGTGGCTGATCCAAGGAGACTCCCCTACCCCCTTTGTTAAAGTATTCTTTATTTTTACTATTTTGTGTTAATATCTGGATCTCATATAACTATTTATGCAGTTTGAGATTTATTATTTCTTTCATTTTAAATTAATATTATCTGTATTACTGGATCACACACATAGGCCACATATGTATTCTTCTTTTCATGTGATATTGAGAAGTGAATTCATATAATGAAAATTAGATATTTCTTATTAATGGGATAGGGGATATTGGAGGTTTCACTGATTTTTCATTCCTCACATTGAACTAAAAATTCATGGAGAGAGAAATTGAGTTATATCTCACTTGATTAAAGAGAAAAAGGAGAGTGATATTGGAATAATGATTTAACATGGTAGGTAAAGGGATGAATTATGTTAGGAAACTTCTTCTAAATTGATTTTAAAACCAATACAATCCAGTCTTCTATTAATTTTTTCAACAATTGAACCCGAACAATTAAATAAAAACACATCTATATCATTGTCCACTCTAGATACAAACCCAAATCCCATTACTAGTACATTTTATTTGGGATAAAAATTATTTTTATGATCACACAACAAGGAATTGACATCAAAACTGGAGTTATTTCTATATAGTCTAGTATTTTTTAATAAATTTTTTAAATGATTTTAAATGACAATATACATTTTTTATAATGTCATTGGTTTTTATCTTGAGGTTGAGAAAATAATTCTATCTATAATCCATACTCTTAAAATAATATAATAAGAATAAAGAGAGTTTATAAACATTAAATTTACTAACTCTCTTTTATCAATTTATTCTTCCACAAGAGTTTCATTATGTAGTCAAAAAATAAGAGATAATATGGCTCTAGTGAACCTAACATTGAAGTATATTTATGAACTAATTTCAACATCAATAATAGACAATTTGAATTTAATGATCAACAAGACTGTAAACTCAAAACTAGAACGATATTTATTCTACCTAAATTTCATGGATTACTAGGTGAAGGACCCAATAGGAATTTAAGACCATTTAAAGAATTATTTAGTGGTTTCAGAACAAGAGGAGTCACAGAGGCTCAAATTAGCTATAAGTATTCCCCTCATCTCTTAAAGGGGAAGCTAAGGAGTGTCTCTATAATCTGTAACATGGAGATGTTACCTCCTGGGATGAACTATAAAGAGACTTACTCTATAAATTCTTTGATGCTTCAAAGAGTGATTAACTAAGAAATTAGATCTATGTAATCTAACAAGAAAACATATAACCTCTCTATGTTTTTTGGGAAGGGTTCAAGAAATTGACTACCTTCTAACCACACCATCTCAATAAAGAGTATAATTTATTGGTATTATTTAACCAAGGACTAATGAAAAACGATTAGAACCAACAAGAAAATTATTTGGGAGGAGAATTGATTGATAACTCTCCCTTTTAATTTATTGAACTAAATGAGAGAATCTCCAAAAATTTCTAATACTTTAGTATAAAAACTGAAACTAGAGTTGTTCATTGGGTAGAATTTATAACTCAAATTTTTTGAATTTTTTTGAATTTTTTTGAATAACTAAGTTCTATTGTGAGATTGATATCCATGAAGGAAGTACCTGATTCTTCACTCAACCCCCTAAGGTTCTTCCCACTCTACTATTAATAATATGAATATATATATATATATATATTGGATGAATCTATTTAGAATTTATTCAGGTTTTATAATATGATGACTTATATTTTGGTTGTTTTTTCAAGAAATAAGAGTTAAATCTTAAAATGAGGCTATTCTATAATTTGAATAGTTTCATATAACTCACATCATGAATCTAACACATGATTTGTAATACTTAGATATGGTTTCTCTGCAGACCAATGTCCAGACTATGAAACCATTAGAAGTCATGAATCTTCCATATACAAATGGCTTGGGATGTGAATCTTGGACAAAATGTAAAATATTTAAGTGTCACCTGAGATTAAAAATTCAAGACATGAATTCTGGAGGATTCCAAATAAATAAATGATATTAAAGATCCAATTAAACTATGTGAAATGAAATTACATGTCATCAAAGTTTCAAGGAAGAAGTAATTTAAAGTGAACTCACACCATGAAATAATTACATGTAGTGAGTTGATCATGCCTATTTTTATTCTAGAAACTAGATATTGGAATAATTATGGCCTAATTTCTCTATTGTTTTTTACAATTTCTTTTCCCATGCCTTTGAAAATGTAGTTTCTTTCATTTTCTTTTGTACTTTGGTCATCATTTTTTTGTTTCACTTCATCTAAAGGATTTATGTGTGGTTTTTTCTTATTCCAAACCTTAATAATTTCAATAAAAAGTGTCATAATTTTCCATTTCTTAATTCAAAGTAAGTAAGTTGGTTTATTTAAATTTTTTATTGTAAATTACTTTAATCATGAACTACTTATTGAATATTATCATTTTACTTCTATTTTCTCATTCATTTAATACTGTCATTACCATGTTTGGATAAAATTTTTAGGGTTAGGGGTTGAGAGTAATTGTAGTATAAACCTAATTAATTCTTAAATCAACAATTTGGTAACCATTTGTCTATGAATTTAGGTAATAACTCATGTTCATCACATTATTTTATATATCCCTGATCGGGGGACGTGAAAATAGATATACCCTAACCGAATTTGAGTTAAGAAGACTGAGACCAATAACCTATGATACATTCTACCTTTGAAGATAAGATTTATGAACTCAACTTGTTGAAAACCTCTAGACCAAAGTGTAGTTTTCAATCTTGGTAGATCTAATTGGTTTGACCAAAACCAATAGGTCAGATTCACACTGCTTCGCATCCTAAGCCACAGGACTATCCCAAGATGTATTTAGGAATGCCATTTGCATTAGCTCCCTAAAATTGACCCTGATACCTCTTTTATAATCTAATGTTAAAATTAAAAATGCTCAGTTTTTTAAACCCAACCTTTGAGAGTCATTTACGGAATTCACAAGAAAGGTTCAAATTTATAGGTCACATATCATGCCAGCTCTTCCCTATGGGTTCGAACCTGGACATCCACTATCCTAAATTTCTACATATTAGTGCTAGTTGGGTTTTACAAATTTCTAATTTGACCATTCCTTGGTATAATAAACATTTCTATGTGGGCCACTCAAATTTTGGATCTATTTAAAGGGAATAAACTGTTTCTTTGGCATAATGACCATTGGTGAAAACCTTCGATTTCCTCACTCTCCTTCCCCTTATTTTCTTTTTTATAATTTTAATGCATAAATTATATTTTCCATATATTCCCTATCATCTAGTGCATGAACCAGGACCCTTTGACTAGTTCATGGAGCCAAAAAACTTTAGAACCACTATATTTTGATCATAAAATTGAAAGATACCATTATGAATACCATCATTCAAACATGGATGATCAAAACAACCCTAAACCACCCAACATTGAAAATGATAAATATGTACCACCTAGATAATAGGGAGAGAGACCTTTGTTACTGGAGTGCACCATTTTTTACTACATTTTTACATCCATCAGTGGTGTTGCACAATACATTTTATAAAATTATATCAAGGAACACACTTTTGTGATTAAACCTGAAAACATTCAAAATATAGAGAACACGATTAAATTTAGCGGACTTCAGAGCAATGATCCATAAGGTCATATTTAGAGATTCCTAGAAGTTGGTGACAAATTCAGATGGTTATTTGTGGCTTTTGATTCCATCAAGCTTAGGGTTTTCCCCTTCTCTTTATGTGATAGAGCCATGTATTTTATAAAAACTAAAGCTCCTAAGTCCATTATAGCTTGGGATGATTTAGCTAAGAAATTCCTTAAAAAATAATTTATACCCATACTTACTTGGAAAATTTGGAATGAAATCTAAATTCATCTAGTAAGATGTATAACCAGTGTTGGAATATTGGGATAACTTTAAATAACTATCTTGGAAGTGCCCACGTCTTGGACACAATGTGTGTCTATAGGTCTAAAACTTTTACCAGGACCTGGAACTATATATAAAAATAGTATTAGACGCCGTCGTTGATGGAAAACTCATAATAAATATAACATATGCTACTCAATAACATCAGAATGAAATCTCCAAGAAATCTAGTATTTGGTTGAGATATCTAAGAATACCTCAATGTAGTATTCACCAAGTGGATGAGACCACCCTCTTTTCAGCATAAGATTATGATTTGATGAAGAATTAAGAAAATTTATAGATAAATAAAACCCCATCACAACCAACTATACCTATTATAGAAATAGAAGCTTGTTATATGTGTGGAGTCCCACAATTATACTAGTAATATAGATTATTATTGGAAGAAAACCAATGTTAGGATTATAATTATGTTAATTACAATAAAAAAACAACAGTTTCAATAACCACAAGAATACTAGTAGTATTTTTACCCATTAAGACTTGATCAATATTAGAAACTACAAAATAATAGTTATTATCAATAGAGGAGTGGCTAAGAACCACTATAAAATCAAGGACCACCTAGTTACATGCCTTGGAATCCAACTCCATGACATCAACAACCATTACCACAACAACCACCCTGTCACGACCCGTCCTCGGGGCCCGTGTCGTGACTACCCCAAGCCCTCCTTCCATAGGCCAGGGGATGGCGACTAGCACCAAGGCGTAAATTCCCGATAAAAAGGGAAGGCATTGCCTTTGGAAAGTAAACAAACACCACAGAGAAAGCAAGCAGTAGAAGTAAACACTAAGTAAAAACCGAGTACAACAGTAAGTGCGGAAAAGTAAGTGGGCCAGTATACAAACCCAAACTAAAAGTAAAGTACAACTGGAAAGGGGAAAACAAAAACTGAAAAGTAAAGCCGCAACACCGAGCTGTCCGCTGGAAATCCCACCTGAAGGGTGGGTACAGATAGCTCCACTACTCCTCGGGTCCCGCCGTCCGCTCCGTGTACGTCCTGCCCAGTGGTCCACCTCCAGGTACCGTCTTGCTCTGAAAGCCTCAACCACGATCAACACTGTCTGTCGTTTTCAACCAACCCAACATAGTGCGTGCATAGCCCGTGCAGGGGTGAGTATAAGCTACTCAGTAGGGACCCTGAGACGACCAAAGGTCTCCCAGAATCCACAAAGGATAATCCACAAAGGAAATATACAATCACGAAGTAACATCCGACACTTCTTAGGTATATGCCCATACATATACCTAAGTCAGCAATTCTCGTTCGGCTCCAACATCTGAACCCAAGTACAACCCAGTCCACACAGGAAAGAAAAACGTAAATCCACACAGGATAGCACAACACAATCCACATAGGAAAGTAAAATAGGATTCAGATCACACAGGTATACTTCTTCGAATGACGATAGAGATAATCACTGATCCATCTAAGTTGTCGAACCCACAAAGGATCGATAGGTACTAACCCCCGCAATGACCCACAAATGATCGATAGGAAACTAACCCCCGCAATGACTCACACAGGATCGGACCCACACAGGATATATAAGCGCTGGCTCACACAGAACCGCTGAGCACTGACCCACACAGGATCAGACTCACACAGGATCGGTAGCACCGATCCACATAGGATCGCTGAGTACTGAAGTCATCTCCATCGAATCCACTGAGGATCTCTGTACAGTCGTCGTCGTCACAGTAGCAGTGGCAGCCAGCTATAGGGTTCCCGCACACAGCAAGATTGTTCTGGAGGGTCCTCTCCACAAGCTGAGAGGCTGATACATCAACTGACACATAGTCCAGAGTTGATGTATCCAAAAGTTCCATATCACCAACAAGAACTCAACGTCGCAGACGGCGCGTCAATCAGATGCCCGGTCTAAGAGTTATTGGCTTTTTCGTCCCAGGGGCCCTGTTGGTTTTTAAGGAAAAAAAACCCGACCATACTCCACCTACGTCCAAACCTCGGGCAGAGTAAGCCAAAATATCTGTCTCACATAGAGGAATTCAACATAGTCGACGACACGTCAATCGGACGTCCGAAGCTCAAGATATGAGAGTTTCCGCTCTGAGGGCCCGGTTGGTTTCGTGTACGAACCAACTCGGCCGAACCCAAAGTAATCCTAAATCTTGACTACGATATACCGAAGAAACCGTCTCGATCTAAGGATCACATCGAAACTGGAGGTGCATCGATCGGAGGCCTGTAGCACATGTTATGGGCGTCCGACCGGAAAAGGTTCGGTATTAAGGGGTTCGGGCCCGGTCCGACCCGGCTCGATACCCCGCCTGGGTCGACCCGAACCGGGTCGACCCCAACCGGGTCCAGGTCCAGCCCGCTTGGGCGTGGCGCGGCTCGGCCGGCGCGGCCCGGCCTGGCAGACCGGCCAGGCAGTCGGCGCGCCCAGCGCGCTGGCCAGGCACTCGGCCAAACGGCCGAGCCATTTGGCGTGGGGGGGGGGGCTGCCCCCCTGGTTGTAACCGCAGCTCCCCTTTAATGGGGTCCATTTTGCTGGCCAGTCGGGGGAAATAATTCCCCCGGTTTCCCTTTGTCCGGCCGGCCCGCACCGGCCGGCTGGTTCTGCCAACAAGGACCAGCGACGACCGGTCCTTCCTCCTTCGCCGACACCGGCAGCCCGGAACCGGCTGCCGGTCACCCTGCTCCATCGCGGCCCGGAACCGGCCACGACCTGGTTCATCTGGCGCGGTGCGACGACACCGCGCCCCTCCACCGCGACCCCGCTCCGGTCGCGGTGTCTTCTGTTTTCTTCAACGCGGCGCGACGGCGTCAGGTCCTTGTTCAACTTCATAGCGCGGTGCGACGGCGCCGTACATTACTTGTCGTACGATCCTGCGTGGTGTGACGGCACCACGCCATTCCATCCCAAACATATTAGAAACAATATTCAAATTGGAGGAGGGTCAGCCGTGCTTGTGCGGTCCGGCCCCCTCTCCTTAATCGATAGCAACTGGTCGTAAATTCATGAAGGATGACAAAGTAGAATTCATGAATGAAAAATAATTAAATAATCCCCTACCTTGATAAAAGAGATGAAGAACGTCGGTGTCGCAAAGAGAGGATTCGAAGACATTGACGGAGATTTCGTTGCGGAAAACCATCGTGAAAAGATACATCGCAGATGAAAAACGTCGTCGAAGAAGACATCGCGTCGTGGGTCGGTGTCGTGGAAGACGGTCTCCGAGGGCTCGACGCTCCATGTCGGAGATCATTCGTTCTTCCCGTTCTTCGTCAAGATAATGAAGAACTCAAGACTTCCGTATATTTTTCTCCAAAGGATCTCAAACAACTAAACACAAACCCAATAAAATAAGTTCTGAACTTATTTTATTAACACATCAAGGATTTTGAAATTCAAGTGTTTGAATTCCACATTAACTCACCTCATTAATTCCATAAGTTAATAAACTGAAGTTAACAAAATTAATGGGAGTTGAGGAGGTTAGAGGATATGAAGGGTTGGGGTTCGTTTGGGCCCCACCACCCTCATAACCTCCCAAGGGAGGTTGGGTAGTTACCCAACTTCCATCCAAAGGATTAAACACTATGAGTAAAAATAAAAACTGTTGCTAAATTTTTATTTTTAACTTCCACAATTTTTATCAACTTCTCTCGTGTAAACGCAACTCCAGATTAAGCATTCCTAAGCAATTACCGGTGCTATGGTTCCATCGGTGCCCTCAGAATTTGATTCTGAGCACTGGTTCCAAATATAGGAATTTCCGCTCGTTTGTTCACTGAATGTACCCAAGATAATCTTTGGATAGAAATTCCGGGCACACCGGGCCTCAGAATCAAGTGCCGTCAGAAACTGCGTTCTTGTAAAATCCTAAAGAAAATTAAGAAAAAATTTTCCTTGAATTTTACGGGTCTTTACATTACTCCCACCTCAGGGCTTTACGTCCCTGTAAAGATACATCATAAGCTAGGGAAACAAATGTGGGTACTGAGCACACATCTAAGCCTCCCGCTCCCAAGTGCTCCCCTAGAGGTTGCCGTGCTGCCATCTGATGCGCACTAGAGGAATCGACCGTCCACGCAGGACCCGCTCCTATCGATCCTCGATCTCCACTTGAACCTCCGCAAAATCCGCCCCATCATCAACGTCAAGCTCCCCATGGTCAATGATATGCGTCAGGTCATTCACGTATCTCCTCAGCTGAGATACGTGAAAGACGTCGTGCACCCGGTGCAACTGAGGTGGTAGAGCTAGGCGATAATCCACCTCGCCAATCCTACTGAGGAACTAGAACGGTCCGATGAAGCGTGGAGACAACTTTCCACCTTAGCCAAATCTCCTTAATCCACGTTGAGGCGAGACACGCAAAAAGACGTGGTCGCCATCCTCGAACTCTAGTGGCCTCCGCCTCCTGTTAGCATAAGACTTATACCGGCTCTGAGCTATCCTCATATGCTCCCGGATGACCTGGACCTTCTCTGTCGTGGCTTGAACCATCTCCGGTCCCACAAGTGCTGACTCCCCAGGGTCTATCCAGCACAAAGGAGATCTGCAAGGTTGTTTGTACAATGGCTCGTATGGTGCCATTCCAATGTTGGAGTGGTAGCTGTTGTTGTACGCGAACTCCACCAAGGGTAGGTGGTCCTCCCAGCTGTGACCAAAGTCAAGGACGCATGCGTGGAGCATGTCCTAGAGATTCTGAATGGTCCTCTCCATATGACCATCCGTCTGAGGGTGAAAGGCTGTGCTCAGATGTTGCTGTGTCCCGAACACCTCCTCCAACCCTTCCATAGCCGGGAAGTAAAGCGAGAATCTCTATCGGAGACGATAGATGATGGCACAACATGAAGCCGCAAAATCTCTTGAACGTAAAGACGTCCAAAGCTCTCCACTGATCCCTGCTCTCTAATGGGTAAGAAGTGTGCCAACTTGGTGAGTCAATCGACAATCACCCAAATGGAGTCGTGACCTCTGGATGTGCATGGAAGTCCAGTCACGAAGTCCATAGATATCCCATCTCACTTCCACTCCGGGACCTCCAAGGGCTGTACCAAGCCTGCTGGTACCTGGTGCTCAGCCTTCACCTGCTTGAAGGTGAGGCATCGAGAAACGAACTCTGCCACAACCTTCTTCATGCCCTACCACCAGTGCTGTCGTCTAAGATCCCGGTACATCTTCACCACTCCAGGATGTACTGCCAAAGGAGAAGTGTAAAACTCTCTCAGTACCTCCTCCCATAAAGAAACTGGTACCAAGGTACGTCCTCTGAAAAAGACGCCATGCTTTACTCCAATGGAGAAACCATCAGGTGTCTGTCCTGAGGATATCTGTGCATGCTGCGTCTCGTAGTCAGTGTCCCCACACTGTGCCTCTATGACCCGCTGAAGTAGTGGAGGAGTGACTGTGAGAGACTGAAGGAAGGCTGCTCCATCTCTATCCACGAAGGATATCTGCAAAGAGGATAGCTGCTCTATCGCCTCCTCAAGTAGCTGAATGCCCGTCCTCCTGCTGAGGGCATCGATTACCACGTTCCCCTTCCCAGGAGTATAGACTATCTCAAAGTCATAGTCCTAGAGGAACTCGAGCCATCGCCGCTATCTCAGATTCAGATCCTTCTGAGAGAAGATGTATCTGAGACTCTGATGGTCAGAAAATACTGTAAAGCGCCCGCCCATTAGGTAGTGTCGCCATGTCTTCAGAGCGAAGACCACTACTGCTAACTCCAGGTCATGGGTAGCATAGTTCTTCTCATGCGGCCTCAACTAACATGATCCATAGGTGATCACGGCCCGCCACTGCATCAGGACACATCCGAGTCTAGTCCCTGATGCATCGCAGCAGACTACGTACCCTACTCCCTCCTCAGGCAACCTCAAGATAGGTGCGCTGGCCAATCTCTGTCTCAACTCCTGGAAGCTCTACTGACAACTGTCTGACCACAAAAAGGGTTTCCCCTTCTTCGTCAAAGCTAAGAGTAGTGACACAACTTTGGAGAAGTATGGAACAAATATCCGGTAGTATCCATCTAGTCCCAAGAAACTCCGCACCTCCGTCACGCTCCTGGGTGGCTCCCAAGCTAGCACTGCCTCGATCTTCGCAGGATCCACTGCAACTCCCACCTCAGAGATGATGTGTCCCAAGAAGTGGACCTCACGTATCCAGAACTGACACTTCAAGAGCTTACCATAAAGCTGGTGCTCTCGGAGTGTGTCTAGTACAACCCACCAGTGGTAGGTGTGCTCCTCCTCAGTCGTCGAGTAAATAAAAATGTCGTCGATGAAGACCACGACAAATCGATCGAGGTATGGATGAAAGATCCTGTTCATGAGGGCAATGAACACTGCCAGAGAATTGGTCATGCCGAGGGGCATAACCAAGAACTCATAGTGGCCAAACCGACACCTGAAGGCCGTCTTCTGCACGTCCTCATCTCGAACTCTGAGCTGATGATAGCCTGAACTGAGGTCTATCTTCGAGAACCACAATGCTCCCTTGAGCTGATCAAAGAGGTCATCAATCCACGGTAGAGGATACTTGTTCCTCACTGTCACCTGGTTCAAGCGACGATAGTCAACACAAAGTCGGAAGCTCCCGTCCTCCTTCTTGGCGAACAAAATCGGGGAAGCCCAGGGTGAAACACTAGGTCGGATGAACCCCTTGCCCTGGAAGTCCTCCAACTGTACTCGTAGCTCTCGAAGCTCAGCGGGGGCCATACGATATGCTGGAGTCGATATCGGGGCTGTCTCGGGATATAGGTCGATATAAAAGTATACCTCTCTACGAGGAGGTATCCCTGGAACATCGTCGGGAAAGACGTCCACATAATGATCCACCACTGCAAGAAAACTAGGACTCTGCACGTCAACAACTCCTAGGATGAGACTAGCTAACTGATGAGTGATGGGCTGTCCTCTCCTCTACAAGAGTCCATCCTATGCTGCAAAGGCTCCCTTCTCACCAATGAAGGTGAACCTACTCCCGTCGGTGCGTACACATCGCACCTTGCGCCTAATACAGTCGATCTGGGCATGAACCGTAGTTAACCATTCCATGCCCAAGATGACGTCGTAAGGCCTCGACGCCGCTACAAGAAGATCCCATTCGAAGCTCTTGCCTCCTAGAGTAAGCTCACACTGTCGGCACTAGTGCGTAATCGTCGAGTCTGCTCCCGTAGGAGTCTCTAACCGTAAGGATCGAGCCAACGGATCTGTCAGAATCTTCGAGCTCCGAACAAGGGTAGCGACTATGAAAGTGTGAATTGCTCCTGTGTCTATAAGAACTGCATCAAGGGTGTAATAGACACATATAGTACCTCGAATCATCTCGGGCGTGCCATGGTCGTAGGCCTTTGCTTCCTGGAGCTGTGCCTGTCTCTGCCCGCCAGCTCCCTGTGGTCGGGGTGGACCTCCTGGTGGTGGTGGTGGTAGAGCCTCAAAGCGTCGCCCACCACCTGTTGCTCGGCCAGCTCCTCTACCTCATCCACCTGCTCCCTGCGGACCGCCACGGTCGACCCTCTGCCTCTGCCTCGGTGGTCCCTCAACTGTATGATACCTCTCGGCACGGCGGGTCAGGCAATCACGAGCCATGAGGCCCTGCCCGCCGCATGAGTAGCACTGCCTGCCTCTCAAAAGACTGGCTCCGCGCTGTGTTCCCCACACTGATGAGACAGTGTCCTGAGGTCGTCTGCCTGGGGGTCCGGTCTGCCTGATATCATGTGTCATCCATCAACTTCCTGCTGCCAAAGACTCTGCTACATGCCGCCCTACGGTGGGTCTCGGCGCTGGTGTAGACTCAGTAAGGAAGCTCTCGATCAAAAGGGCTCTCTCCAGTACTCCTGTCTAAGTCGGAATGCTGAGGGAGATCAGCGATGCCCTGATCTCGTGTCTCAATCCCTGCTCAGAGGTCTGGGCCCGAAAGAATGGGTCCCATACCATGTATTTAGAGTAGCACGAGAGATCTGTAAATCTCGCCGAGTACTGGGCGACTGGCAAGCTGCCCTGCCGCAGCTGAAGAAGCTCCTGGATGCGCACCGTGCAGAGGGTGGCCGGGACGAACTCTGAGCGGAAGAGGCTCTCAAAGTATGTCCAGAGTAGAGATGCCTCATCGTGCACCTGGAGCATCAAGATCCACTATCGGTTTGCTGCTGCATGGAGTAGGCTCGCTGCGAGGATCACCATGAGGTCTACTGGTGTCCTCACTAGCCTGAAAACTCGTACCACTGCCTCCAGCCAGTCCTTGGCTGCCTGGGGGTCTGTCTCCCCATGGAACCTGGGCGGTTGCTGGCGCTGAAACTCATGCAGTGCACTAAGGCGACCTGCATCGTCAGTGGCTGGGGATGGAAGCATCGGTGGCTCGGCGGGTAGATCTACCGCCGGTGACACTGCTGACAAAGGGCCCTGCACCGAGGCCTCGTCGCTCGGTGGGCTGTCGTCACACTCAACTCTCGGAACCATAACTAGCTTCCGTCATGGGGCCATCCTAAAAAGGGAACAGGTGCGCCACGGTCAGAACAGTATACCTGGTGAGCTGATATAAAGTAATCAAAAAGAAAACATGAAACACACATGCAATCAATGATTTCGTGCATTAAGTCGGAAATCAGAAGTTAGGGTCCTGGTGTACGGATACGTCGGCCGCCGCACCAACACTGGACTCCCTGGACTGATAACCACACCCAATACGCTAAACACTATTGCTTCACATAGAAAAATATCAGAGTCCCAAGTTTTGCAGTAGAACCGAACTCCTCTGATAACAATTTGTCACGACCCATCCTCGGGGCCCGTGTCGTGACTACCCCAAGCCCACCTTCTATAGGCCAGGGGCTGGCGACTAGCACCAAGGCGTAAATTCCCGATAAAAAGGGAAGACATTTCCTTTGGAAAGTAAACAAACCCCACAAAGAAAGCAAGTAGTATAAGTAAACACTAAGTAAAAACTGAGTACAACCATAAGTGAGGAAAAGTAAGTGGGCCAGTATACAAACCCGAACTGAAAGTAAAGTAAAACTGGAAAGGGGAAAACAACAACTGAAAATAAATCCGCAACGCCGAGCTGTCCACTGGAAATCCCACCTGAAGGGTGGGTACAGATAGCTCCACTACTCCTCGGGTCCCGCCGTCCGCTCCATGTACGTCCCGCCCAGTGGTCCACCTCCAGGTACCGTCCTACTCTGCAAGCCTCAACCACGATCAACGCTGTCCATCGTCTGCAACCAACACAACGTAGTGCAGGCATAGCCCATGCAGGGGTGAGTATAAGCTACTCAGTAGGGACCCCGAGATGCCCAAAGGACTCCCACAATCCACAAAGGATAATCCACAAAAGGAAAGATACAATCACGAAGTAACATCCGACACTGCTTAGGTATATGCCCATACATATACCTAAGCATCAATTCTCGTTCGGATCCAACATCCGAACCCAAGTACAACCCAGTCCACACAGGAAAGAAAAACGTAAATCCACACAGGATAGCACAACACAATCCAAATAGGAAAGTAAAATAGGATTCAGCTCACACAGGTATGCTTCTTCGAATGACGATAGAGATGACCACTGATCCCTCTAATTCATCGGACCCACAAAGGATCGATAGGTACTAACCCCCGCAATGACCCACAAAGGATCGATAGGAAACCAACCCCCACAATGACCCACACAGGATTGGTCCCACACAGGATCAGTAGCACTGATCCACATAGGATCACTGAGTGCTGAAGTTGTCGTCGTCGAATCCACTGAGGATCTCTGTACAATCATCGTCGTCACAGTAGCAGTCGGAGCCAACTCTAGGGTTCCCGCACACAGCAAGCTCATTCGGGGGGGGGGGGGGGGTCCCCTCCACAAGATGAGAGGCTGATACAACAACTGACACATAGTCCAGAGTTTATGTATCCAAAAGTTCCGTATCGCCAACAGGAACTCGACGTCGCAGACGGAGCGTCAATCGGACGCCCGGTCTAAGAGTTATTGGCTTTTTCGTCCCTGGGGCCCGATTGGTTTTTAAGGAAAAACCAACATGAACGTACTCCACCTGCGTCCAATCCTTGGGCGGAGTAAGCCAAAAGATCTGTCTCACTTAGAGGAATTCAACACAGTCGACGACACGTCAATCGGACGTCCGAAGCTCAAGATATGAGCGTTTCCGCTCTGAGGGCCCGGTTCGTTTCGTGTACGAACGAACTCGGCCGAACCCAAAGTAATCATAAACCTTGAGTTCGATATACCAAAATGACCGTCTCGATCCAAGTATCGCATCTCAACTGACAGTGCGTCGACCGGAGGCCCGTAGCATAAGTTATGGGCGTCCGACCGGAAACGGTTCGGTATTAAGGGGTTCGGGCCCAGTTCGACCCGGCCCGATACCCCCCCTAGTTCGACCCGAACCAGGTCCGGGTCTGGCCCACATGGGTGCGGTCCGGCCCGGACTGGGCACGGCCCAGCCTGGCAGACCGGCTAGGCAGATGGCCCGGCCTGGGCACAGCGCGCCCATCACGCTGGCCAGGTGCTCGGCCAAACGGCCGAGCCGTTTGGCGTGGGGGGGGGGGGGGGCTACCCCCCTGGTTGTAACCGTGCCCCCCTTTAATGGGGGCCATTTTGCTGGCCGGCTGGGGGAATTAATTCCCCCGGTTTCCCTTTGTCCGGCCGGCCCGCACCGGCCGGCCGGTTCTGCCAACAAGGACCGGTGACAGCTGGTCCTTCCTCCTTCGCCGACACCAGCGGCCCTGAACCGGCCGCCGGTCACCCTGCTCCGTCGCGGCCCGGAACCGGCCATGACCTGGTTCGTCCGGTGCGGTGTGACGACACCGCGCCCCTCCTCCATGGCCCTACTCTGGCCGCGGTGTCTACGGTTTTCTTCGACGTGGCGCGACAGCGTCGCATCCTTGTTCAACTTCACGGCGCGGCGCGACGGCGCCGCGCATTACTTGCCGTACGATCCCGCGTGGTGCGACGACACCAGGCCATTCCACCCCAACCATATTAGAAACAACATTCAAATTAGAGGAGGTTCGGCCATGTTTGTGCGGTCCGGCCCCCTCTCGTTAATCGATAGCAACTGGTCGTAAATTCATGAAGGACAAAAAAGTAGAATTCCCGAACGAAAAATAATTAAGTAAACCCCTACCTTGATAAAAGAGATGACTAACGTCGGTGTCGCGAAGCAAGGATTCGAAGACGTTGACGGATATTTCTTCGCGGAAATCCGTCGCGAAAAGAGACGTCGTGGAAGAAAAACGGCGTGGAAGAAGACGTCGCTTCGCGTGTCGGTCTTGTGGAAGATGGTTTCCGAGGGCTCGACACTCCATGTCGGAGACCATTCGTTCTTCGTATTCTTCATCAAGAGAATGAAGAACTCAAGACTTCCTTAGGTTTTTCTCCAAAGTCTCTCAAACAACTAAACACCAACCCAATAAAATAAGTTCTTAACTTATTTTATTAACACATCATGGCTTTTGAAATTCAAGTGTTTGAATTCCACATTAACTCACCTCATTAATTCCATAAGTTAATAAACTTAAGTTAACAAAATTAATGTGAGTTTAGGAGGATAGAGGATATGAAGGTGTAGAGTTCGTGTGGGCCCCACCACCCTCATAACCTCCCAAGGGAGGTTGGGTAGTTAACCAACTTCCATCCAAAGGATTAAACACTTAGAGTAAAAATAAACATTTTTGCTAAATTTTTATTTTTAACTTCCACAATTTTTATCAACTTCTCTCATGTAAATGCAACTATAGATTAAGCGTTCCTAAGCAATTACTGGCATTGTGGTTCCATCGGTGCCCTCAAAATTCGATTCCGAGCACCGGTTCAAAAGATAGGAATTCCCGCTCATTTGTTCATAGAACGTACCCGAGATAAACTTTGGATAGAAATTCTAGGCACACCAGGCCTCGGAATCAAGTGCCGTCAGAAATTGTATTCTTGTAAAATCCCAAAGAAAATTAAGAAAAAATTTTCCTTGAATTTTATGGGTCTTTACACACCCCCCCAGATCTCAACAATTCCCACATCCTCATCAAAAATAATTTGAACAATATCCACCAAGGAATGTATAAAAGCCCCATATTAATAATTATAACTTGAGAATATTATTATTGTGTTTTTTCAAAAAAAAAAGGAATGGTTAATTATGACTCAAGATATGGAGAAAAAAAATTAAAGGTTTTATCTCTGCATCCTCAAGAACCATGTAAGGAAGATCTCTAATAACCTTTTAGATCAATTACCTGGTAATCTACTCAGTAATATTGAGACATGCCTTAGAGATGAGGCTAAGGATATAGTTCTTCATAGTGGAGAAGATTTGAATTTTAATTATTCATACATAGATGAGGAAAAAAATATAGAAGAACCTAAATCACATATTATGATCATCAGAAAAGATAACAATGAGATAACATACAAAGTAGAAGAACAATAAAATTTGAAATCTAAGAAAAATAAAAAAGATCTCTTATAAGAGAAACTTACAAAATAATAATTCTACTTCGAATAAACACAGAAAATACCCCCTTTACATTACTAGAAACAAAAAGACAAGGAAAAATAGATGGGTAATGAAAGAAACTTTTGGAGATGTTCCTGAAACTACACATCAATATCCCATTTGCAGAATCCATCGATCAAATGCATACTTACAAAAAATTATTAAAGAATATTCCCTACACTAAAAGAAAAATGGAGGATCTTGGAGTCATATCATTGAATGAAAAATCATATGCAGTTGTTCAGTGGAATCTATAACAAAAAATGAGATAACCCATTAATTTCTTGATTCCATCCAAAATAGCTATTTGAAATTTAATAAAATCCTTATGCGATCTCATTACAAGTATAAATATCATACCAATGAGTGTCTTTTAAAAATTTGGGCATGAAGAAATTAAATCAACCTGAGTGGCACTTCAATTGGATAAATGATTATTTAAGTATACTCGAGGACTTCTCGAGTACTTCTTGAGGACATCTTAGTTAATGTTGGTAAATTCATCATTCTAATTTATTTCCTTATCCTAGATATATAGGATGAAGAAGATATTCCCATAATTTTAGAGAGACCATTTCTCACCACTAGAAAGGAATTGATCAATGCGAATCAAGGAAAAACTTTTCTTCATAGTTGTACAAGAATAAGTAGTGTTCGTTTTAATGAAAGCTTCCATGAAAAGTGGTATCTTGTTTGATGGTAAATCCATTTTTATAATTAATGAAAATGAAGATTTCATGGATATTGAGGATGATAAAGAGAAAAGTTGTCCTCATAAATATGAGTGTGATGAATATGAGGAGGTGAATTATATTGAACCTTTGATGAGAGAAACCATTCTACATTTCATACCCTCAATCATCAAGCCACTAAATTTAGAGTTAAATACCCTTCTGAGCACATAGAAGTAATCATTCCTAGAAACTCAATATTCACTACCAGTTACCATAATCAAATAATTGAATCATTTTTATGAAGAGAAACTGATTGAAGTTCAAAAAGGCCTAAAAATTTAATATCCTAAGGTATGGATGATATCAAAGGGATCATCCCCATGAAAGTTAACCACACGTTTCTACTGGGAGAAGGTGATAAAATAAAACATCAACTCCTTGGGTGAGTCACCCCACTAGTTAAAAAAGATATTAAGAAGGATATGAGGATACTTCTCAATGCTGGAATAATATTTTCCATCTCTAACAGCGAGTGGGTGAGCCCGTTGAAAGTTGTTCCAAAGAAAATTATCTTGAAGGTGATTAAAAACAATGAAAATGATTTAATCCCAATTCAATCCATCATGAGATAGAGAGAATTTGTCAACTATATAAATATCATGTCATATACCACTTCTTTCAAAGATACTGTAATGAGGGGAGAGAGATAATGACCCATCGATTCTCACCTTCAGTAGGCCTGGGGTTGGAGACTATCATCGAAGGTATAAAAATATCATGAAATGGGAGACATTACCCTCTTTACTAATATTATATCGAGAGATAAAATGAATCATCCAAAAGAAACACCATTACATAATATAAAAATAAACCAAAAACATCCCACAATGTATGTACAAATGAAAAATGAAAAGATAAAAGTCTCCAAAAGTACATACCAAAAAAATGATTAATCAGTGACACAATAACTTCCTAAAAAGATACAAGTTTTTAATGTCCATCATGATCCAAATAATCTCCTTGGAAGCCTCAAATTCAATTTATATATGTAAGGTGATAATATAAGTATAATCAGTAGGAAAACCCAAGTCTCTCATACTAATGTGAAAGAAGCATACTAATGCACCTGTGAGTAAACCAAAGAACCAAAGACACATAAATAGGTCTACAATCCAACCCAAACTCACTAAAGAACACTAAATAAATAATGCATGCTAAGTATAATAACATAATAAGAAGAATATCAATAAAGGGTTCCCATAATGATTTCTCATTGATTTTATTCTCTACCATCCCAACGCCATAAGCCATGGAGCTCCCATATCTTATGTATAGTATGTACCACCACCCCAAAACATAGTCACATCACACCATTCCCATAGAAAAAATGGTCCACCACCCCAAAACATGATCACATCGCATCTCAACTCTAGAAACTTGGGCCATCACATCACAACCAAAACCAGAGTAGTAGGGTATGATGAATTTGAATGACATTAACCTTGTTACCTCCTCCAACCATTCAAAAACACCACAATAAGACACCCCACAACATGTACATGTCATATATTTATTGAAAAACCTATTCCACTACCTAAAAACATGGTCACATCACATCTTATCCAAATACAACTGAGCTACCACTTAGTGCACTAAAAGACCTTTGACTATCACAGCCTGTGCATATCAACTCGCCTGGAAGATAGAGTGGTAAAGAGTGGGTATCAATCTATCCATCCACATTCATTCCATTGTTTACAAAAAACCTCAATTAACCACATAGCCCATAATTTATTTTTTCGTTAGCCAATTCCAACATATTAACCAAACCAAACCCCATCCATTTCAATCATTATTAAATAATTATTCCAACACTACTTTGGATTATAGAACAACATAACCACAAATAAAAAGTAGCACATCATCCCCATCATACCATCATCTTAACACCCCAAAACAACGGTCACATAGGCCATCACATCATCGCCCCAAAATCACGACTGAACAAACCACCACCTTGCCACCCTAAAAGTATGACCAAACAAACCATCACCCAAAAACCCCAAAATTACAACCAAAGAATCCATAACCTCACCCGCAAAAGTACAAAAACAATTCCACACATCACCCCACACAACATTGAAACATCACATCACTTCCCCATAACATGACCACACATCAAAACACATCATAGATCATTTTATAGATTTAACAAAGGGTATTTTATCACATTTCAATTTATTTGAGGGGTGTTATCACACAATCCATAAATCAAGGGGAAAACATTTTATTAACCAAATATAAGTGGTTATAAAATTTCCATTTTAGGGTGATGTATCAATAAAAATGGTTCCCACAACTAAATCCAAATAAGTGAAAAAAAGTTCCCAACAACCACAATTTTCTGAGGGGCATTTTGCCAGTACAATCACAATATCATAATAATATCAAAGATGAAAAAACATGGGAATTATTTCCCTTCCCCATAAATTTCAATTAGATAATTATTTATCTTTAATTAGGACACAACCAACAATCAAACATAGATATGAAAGAGTAAACCTATCTCTCATGATACAAAAAAGTGAGAAATGAGGGATTACCTACCCAAAAGAAGTTTTCCAACTCTCTACACACCACAGGGTAAATAAGAACCATTTTAAACCAAAACTGCATCCAAAACCAAGGATCAACCTTCACAACATTAAGGGTTATCAAAAAAATAGACAAAATTACAACCCAAATCAAAACTACACCAATATATTAGATCCCTGGTAAAATAATAGAAAAAAATAACCAAGAAGAAGATAAGGGATTATGATCAGCTACCAAAGGGAATCCATAGGAACCAATAGATCAAGGCAAGGGAAAGAGGGATGGAAGATAGTTCAAAATATCATAAGGATCATCCAAAAAGGATAGAGAGGGTTTAATTTAAATAAATAAATATCATCTAAACAATTTGGTTTAAAACCTGGAATTACAACACTTTTACCTCATGTAACACCTCTATGACATGAAATCCATGGGTTTTATAAAAATTAACAATTCCGCTAAAATTCATATAATATTAGCCTTTATTTTATTAAATTTCATGAATTAATCTCAAGATTTGAATATATTTAATGGGTTTCCACTTATCCGCATACAAGCCATGAAACCGGTTGGAGACACAATCCATGAACCACTAATTTACATTGGGTACCCCTTTCATGATTTTAATTTTCCACTACAGCTCTGTTTCACCTCCAACCACCACATAACCTCCTCAATCATCCTATATAAAACCTAAAACACCAAAAAATAAAAAATTAATGGTATGGGAAGCCATAAGATATTACATTAGATACCTCTCAAATGATTCTCACCCTTAAGAAAACAAAACTAGGACCATAAACAATGGTGTTTGAACAACCACCTCGTAAGATGCATCTCAAGGATCTCATTACCCCCAACGCTACCATATACCAAAAATTCCTACTAGAATAACGAAAAAACACACTACAATACCACAAGACACCTCCTTTCACACAACCACACTATCAAAAAACCAATGGAGAACCATATCAACCTCCACACAACCAAAACTAATAACCACCAACACAAAAAAACTACACCACCCCAAAAACATGAATTAGAGAATTATATCTTCCATGTTAAGATAATATCTTCTCTAGGTGATATTGAATCACCAAAAAGGGTTTAATTAAATCATATTATAATTCATCTAGATTATGAATCAGGTCCCTCCATTTTCATATGTCTTAACTTTATCACACATCATAAATCAAGAAAATAGAAAATCTCACAACATAATAGGATCCAAACATCACATCAAAAGAAAAAAAGAGTAAGGAAAAATTTAAAATAGCTCTGGGTATTGGGAAAAAATATATGTCTATAAATCCCAAGTACTCTCCACTAGGAAACAATGTCTCCAGAACACAAAAACTAAGGGAATGGTCTATCTATGTTGTGACTTCTCTTAGTGATCTTGGATCTCTACTGAACACTCAACTAATTTCATATCAACCTCAATATCTAACTCTCCCTAGTTAATGAAATGGATGTCGTTGTGATGATATAGAAAAATTTAAGAGGTGTGGAATATTTCATGGATTCTATCCTGCCACGATGGAAATTCATACTGATTTTCCACCTCACTAACTCACCCTAGCACCTAAATCCCCCCAAAAATATGGGAGAAATATTACTCTCCTTGAAAAACCTCTACTTACCATGTTGAGGAAAAACTATCAAGAACATATGGTTTCTAAACTATAACTCCAAGGTTCCCCTATTGTGATCGACATAATACTTCCTCCATTATTTCAATTCTTTGATCCTCGCTTGAACAAGGCGAATCTTCTCTATTGTGATCTTTACCACATAGATACCATGAACTATTGAATTCCTAAAATCCATCCAACACAACAGAGAATAAAATGGACTCCTGTAAAAGGCCTCAAATGGTACCGTGATGATGGAAGAGTAATTGATGTTATTATAAGAAAAATAAACCAAGGAAAATTGTTGTTCCCATGATCCACCTAAGTCTACAGTGCATGACCATAATATATCCTCTAATGTTTGTATGATCTTATCGATATTCCCATACGTATTAGAGTGGAAAGAAGTGTTTTGGCATAACTAATTTCCAAAATAATGATACAAACCCTCCAAAATAAAAAGGTAAAACCTGAATTTAGAAATGAGATAGTGGAATTTAAAATACATGAAAAAAAACCACCTAATCTATATACATATTAGTGAAATCATACACTACACCAAAATCATTGATCTCTATGAAGTGGGATGATTTCATCAAATGATCCACAATCACCTAGATAGAATCAAAACCTCCCTGAGCTCATAGTAACCCTATGAAGAAATATATTGAGATTTCATCCTCTTTAAAATTTAGAACATCCAAAGGATTCAACAAAATTCTAGGAACACAATGATCAATGATTACCTGGTGGAAAACCAAACACCTCTCCACAAACTCCACCACCACCCGTTTCATCCCAGGACCCTAAAACTGCATCCTCAGGACATTATATATCTTTGATACTCCTAGGTGTACTTAAAAAATTGATATATGAAGTTCGTGAATTAATAACTCATACATTAATACCATAAAAAACCTCCCATGATACAACATCTAGTTATGACCATCCTTTGACCATCCTTCAACCATCCTTTGACCAACCCTCCAGAGCATCACTATAGACAACACAATAACACATCACTATTGCCTCTGAGTTTCCCAATTGAGACTCCTCCACCCATTTTATAAAATAAGGCTACACTATCATTATCATTAAAAAAACTCTACTATAAAGCACCCTTACATCTATGTGAAAGGATTACAAATCCTCCATCACTTTCAAAATATCCCCAGAGTCCTAAACAATATCCTTAAACAACTTCCTACTCAAAGTGTCAACCAAAAATTCCATTTTGTTGAGGTGTAGAGTATTTCACAAATAATTATCCTAAAAAAAATATATTCGCATTCACTGATTAAAATTCATATAATGCTAAGAAAATATATACCTTAAGCTCTTGTGATCCATGAATACCGAAAAGTGATTCCCAATGAGGTAGTGCTTCTAAAAATTAAACAAAAACACAACCATTGTTAGCTCCATATAACTAGTGGAATGATTATTATTATGGGGAAACAACTTAATAGACCCATAAGATATCAATTCCCTCAACTTTATAAACATAAACCCCAATTAAAGATGGGATGTATCACATAACGCCTCAAAAATCACACCATCCTCAACCAACTGAATCATTGAAGCACTAAAAAACCTCCCCATCAGGCAACTAAACCCTGAATAAAACTGATCAATCCAAAAAAATAATATTAATTACTATTAAATATTGTAAATGGAGATGAAAATTGAGGTAAATTAAGAAAAACCTCTAATAATAACTGGAATGACCAAGAAAACAATGAACCACTCCCACATTATTTGGTGATTCCTAAGAAAAAACTTCCTCAACCATTGATGGTTCCTTGACCACACCCTGCTGAGACACCACATGCTTGAGGAAATGAACCTATAATACCCAAAACTCACACTAGAAAATATTCCCATAGATATGGGGGTGTCGAAGAACCTATAAGACAAGTTTGAAATGATCGACATGCTCCACATAGGACATTGATTAGATCAATATGTCATCAATGAACACAACTACAAACTAGTCTAGGAATTCAAAGAACACATATTTTACGAGTCTCATGAACATAGTTGGTGTGATTATGACACATAACAACATGACTACAAAGTAAAAGTTCCTAGACTTGATTCTAAAGTTATTATTCAAGATATCCCCCTCCTTTACCCTCAACTAGTGATATAAAAACCAAAAATTGATCTTATAAAGCCAAATTTATTTTCTTTGTTGGTTAAAAAGATAATTTATCCTTGGAATAGGGAAAAAGTTATTGAACACTACTGGATTCAACCTCTGGTAGTCTATATAAAAACTAAAAATAGCATCCACAGTCTTGGGAAATATCACTAGAGAACCCCACAATGAAATATTAGGCAGGACAAAAACCTTTTGCGTAAGATCATCTATCTTAATCCTCAAAATTTTAAACATATAAGTTTATATCTGATAAGGATCCTTCAAAATTGGGGAATAACTAGACTACAAGTCTATCTTGAACTCAATACCATGTTGAGGTGGTAGTATCACAACCACTTTGGGGAAAAAATCCAAAAGCTCCCCAACAACCCAAGGAATCTCCACTATACCAGCCTCCACTAATTTTATAGGAAAATTATCCATCAAAGTAAAAAGGGTATCCACACACTCAATTCCCACCCAAAAACCCACTCACTAATAAAAACCATACACTAGACAATCACATCCTAGAATAAAGAGATACCCTAGAAGGAGTCAATGAAAACATGTATAGAATAAAACCAATCAATTAATAATAAGACATTGTATAAATACATATATATAAATAAAATATCCCCATTGGAATGATATGGACACATAATTATTCTACACCCCTGGCACACAAAAAAAATATTTCATGGCCTCTGACTGACATAGTGAACACCAAGGGAATGGAAATCTTCTCTACATATATTCATAGATCACAAAATATAGTGGGAGAGTAAAAGACCTATGAAGATCCTGAATCAAAAAGGTTACAAACAAGGTTAGATGAAAAATTTAGTGTACCTCAATGGATCGTTGGCCCCTCTAGCGCTACTGCCTTAACTATGTGAAAATGAACATGCCCAGCTCCTCTAACTCTCTACTAATGGCCACCTCCCTGACCAACCCAGTGTATATATACCTGAGCATGAAGAATAACATAAGGGAGGCATATAAACTCTCCATATATAATTTTTATATCATAAGCCTGCTACACCTTCTAATGAAATGGTCTCATTGGTAACTACTACTAAGTCTGGTGTTGAACATGTCAGCCTCTACTAAACTGAGATCAAGGAACCACTGGGAAATGATTCTCATGATGGCCACAAACACTATAGAAAAAACACCATCCTGATGTCTCTAGGAAAATAATAGAAACTAGTGTCCCTAAAGTCACAAAGGGAATATACTATGGTAAAATCCCCACTAGTAAAGAACTCAAAGTTCTTAGTGCCTGAGACCGGCCACTAACAACCCTCCTACTCAAGGAACACTGTTGATTCCCCTATCATAGTAAACCTTATCGAGAGTACATCCACTCGATGACCTTCAACTTCTTATAAACCTCCAAATATGTTGGAAATATAAAAGTAGTGACTGGGTACTGGATAGAAGGATGAAGTGACTTATTAAGACATCTTGCACAAGGATCCTCATCTGGAAAAAGATCTCTATAAAAGAACATAAGGATATTGAAATTGATTCCCAAATACCTCAATAACATTATTCCACACTGAAGTGAAATAATATCTTGCCTCTTCACTAAACTCATAGTTTATGAAAGGATCTTTGTTCTAATCTCTTTTTTAATTTCTTACCATGAAACATATTCCTCCTTACTCTCACCTAGATAAAACATCCACCATTGATGCACAACTCCATACATCTGAATAACTACCGAAGGGACCTAGTATCCCATCAAGGATTGGAGAAAACTAAAATAAATATTGATATCCAACAACCATATCTCTATCTCCAAATCTAAAACACTTCCCTTATACATACCCAATGTATGATACTGAAATATGTGTAATTACCTTTGCCAAACCTCATCCTACTCTTCTAGATTGACCCTACAATGACCAACTAGATAGTCCTTCTAGACATAAACTGTCTGATCCAAACATAAGCAATGTCCAATATTCATAGTTGAAAATAAAATAAGAATTTTATAATCCCAGTAGTATTGAATTATATTTAAATTCATTTTGATTCACTATATTCATTCTAACCTTCCAAAAATAAAACAACTCAAATAGGAACCCAATTCATCATGGCACTTGTACCTCTACTAGCTCTCTACCCTACAAAAAGGTCCACCTTACATAGTCACTCAATAATATATGATTTCATGCAGTAGATCATGGGGCCCCATAACATCCCATGTCCTAGATAGTGTCCCTATCTCATGTTATGCACCAAGGTCAATTGGAATTGTCTATATAGCAAACTAGGAAATCATCACTATTCTTAACTCCAAAATATATCCTATCTATCAACCACAACTTTTGATACAACTCTTTCATGACCCCCTTCCTCCAAAGAAACTACAATGAGGGGATTGAGATAATGAAACCCAATTCATTCCTCTAGTAGGCCTCAGGTTGGCGACTAGCAGCCAAGGTATAAAAATATTCTGAAATGGGATGCATTATCCTTTATAATGTTATAGGATTGAGAGATAAAATGAATATTCCAAAAATAAAATCCATTAAATAATATAAAATGAAACCACAACCATCCCAAAATGCATGTATAAGTAAAATAGGTATAGATAAAAGTCTCCAAAAGTAAATTCCCAAAATCAAAGCTAATGCAGTGACACATAAACTATCCAACATGTTCCGAGATAGTAATATCCAGCATGATCCATGAAATCCTCATGGAAACCATAAAATCATTCTATATATATATTGTGTGAGAGTACATATACATTTATTATGAAAAATAAAGTATTCCATGTACATAGAAAAGAAGAAAACTAATGAACTATGGGAAAACAACAGAACCAACATTACCTAAATAGATAAACTCTCCATCCCAACCTCACCAAAGTATGGTCACCAAATAACTCAAGCCATGTACAATAACATAATATTAAGTATATTGATAGAGGGTCCTCACACCATTTTCCCATTAATTTCCCACACTCAAATCTTAACTTCATACATCCTAGCACTCCCATATCTTCTGAATAACATATACCAACACCTAATAACATGATCACATCCCATCACACATTCGAACACTTAGGCCACCACCCCATGACATGATAACATATCATATCACTTATAGACAGATCGTCTATCACATAAAAACTATATAGAGTAGTATGTTATCATGAACATGAAGGAATCCAACCTCATGCCCTCCCCTTACCATGAACGACCCCCAATATAAGCTACCACAGAATGTAGACATATCACATCTCTCCCAAAAACACTGAGGTCACCATCCCACAACATGGTCCCATCTCATCTCATCCAATGACACATGGTCTAGCACCTAGTTCAATAACATAACTATTTCCATCACAACTTATGCATATCTACATGCCTGAAAGATAGAGTGGGAAAGAGTGAGTAACTAGCCATCTATCTCATCATTGAGGTGTTAGGAAAAAACCCCTTGTGTAAAAATAAGGGTTTCATCACATAGTTATCAATGTGGTTGGTGTGATTATAGAAATAAAAAGGAATATAGAAGTATATAAATATAAATAGAAACAATTATAACCTATGTGTTCACAAAAAACACTAACCATATCAAAAATTTCCCACTTTTACTTCCACTAATAAATAAACAACACCACACAGACCACATTCCATAGCTCACACCGCCAACCAATTCCATTATCCAGACCCGTTAATTCCATTATTTACCAAAAAATGAATTTAACCACATAGACCATCAGTTATTTGTCTATTAGCCAGTTCCATCCCATTGACCAAACCAAACCTCAACCATTTCAGCCATGATTAAATAATTATTCCATCACTACTCGAGCTTCTAGAACAACATAATCGTGCCTCACAATCAGTTCATCATCCCCATCATACCGTATCATCACTTCAATAAAAAAAATCAAACAAAAAATCACCATTTAACCCCAAAATCACGACTGAAGAAACCACCACCTCACTGCCCGAAAATCACAACCAAACAAACCATCACCCCACCACCCCAAAATAGCGACCAAAAAAACCCTCACCACACCACCCCGAAAGCACATCCAAACAAACCAAACATCACCCCAAACCACATCACAACTACACATCACTACCCCACAACATATCTACACATAACAACACATCAAATATTATTTTAGAGATTTTACAAAGAGGATTTTATCACATTTTACTTTATTTTAGGGGTGTAATAACATAATCCATAAATTCAGGGGAAACAATATTATTAACCAAATATAATTGGTTATAAAATATCCATTTAGAGTGATATCACAATAAGAATTTTTTACACAAATCATGAAAAATAAATGCAAACAAACCCCCCAATGATTGTGTTTTTTATATGGGAATTTATCTAATAAAATCACAATATCACAATAATATCAAAGTTTTAAAAGCATGTAAATTATTCCCCTCCCCCACAAATTTCAATTATCAAATTCTTTATCTTTATTTAAGCCATTGTAAACCATCCACCATAGATAAAAAAATTAAAACCCTACCGTATAATTCAAAAAAGTAATAAATGAGGGATTCCTTACCTCGAATAAGCTTTAAAAACTCATTGAACACAATAGGGAGAAAAAGAAACAATCATGCACCACGACAACATGAAAACCCATATATAAACCTACACCAAATAAAGGGTTATTAAAAAAAATATCCCAACTCATAACCGAAACCTAAACCTCCCCACCACAGTGGATGCTTGGAATTTGAATGGAAGAAAGCAACCAAGAAGAAGAGAAGGTCTTTACAAGGACTAATAACAGGCATCCATCAGAACTAGTAGATCAAGGTGAGGTAAGAAGGGATGAATAATCCTCTAAAATTGTATAGAGGTTTCCTATAAATGATAGAGAGGGGTATGAAAGAATGAATACAAATCATATGAAAAAATGTGTTTAAAACCTAGAATTACAACACTTTCATGGAGTGTGACACCTTCATGACATGAAATCCATGGGATTTATAAAAATTACAACATCTACTAAAATTTTCCTCACCTAAACCTTTATTTTATTACACATCGTGAATTAATTTCACAACTTGAATCTATTTCATGGGTTCCCCCTCAATCAAATACATGTCGTGAAACTGGCTAGCTATACAAGTTGTAAACCACTAATTCACATCACATACATCTTTCACAACATGAATTCCCCACTACAACTCTACTGCACCTCCAACAATCTTGAAACCTCCTAAATCCTCCTTCAAAACACCTCTAACACCCAAAAATGATAATGTAATAGGATGATAAGGAATATGTCATTACATCTCAATAAAATAACTTGAAAATAGAATTTTATGATCTCATTCATGGATCATGTTCCTAAGAGATTAGATAATAATGAATTATATTATATTCTGGAGAAAAATTATAGATATAATAAATTTTTTGTTGAATTAGATGATTATTCAAAGACCATTTTCACATTTCATTTCAAAACCTTTTCCTGTCAAAGGATGTCATTTGGAATGTTTAATGTACCAAAAATGATTCAAAGGTGCATAAAAACATCTTTCATGATATAGTGTAAGAGTTTCTAGAAATATTCATCGATTTTTTTTTCTAATTATGGATTATCCATAAAAGACTATTTAGGAAATATAGAATAGTCACTTCAATGCTGTGAAGAGAAATTCCTAGTAATGAATTGAGATAAATATCATTTCATGGTCTAAGGAGGAATATTCCTCAGACAGAATATGTCAAAGAATGACATGGAAGTTGACCTAGTAAAAACTAAAATAATAAAATTCATTCCTAAACCCACAGCAGTGAAAGGCATAAGGAATTTTATTTTAGAAATTTGATTCTATTATCACTGCATTTAGGATTTTAAAAAAATATGCTTACCACTGACACACTTATTATCTATAGAAATTCTAATTGGTTTTAGTAAAGAGTGTTATTGAGAATTTCATATTTTGTAAAATATCCCATGGCTTTGAAATGATGTGTGATGCTAGTGACTTAATTGTGGGTTCTATTTTAGGATATCACATTAGATACATATTCCACCCTATTTATTTTTTGATATATACTCTAATTGAGTCTTAAGTAAATTAAATGACCATAAAAAATTATCTGTTGGAATTAATCATTACATTTGATAAATTTCAGTCATACATAATTCTCTAAAAAGTCATAGTTTACACTAATCATGCAACATCAAGGCACCTTATGTGTTAAAAGGATTATAAACTAAGACTAATATAGTGGATAATGTCGTTACAAGAATTTTATATAGTCATCAAAGAAACAAAAGGCATAGAAAATTTCATTGTTGACCATCTTGAAAGACTTACACTACCCAACATCAAGGATGAAGAAGAGGTGAAAATTAAAGATTATTTCCCCGATGAGACACTATTTAATTTGGATATACAAGAAAAACTATGTTTTAATGATATTACAAACTATCAATCCATAGGATCTATAGAAAAACAGAATTATTATACATGGATCTTATATCTTTTTAGTTGAATATTCATTATATTGTACAAACACAATCCTGATTATTATTATAGTTTAGTTCCATTAGAAACATGGAACAAAATCTTCTAATATGGTGAAATATCTTCAATATTTTCCATAAATATATTCCCATTTAGTAATATTTACATAATTAACCTAAAAAAATCCTTTCTTCATATCTCGGGGAAAGAAAATATAAGAAAGGGTGAGCTCATATTCCTAGTAAGAGTAAACATAAGTAATATAACTATATGATCACATGAAAGCATGAGATAATCATAATGGTATGTGATAATGAAAAAACATATGATGTTTATTCCTAAACTATCATAGGTCATAAAAATGAGTAATGAAATATTTATTGGTAGTTTATAAGATATAAATCATAAGGAAACCAAAGAACATGATCCATGGGAGTGTAACACTGTCATAAAATATACATTTTGGGTTTAAACATTAGACTATAACACTGTGAACAAGTATAGATAGAAATAGGTTCACTCATTAAGTTAAGGACATGAAATTAGACCCTCACATAAACCTATGGATAGGAAACCAAGTCCACGCATAACATTATAGACAAGAAAGAAAAGCCCTAGAATAACATTGTGAACATGTAATCGGGTTTATGCATAACATTGTAAACATATAATAAGGTTCATTCATAACATTGTGAACATGTAATCGAGTTCATGTATAACATAACAGTAGTCATCGTTCACTTATGAGACCATCATAGAAAAAAATTCCCTTGCTGAATCAGGTTCACTCCATATTATATCCCCATATTACAAAATTAGGTTCACTTACCATTCTAGCTTGATCAATCTCATGATATATAAATCATTACCCAATGCATTATAGGGAGATATAGTTCCTATCAATCACAAAATGAAAATCATACACATATGCACCACATGATCATAAAAAATCGATCTTTTCATAAGCCATGAAGTGAAATGGGTTTCATAAACATTTCATTATATCATAACCTATGAAAGGAGAGAGGTTTTATAATCATTTCATCATTTCATCATAAAATAACCCATGAAAAATTAGCAAGTTTAAAAATAATTCTATAATTATACAACCCATGGAATAGAAATGGGTTTCATGATAATTTTATCTTTTTATATCCTGTGAAATAGAAATGGGTTCCATAAACAACTTTTCAATATAAACAAAAACTATTTAGATAAAGAATAAGATTGGAATTTTTAGATCATACCCCAAGTAAAGCATAAGTAACATCAAAGAATCTCATCTTTTATGGAATATAATTTGGAAGCACTAATTGTGAAATTTATTGAGGAAAATATTATCTCATTTAAAATAAAATTTTATAACATAAAATATTATGAATATCTTTTTCATTAAAAATACCATTGAAAACTTATAAAATAATATTTTAAAAACCATTTGAAACATTTATTGAGGAAAATATCATTTCCACTTTGAAAAATAATTTATAAAACAAAAATCATTTATAAAATTTTTTTATTTGAAAATAACCTCGAAAATTTATAAATGATTCTTTAAAATCCATTTAAAACATTTTTTAAAAATAAAAAAATTTCAAAATCATTTTGTTTGAAAATAACCATTGAAACATATAAAGGAAAGTTTAAAAAATAATTTAAAATTATTTTTAAGATATAAATGATTTTCAAAATTCCTCTCATTGAATTTTATCTTAAAATAAAAATTAAAATCATTTTAAACTTTTTTAGAAAATATTGTTTCATAAGAAAATAAATTTTCAATCTATGAGAAAAATAAAGTCATATTTTCATAAAAACATTTTCTTAATAATTTTATGTAAAAAGGAGTGTAAAATTGTATAATTACATTAATATATCATGAATAACTAGAGTATCATAAATTTAATGAGAATTATTGAGTTTTTTAGCATGATATTTCAACATTATAGACTCAATCATAAACAATCCCAATAAATAGTGAGATTGTAACATAAAACTTTTACCACTTTTTTAAAATTGAATCACAAATCCCATGAGGGAATAAATTAAAATGAAATATAAAATATCATGAGGATGATTCAATTAATGATATCACATGTTAAATTTTTTGTATATATATTTCAGAAAATAATATAGGTGCATAACTTAACATGTGTTGCAATGAAGGTCAATTTAGAAAAAAAACCCTTACCAATTTGCCAACTATTGAATCGTAAACCCCAGGAAAGAGATATCCTAAAATGTATGTGTAATAAAAAAAAGTTTTTAGTAAAATAATTCTAATATACATTCATGGGTATTATATACAGTACATAAAAAATGTGGCGAATATGACATTTTTCTCACAAGAAAGAAAAGTGATACGGAAATCTCTTACCTAAGTCTTGACTTCCAACATAATTGTTTAAAACTCTTATATAATATATATATTTTGATTATATATCTATTATAAATAATACTTATATATACCAAAACACATATGGTTTTATTATGATCATTTAATGACCCGTTTATTTAAAATTCTATGTTAAAGTTATATTTCAGGTAATAACCGCTTTATTTTTCGTATATGTTTGACTTGTTATTTTTTGGTCCACATATATAGATTATGGTTTAAAAATATAAATAATTTAAACCATTTTGTAAATATGAAATATATTCATTATTTATGATTTTATATTAATCCATACAATTTAGTGATAGGAAATGAAATACACCATTCTTAGAGATGGCAGGCCTTATGTACGCATGAATGTTGTTTCCATTTTCTTATTACATTTGAAAAAAGAAAATAAATAATATATATATATATATATATATTTATATATTATCATTGAAGTATAATTTTTATGTCATATATATTAAATTTTATTACTAAATCAAACCTTAATATATTTCATATAAATCATGAATGAATCACATCACTTCGTGAGGTGGTACTCCACTATACACATGAACAACTTTATCGTATTCTAAAAAAATGGAAATCACTAGGGTATGTGTGATATAATAAGTAAATAATCATAATAACATCATAAATATCATAAATATCCTATATAAACTATAATTCCATCATTGTTTCAAACCATGATAGGTGGTAACGGAAAAATGAACGACATCTGTTTGCATGGTGGTAGTCCTCCAAACACACGAATGATGATTCCATAACCCATTTTATGGAAGTGTATTCCATTTTAGGTTTTAAAATTAACATAAAATAATATTAGTATATATAAGATACATATTTTATTATATAATCATTGTATAATAATAATTGAATGAGGTGGATAAAGAAATAATATAAATATACTCTTTGAATAACCTCACGTTTTCTACATGTATTCCCCTTAGGTTTGCCCAAAAGAATTACTAGGTTGGATTTATGAAAACAATAAGTCCTTTAGGATGAGTTAATTTAATATATAAAGTTATTTGGGTAGGTATTGGTCAAAACAAAGAATTTTTATGGTCTGAATAAGGGAGGAGGGTGAGTGAACTTTTATAATTAAGTAGGAGTGGTATTATTGTAAATAGCCAAAACTATCCACTATTGGGGGGTATTTCATACCTCATGTGCTTAAAAAATTGAATAATAATGGATTATAGTGGTTATTGTATTTATAAAAACCTAAAACACAAAAAAATAAATACATTTTTATCACGTTATTCCTTAATTTTAATTTTACTAAATTTTACCCTTTTATTTTTACTATGATACCTTATATCTTTTTATTTAACTAGGTAATTTAACCATTAATAATAAAATTAAAATGAGTTTTATTAGATAATTTATACCTATTTAACATAAATATTAAATTAAAATTATAAAATAAAATCCTATGTGTGTGTAAAATTAATTTTAATACAAAAACATGTAATGCGTGAAAGCCTATTTTAACCATAACTGTAATAATTAATTTTAACTATTTGAACTAATTATTATGGTAAAAATTAAGTTTAACTTATTAGATAAAATAATCTATGATTATTAAAACTATGGAATATGTTTTTTTCTATCAAACTCCCTGAAATGTCATAATTTAATTTAAAATTATTCTTGTACACATGATGAGAAAGTGGGTTTCTAAAGTGAAAATGTTGAAAAGTAAATAAAGTTTTTATATCCAATTTCAATATTAAAGTTATTAAAATTAACTAAATTGGATTAATATCTGTATAATTGAACTAATTTAACTTCAAAACCAATTCAAAATATAATTTAACATTATAAATTATTTAAATGAAAAGTCATTTTTCAATTAAAATTCAGTATTTTACATTAGACATAAAAAAATAGAACATTTCAAAAAAATCTCCAAATATCACCCAAAGATAATTATAGTATTATGATTTAAAAAATTAAATAATGTTTTTCAAATAAAATTTAATAAAATTTTAAATAATATTTTTAAAATAAGTGATCCATAAAAAGGAGACAAAAATTCATTTTTGAAAAATTAAATTTTAAGTATAAAATTGGGTTTAATTTTATCTATTATCTAGAATAAACAAAAAATTTATTTTAAATATTTGATTGAATATACAATATATAAATTTAATTAAAATAATTCACCAAAATTAATTCATTTATTTTATTTATGTAAAATTAATTTATGTGAAAACATTAGTTTTTCAGAAAATGATTTCCTTTATATTCAAAATTGTTTTTATTTTTACTTATAATTATTTTTTTTCCGAAGAATTAATTATATATACCCGTATAAAACATATTTTCACAATTTCTTTAATCCGATTTGTACCATCCATTTCAATGACTAGGTGAGTTCTATCTTATTAAATAATAATATTTTAATTATATGCTATGTATTGTTTAAAATCAGTGTTGTCTATAATTAAAGATAAACTCAAGATTGTGTGTAACATAAGAAAAATGCAGTGTTTCATGTAACATAATATAACCTCCATATTATTTGTAATATAAGAAAAAATTAGTGTTTTGTGTCATAAAAAATATGGAAAAGATCTAATTTATTTGAAAAAAATAATTTCATAAAATTTCAAGGTGTTACATTATACCCCCATTAAAATTAATTTCACACTCAAAATTTGTCAACTTGGTATAAAAAAATGAGGAAAATTATAATTAATTACATCTTTAGGTTCCCATATAACTTCTTCTAATATTTAGTTTTGACAAAAAACATTTATCAGGTGAGTAATCTTGTTTAATAGAACCATAATCTCTATAGGCCATTCCTCATAATGAATACCATGCCCCAGCAGTACAACCTCTGAGTTCAGTACATGTGATGGATCAATTAGGTACTTATTAAAGAGTAATAAATGGAACAAATAATGATCCTAAGAGAGTTTTCAAAGAATCACCAATCGATAGGATATTGTCCCAATACAATAATGAATTTCCTAGGGGCTGATATACCTAAGGATTAGATTTTCTTTATATCATAAGCACAATTTCAAAATTTGGTTGTGCTTCAATCAGTTTAAAATTAATATCTTTTTACAATAAATGAAGATGAATTTTTAATGCTAGAATCACTAATGGATCACTTGATCTATAATAGAATGATAAGTCATTCCTTCAATATATAAAAAAGGTTTTCACTAACTATAAAATATGGACAAATATTCATATGGGAAGTAATAAGTTAATCTATAAAACCTCATCTAAATTACAACACAAACCATTCTATAAATGGTTAAACTTATAACCCTTCCAAACATCATGATTTATAAAGGTCACTAAATTTATGGAAATCAACTTAACATTAATCCTCTAAATATCATTAAGAATATCTTAATGGTCACATTCCAGACATGTTAATACCTTGGTCATATATTCTATTTGAATCTTCATAATAACCAGTATTGCCATAAAATCTCATTGAACACAATAATTATTCCTAATTACTTGAATAAAACCACAAATTATTGATTATATTCTGTTATTCCATAAAAATTTTAAATTCCATTATTGACAACAAAAACCACTTTGGAAACAAACCCTTTATCAGTTTTGAGCTCATCAATACTATCCAATTTACATTATCCATATAAACAATATATTTCTCTAAAATAAACACTATTTTCCAAACATTATAAATATATTAAGTGTTAACATTCCTTAATAATTTGTTATCCATAAAATATAACCTTGATATTAAATATAATTTCTAGACCACCAGCATCATTCATCATATTTTTTGAATTTATTAACTAAAAACTATACTTGAACAGTCCTAATATATTTAGTAATTATTAAATTACAATACATAAATATATCAATCATCCTAATTCATAATTAAATCAATAACTAGGAGTTTTCTTATTTATTAAATAATACCTCTTTCCATTCAAATATCATCTAAAGTCTCCTCACCATCTATAAAAAAACCAATACTCATAAAACCTTGATAATTCAATTCAGTATATTTCTCATTAAAACATCAATATTTATAATGCCTATTCATTCCACATTTAAAATATTCTACAATTGAAGTTACCTGAGGAATACCATTATTATCATCCATTGAATTGACCAAAATTTTCATTTTTCTTTGCAATCAGTTGCATTGTTTTTTTCTTTTCCACACTCGAAACATTTTTTTATCTTTATGAGATACACCCTTTAGTAATTCTTCCCACATTCTTGTTATATAGGAAACCAAATATTATTTCTTCCATGGTCTCCATTACTTGAACTCTTAGAGAACTCTTTTATTCTCTTCTATGGTGAGTCTGAGAGTTTCCAAAGGTATATGTAATTAATCATATTCCATGAAAAATGATAATGAATAATCACAATGAACATTAATCTAGTCATCAACCAATTTGGAATGTCATTATTAAATTTTCCATCACATTCAATGCTAGCCTTGTTCCTTCGATTTCCCTCCATTGACTAAAACAAAAAAATTAATGTGAGCCATATAATCATGGAAAAAATCTTATACGATGTCTATTGAATAACATATCCTTTTAAATATATTACTAATTAGGATAATCATAGTTTTTTATAGTCATAATATTTTTAAAACCATCATTATGGTTTATAAAGGGTTTGTAAATTTCCAAATAATATCCACCAGGAGTGTAAAACCATGTATGCATAATGGCCTATTATAATGCACAAGTTCCTGACTGAGTCTAAATCAATAAGGTGTTTCTTGGTTGTTACCCCTAGGTACATCTACTCGAGAGCCACATATACTTTTAGTATCTAGATAGGGATTTAATTTCATGAAAACCACTTGCTCTATCCTTTACCAAAATTCCAGGACATTTTTTTAAACATTGAATCATATTTAGAATTATCCTTGTTGAAAAACCTAGATATATCCTTAGAAATATCCCTAGGGATATCACTAAAGTTTAATCATCCTGGTTTCTAATGGTTGATTAATCCTTTACTTTGATACCAAATACAGTGACCCAGACTTCTCATACATGGATATTATATCTTTTTATATGAATACTCATTATGTTTCACAAACATACACCTAAGAACTATAATAGTTTAGTGTAGTTGGAAACTTGGAACACAATATTCTAATATAGTAAAATATATTCAATGTTTCTCACAAATATATTCCCATTTTATAAAATTCATATACATACCCTACCAAAAAACTCTCTTCATATCCTGGGGAAAATAAACATATGAAAGGATGAGTTCAGATGATCATAAAGGGTACACATAAAAGATATAAATCTATGATCATATGAAAACATATGATAATAATAAGGGTATTTGATAATGAAAATAATAATAATTTCATACCCAATATTTCATATAGTGACCCTCACTTTTCATACATTAACATTACATAAATTTTTCGGAAAAATTAAAACATTATACAAATAGATTCCCAAAGACCATATTAGTCTAGTGCCTTTAGAAACCTGAAAACATAAGCAATGGTACATAAGTGAGCTAAATTATCTCCCACTGTGTTTTTTATTACTATAACCCTTATTAGACACATCATACATAACATATATCTTCATAACCCAAGGAATGGAAAAATAAAAATGGTTGCTAATAGATTCTCAGTAGTGTAATCAAGGGAGATATGTATTCATAAGAATGTGCATAAGGGTATGATAATGTGATCATAACATTATAAGACCATACCCTACATATCATAAGATCATAAACATGAATATTGACATAAATCTTGGTAGTTCATAATACATGAAACACATGAAAATAAAAAACATATGTCATGAACGTGTAACATAGGAATAAAATACAGAATTATGGGAGACACAAAAGCATATATAATGATTTACATAGTATTCAAGTCATTTTTACCGAGACTATATTAGTGGACAAAGTCGTTTACTGAAATGAGTTCACACCCCATTCTAACCCTATATTACAGAACAAAATTCCCTCATTGTTCCACCCTTATAACATTGAACCGGGGTTATTTCTCATTCCATACGTGTCCACCTCATAATATATAAATATTTATCCAATTAATTGGTGGTAGATATAGTTCCCACCCATCTCATAATGAAATCATATATACATGTGAAAAAAATTCAAAATAAATCATATCATTACCCAAGAAATTAAATGAGTGTCATAAACATGAAATCATATACTAACCTATGTAAAAAGATAGGTTTCAAAATCATTTAATCAAAGAATAACCTATGAAAGGAAGTGGTTTTTAAAATCATGTAACCCATGGAAGAGAAACATGTGTCATAAGAATCATCCCATCAAAACTTAAACCATTCAAGAAAGAATATGAATGGAACCTATGGATCATTTATTTCAAGGGAATGTATAACATCAATGAATTTCATCTTAGATAAAAAATAACTTGGAAATATATTTTGAAAAAAATTATTAATGTAAGTAACCTTTCTTATTTAAATAAGGATCTTTAAAACATAAAACATTTTGAAAACCATTTTCTTGAATATAAACTTGAAAACTTGTAAAGAAAGCTTTGAAAATATTTTGAAAAACTTTTTATTTGAGAACATATAAAGAGATATTAAAAAGGTTTTCGAAACCATTCTACTTAAAAACTTAAAATGTAATATTAAAAACATTTTTTAAACCATTTCCTTAAAAAAGAATCTTGAAAATAATTTTTAAAACATTTTCTTTGAAAATAATTTGATAACTTATAATGAAATCATAAAATTTTTTTGAAAACCATTTCTTTGAAAATACTTTAGAAACTTATATGTAAATATTTAAAACATTTTTGAAACCATTTATTTGAAAATAATTTGTAAATTTACATATAATTCTTGAAAACATTTTGAAAACCATTTCTGAAAACAAGATTTTGAAAGAACACAGATTTCCAACTAGAGATAGATATAAGGTATGACATTCTTAAAAGAATTTTATTAATCATATTATGTAAAAAATAATAGAAAAATGGAAAAAATAAATTAATATATCATTAATATACATATGATAATAAAATTAATGATTTATTTTTAGATATGGATCATAATATTCCATCAATGGAATCATAATCATAAATAATCTCTATAAATGATGAGATTGTTTCAATAAAGTATTACCACTTGGTAATGTTTAATAATACCCATGTATGAAAATGAAACTAAATTAAGCTTAAAATATCATTAATTTAATGATATTTTGGATTTAACATGTCAAAGTTAGTATATACACCTCATAGAAAAATATAGGTGCATTATAAGGAATGTATCTCAAAGAAGTAAAATTGAGACAAAATTACTCTACCAATTTGGTAACTTTTAAAACCCAAAAACAATGAAATAAAATTCATAAAATGTATGTGTAAATTCCCATAAATTTAATAATAATAATAATAATAATATAATACATATATGGGAAGTATATATACCACACAATATAAATTATTGGTTTTTAAGGAATGTATCTCACAGAAATAAAAAGTGAGATGAAATTACCTTACCATGGGTCTTGAATCTCTTCATACTCATACAAGATTCCTATATAGTAAATGAATTTTTATTATATAAATTTTATAGAATATTATTCTTATTTCTAATACCATATATGGTTTTATTAAGACTTTATATCACATTCTTGTTGACTATTCTATGTTAAGCTTTCACTTTGGGTATTATTCTCTTTGTTCTCCGCATGTGTCTTAATTTGTTATATCTTTTGTCCTTATACTTATATCATGAATTCTAGAATTTAAAACAAGATATAAATACCATTTATATTTATTATATTTTTATTATAATAATCAATATAATATATAAGTGTGAAATGGAATACACCATTCATGGAGATAGTAAGCCATATTTATGCATAAATTATGCTTCCGTTCTTATTGTTATATTGAAAGAAGGAAATAAAATAACATATATGAACATTTATATATATATTAATTCAATTATAATTATTATTTCATATATATCATATGAATTGACAAAAATAATCCTTAATAAATTCTGTTTAAGGTGTGAACAAATCACATCGCTTTGAAGGGGTGGTAGTCCACACCTCCTCAAACAAAATTATCGTATTTACACCAAATTGAAAGTATAAAGGCATGTATTTGAAAGGTATTAAATAATATTAAATAAAAAATAAATATAATAAATATAATATATAAATATATTTTCCATAATAATTTCCACCATGATATGCGGTAAATGAAAAATGAACAATCATTATTTTGTGAGGCGGTAGTTCATCATACCCGTAAATAATATGTTCATTACCCATTATATAGAATTATGTGTAATTTTAGTTTGAAAAATTAGAATAAATCATCCTATTATATTTAGGATATTTTTTCTATAAAATTATGTAATAATAAGGGTTGAGTGGCTGTAGAATTGAAATAAAATAGAAAAACATGAAGAATAATGTTACCTCTTATTCGGGTAACTCCTTTTGGTTTTCACCAAAGTGATTCCTTCGATTGATTTATTCCCAGGGAGAGCCTTATAGAATGAGGGTTGAGACGTTTAGTATCTATTTTGGTAGATATTGTTAGATCCAAAGTGGATTGAGATGTGTGAGGAAGTAGGAGGAGAGGAGACCTTTTATATTGTGGTGGAGGAGTGACACTCTTGTAAATTTTGGGAAAACGAATTTGTAACACCCCAAGCTTTCACGATACACTTCTTTTTCAATAATGCAATAGCTTGCATTGTACACAAGTTCGAGATTCTAACACACCGTGACTAATCAAAATAGCCATTATGAATAGTAATACCAACCTTTTGAAATTATATATATTTAATATTTCAAAATGGACTTTATTTTTGGATTTAGAAAATTGAAATTATCCTAAGTTGAATTTTTGGTATTTTTCTGAGAAGTTCCAATTTTTTATGAATAGAGAAAAATACTTAAAAACAACTTTTTTAATCAAAATAATTTATAGTGATAGAATATAATATTGAGTGGTTCTAAAGTATAATTAGAATTTTTTTTACCATTTTATCCAATGGTGTCCATTAGAATTAATTTCAATTTAAAATTGGACATAAACAATTGTCAATCTTTTGATATATATTTTGTTTCCTAAAAACACGCTATTTGTTGTGTCAACGAGAATTAATAATAAAATTAATTAATGCAACATATATGTTTGTAATTTTTTAAAATATGCATCATTTTTGAATTCGGAATATCAATTATAGCTTAGGGTGAAATTTTGGCATTGTTCTGAAAAACTTCAATTTTTTATGAATAGTGAAACCACTAAGTGGTAGTTAAAAAACTGATTTTTTGTTTAAATGAAACATTACCACTTCTGTGATTTAATTTTAAAAAATCCGACATACATGTTTGTCATTAGGAATTATAATGTGGTTCAATGAGATTATAATAATTTTTTGGTGAATAGTAACTTTTATGTTTAATTAATCGCGATTAAAGGTAATTAGTGAAATTTAAGGTAAAAATGATATTATAAAAATATGAAAATACCTTTACCCTTGTCCTAACCTTTTTGGATGAGTCATGTCCGACCAAGAAAATCCATGGGTCAACTTGGGGACCCCATGGAGCAACTTGGGTAAGAAAATGACATTAATAACTTTTTATTTAATGTAAAAATAAAATTGTCACAAACATGTGATGTTTTACTAAAACAATTATAACATGGGGTTATATAAGTTAACATTTTGACTATAAATATTCATTTAAAATATAAAAAGATTTCCTACATCATGATATTTTTTTTATAATTTTTAGACATTAAATAAATTAAATATTTTAGGACACAATGATGATGCAATGATTACCTCATTAATTAACGATTTAAATAAAATGGAAAGATAATGTAAAATATAAGGCTTACACATGTCTAAAACCTATTTTATGGGAATATTTCGAACCCTTATCACGTTATCCTCGAAATATATAAGTGTGGGATCTTTAAAATCCGAAACTTATTAAATAATAAAGTATCATTTCATGACTTTCCAAGAGTTCCCCTCCTCTCCTCTTATAAAAGTACCCCACCACTATCACCTTACTCACACCATCAAAGCCTTTTGGATCGTCCAAACTCTTACAAAATACTCTCTCAACTTCCCTATATTACTCCTAGAAGCCTCACTTAGGGAAGAATTTTTCCCAAGGAAGCCTTTGGCTCAAATCAAAAAAGAGTTACCCGATTTTAAGGTAATGTATTCTCTTATGTTATTTTGTTTTATTTTGCCTCTCAAACCCCTTAAACTCTTTTTATTAATTTCTTTTGTAAAAAAATAAGTATCTTAAATATACTAGGATGTTGTTATAATAAGGATTCGAGCTACACTTACACACACCTACATCTAATGGTTAAAGAACATACTGTTTCTGTGGATGGAAAATTTCTGCCTCCCGAAACGATGATTGTTAAACACTTATATAACACCTTCAAAGGTGGAAATTAAGATGTCACTATATTTATATATGATATATAATATGTTTAGGTTTTCCTTAAGCTTCTCTATTTTTCATTTATGGCATACCGTTATGGTTTCCATTATGGGTAAACAGGATATTTTCATTTTAGGAAGTGCGGACTACCGCCCCCTCAAAGTGATTTGAATCGTTAATGCCATATGTGGGATGTATAAAGGATGGAGTAAATTGTATTATAAATTATATTATACTGGAATTATATTATAACTTTATATAATTATAACTTCATTCCATTAAATACTAAATATAAATGAATGTAGCGTTCATGCGTACGTACGGCTTACCGTCGTCTCCCTGAACGGTGCATTTCATTTCTTACCTCTAAATGTTATTTAATAATATAAATGAATTTATATAATGGATATATATTATGTATATGATATCTAAATCATGAATATAATTATGGATATAATGGATATTTTACCACATGAACAACTTGTAAATTTAAGAAGTTTATTTTTGACTCAAGTACCAAAGATCGACAAAACGACCATTATTAACATAAATAATTAAATAATGTTTATAAAATTGTCATAAGTGATATAAAAGGAATAATAAACTTGAAAATGGTTCTTAAGAAATTATAAATTAACTCTAGTTTATTATTCAGGAGGTTAAATAACGGTCGAGTCAAGTCGGACACGAGGTAAGGGAACTTCTTAACCGAATTTCCATTCTTGGGTTAATCTCCTACATTAAAATTATGTCATGATATTATTATGTACTATCTTGTATTTATACTTTTTTATGTGTACATATAGTGAATACACATAATAGATATAGATTATTTCAAAATGATCTTTGTAAGGACTTCGTCTCAATCTCATTTCATTGAGGCATATTTGGTTTTATACACAAATTTCTTTTATATGGGGTATAAACCCCTTTTATTTTTACTTTTATTCAAAATGAATCTTTTTATATGAAGAGTTTTTAATAAACGAAAAAAGGAATGTTTTTTTCTTACGTATGTGGCGACAACAACTTCCCCGTCGTCGTGACCATTATTTGAGTTTCGGCTTCCTCTACAAGCCATAACTTTTTTTAATGAAAAATAAATACAAAGTTTTAATTTTATATTATTATGGTATTGAAAATGGTTTTGAAAATGTTTTTATTATATAAATGTGTTGTATTTATATCTTGTAATTGAAATATGGAAATGTTATGTTTCCTTTATGCATGTTTTCTGTGATATGATTATGTTATGGTTTATGATATGTTTAGACCTGTTCATATGAGGAATGAATTGGACATAATAATTGACGGGTGGAGCCCGATATAGCTCCTCGATTCATCGGCAGGTCTCATGAGACAAACTAGTGTCTTGGCACGAGGCCTTGACAAAATCTTATTTGTGGTCTTGGCATGAGTCCTTGGCTTCATGGTTATGATAGTCTGGAATTATGCATTCCATCATTATGAAAGTGGTTATTGATATTGCATGTGATTATTCGACCAGTAGAATATCCATGTGAATAAGTAAATGACATTATTTCATTTTACTTTTTCCATATTATGGTAAAGTTCAAGTTTAAAAGGATTTTTTAGTTATACATTGATTTAAATGTTTATAATTATTTATGAAATATTCCGCTATATTTTTATCCTTACTGAGCATCTGAGCTCACACCTTTCAATGTTTTAATTTTTCTAGGATGTGATGAAGTATATTATGAATGACCTGAAGGGATTGTATGAGGGGATATAAAGACCGAATGTTTTTTTGTTTTGTTTTACTTAATGATGTAATGTAATACTTATGAATGTATACATTATTGCCAAGACTACTAAACTAATCTATCTTTTGAGACTTTATCTTTTCTGATCATGCCAATGTAACTCAATAATGCACCGACTATGGGTAACTGGGGTCGGGGCATTACAGTTGGTATCAGAGGCAGTTTAGTACTAACCTTGGAAGCTAGATTTAGATAAACTCTGATTAGAGAACATATCCCTAAGATAGACTTTGAGGATTAGTATAGAATAACTTCATAGAATTTTGGTATTATAGAGATTTTATGAGTTTTCGGAGAAATACATCCCTGTCTGGATACGAGCAGGTAGAGGCGGCTCTGGAACAGTTGTACCTAGGGGTAAAACCCGAAAACACCACTTTGAGCTAGACTTGAATGGGAACTGGTGCACAACAACGGGCCTTGCTGCACTCTTGGTTACAGAACTCTCAGGGGATATGCTTAGGATAATTCTCATTTTATTTACAAACCATTATGAAGGGTTTATGAGTATACACTTCTCAAAGAAAACATTTATTATTATGATTATGGATTATATCCATAAAATTTATGTTAAGTGTTTTACAAGTATGGAATTATATCTTTTTATTCATAAACTAATCTAGTTTATGCCGTTTTTTAGAAGTGGCACCTAGTGGGAGGAATGGAAACCATATAAATGCACGCACTCCATGTAGGTATTTCCCTCCTGCTAAAGATAATTATTGTAGAGCTATAGATACAACTGGTGCTGATTAACTTATCACCATACTGGGACAACTCAATCAGGTTATGAATAATAACATTACTCATATGGAGCACCCTGATCCGCATTGTGGAGGATCAATGTTAGATATTTTCATGAGGTAACAACCACCAACATTCAATGGGAGTACAAATCCCTTAGTAGCTGATCAATAGATAAATTCCTTAGAGAAAATATTCCATTCCTTAAGGAGTAGTGAAAGGTAAAAGGTTATCATGGTAGTTTATCGCCTCATTAGAGATGCTGATAAATGGTGGTCATTGATTCAAAATACAATGGAAGATGAAGAATTATCAAGTATGGAATGGAGAGAGTTCAAAGAGCTTTTCTTAGAAAAATACTTTCCTCGTGACCATCAAGCAGATATGGAAAGGCAATTTCTGAGTCTAAGACAAAAGGAGGATGATAATGTCACAATGTATGAGGCTAACTTTACATGGTTAGCGAGGCATGCATTAGATTATATACACAACCCAATAATTAAGATTGATCATTTCTTTGATGGGTCAAAATCGTTTCTATGTCGAGCCTTAGTCTCACAATCTTTCTCGTCGCATGAAGATATTGTCTCATGTGCTATCAAGACAGAAAAGGAATTCTCTAAGTCTTATGACAGTAAAGTAAAGCAGGAGAAGAAGATAATGGTGGAACAAGAGACAGATAAAGGGAAAAAGGGAAAGAAGGATATTCCATTATACGATAATTATGTAAAGAATCACCACAGTACTTGCCGAAGAAGAATGGGAGTTTGTTACAAAAGTGGAGAAAAAGGTCACCAAGCTCGTGATTTCAAGGGAAAGAAATAGGCTATCAATGTTGAATGCTACAATTGTAGTGAAATGGGGAATTATTCAAATGAATTTCCTAAGCGTCAGAGAAACTTACCTTAGAAAAGGCCAAGGGATCAAGGCCAATCTTATTCTATTACTACAATTGAAGCAGAATAATTAATGTATTGGTGCTTTTGGACTGAAGGATTATATTCTGGTTATAAGAATAATATGATTTTACTACAGTAATTGTTGTTCTCATTAAGGTTTTAATATGATGAAGGTAATCATATGTTTAGTATGTGACAATAAGATAAACTTTACTTTGTTTGGGGAATCTGAGGTTACAATTGATTTTGGAATTTAGAGACCTTTTAGAGAAATTCTGGACAAAGGTATTTTGGATAAATATAAAGGTTGGAATGAATTAAGTTGAACTTTGGATAGTATTGTTTAAGGTTAAAATATTTCTGAATATTATTTTTGGAATATTATAATACTATACTTTTAGGAAAAGGACAACCTGCAGGTCAGGGGATAACCCGTCACGTCGGACAAAGCTGCAGGAATCGGACCCACAACCATAGCGCGACATGCTTTTATTACCTACCACTAGCCTATAAGAAGTCCCTGGTTATTACGAAATAGTTTTTTCTAATCTAAATGGTATGGGGTAATATTTGGAACCTTATACATTTAGGATAAATAGGATATTTTTGAGTTCTGTTACCATTTAGAGTGAAATATGGGTTTGTGGTAAAAATTTATTAAAGAATGAAAGTCTACAAGACAAGTAAGTATATTTCCTTACGTTCTTAGTAAATCTGTTAAATAAATTCCTCATCTTTATGAAAGGTAACTTAAAACAAAAACTTTGTCGGTTAACTTTTCCAACTATGGATTCAATGACCGTTTAACCAATCACAAGTTTGTGATTTTCTTGTGGTTAACTTTCTCATAATCCTATTTTCTACAACTCTCCATCAGACGTTGATGGTTTGTTTCTCCTCTATATCCATATTTTCATATAATCCTAGTATGGGTTATCTCGTGTGACCTTTGTACTTCTCTTTCTTTCTTTTAATGTTATATTTTTATTAACCCTATTTCTGATGTGGGTTTTCCACAAAGGTATTTTCTATTTTCAACCTTTATTTAAAAATAAAAATTTCAAATTGTGAGGACGCAATTTATTGAAGGAGGTGAGAATATAACATCCCAAGCTTTCACGATACGCTCCTCTTTCAATAATGCAATAGCTTGCATTGTACGCAAGTTAGAGATTCTAACACACCACGACTAATCAAAATAGCCATTATGAATAGTAATACCCACTTTTTGAAATTATATATATTTAATATTTCAAAATGGACTTCATTTTTGGATTCGGAAAATCGAAATTATCCTAAGTTGAATTTTTGGTATTTTTCTAAAAACTTCCAATTTTTTATGAATAGTGAAAAATACTTAAAAACAACATTTTAAATAAAAATATTTTGTAGTGATAAACTATACTATTGAGTGGTTATAAAGTATAACTAGAATATATTTTTACCATTTTATACAATGGTGATCATTATAATTAATTTCACTTTGAAATTGGACATAAACAATTGTCAATCTTTTGATACATATTGTTTCTTAAAAACACGCTATTTGTTGTGACAGCAAAAATTAATTATAAAATTAATTAATGAAACTTATATGTTTGAAATTTTGTAAAATAGGCATCATTTTTTAATTCATAATATCAATTATATCTTAGGGTGAAATTTTGGTATTGTTCTGAAAAACATCAATTTTTTTATGAATAGTGAAACCACTAAGTGGTAATTAAAAAACCGATTTTTCATTTAAATGAAACGTTACCACTTCTGTGATTTGATTTTCAAAAATATGACATACATGGTTGTCATTAGGAAGTAAAATGTGGTTCAATGGGATTAAAATAATTTTTTGGTGAATAGTAACTTTAAAATTTAATTAATCACGATTAAAGATAATTAGTGAAATTTAAGGTAAAAATTATATTATAAAAATATCAAAATACTTTTACACTTTTCCAACCCTTATTGGATGAGTCATGGATGACCAAGACAATCCATGGGTCAACTTGGGGACCCCATGGATCAACTTCGGTAAGAAAATGACATTAATAACTTTTTATTTAAAGTAAAAATAAAATTGTCACAAACATGTGTTGTTTTACTAAAACAATTATTACATGGGGTTATATAAGTTAAAATTTCGACTATAAATATTCATTGGAAAGATAAAAATATTTCCTACATCATGATATTTTTTTATAATTTTTAGACATTAAATAAATTAAATTTTGTATGACACAATGATGATGCAACGATTACCTCATTAATTAACGATTTAAATAAAATGGAAAGATAATGTAAAATATAAGGGTTACACATGTCTAAAACCTATTGGATGGTCATAATTCGAACCCTTATCACCTTAGCCTCGAAATATATAAGTTTGGGACCTTTAAAATCCTAAACTCATTATATACTAAAGTAACATTTCATGACATTCCAAGAGTGCCCCTCCTCTCCTCTTATAAAAGGCCCCCACCACTACCACCTTACTCACACCATCAAAGCCTTTTGTCTAGGACAAACTCTGACACAATACTCCTTAAACTTCCCTATCTTACTCCTAGAAGCCTCACTTTGGGAAGAATTATTCCCAAGGAAGCCTTTGGCTCAAATCAAAAAAGAGTTACCCGATTATAAGGTAATGTATTCTCTTATGTTATTTTGTTTTATTTTGCTTCTTCGAACTCTTAAAATCTTTTTATTCCTTTATTTTGTAACAAAAATAGTATCTTAAATACAATAGTATGTTGTTATAAGATGTATTCTAGCTACACTTACACACACCTACATCTAATGGTTAAAGAACACACTGTTTCTGTGGATGGCGAATTGCTGCCTCACGAAACTATGATTGTTCAACACTCATATAACACCTTCAAAGGTGGCCATTAAGATGTCACTATATTTATATATGATATATAATATGTTTATTTTTTCCTTAAGCTTTTGTATTTTTCATTTATGGCATACCTTTATGGTTTACATTATGGGTAAACGTGATATTTTCATTTTAGGAAGTTCAGACTACCACCCCCTCAAAGTGATTTGAATCGTTAATGCCACATGTGGGATGTATAAAAGATGGAGTAAATGGTATTATACATTATATAATACTGGAATTATATTATACCTTTATATAATTATAACATCATTCCATTAAATACGAAATAGAAATGAAAGTAGCGTTCATGCGTACGTACGGCTTACCGTCTCCATGAACGGTGCATTTCATTTCTTACCTCTAAATGTTATGTAATATTATAAATGAATTTATATACAGGATATATATGATGTATATGCTATCTAAATCATGAATATAATTATGGATATAATGTATAGTTTACCACATGAACAACTTGTAATTTTAAGAAGTTTATTTTTGACTCAAGTACCAAAGATCGACAAAACGGCCGTTATTAACATAAGTAATTACATAATGTTCATAACATGGTAATAAGTGATATAAAAGGAATAATAAACTTGAAAAATGTTCTTACGAAATTATAAATTAACTCTAGTTTATTATTCAGGATGTTAAAGAACGGTCGAGTCAAGTCGGACACGAGGTAAGGTAACTTCTTAACCCAATTTCCATTCTTTGGGTCAATCTCTTAATTTCAAATTATGTCATGATATTATTATGTACTATCTTGTATTTATACTTTATTTATGTGTACATATATTTAATACACATAATAGATTTATTTTATTTCAAAATGATCTTTGTAAGGAATTCTTCTGAATCTCCTTTCATTGAGGCATATTTGGTTTTATACACAACTTTCTTTTATACAGTGTATAAACCCCTTTAAATTTTACTTTTATTCAAAAGGAATCTTTTTATACAAAGCGTTTTTACTAAACGACAAAGGAATGTTTTTTTTCTTACGTATGCGGCGACAACGAATTCCTCACCATCGTGACCATTATTTGAGTTTCAGCTTACTCTACAAGCCATAACATTTTTTAAATGAAAAATAAATACAATGTTTTAATTTTATTTTATTCTGGTATTGAAAATGGTATTGAAAATGTTTTTATTATATCAATGTGTTTTATTGATATATTGTGATTGAAATATTGAAATGTTATGTTTACTTTATGCATGTTTTATGTGATACGATTATGTTATGGTTTATGATATGTTTAAACCTGTTCATATGAGGAATGAATTGGACTTAATATGTGATGGGTGGAGCCTGCTATAGCTCCTCGATGCATCGACAGGTCTCATGAGATAAACTAGTGTCTTGGAACGAGGACTTGACAAAATATTATTTGTGGTTTTGGCACGAGGCCTTGGTTACGTGGTTATGATAGTCTGGCATTATGCATTCCATCATTATGAAAGTGGTTATTGATATTTCATGTGATTATTCGACCAGTAGAATATCCATGTGAATAAGTAAATGGCATTATTTCATTTTACTTTTTCCATATTATGGTAAAGTTCAAGTTTAAAAGGATTTTTTTAGTTATACATTGCCTTACATGTTTATGTTTATTTATGAAACCTTCCGCTATATTTTTATCCTTACTGAACATCTGAGCTCACCCCTTTCAATGTTTTAATTTTTCCTGGATGTGATGAAGTATATTATGAATAACCTGCAGGGATAGTATGAGTGGATATGAAGACATAATTTTTTTTTGTTTTTTTACTTTATGATTTAATGTAAGACTTATGAATGTATCTAGTGTTTCCAAGACTACTAAAATAATCGGTCTTTCGAGACTTGATCTTTTGTGATCATGCCAATGTTACACCATAATGCACCGAATCTGGGTAACTGGGGTCGGGGCGTTACAGAATTCACCCACGTTTTTACCATGCCAAGTGGAATCAATAATGGACTAAATTTTCTAAAATGGAGTATATGGTATAAATATTTCCATAAAATGGCTCATGGAAAATTTTATAGTTTTTTTGGGACTTTAATAATATTGTTTAATCCCTTATTAAGTTTAATTTTACCTTAAACATTGTAATTAATTTTAAATACATTCTCCAATATTTTTGTTAAAAAATAAGTTGAACTTATTAAACATTATAAATTATTTTAATTCAAAATATAGAATCCATTTTTACAAATTACAATAACACAAGTAGTAAAAATTAAATTAAATTTAATCTATCTCTCGGGTCGACATTTGAGGTTTTTAATGTAAAAACATTCAAAAGTTTGCTATGTTTTTATATTCAATTTCAACATGAAATGGATTAAAATGACCCAAATTGGGTTGATTGATAAAAATATTATATGATTAAACTTTTAAACCAATCTAAAATATAATTTAACCTTATAAATAAATTATATAAAAAATAGTTTTGAATTAAAAATCAGTATTTTTCACTATTCATCAAAAAATGATGTTTCTTAGAAAAATAACATAAATTCACCCTAAGATAATTTATAAATTCCAAATTAAAAAATGATGTTTATTTTATCAGATTAAAAATTTAAATGTGTATAAAATTAATTTTATTATTTTTAAAATAAGGACATTAAAAGATGTTTTATAGAAACTCAGTGTTGTGTGTAACGCACCCCAAGGTGGTGTTGCATATAATGTACTCCAAGTCAATATTCCATGTAAAACAAGCTAATATTCTTGTTCAATTTAGTGTATGATTAACTTGGTGTTTTGTATAACTCAATCCAAACATAGTGCTTTTCTAAAATGAAATATTTTCTATGTTGCATGAAATTAAAAATATCAAAAAGATTAAATTAATTCATATTTTTATTTCACAAAATCTCAGGTTGTTACATTATACCCCACTTAAAATGATTTTTTACCTTGAAATTCATCTAGTTTATTAAAGGTTTAATATTTCAATGTTTCATTCATAGAAACCCACATCGTAAAAATGATTAATAAAACTTCCTTTAAAATGGGAAAGTTGGAACCGTAACAGTTACCCAAAGTAACACATAACTAGGTTTACACATGGGATAAAGTAGTTGGAAAGTGAAAATATGGACTTGGAGGAAAATCATAAATATTTAAATGGATTGATTGAGGTCATCAATCATAGACAAGTGAATTATCAATGAAAATTTTAGGTCCTCAAAGTCATAAGTTTTTGACAATTTAAAAGGTTGCCAACTGAACAAAATTTAAGGTATTTGGAAAACATTTTTTGGGTCATTTTTCAAAAATTTAGTAATTATTTTATTAAGAATGAATATAAGAAAATATAATTATTTTATATAATTATTTAGATAAAATTAATTCTTTGGTTATGATTTTATCAATTTCCAATTCATCCATTACATCAAGAAATGGAAGTACCGAAATTAACTTCGATGCGAGAAGAACTAAAATACACTTTTATAAGATCTTAAGTAACATTAATGAATTTAAATTATAAATATTTATATATAAATATTCTTAAAAATAAATATGGTTAATATATTAATCTCCAAACATAAAAATTAACACTACTATTTCATCATAAATAATTACTCATCAAAAATAATTATACAATAACCAAAACATCGTGTTGGTACCAATATGAATTTTCATTAATCTTTATTAAAAACATGCAATATTACTTATTCCATATATTTATAGATATATTTCATAAATATAAGAAGTTTTAAACTTCATCCATGATGACATTGACCACTTTTTTCAACCAATCAATAATCCGATCTGGGTTTATCAGTATCGTCCAATTCACATAATTATATCGAACACATCACTTATCCAAAAATCATTATATTATCATTATTAACACATTATGTGCTATCATTCCCTTAATCTCATGTTTCCCATTAATATCACATTTTCATTACATCAATTTTCTTGTCCATTGAAACTATTCAACAGATTCTTGAAAATCCTTTACGAAAAACAAAAATTGAAAAATCCTTATATAATTCACCATCCATAATTCTTAGATCCAATTATATAAATAGTAAAATCATTACACTTTAAGGGATGGAATGAAATAATTCCTTCCTTGTTTTAGAAGTAAATTCAAATTTCTGGGCATTGAGTTTGGTAATGCCTATGTTCTCCATAGATGGGACATTGAACTCCATGAAAATTACTCAATCTATGACCCTTTTTCCGCATAGATAACACATTACTCTCTATTATAGGTATTAAATAAGGTTCTTCTTCCACTATTCATGATATTAAGGAATAAAAATCATCTTTCCTATATGATCCTTAGAATTTAAATATTTATAAAATTTCATCTTCAACTAATGTGTTGTCTTAGGAATATCACCAAATTTCATATTTTTAATCATATATTGTGATATCTAATTCAGTATAATCACAATATATTTCTCTCCAGTCGTTACCCAATTTCATTTCTCATAATAACTGGATTTTACATCAGACTCAATGTTAAAATAGTTCCTTCTAGTTTCCTCGATTAACTAAAACCAGATTGCAAGGGGTGAGAAACACATATCATAGAATAAAGTCAAATAATCATAAAAAATTAATTATAGACATCTAAATTATGACATTTACCTTTTAATTGAAAAAAACATAGTTTTATCATAAGTTATTTGTAGACATATTTTATTGAAATACTTCATAATGGTTTGTGAAGAGTTTTTGAATTTCCAAAGAATATCTACTAGGAATGTTAAACCAGGTGTGCGGAAAGGACTACTGTCGTGTACCAGATTACCCCAAGTTAAGCCCGAGGAATCTTGTCAATGTTGTTACCCCAAGGTATATTTGTGCTAGAGCCACAATCTCATGTAGTATCCCGTAAGATATGTATTTCTTGGAAACCAATCACTCTATCCTCTATCAAAATTCCAGGACATTTTCCTATACTTTTCTTTATCCTTAGACTTACTTATAGACATATCCTTAGGATTATCCTTAAGGTTTTCTCATACTAGATTTCAATGGTTAATTAAACCTTTTATTTGATACCAACAATAGAGACCCTTTCTTTTTATACAATAACATTACATTACTTTTGTGTAATAATTAAAAAATTATACAAATAGATGCCCAAAGACTGTATTAGTCAAGTGACATTGGAATCATGGAAACATAAACACCAGTACATAAGTGATCTATATTATCTCCCATTATGTTCTTCATTACTAGAAACCTTATTTGACACGTCATAATTAATATATATCAACATAACCTATGGAAAGAAACACAAAATGTGTCACACCCCAACCGACGCTTTATTTTAATTTGATTATTCTAGGGTCTCACTTTTGCGCATCAGTTTTAGTCGGTTTTAATTTAGGAGATTTTGGGTTCATTTGCGGGCATGCAACTGTGAGCGTGACCGTGTGCGTGACCCTACGCGCGACCATGCGCGGTGCCCGTTCTCATTAAACTATTCTATTTTTGTGGTTGATTTATTTATTTTAGTTTTATGATTCATATTGAATTTACTAGGATTTTATTTATGCTTTTTTCCTTTTATTCTTCATTTTCTCTTTTTTCTCTTTTTTCCCATTCTCTATTTTCTTCCATCTTTTCCCTCTCCCTATCACCCATTGCATGGACCTCACCTCCCCTAACCCTAAGTGGTGGTCCCTCCTCCCTTTGCCGGACCACCCTCCACCTCCCTCAACCCGTCCCTCCCCCTCACCCTTGAGCCCCTTCACGCCGCACCCCAGCTCCCCAAGGCCAAACTCTCCCTCGGACACCCGATGCGCCGCCCCCTTCTCCCCTTGGCTAGCCTACGTCCGACGAACCACCCCCTCGGTGCCCTGCCTACCTCACACGGCCCGCGTTCAGAGCCTCCCCCTTTGCTCGCGCTGCACCTCCCCCATGGTCGACGACCTCTTGTTCCGTCCAGCACTCCCCCTCCACTCCCATTCGACACGAAACCGACCAATGCACTCCCTCTTGACAGACCACCTCGCACCGCCCAGGGATCCCTTACGCCACCTTCCACTTCTCAGTTAGACGGATATTTGGCGACCCCCTTCCTCTTTTTCGGCATGGGTCATTTCCGACAACCTTCCCCTCATCTGGTTTGCCATCCGCACCTTCACCGTAGGTTCATTCTTCTTTGTTTGGTTGATTTCATTATTTGAAAGTTTAATGGATCATGGATTTGTGTTGTTTTTAGTTCGATTTTGATGTTTTCTGTTCAACATATTGATTTTAGCGTTCAATTCGAATTTGTTGTTGTGCATTTGGCGAGAAACTGATGTTTCGCACCGAAATTGGGGGTTTTGAAACCAAAGGTAGGGGTTCCTTGCATAATCTTTATTTGGTGTTTTATTTTTTCTTGTTTAATCAATTTAGTATGTTATGTGATTAATCTTCTTTGTGCGAATATGGATTCCTTTAATGTTTATATATGCTTTCAAAGTGTTTAGTAACATGTTTATGTAATATGAATGTTTTGATTTTATGAAAACCTTTGTTGAGCAATTTGTAGTGTTTTCTAAACTGTGCTGTTGATTTGCTGTGGTGTGCAAGGGATGAAAATTCATGTTTGGAATTGTTTCAGTGTGCTTTTGGCCTTAGAAGAGGTCTTTGGGTGTATTGTTGTTTTATGTCATGTTATGCCTATTTAAAATGTTTTATAAGTGATTTAAATGGTTTATTTAATTTTTATAAATGATGTGAATCATGTTTTCCATGGTTACGGTGTGAAAATTATTATGAAGTGGAGTCTTTATATAATTTGGGTGCGTTTATTTTGTGTAAATTTTGTGTTGCTAATTTTTAAGTGTTTCATAAATTATTCTATTGATTTTTTTCTTAAATTACATGTGTAGTGTGTTGGGCCTTACTGTGATGGTTTTGGGCCACATGTGTCGATGTACGCTACATGTACATGCATAGGGTAATGCATATATATATGCCCTCTTTGTACATATTACCTCATGGCGTGGGGAATATGTGCAATGCAGCTAGGGGTGTGTATATATATATGTATAAATTCATGTGTGTGTATGTGCCAAGTTTCAGTTCGAGTGGTCATAGAATAATAACGTCAAGTTTGAGGTAGGCTTCCCTATGCATTTCTCTATCAATTTAAGAATCATTTATTTCTTGCTTTTTGCACCTAGTTTTAATATTAATTATTTATATAGAACTATTAGTAAATTATCTGCCTTGAATTGGAGTGGTTGATATTTTATAATGTGTTGCAATAAATGGTTTGACCATGTTTTCACATTAACTGCCTATCTAAATGACCCTCTAGCCTTTATGAACATGTTTTAGATTTAAAATTCTGGTTTGGGTTTCTTAAATGATTTTTGAAGTGTATTTCTGGTTTTCAATGTGGTGCATGTGTAATGCTTAAGAAATGGTTTGGTATGCGAAAATCGTGTGAGGCCCGGTTGGCACATTTGTAAATATAGTTATCTCAAGAAAACTCTCCTCAGATGTGGTCCCTTTCTTTGGTTGAGGTATATGTTATGGGGGTCCACTGTGTAGGACTTCCCTATGATCAATGGTAGGAAGGCGAGGGACATATTCCTTAGGGTGGATCGGGGTGTTGCATGTTGTGTTATATTATTATATATACTTGATTGGATGCTCGTATGGCATCAGTATGCCCACTTTTTTCAAAATACACTAGACATGGGAGCCTAGAATATTGGGAGAATATTCTAAGAAGAGTGATGCACTGGTAGGTTAGGGTACTGACAAGTGGCCCATAGTAGGTGGATATATTGGGTTTATTACTATGGGATTAGCCTTCAGCCTACCCGAGAGAGGATGGTCGAGCATATTGGGGTTTTGATTTCATCCTGACATATCAACAAGGATGATTTCGCATGCATTAGTGTCTTCTGGATTGTTCTCGATCTCCTAGGTTCACCTATGTCTACTCGGTTTTGTTCCTTGCAGTAGTGACTATGATGCTTATAAACATACACCTCCATTTACCATACAGTTTGATTTATTTTGAGCATTTTTGTGTAATATTTTCCTTGGAATGTGATAAATTGGTTTTTACTTGTTTTATAGAAATGGTTTTCAAATGGAAGTGTTTAATCCTTTTCGTACAAAGATGAAAATATAAACAACATTTTCCCTTTGAAAATGTGAATGTCTCACTAGAACATTGATTTGGGTTTTGAGAAAAGAATAAGGGCAATGAATTGCACTTTGTTTTTGAGTGACACGTAGAAATCATTACTTTTATATATTGTAGTTCAAAATTGAAGTTAATGATTATTTTTTTAAAGGAAATTCATATGGGAATAGATTACTTAGGCACACCTACTGAGTTCTTATACTCACGCCTATACTTGATTCTTGTTTTTAGTCAAAGGTTCAAGTTTTAGCTTGATCTCGATCATCGTGGGCGATGTTGTGTCTCATGATCGGAGAGTGACCTGTGGGGTCATGTGGAGTTTAGTGGTCATCAGGTCTGATTAGTTCTTCTTTTCGGTTCTAGCTTGGTTTTTTTGTTTAGTTTATTTATTTTTGGGCTGTTTTCTTTATTCTACTGCTTCTATTTATTTTCATTGGGAGAAATCATTCCCACTTGCCCTGTTGATGCCCTGGAGCTTGTCACCAGCCCAGGAGGATCGGGAACGCCTCTCAGGCCATGTCACAGACCGGCTCGGGTGACCGGTTCAGGGTCGACCCAGGTTGGTTCATGAAAAAATGGTACCATAGGTGGTTTTTGTTATTGTTATTTGGGGTGTCAGGTAGATCAGAGATAGGACTGTCGGTACTCGATCAGTAGGTGCAGGAAGAGTGTCACAGACTCTTACTCATTCTGATCCTCAGGTAACCAGGGGTAGTCTGGGATTTAAGTCTTTAGCTTTGGTCAGTGTGGATGGGGAATGAAAATAGGAGTATATTGGTGCTACGCGTGGTCTCACAAGGATTAGTGAACCATGTGATGCCTGAGAGTATGGTTCGACATTCCAAGTGGTTGGAACTTCCCTAGGGCATGGTCTGCAAAACCATGTATCTTGGTTAGGCATGACCACTAATTCTCCATCGAAGTGCTCTAGGGGTTGCTTCCATATTTTTTCTCTTGGTGTCAGTTTGACATGATTTTTATTGTGTGTTTTCCTTTGACAATATTTATGGAATTTGTTAAGTGATTTGTGGAAATCGAGTTTCCAAAATAACATTTTGGGTTGTTTGGAATTGAAGTGAATTTTGGAAATGAGGAGCATTTTGAAAATTTTTCTTGAATTTTTGAAATGGGTTTTTTTGGAAAAAGGTATTTTCTAATGTTGAAAATGTTTTGTTTTGAAAAATTAAGAGCCTTGTTTTGTCTAGTGGTATTCCTAGGGTGCTCGTGTGTGCATATGGATGTGATTAGTGGAAAATTGGGGGATTTTGTTGATGGGTGCATGGGTGGCATGAAAATTCATACATGCGAGGCATCTAGGAATATCAGTGGTGGGTTGTGTTTGGAATGTTGCGATGATTTTGCAGTTCTTGGTTTTTCAAGTTGGTGTTTTTCTCTGGAAATGAATTTATGTGTTATGTTAGAGTGTTTGGATTTGTATACAAATTGTGAATTTTTTTTTTGAGGTGATTGGTTTTGTGGAGGGTTGGTTTTGTATTTATTATTTGGGATACACCCCCTAGAAAGGTCCAATGGGTTTCCAGTAGGTCTCTCAATTCTTGGCTTAACCCAGACTCCCAGTGGAGTGGCGGAGTTCGGTTCTACTCAGTTGTGTTGATTGTTCATAGACGTTGAGGTCTGTTGGATTACGTTGAATACTCTTTGAATGTTTTAAGTGTCTCCAGTTTTTGTGGAACTCCAAAAGTTGTGTGAGTGGAAGTTGTCTCGAGTATGTCTGGTAGAGCAGGACTACACCAGCAGACAGTGATCGTTCCATTTTCGTTGCAAATGAGGATGTCGTGCGCGATCCTCAAGACTAGCCTTATCGCACGGCCGTTCCTAAAGAAGTGAAGGCGAGAGAAAGTGGTGGATCTCATAGGTGCTCGACCAGTCAACATGCGGAGAAAGAGGTGTGTTTGAAATTTCTGATGAGCTGGTTTCATGTTCTCTAGAGGTTGTGTGGAACAATCAGCTTAAAGTTCATAATATTTGTTCATCTCATCCATATAGTGGTAAGTGCAGCTTCCTCATCTAATGAAGAGTGTGAACCAAAGGGACTTGTTCTCAGAGTTCCCCTCTTGTCAGTTTGTGTCGCGTGTTTGACAGACCGCTCAATCTCTTACCTCTAGTGTGGTTAGATGGACACCCTAAGTCATTCACTGAAATTCTTAGTTGGTATGTTGACGGAGTGGCCACTCGGGACACAAGGATAAGTATGTAGGTTTATTTCCTAGTGGAGGATGTTCCAGTCAGATTTGGTCAGCTTCTGATTGTGAGGCGGTAGATGCTTCAGACATTAGGGTCCCAACCATAGGTCTCGGGGTGATGCTTGCGCACAGTCAAAACTCATTGGATGTGGGATGAGCTTGATCCAACTTAAGTTCGCAGTGTCGGGATGGGGAAAGATTAAATTTCCTTATTTAGGTATCATCTCTAAAGGATTCATTTTTGTTGTGAGGGGCATAAAGGCCTTTATCCTTGTGGTGTTCTTGAATTATGGAAGATCCTCTCGGGCTTTAAAGAGGTTCGGAGAATCCCTCTTGCAACGAGTGCACTCTGTAACCCTTCTGGTGGTCGGATATGGATCAAAATTTTACTATTTTTGGAGATGCTCATGTCTTGTGGAATTGATGTTTGTCTTTCTAGTTAATCTCTTTGTTAGGGGCTTCCTATTTCAAAACCCTAAAATGTTTTCGAGTTTTGGTCAGTGTCGTCTGTGTGGGTCATCCCTTGTTGGATGTTTCGTGATGAATAGTTTAGTCTATATCACTCAAAGTAAACTAGGAATTCCCACGCGGGTGTCATGGTGTTAGGGAAATTCTAAAATGGTGGGGAGACCCACTGCGGGTCTCGCCAGCGTCTCCTCTTATGTAGGATTAGTTCAACATAGGAATCTTAGAGGGTCAATCCAGTGTTAGAGGTTTTTTCCGAGTTGCGGACCGTTTTGATTTGGAGAACCAATATTTGACAATTATCATAATATGGTGGGGAGACCACCATCGGATGAACTTATGGATAACTCTATCTTAAAGTGCACATGGCAGAACAATCCCTTGCTTCTGCTCCGCCCAAACCTGATCAGTGTAATTGGTTTGCTTGGGCAGTGGGTCACCTTGCGAGTGTTCTTGGAGGTCTCAAGAAAGACCCGGTGTTTCCTATGTTAGGGGTTAGAGTGTTACATATTGAAGTTGTGTTCATAGGTGAACTTATTTCTATTGGTCTTTTCGCTTGGTGATTATAGTTTTGAGATCTATGTAATTTCATGTTATGGGTGTCTCAAATACTCGGTCTTCGAGCGATGAAGGTTTTTTTTAAAATACCTTCCCTTCTTCGCAGTCTTTCTTGGAACCATTGGTTGAACAAGTCTTTTGAGACTTTCTGAGGGCGGAAAGTGTCATGTTGGGGAGAATTTTCACACCCCAACCGATGATTTATTTTAATTTGATTATTCTTGGGTCTCACTTTTTCCCATCGGTTTTAGTCGGTTTTAATTTAGGAAATTTTGGGTTCTTTTGTGGGCAAGCAACTGTGCGTGTGACCGTGCACGCGACCCTATTCAAGACCATCCTTAGTGTTTGTTCTCATTAAACAATTCTATTTTTGTGGTTGGTTTATTTATTTTAGTTTTATGATTCATATTGAATTTACTTGTATTTCATTTATCCTTTTTTTCATTTTATTCTTCCTTTTCACTCTTTTCTCTTTTTTTTCTTTTCTCTATTTTCATCCCTCTCTTCCCTCTCCCTCTCTCCCGTCGTGCGGACCTCCCCTCCCCTAACCCTAAGAAAAAGTCCCTCCTCCCTTCTCCGGACCTCCCTCCGCCTTCCTCAACCCGTTTCACCCCCTCTCCCTTGATCTCCTTCGCGCCGCGCCCATGCTCCCCATGGCCAACCTCTCCCTCGGACACCCGTTGCGCCACCCCCTTCTCCCCTTGGATGACTTACATACGATGAACCTCCCCCCTCGGTGCCCTACCTCCCTCACACAGCCCACGTTATGCACCTCCCCCTTCACTCGCGCCGTACCTCCCCTTGGCCGACGACCTCCTGTTCCGTCCAACACTCCCCCTCCACTCCCTTTCGGCACAAAACCGACCAGTGCACTCCCTCTCGACGGACCGCCTCACGCCGCCCAGGGATCCCTCGCACCACCTCACACTTCTTGGTCGGATGGATTTATGGCGATCCCTTCCTCTTTTTCGGCATGAGTCATTTCTGACAACCTTCCCCTCACCCAGTTTGTCATCCGCACCTTCACTGCAGGTTCATTCATCTTAGTTTGGTTGATTTCATTATTTGAAAGTTTAATAGATCATGGATTTGTGTTGTTTTTAGTTCGATTTTGATTTTTTTAGTTCAACATATTTATTTTAGGGTTCAATTCAAATTTTTTGTTGTGCGTTTGGAGAGAAACTGAAGTTTCGCACCGAAATTGGGGGTTTGACACCAAAGGTAGGGGTTCCGTGCATAATCTTTATTTGTTGTTTTATTTTTTCTTCTTTAATCAATTTAGTATGTTATGTGATTAATTTTCTTTGTGCGAATATGGTTTTGCTTAATTATTATATATGCTTTCAAAGTGTTTAGTAACGTGTTTATGTAATATGAATGTTTTGATTTTATGAAAACTTTTGTTGAGCCATTTGTAGTGTTTTTTAAACTATGCTATTGATTTTCTATGGTGAGTAAGGGCTGAAAATTCTGTTTGGATGTTGTCCTTGTGTGATTTAGGCCTTAGAAGAGTTATTTGGGTGTATTGTTGTTTTATGTCATGTTATGCCTATTTAAAATGTTTTATAAGTGATGTAAATGGTTTATTTAATTTTTATAAATGATGCGAATCATGTTTTGCCATGGTTATGACGTGAAAATGATTTTGAAGTGGTGTCTTTATATAATTTGGGTGCGTTTATTTTGTGTAAATTTTTTGGTTCTAATTTTGAAGTGTTGCATAAATTATTCTATTGATTTTTTTATTAAATTATATGTGTAGTGTGTTGGTCCTTACTGTGATTGTTTTGGGCCGCGGGTGTCGAAGTACCCTACATGTACATGCATAGGGTAAGGCAAATATATATATGCCCTCTTTGTACATATTCCCTCATGGTGCGGGGAATATGTGAAATGCAGCTAAGGGTGTGTATATATATATGTATAAATGCATGTGAGTGTATGCGCCAAGTGTCGGTTCGAGTGGTCATTGACAAATAACGACAAGTTTGAGGTAGGTTTCCCTATGCATTTCCCATTAAATTTAAGAATCAATTATTTCTTGTTTTTCGCACCTAGTTTTAATATTAATTATTGATATAGAACTATTAGTAAATTATTTGATTGAATTGGAGTGGTTGATTTCCTGTAACGTGTTGCAATAAATGGTTTGATCATGTTTTCACATTAATTTCTTGACAAAATGACCCTTTGGCCTTTGTGAACATGTTTTAGATTTAAAATTCTTGTTTGGGTTTCTTAAATGGGTTTCGAAGTGTATTTTTGATTTTCAAAGTGGTTCATGTGTAATTCTTAAGAAATGGTTTGGTATGAGAAAATCATGTGAGGCCTAGTTGTCACTTTTGTAAAACTAGTTATATCATGAAAACTCCCCTCGGATGTGGTCCCTTGATTTAGTTGAGATATATGTTATGGGGGTCCGCTGTGTAGGACTTCCCTGTGATCAATGGTAGGAAGGTGAGGGACATATTACTTAGGGTGGCTCGAGGTGTTGCATGTTGTGATATATTATTATATATACTGTGATTGGATGCTCAGATATCATCAGTAGGCCCACACCCTTTCTAAATACACTAGACATGGGAGCTTGTCATATTGAGAGAATATTCTATGAAGATTTCTGCACTGGAAGGTTATGGTACTGACCAGTGGCCCATAGTAGGTGGATGTATTTGGTTTATTACTATGGTATTTTCCCTCAACCTGCATGAGAGAGGATGGTATAGAGTATTGGGCATTTTGATTTCATCGTGACATGTCAACGAGGATGATTTCTCATGTATTGGTGTCTTCTGGATTGTTCTCTATCTCCTGGTTTAACCTATGTCTACTCGGTTTTATTGCTTGGAGTAGTGACTATGATGCTTATATATATACACCTCCATTTCCCTTACTGTGTGATTTATTTTGAGCATTTTTGTATAATGTTTTCCTTGGAATGTGATAAATTGGTTTTTACTTGTTTTCTAGAAATGGTTTTCAAATGGAAGCATTTAATCCTTTTCGTACAAAGATGAAAATATAAACAACATTTTCCCTTTGAAAATGAGAATGTCTCACTAAAATATTGATTTGGGTTTTGAGAAAAGAATAAGGGCAATGACTTGTACTTTGTTTCTGAGTAACACGCAGAAAGACTTACTTTTATATATTGTAGTTCAAACATGAAGTGAATGGTTCTTTTTTTAAAGGAAATGCATTTGGGAATAGATTACTTAGGCACACCTTCTGAGTTTTAATACTCACGCCTATACTTCATTCTTGTTTATAGTCACAGTTTCAGGTTTCAGCTAGATCTTGATCGCAGTGGGTGATGTTGTGTCTTGTGATCAGAGAGTGACCCGCAGTGTCACATGGAGTTTAGTGGTCATCAGGTCCAGTTAGTTATTCTTTTCAGTTCTTGCTTGGTTTTTTTGTTTAGTTTATTTATTTTTGGGCTGTTTTGTTTATTCTGCTGCTTCTGTTTATTTTCATTGGGTGAAATCGTTCCCACTTGCCCTGTTGATGGCCTGGCGCTTTTTTCTAGCCCGGGAGGATCGTGAATGCCTCTCAGGCCATGTCGTAGACCGGCTCGGGTGACTGATTCAGGGTCGACTCAGGTTGGTTCATGAAAAAAGGTGTGATCTTATATGCTTAATAAGGGTAAACAAGGGAGACATGTAATCATAAGCATGATCATATGGGTATAAAAACGTGATCATGAAATTGGAATATCATACCCTACATATCATAAGATCATAAACATGAATCATGTAATTTGTATTGGAAGTTCATAATACATTAATCATAAGGAAATAAAGAAACAAAAGTAATAAAATCTTAACAAAGAAATACTATATGGAATTTTGGAAGACACATAAGCATATATAATTATTTTTATAGTAGTTAAGGAATTTCTACTGAGGCTATCTTAGTGCACAAATTCCTTTACTAAACTGGGTTCACACGCCGTTCTAGACCTGTATAACTGAACCAAGTTAAATCCTTGTTCCAACCCTGTAATACTAAACCATGTTCATTTCTCATTATATCCATGCATATCTCATGAGATATCAATATTTACCCAATTCATTGGTGGGAGATATAAGTCCCACCTATCTCATAATGAAATCATACATACCTCAATCCATTTTTTATTATTTTTATAGAACACTTTTTAGTAAAGTGGGAACCTTACAGAACCATTCACTGGCGCCCATAAACCACAAAAACTAGATTGAAAATTCAAAGTTCAAAATAAAAAATTCAAATGGAAACGTCATCACCTCCTCAGGCCAAAAAAAATAAAACCCTTCGTCATACCAGATCATCTTCAAGGAATGACTTCTAGAATCCATCTTCGTTGTCAAGCACCATCATCGTCGTTGAAAAATCACACAACCTTCAAAATGAAACCTTCGACCATCAACAAACCAAAAAACCATCACTGAGAACCAGACCAACACGAAGACATGCTCTACTAATGAAAATTTATCAAGACTTCTAAAACTCCATAGCCAACTTTATATAACATCATGAACATTGGGAGAAATAAAAACCAATGTCATCAGAAACCCATAAACCAAAGCCTGCATCGGTCGCACCTCCTCAAAAACCAAAAACTGATCATACTACACATCCAAAAACCTCCGATAACATCATTGCACCAGACCGACTTGGAGTGGGAGCGACGATCGGAAAGAAAGAGCAAAGTTAGATCAGCCAGTTCATCGGTAAAGATAAATGATATTCAATAGTAACTTCACCCCCTTTGATAGAAACACCGCAAAGAGAGCACACACCAGATAGACAAACCAAACCTCTTTTCCTGCAAGCCTCCACTAAAATAGAAAACCACCAAAATAAGAAACCCCAAATCACCAAACTCCATATCCATTAGAAAAAAAAGCTGAAGCCCAACATAGGTCTCACTCACCAAACCTTGCTCCACCTATGCGCATAATCAACACCACTATTAGAGCAGTCAGGGAAAGATCACCCCGAAATAAATTAAAACAAACCGAACCCTGAATGAAAAAAACCTAATTACATCACTAGAGAGAAAACACAATGAAGAATTTGGATCCGTAGATACTTGATAGATAATACAATGTCACTTTTGGATGGGATTATGGCTGGTAGGACCAGGCTGGACGAATCCTAAAACATACCTGGGTGATGACTGCCTTAAAAGAACTTACAGCTGAACCGAGAACTGAAACAGGATGACTGAACTTGGAAGAACGATAGTGAAACAATGTTGGGGTGGGAGAAACGTGGGATGTAAAATTCCCAGTAAGGGAAGGGGGAAGTAATGCTGATAACGAGTAAAGGGAAAACCCTAGAGCTCGAGAGAGATTCTAGGAGAGAACGATGCCATAAATCATACATACATGTGAAACAAATTCATAAACAATAATATCATAACCCATGAAATGAAATGAGTGTCATAATCATGTAATCATATCTTAACATATGGAAAAATATATGTTTCATAATCATTTTATAAAATCATAAACCATGAAATGAATCAAGTTCTAAAATCATATAACTTGCGGAATAGAAACATGTGTCATAAGCATCATCCACTCAAAATATAAACCATTGAATGGTGAATATGAATATTAAATTTAGATAATTTCCTAGAAGGTAATGTGTAACATCAATGAATGTTATATTAGATTTAATATAACATGGAATGATGTTTTGAAATCATTTATTGAGGTAATTATATATTCTTCTCTAAAAAATGATCTTTAAAATATAAAACATTTTGAAATCATTTTCATGAAAATAATCATTAAAACATACAAATAAATCTTTGAATTTTTTTTGTAAAATATTTATTTAGAAACATATAAATATATCTTGAAAACTTTTTGAAACCCATTTTCCTTAAAAAATTATATAATAATATTGAAAGAATTTTGAAAACTAGTTTTTTATAAGTAATCTTGAAAACAATTTTGAAAATTTTTTCATTGAAAATAAAATGAAAACTTATAATGAAAACATGAAAAAATTATGAAATTTTTTTATTGAAAATAATTTGGAAAATTATAAGGAAATCTTGAAATCTTTTGAAAACAATTTCGTTGAAAATAATTTAAAAATATACAAAAAATTTTGAATTTTTTTTAGAAAACAAGGTTTCTAAAGAATAAAGATTTTCGATTGAAGAGAGAGGTAAATTTGACTTTCTTAAAAAAATTCTTAACCATATCATATACCAAAGGGTATAAAAAAAAGCATAAATAGCAGAAGATATCTTGAATATACATAGGAGAACAAAATTTATGAGTTCTATTGAGATATGGATCATAAAATTTCATCAATTGAAGCATAATCATAAATAATCTCGATAAACAGTGAGACAGTTTCAATAAACTCTTACCACATGGAAACATTGAATTGTAATACCCATGTTAGAAAATAAAATTTAATGAATCTTAAAATATCATGAATATAATGAGATTCATGATTAAACATTTGAATGGTAGTATATACACCTCATAGAAAATTACATGTGCATAACATGACATGTGTCTCAAAAAAGGAAAATTGAGACAAAATTACTCTACCAATTTGGAAACTTTTGAAACCTAAAACACATGAAAGAAATATCATAAAATTTATATTTAAATATGAATAAATTTAATTACAATAATAATATAATAAATATCTGGTCAATATATATACCACACAAAATAAAAGAGTGGGGTATAAGAAATGTATCTCCTGAAAATAAAATGTAAGATGAATTAACCTTACATTGTGTCTTGAATATTTTAGTACTCATATAATATTTTTATATAATAAATATATGTTTTTTATACATGATTTAATGAATAATATTATTACATATAATACCATATATTGTTAGATTATGACTTTATATTACCCGCTTGTAAACAATCCTATGTTAAGGTTTCACCTTGGGTAATATTCACTTTGTTTTTCACACGTGTCTTAATTTGTTATATAATTGATCCTTATACTTATATCATGATTTATAGAATGTAACCCATGATATAAATATAATTTATATTCAATATATGTGTATTATAATACTCTATATAATATATAAGTACTAAATTTAATACATCATTCATAGAGATGGTAAGCCATACATATGCATGAATGTTGTTTCCATTTTTATTATTGTATTGAAATAACGGAAGAAAATTACACACACATATATATATTTTAATTAAATTAGTAATATTATATTATTTATAACATATAATTTCAAAAAACAAATCCTTAATACATTCCATGTAAGGTGTGAACGAATCTCATCACATTGAGGGGGTGGTAGTCCACACTTCCTCAAACAAAATTATAGTATTTACATCAAATGGATATTATAATGATATGTGTTGTAAATGGATTAAAAAAGAATAAAAGAATAATAAATATCTTATATAACATATATAAATATATTTTTCATCATAATTTCCACCATGATAGGTGGTAAAGAAAAAATAAACAATCATCATTTCATGAGGTTGTAGTTCACCGTACACATAAATAGTAAGTTTGCTACTCATTAGATGGAAGTGTGTGTAAGTGTAGGTCAAACCCTTAACATTAAAACAACTTAATATATTTATTATATTTGCGTTTTTATAGAATATTTAAAAAATAAGTGTTGATGGGGTGTATAATTGAAATAAAATAAAAGAACTTGAGGAAGAATGTTACCTCTTATTCGGGTAACTCCTTTTGGTTTGCATGAAAGTGATTCCTTGGGTTAGTTTCTATAAAAGGGTAGGATTATAGAATTACGTTGAAGATTTTCAAGATCTATTTTAGAAGTTATTGGTTGATAAAAAGTGACTTGATATGTGTGAGGAAGTGGGAGGATTGGAGGCCTTTTTATAGTGGATGAGTGACACTCCTGTAATTTTTGGGAAAATAAATTCCACCCTTGTTTTTCCAATGTAATGTGGATAAAATAATGGAAACAATTGTAGATATGGTAACATAGGGTAGAAATATGTTCATGAAATGGATCTTGGACATGTTTCTAGGTTGTTTGGGCCCTTAAGAATAATGTTTAGTCCCTTATTAATCTTAATTTTACCTTAATTATTGTACTTAATTTTAATTAGTTCCACGAATCATTTCAGTAAAAAACTAAGTTAAACTTGTTATAAATTATAAATTAATATTATTAAAAATAATTAATCTATTTTTTAAAATTAAAATCACATAAGTTTTATAAATGAATTTAAATTTAATCCCACATCCTGTTCGACAATACGGGTTTTTAAGGTAAAAAAGTTTCTAAAATTTTATCTATTTTTATAGTCAATTTAAAAGTGAAATTGATTAAAATGACCCAAATTGGGTTTATTTATAAAAATAAGATCTAATTAAACTTTAGAAATAATTTAAAATATAATTAAATATTATAAATAAATCATATAAAAATTTAGTTTTGAATTAAAAATCAGCATTTTCACTATTCATCAAAAAATGAAGTTTCTTAGAAAATACCATAAATTTAACCTAAGTTAAATAATAATTTATTAATTAAAAAAGGAAGTTTATTTTATAAAATAAAAATTCTAAATGGGTCTAAAATCAATTTTATTATTTTTTAAAATAAGGTCATTAATAACAGTTCATTTGAAAAAAATAGTATTTTTAAACATATAAAGACTTTACCAAAAATTATATCTTTCATTATCAATATGTTTTATTTATATAAAACCATTATAAAAAACATTTAAAAACTAATTATTTCTATTCATATTAATAACCAAGAAACCCCAAGGTCTAGTTATGCTGACCCTATAAATTGATAAAAAAATATTAAACAATATAAGAGAGGCATTACAAGGGATTTATATTTAAGAGAGAGTACACCACATCCCTCATGTAATACTCCACAAACTTCGCACATTTATCAAGTATGTTGAAATACCACATGGTACTCATCTCCATCAGTGCTCTCTTTGATAACGCATTGACAACCTGATTGGCCTCCATATACACATCAGTCACAATAATATTAAGGGACCTTAACTAGTTAAGGAATCCAATCTAGTGAGGTAGGATCATTTAAGGAACATTCATAGTCCTACAATTTATAGAATTTAAAGCAATATTAGAGTCAAATTCAATCAATATATCATTCTAGTTATGATAGACAACATATTTCACATCATATATAATATCCCTTAGTTCATCCTCATAAGTAGTCCCTTTCACAATGAAGTGGTGAAAGCATACTTGGATGAACTCATGATGTGTGTGAAAAACACCACCACATCCCGATAATCCTGGTGGGATGAGTGAAACTCTATCAGCATTAACTTTGACAAGAGTCCATTCAGGAGGGATCTAATGGATAATCTTGACCATAAGAGGCTTTCTCGAATTACCAGAAATTATTAGAAAGTGGAGGGAAATGAGATTGTCTAAGCAGTTGGCCATAGATCCCAACTAAATAGTTGTAGTGGAATGTACATCCCTGTGTACTTGGAAAATACCTGCATATAAGGAGGGGTGTTTTTCATCAGCCATGAAAGCATTACTAGCTTTCCAAATGACATGAAAAACTGAAGTACCAACTATGAGGAGGTTTTTAATCTATTCACTATGATGGATCCTATAAACATGTAACATCAACTCCTCTATTTTCTTATGGCTACCCAAATTGGTGTAAAAAATGCACCCAAAGTAGCTATATACCTACTTTAAAAAAGTTCAATGAAGAAATACATGATGCATATTTTCATATTCCCTTGAACATAGGTGACAAGCCTAGATGATGATCTGAACAACATTCTTCATATTATCATGTGTAGGTAGGCGGTTCCTCCATAGTTTCTAGAGGAGGAGTAATATGGAGGGTGGAATGAAGGCTGCCTAAAATTTGAGAAGCCAAGTCGGCACCTGAATATGGCCATCAAATTGAATTTTATAAAAGTCCCTTGTATTGTAGAACCCAATTCTATTTAGCTTCCAGATCAGAGTATCAAAGTACATGAATGTGTAATTTTATATTTCCAGGAATGATTGAGGGGGTGATAAAACCAGGAATACTTCCTTGATAAGTCAATAAAATGCTAAAATCATTTCTGAAAAGATGGGATGTATAGATCCAATTCTAAGAGTACAATCTAGCCAAGGATATTTTCAACAATTGAGACGGGATAACCTACTAATAATAAATTTATAATTTTGAATTATACCTTTGAACTAGTGTCTGATATATGTCCAAATAGACGAGGAAAGGTAGTGAGTGTACCCATTAAGAAGCTTTATCTTGAATATTCATGACAATAAATCCAAGGATTATTTGAAGTGAGTGGTTTGCATGTAAACCATGATATAAAAATCATATATATTCATTATATATGTATTTATAGTAATTCATAAAATTTAGTGATTAGAAATAAAGTACACTATTCATGAGGACAATAGACTATATGTACACATGAATAATGTTTCCATTTTCTTGTCATATTGATAGAAAAAAAGTAAATGATATATATAGACAATCATTATCACTCCTACATCATTTTTATTTCATAAATATCACTTATGTTTATTAAACCCATACTTAATAAATTCTGTGTAATGCATGAATGAATCACATCACTTCGTGATGCTGTAGTCTGCTGTATACCTGAGCGACATTATCATATTCCCATGAAATAGAAGACATGAAGGAATGTGTGATATAATATTTCTGTAAGCATAATATCATCATAAATATAATAAACATCATATATAAAAAATAAATTTATCATCATTTCGAACCATGAGAGGTGGTAATGGAAAAACGAATGACATCAGTTCATGAGGTGGTAGTCTTCCGTACCCACATACAATGACTTCATAATCCATTTGATTGAAGTGATTTAGTTTTATGACAATACCTTAACATAAAAAAACCTCAGTATATGGAAGATACTGAGGTTATTATATATTCTTGGTAACAAATCATCAGGAATCATTAAATTCTTATGGGGCTACAAAAATTTAATAATTTATTAAACTCTGAATACCAAAATAAAAATGTATTATTTTGAAATCCCATGTCTTGAACTCACATGGATGATCCATATGTTCTAAATTAAATACAGAAATTGAAATTGATTTTTTTTATTATTTTGAAAGAGATAAAAATAGTAGCAAAGATAGGTTTTGAAATGAAGAGATGAGGCATTCCATGTTTAGTGATTTTCATATTTATGTTCTAGGGACTCAATTGGTTATGAGTTTATACAAGTTTTGGTTTCGAAACAAGGTTAACAGGGATCCTTGGTCAGGGTACCCTACAACAATATTGTGATTTCACATTTTGGCTGGTCGTATAGTAGGTGAAATAACAAAACATGGAGACCCAAAACCTTATTTAAACATAAATTCACTAGATTTCATAATGGTTAGACGCAAAACATGGAAATTAATTTGTGAAATAAAATAATACTCCTCGAATCATAAGAAATGGTCATCAAATTGAAAAAAATAATAATATTGGAAATAGTAAATGGTTTTGGAACAATCTATAACTTGAACAATTAAATGAAATAATACCTAACAGTACTTCCCCTTACAATAACATTACCCAAATAAAGAAAACTACTCTATCATTCCAAGCATGATGAGAATGAGCATCATGGATACCTGAGGAAGAATAACGATGAAGAATGATGGTGAAATATTGATCTGGTAGTGAGAATATCATATGAACGTGTTCATTCACTCCCACTCTAGTATTATATGTCAACAAAGGTGAGAACAAGGGTCTATTTTATAATCCCTCTGGACAAACCCTTATAAATGAGAATCGTTATTTTTTCGTTTCTTGAAACTTACATGGCATGTAATTATACACAACATGTAACCTCTTTTCACAGTGTGTATTCACTTCAAAACTTATACTAAGCATTAATGGATTCTCTAAAATCTCACATCATTTAATTAAGCAGATGATGTGTAAATGGTCTTTCTTTAGTTCTTCATCTCCCTCTATCTTCATGTGTTTTTCCTTTTGTCCTAAAAAATATTTTCTCCTATTTTCATAACTTTTTGATCCTTCTTCAAATATCCGTTATTCCTTCCAAAAATCAAAAAGCAAGTCAAATTTTCCAACATTTGGAAATAATAATAAATTAAATATTGAAATAAATGTATTAAAATATTAGAAAACACATTCATGGAATACACATATCCCATGGTATAATAATAATTGAAGGAGGAGGATAATGAAATAAAATAATTAATCTCATTAAAGAACATTACTTCTTCTTTGGGTCTTCTCCTTAAGTCTAAAATAAATACTTCCTATTTCATATTTATGCCCAAACAATGCTGCTAATATGAGGTGAGGGATGTTGGGAATATATTTTCACATGGCTTGGCCAACCCAAAGAGGTATGAGGGTGTGAACAATGGAGGATATTGGGAACCCTTTAATAATTTAGGATTGGAATTCTTACAAATACCCAAAAGTATTCACTATTGGGAGGTCTCCCTTACCTCAAGTGCCTCTAAAATTGAATACTAATATAGGGGAGGGTTTATGTGGACGAGAAACACCTCCACACATGAAAATAAAAAAATTTTTATCATTTCGTTCCTTATTCTTTTTTGTTTACTCAATTTTACCCATTTTGTTTTTACCATGGTAAATTATACCTTTTTATTTACCTTGGCAATTTATGTATTAAGAACAAGATTATGTTTTATAAGATAATTTATAACTAATAATTATAAATATTAAATCCAAATTATTAAATAAAAATCCTATATTTGTTTTAAATTAATTTTAATACACACACATGTAATATGAAAAACCCTCTTTTATCCTCAATCACAATAATTAATTTTAACTGTTTTCACTAATCATTATGTTAAAAATTAAGTTGAACTTATTAGATAATATAAATTATTCTAATTCTAATTATGGAATCAATTTTTCCAAATCAAACTCACAAAATTGTTATAATTTAATTTAAAATTAATCTCGGAGATGCGATGATAAAGTGAGTTTTTAAAGTGAAAATGTTCAAAAGTTCACAAAGTTTTTATATCCAACTTAAATATAAAATTTATTAAAATGACATAAATTGGATTAATATAAGTATGATTGTACTAATTTTACTATTAAGAAATCAAAATATAATTTATAATTATAAATTATTTTAATTAAAAGGCATTTTCAACGAAAATTTAGTATTTTCACTATAATAAAAATGAAACATTTCAGATTAAGCCTAAAATTACACCCTAATATAATTTTGGTATTCTAATGTAAAAAAATGAAATTTATTTTTTCAAATAAATTTTATAAAATTTTCAAAAAATTGTTTTAAAATTAGGGATCCATAAAAAGGTGAAAAGACTTATCTTTTTTTGAAAAATACAATTTTAAGTGTAAAATTAAGTTTATTTTACTATTGTATAGAAAAAACAAAAGAATAATTTTAAGTATTTCATTGAATATATAGTATTTAAATTTCATTAAAATAATTCACCAAAATTTATTCATTTAATTTATTGTGGTAAAACACATTTCTATGCATAAAATTATTTTTTCAAAAAATGATTTTATTTATAATCAAAGGGTTTTTATTTTCATTTGTAATTAATTTTTTACCAAATAATTCATTATATATAAATATATAAACCTTATTTTCATAATTTATTTTGTTCTATTCGTACCATCAATTCAATGGCTAGGTGATAACTATCATATTAAATGATAATATTTTAATTATATGTGATGTTTTGTTTAAACTCAGTGTTACGTGTAACCCAATATAATCTCAAGATTGTGTCTAAAACAAGAAAAACATTGTGTTGCGTGTAATTAATGATAAATAATGTGATAGTTGTAATGAAAGAAAAAAATCAATGTTTTGTGTCAAAAAAATATAAAAAATATCCAATCTATTTGAAAAAAATAATTTTAAAAAATCATGGGGTGTTACAAGATCTCTTTACCCACCATTTTCCTATCAAAAAAGGAATAAGTTATTTATTGATGGTTTACTCTATTACTGGGATGAGACACAATTGTTCTATGTAATGACAATTTAATGAGATGTATCTTCCCAGAAGATGAAATTAAAAGAATTCTATAGATGTTTCATACATTGACAATTGTTAGACATCATGGGATAGAATGAATTATGGATAAGATCCTACAATATAGACTATTTTAGCCCATACTTCATCAGAATGCAAAGAGTTTTGTACAGATCTATGAACAGTTCCAAAGGATTTTCACCATTTGAAAATATAATTAGAAGACCCAAAATATCATAATGTATGTATATATAATCAAAGTTTAGGGTATCAATTTTATGGGTCTATTTCCCAATTAACATAGAAATTTTTATATATTGGTTGCTGTCCACTGCATTTTAAATTTGGTCGAAGTAGAATCCACAACTCCTGAGACAACCAAGTTAGCCATGTATTTTTTAAGTAAAAAAGATTTTTCCAATATTGCTTTATGTGATTTCTCATTAGTTATTAGGGAATGCACTTCAATGATACCGCCATCAAAGAGATTATTGAAGAATATTGGATTTTATACAACATTGGAAATCTATATCACCTGAAGACTATTGGGAATGTGGAATTATAAAAATGGGATATTATACAAACATTCTAAGAAATAATCAATACGAATAAGAAGGTCTATAGATTCAAGCATGATGATTCTATTGTGGTGTATCATACAACTTATAAAACACCCATCAACACTAATCTTTTCCAAATTGTTTATTTAGTAACCTACCATCTACCAGTGGAGTTAGAACATAGATTATATTGGGAAATTAAAAAGATAAACTATGTTGTTAAAAAACATGGGCAAAAAATAAGGATGAAAATGAATGACATGGAGGAGATTTGAAGGGGTCATTATGAATATTCTATGATTTATAAGGATAAAAAACAATGAAATTACTGACAAATCGCACAATATATTCACATTGAGGTAAAAAGTTTTATTATTTAATTCCATCAAGAAGCTATTACCTAGAAATATGAAATCCCGATGGTTGTAACATTTAGAATTTTTTAAAGTTTTCCCTTATCGGACAATAAAAATTCAAATAGGTGACAAACCAACTTTTAAATTAAATAGATAGTAATTGAAAATTAATGAATATTCATTCTAATAAAGGGGTATTATTTCTTTAAAATTCAATTGATTCTAGGTTTAACTAGCTGTCAATGTAAAAAGAAGAACTAACTACGAGGAAACCCAGGTTAGGTTCCTTATGTTTGATTAGGTTTTATGAGATTATAATGGTTCAATGATGATGATAGTAGGATGGAGTCCCAAGGCCAAAAGTTCTGAAAGACACCAAATTCATGTCATGTATAGATTTCATGATGTGTGTTTGTCGGGGCTGGGAAAAATACTTTCACACATTTTTCACATTATTAATGTAATAAATTATGTGAAAACATTGAGCTACCATTTTTAACCATGAACCTAGATTCCTGGGTGATGTCCATTGTTTCACCCCCCGTCTTCTCGACTCTCTCTTCTCCCACACACTCATACCATCTCTCTCCCCTCATCCACATCCTCCTCCTCTACGCATCATGTATCCAACCTCACTCCATTTCCTTCCCCACTCTATCCATTCATCTTCACCACTATACACTACATGAAGTCTATCAACTTTTGTTCTTCCAAATGTATAGACCAATGCACAAATCCTTATGTACCTATGTTCCCAATGTGTTATCCTCCACCAATGGCTATAGACCCTTCACTGAATCTCTCTACATCGAGTTCTAATTATACATCATATTACTTCCATTCCCTTTATACTTACCACCATTCATAGTATTCATCGAACTATTTTTAGGGTACTTCACAGCACACATTACTCCACCACTACCAACATTTTCCTAACCCCATGTATCAGGTATTCTTGGTCTGTCTTTAGAACAAGACCATGAAAAAAAATAAGACACTTGACCTTTCTATAATCAAGAATATTCTCATAGTTGAGGAAGTCATAGACACCAAAGGTCTCATGAATATTTCTAGAACCGTTGAGGTATGCGAGGATACACACCAAGAGATATTCTTTTAGTTCCTATCCATTCTTGAGCTTGACACCACAAAAATTTCCTTCCACCTAGAAAGATGACCATGGAAGATCATACGAGGAATGTTTGATGTTGTACTAGGTATTTGAACTCTTGAATTTATTGCTTCTCATATTTGTGCCTCCTTATAGATTGAACAAAAAAACAATATGAGTTATTGGAAACTAATAGAACATGACTCAAAGATCTTCCATGAACCACACATGGTGAAGAGAACCCAAATATTGGGTGCTTCACTATGGATTATTCATTAGGACTTAGTCCACACATGGATTATCCAAGTAGATTCGCATGGGGCGATCAGAAATATTAAGGTCCTTTTTTAGATTCTTTCATGGGTGGTGCTGCTATTAACATTTAATGATAGTCATACCTCTACTAAATGGCTCATATGAAGATGAATCATGGAAGTTTGAATGGTGGAAGTGTTATCACCCACATGAATTAGTATTTTTCATCTTTGACTCAGCATAGCCCTTTTAGTATTTAGGACTGATGCAGTTGGTTGATCTTATATTATTACACAAGATAATGATTCTTCAGAAGATAGAGAAGTGCTATAAGTGGATATTCAAGTTTGATGAGGAGGTTGTTGAGGTGAAGATTTACCCTTCCCCACCTCCTAATTCACCAAGAATAACCTCTAGATCTCCAAGTAATACATATACTTAGACCACACCCCCCCTTCCACCTTCCTACCATCGACCACCCTAATTGGGATTCCTCTAGTGATTAAGGACCTTTATATAAAACAAAAGTTTTTTATTGAGCATTATTTATGTGAAAATGAATATACTCTACCCGATACATTGGAGGTGTTAATCATAGATCCAACTACCATATAAATTTCACCTATTCAGATCAAAACCTCACCTACTGCCGCCTCTAACCTACCAGCACGAGTGAAGACTAATCCCACTAACAACACCACAAAACATTCTATGGTGGTTGATACACCTAAATCCTTCCTTATTTTCACTATTAACATGATGGGGTAGCTTTATCTACCCACTTTTTGAGATGATACCACTAATTCTTAAAAAGGATATTCCTCCCACCCTTTTAGTCTATTCCCCATATACATAATTTTTTTTCAGTATTTTGGAGTATTTTTTATTTACTATATACCCCATCCTTGGATGTATAATTTATATCATCTAAAAGAAGAGATATGATTTTTGACTTCCAATGATTTTCTTACTTTATTCTCTATATTTTTCATTTAGTTTATTGTTAATTTTCACTCATCTGACTATTCTATTGATTTTGATACACATGCTAGGATACACTATGGATTCCCCCATGAGGTATTTCCTTATGTAGATGACATATATGGATATCTCCAAGAGATCCATCTATGACCTACACAGATTCTTCAAATACTGTATAAGATGTTTGGTCGATCTATTTATAAGGTGGTGAACCCCACCATAAGACCATTATATCATGCATACATGGCATCCATTTTCATAAAGAACATATAATAAATTTTCTTATGGACTACACCAATTGATTATTTCCCATCCATATAGATGAAAATTCAATTTTATGCACTTTATGAGAGGAAACACAATTTTTTTGATATTTTGAGTCTCTACTGAGTCTGTTAAGTATTTAATATTCCATTTATATGTTTCCCATTTAGGATTTTTCTTAAAAATTTATATTGTATTATGATCCATGCACACCTATCTGAGTTTATATCCATTTCTGGATACAATGTTCACCTACCCGTTTTTCTACATTCATATCCTTTAAATCGTATAAACTAATTTTTATCTAGTGTAGGTATATTTTATTCTAACTTTATTATAGGTATCCTAGTTTTGAAACAACATCTTACATTTTCCCCCATGGAAGGAAATTTTTTATATGGAGCTATCAATTTACAACACTACATTTATGTTTTCCATTTCAATTTTTTATTGAAATTACTATCTGTCCCATGTCACTTCTCAAAATAGTGCAAACTCTATTTCATTTTAAGTTAGAGGGGGAAATAATTGAGTTGTATTGCATTTACACCTTGATTATTTTTTGTTTTAATTATTCGAGGAGACATTTATCTTTAAATAATACTTTAACTTTAAATATCATTAAATGATGTAAATAAAAGAAACATTTTGGATAGAAAATGTAAAAATATTTTATTTATTATTTCTCATAATATCAGGAATGGTAATTGAGTTGAGTAATTTACTTCTGATTCTAAATTCTTATAGTTTATTGTATTTGAATTATTACAAGTTACTATGAACTGTGTGATTTACCTTTTATATTTATTACCATTATTGAGAGGATTCTAGACATAATTTTTCCAATTATTTATTAAGAATATTTATTAATAGATACTTAGGGAATGTAAACCAATCATAAATTACATTTGAATTTTATAAATTCCTTGAATAAACAAATACTCTGTTAAAATGAATGAGGAATATTTATTGAGACATTTTTTATATGATCTACCTATACATCTATCATTATTTAGCCCATATAATCCATGAACTATCTTGTTAGGATTAATCTACATAACAAACCCATTTTATCCCTTCCTAACATTCTCTTGGTATAATTGTATGATTTTTATCTGAATAAGTGTTGGGGAGACAATCATTACTAGTGTACATGGGATGTTTGTGACTAAGGTGATGTGCAATGACTTTTTCATATGTTATGTAGAATATGTTCCATGATTATTTTTTATGTACTTCATAATTACCATGTTTCAAGGAAAAAAATAAAAAAGAATGAAAGAATGATTTTTTATTAAGAAGGTCAAAAATCACCCTTACTAGAATGATGAATCTCATAGTGGATTATATGTGGTTAGGTGGGGGATGTGAGGTATATCGTAGACATGAATTTAAAAAATAAAAAAATAAAAATAAGAGTTAGGATACTTTCACTACATTTTCATGACACATCCATGGGAATGAATTGATATTTTTGGAGTGTGTAGAGGCTCTTTCTGATGGAAATCCTTCATCACATTATTCTTGATTATCATGAATTTCAATTCAAATATTACCCTTAATTTTTAGATTTATTTTTATCATTTATCCACCACCCCTTTGCCCCATAGTCATTTGAACCTTATTTCTGAAGACCTCATGATTAATTGTGTATCTTTCATTACAAAGTGGTGTTGTTAGAATAGATTCAAGCCTATGGTTAGGAATATGTATTCTATGTATTAGAATAACTACAATTACATTTTACTTTGAGTTATTATATAAAATTTATGGTAAGGTAAATTTAAAATTGGGTATATATTCTAAGAGAACATTTGAAATAAATGGAATTTAATGTAGTAAGGATTGGAATAATGAACTTGACTGTGAGGAATAACTGATTTTATCTGCAAAATTTATTTTTGAGGAATATATATTTCCATTAACACTGTTTCTATTTGTTGGGCTATAGTGTACATTTCCTATTAAAAATTATTTCATTTGGATTCCTTATTGAGATGATTTTTTTCTTTAGGATAAAAAATTATTTATGTTCTGGGGAATTTGATACATTGAATTCATATATATATTTTTGGATCCATTTCCTTGGGACTTATGCATGTTTTATAATATAACTCACAATATTTTTTAGGGTTTTATAGAAAATAATATTTAAATATTAAAAAGTAGTTATGCTGTAATTTTAGAAATTTCAAACAATTTTTGTCATGAATCTGAATCATGACATGTAATCCTCAGATATATGCTCCATGTGCACTAAAATACAGACCATGAAACCAATACAAGTTAAGAATCCTATATCCATATATGGATTCATAATGGAATGATGTACAAGATTTGAAATATTTAAGTGGCACCCAAGATTCTTAATTCAATCCATAATGTTCTGAAGATTAAAAAAATGAATGATATTGATGATCCAATTACATGACATGAAATGAAATTAATCATCACAAAATTTTTAAGGAAGAAGTAAATTTAGGATAAATCACACAGTGAATTCATTACACATCATGAGTTGATCAGGATAATTTATATTATATTGGCTCGATGCTAGAACAAGGATGAACATAATTCTCCATTTTCATTTATGATTTCTTTTCTAGCACCTCGGAAAACCTAGTTTCTTTCATTGTCTTTCCTAAATTATTCTTGATTATCTATTTCTATTTTTCCAAATGATTTATGGATTGTTTATTCTTTTTAAGAACCTTGCTTCTTTCAATACCAATTGCCATTATTTTTTTCTTCAATACATGTAAGTGCGTTGGTTGATTTTGATTACATGAATTGTGAATCGCATTGATTGTGAATAGATGAGGGAATATACATATTATGATTCCATTTTCTCATTCATTTATTACCATAATTACCTTTAATGAATAAACCTCTTAGGGTTAGGGATCTAGAGTATGGGTAGCATAAACCTAATGAATTTTTAAATCTAAACTTGGGTAACCCTATAGATAATAATTAGGTTAATTAATCATATTAACCACATTACTTTTCACGAACATGATCCAAGGAAGTGAAATAAAAGGACCCTTGCATAATTGAAGTTAATAATACTTAGACCAATATCCTATGATTGTTTCTGACTTTGAATCTAAGCATTATTCACCAATGTTGTTTGCTTACTTTAGACTAAAGAGTATTTTTTAATCTAGGTAGATCTGATTGGTTTGACAAAAACCAATTAGTGACTTTCACACTATTTTGCAGCCTAATACAATTAACCATCCCAAGGCATATTTAGGAATACCCTTTACATAAGAACCCAAAAATTGACCCAAATCACTCTTTTGTCATCTAAAGTTAAAATTCAATTAGTTTAGTTTTATAAAATCAACTTTTTAGAATCATGTGAGGAATACAATTGCCAGGTTTCGATCCCTACGTTACCTACCATGATATATCTTTCATGTGGGTTTGACTCATTATTCCACTATTCTATATTTATATATTGTAGTTAGAGTTGTGTTTTATAAATTTATAATTTGATTATTCCCATGTGGAATCAACAACAACGCACAATCTAGTCAACTATTATAAGGAGAATCTTATAGATGGATTCTCTCAAGTATAAGGGACTGAAAGCTATGATTCCATGTTCTTTAGAATCTTCCTAAACCAACCAAGTGGCAACCAAGGATTTAGAGAATTTTTTACCAATCGATTTAGATTTTTGATCCATCAGACTCAATGGAAACCATTCCAACAAGAATTAAAAAATAAATATCTACAGCCTTTACAACACACTCCATTCTAAAGACAATGTTTCCAACCATCCTCATGTTACCAGTATGGAAAATTAAAAGATATTTCAGTAAAGTAAATAATGATACAAGTAATGAAATCTCAAAATAGTAAAAAAAAAACCCTATCACCACTTCTAGATCATCTATCTCATGACCACTATCATTATTATGGTTAGTCAAGGATTAGGTAATAATCTAGGTTAACCAATTCCTAAAACATAGGAAATATTAGCATGATAACATTAAGGGGTGGTAATGAGATAGTAAATAGTGATGAAACATCAATATAGATCCAAGTTGGAAGTGAAAAACAATATGTACCTGGTGAATCTTCCTAAGAAAAAGAATACAAGGAGGATTCTATGAAGGTACTATTAAAGAAGAACAAACGAAATGATAAAAGGGAATACTCACATAAAATTCAATCACCATTCTATCCAAGGATGAAAACACATAAGAGTACAATTGATGACACACTATAATAATTTTTTTGAAATAATCAAGAAATTATAGATCAATATCTCTTTACTAGAGTTAATCCTCTAAATAATGTGGTGTGGAAAATTTAATAAATACATGTACATAAGAAGATGGATATTGTGAGAAAATTAATAGGAATGATTATGTAAGAATGTTTCTTCCAATTTTACCCTTAAAATTAATTATAAATTTTAAGTCCTAGGTATATTTAATCATTTTACTTCCCTCCATTCTAAGGGATAGGTGATAAAAATCGTATTAAATAATAATACTAACAGAATATTGTTGTTCGGTAAAACAAAACCATAGGAGTGTTGTAAAATATTGATGAAACTTATTGTTTTGTGTAAAAAAATATAATTCAGTGTTATGTATCCTTTATGATATTAAAATTAATTTTAGTCTTTTAAAATTTGGGGTGTTACATCTTCCCCCTTTAATAAATATCCTCCTCAAATTTTGAAATTTATCTTGTTAAACAAATATTGGAAATTTGAAAATACTTTTTGTTTGATGATCCCTTTCCTATATTTGAAGAATTATAATACCATATAGACTAAGATAATATATAAATATACTTAATTTATGATTATAATTTCATCCTTTAATCAATTTCAACCACAAATTCATAGTTTGTTCAAAATGACGTGTATTCAGGATGAATTTTTAAGGCATGAATCCCTAGAATAAACTTTTAATGGAACACATAATCCCCAAAAGCCTGAAAATTTATTACTCCATTATTTAAAAATTTACTAAAACCCAAATGGATAGCACATGGTAATATAATTACCAAAATGAATAAACCTTCATATGAAAAAATAATCTTCAAAATTCAATAGTAATACCCAAAGTTGAAACTAAATAATTCCAAAACCCTATATAAAAAATAACTTTGAGAACCTCAAAATTAAAGAGTGTTTTAACCTAAAAGGTTACTTTTTATGTTTTAAATTTCAAGTGAAAAAATATGGGGATCTTATTTTGAAGTAACATTAATAACTTAGTCACCAAATCACATTTCAGACCGTGGTTATCTATATGATAAAACTTGTGTTCCCTATATAAAATATCACATAATCCCTAAAGGTGATCAATACCTTAAATTCCATTTTCATATAATTTAAATGCATAATTACTGTTAAAATATTGATTTAAAAATACATTGACCATAATAAAATGTCTCCTAAAATATAATTAATCTGTTTAATATCTCATCGCTTAAAACCTCAAAGGGGTTTTTAAGACTTTGAACTTATGATCATACTTAAACTTATAAACCTAAAATGGTATACATAAATCTTAAGAAAAAATCACATGAAAACATAGTATTATATAGATTTATTAAATCATTCCCTTTGATATCAACTATATGGACCAAGCCTTAATCATTATAGAAAATTGAGTTTTATGAAAATAATTCACTCTATTACATTTGAGGATCCTTTCAGGTTTAGTGTTTAAGAAAATTAAACTATAACTAATACATAAAAAATCATGAAATGAAATGTGGAAACTTCTAATTAGTATCCATTTTCCCATAATATAGTACTTTTAAAATAAATTGTTATTTATTTTCATAGAAAATATCCAATACTTACATTTTGAATTATTCCATTCCCTTACCCATACATAAACTCTAAGAAAAAACAATTTTGAAACATGGGGTGAGCAAAAATTCCCAATAAGAGATATAATAAGAAATTAAAATATTAGTTTAGTAAAAACATGAAAACTCATTAAATACTTACCTTTATATCATTGTTATTTCAAATAAGGAAATAAAACATTTACATTAGAAAAATACACACGTTCTTCTTGAAGAAATAATTTGTGACATCCCGGACCAGAATCCCACTCAAAAGTGCCATGAGATTAATGGGTCACTAAGCCTCTAGCACATCTCACTATATTCTAGAGGCTACTAAATACCAGCAGGGGACTAGGATGTGTCAATGGAGATAATATGATATAATTACTAGATTATTCCATAATACATAAATGAAATAGGAGATAAATATATAGTATAATTAATATAAATATACTGATATCATACAAAAAATATAGGAAATATAAATAAGCAATCAACTGATACTGATTTAAAAAAGATGATATTGATATATGTCATATATCTTTAAATATGAAAAACATGGATACAAAGAAACATATAATACATTCTATACATAAGCTGAAAAAGGAATCCAAAAAACAATCCCCAACATCCCAAGCTTTATCTCAATCATTTTTTCACAGCTCCATCCTAAGAAAGAAAGTAAACAATCAAGTCACCAAAGTAGCATGCTTTCACTTATTAACAAATTCATACATGCAGTTTGCTTGAGTGCCAATGGACGACAAGATAGAGTGAGAGATGAATCTTAATAAGCCACCACCAATGACGTCTATAAAATCCTATCCATGTAATATAAACTAAAATTGTGTGAAATCATGAATATATAAAAGTAAGTAGTACAATAATGTAAATACCATTGCAACTACTTTATCCCTCAGCTGGTGACTGAACATGTCACCAGTTCATTAATTAATTAAGGTCAATTTTATATAATTACGTCACATGAGATAAATCCATCATAGACTTAATGAGATTATAATGATAGACAGGGATCCAATACATATCCAGGCATCCTATAATAATAATAATAAAGAAGAGGTTACAAAGTAATGACCAAGGAAACCTTGAACTCAAGTATCTCCAAATTAGTAGTAATTATATCCTGGATATAGGTGTAAGAGTGTAATCCATGGATCATCATCCAAGGCATTCCACAATATTGTAATTCTAACTGAGTCCAAGGAATATATCCAAGGTAAAATAGGATAAGCAATGTCTAAGACCAAAGATGTAACTAAAGAGACAAGTGTTTGTATAATCAATGCTAGTTACAATGAGTGTATCTAATTCATCATATAATAGTAAATGAAGGATTTTATGCTGTCATACTAGACATCCACTAATAGGAAAATATGGGATTTCCATGGTGGGTCTCACCCATGGACACCAGCATCTTTGAATCGCAATGGCATCCATGAGTACAGAAGGAATTACCTTAGGAATCCAAAAGATAACTCTAGTTTGACCACTCCTATAATGATTTCTTGGTCCATATGCAAGGAACCTTACAATTGATTCATTTATTTTATTAATCCATGAAATAAAAATACCATTTAATATGATCATTTGGATCAATCCTTTCCTTTCATTAGTGTGACATGGCTAAGGGGCATGCAACAGTTCAGTTCACTACATATAAGTCATAATAATTTAATAAGTTTCACTCCAATAACATACATTAGGCATGAAAAGGGGTTCTAAAAACATGAAACAAATCCATTCAGTTACAATTCATTACACGAAGTGATATATATACAATATACTTTTCATTACCTTTTTAGATTGATTTATCAAATTGAAGAACTTAACATAGGAGGTTCAAGTTGAAAGAATCATGGTAGAAGAAATTTATTAATTAAATAGTAATTTAATTAAGGAATGATCACCATTAGTCGGTTCAAGATGAGGTACACCTGAACAGTGGCATAAGAAAACATGTCAAAGAACTAAAATCCAAATTCTAGAAATAAACCTACTTGGGGTGGTAAATATTGTGGAAATAACCAAAAATGATAGAAAACATATTTAACAAAGGTATTATAAAACAGTTCTAATGGCTATAATAAAGGAATATAAATTAAATAGGTCATACCCAATGAAATTGGGGCACACAAACAACATTGTATAAAATTAAGAATATTAAGGGATGAGTTATAGACCACCAACATCATACTCACAGTACTCTACTCATCCAGAATTTGCCTTTAGTTCGGCATGGATTGGAAGAGATTTGAAGAATGGATAAATTCCTTGGAATTAGGGTATTTGATCCTATATATAAATTGAATAATTTATTGGAATAAGAAAAATAAAATATTAAAAAGGAATTAAAAACTTACTGAGAAGAATCCAATGAGATGAATGAAAGATATATTAGACTTTAGATGGAGGAGTTACTTAAATTACTTGGTTTTCCAAAAAGGGAACTCATATGGGAGAAAAAGAGAAGGATTTACACAGGTATTAGAAAGGAGAGGATATGGTTTTTTTAAAACAAAACATAAATGGAAAAATCACAATATCAACGACAAAATCCTCACATGGTTTGGACACATGGGTTTTCAAACAGTGTGATAACCCTATGCCTTTTGATGTTGGGTTGGGTAATATGAATGGTTAGGCCACACAATTAGGGAAACCATGCGTCAACTATTTGAAACACCTTAACATCACGTATTAAAATTTTGGTAATGTCATTCACCCCAAATTGAAATTTTTTTCTAGGCATGCATCCTTTAGGACTCTACATTCTAGACTCACACGGTTATAAATAACCATTTAGCCTATCCTTCATAGATTCTTATAATCATAAAACAAGAATTTTTCTCCCAAAAAGTTGTGCTCCAGGATCAACACCATCCCTAAAAATCCCCCCAAGATTCCTGTGAACTCATTTGAAATCTGCATTATGTTAAAAAAAATGAATTAGATAGAAATTAAAAGGATTCATAACTGAGAAAAAAATTGAGTTCTTATAGTCTTCCCCCTTAAAGGAAATCATCTTTGAGTTCACCTTCCAAGGTTGATGAAACACTATCTAAGAAAAATTTCATCACTTGTAATGTACATCAGCCCCCCGCTCCAAATTATCATCTTATACATGACTGCACTTCCTTATGAACCATACTAAAGGGACCGACTAGACTCATAGGTCTTTGATTTGGTCAATGATGAATATAGGATTATACTCAAATGAAGCATTGACATCTAACTAAACTTCCTTGGGATCAAAAGTATGAGATGGTTCGACATGATAACAGAAAAGATGTGAAACATGGAAGAAATCATACATGGAAAGATACCAATGAGGTGGTAGAAACTAATAATATACCCTCATGACTCTCTACACAATCTCAAATGGCCGTATAAAATGAGGTGATAACTTCCCTTGACTCTGTATATATATATATTCCCTAGCTTGAATGATACCCATAGGAAAACATGATCCCTAACCTCAAAATCTAGAGGTCATCAATGATTATTGACATATGATTTCTCTCTAGACTGGGTAGTATAAATACATTTCTCACTATTCTAAACATTATAAAAATTCTCTTTCATGACATGATGACCTAATAGGGCTACCTCACCTACTTCTATCCAGTATAGGGGCGACTGACACAACCTAAAGTAAATGGCCTTAAAAGGAGCCATATAAATTTTCAATTAAAATATATTATTATAGAAGAAGTCGATGAGATAGATATGATTCTCCCAAGATCCACCAAAATCTATGTAGCATGATTATAGAATTTCCTCAATCCATTCTGACTGTCTATCAGTCTAAGGGTCAAAGGATGTTCTTAAAATCACCTATGTACTCGTGGACCTATACAACTCCTATCAGAACCGTGACGTGAAATGAAAAAACCCATTATAAATGATTGTAAAAGGGACACCATGTAGTCATATGATCTCATAGAGATAAAATATTTGTATCTCATCAACTAATAAAGTCTCCCCGAAAGGAAGAAAGTGGGATACATTTGTGAGTTGGTCAATGACTACCCATACAATGTCAGTAACTCTAGTTGGCTTCAGTAATCAAAATTTAATTTCCATGGAAACATATTAACATTTCCATTATTGGATAGGATATAGCTATAATAATCCTAAAGGCCTCTAGTGCTCCACCTTCACATGCCGAGAGGTGGAAAACCTAGTTATGAAGCCTACTATTTGAAATTTCATCCCAGGCCACCAATACTAGAATCGTATATCCTAATATATCTTGGAGATTCCTAGATGAACTTCTCACTGAGAATCTTGGGAAACCCACATAAACTCCTCTATCATATTAGATGAAACCCAGACACACCCATGAAAAAGTAGAATGTCATCTCTTTCCATAGACCACTCCAGAGGTGGGTCAACTCCTATTATACTCTCACGAACAACTAAGCCTTTAGGATATGAAAATTTCCCTATCTTCACCTTCTTAAGGAGGGAAGAATTAATTATCAAGGATAAAAGATAATATTTCTCATGACTATCATGAAAATCCATATCTATCTCATAGAATAGGTCAATCAATTTCCATTCATCACCGGCTTCCCGTATTGATTATGCTCAAGTTTTCTAACTCAACAAATCCAATACAACATTGCATTTTCCAAATCTATACACAGGCTCCAAATCTAAGTAATGAAGCTATTCAACACATCTATATTATATTATATTCATGCAAAAAATTTTAAAGATATATTTGAGTATTTTTTGGTCCATATACACTATAAGTTTATTAGTTGTTAGATAGTGTCTCTAGAAACGTAAGGAAGTGAAAATTATCAACAGATCAAGGTCATGCATCCGGTAATTTTCTCATGGGGCCTAAACTGACAAGATCCACATGCAAAGAATCTGTCCTCTTACATACTTTCTACTCAAAATACAATGCTGGGTGTATCACATAACACCATATATCCTTTTCCTGGATCTCAAAGGATTAGAATAGGTGCTGAGATGACCCTTCTTTTCAGATCTTAAAGGGATTTCTTGCATGCTTATGCACATAGGAATTTTTCAACCTTTTTTATAAGTCTAGTAAGAGGTGAATCAATGTATGTAATTTCCTATATAAAATTTATTCAATATAAAGACATACCTAAGAAACATTGTATATCAAACATGTTCTTGGGATTATACTAGGAAACTAAAACACTTATCTTCCCTAGGTCAACAGAGACTCTTGATTATGAGATAATATGATTGAATAAGTAAAATATTTTGATCTATAAGTGGATCTTATCAGGCTTAGAATAAATATGATTCTCTATCAATGTAATAAAAATGACATAAATGTGATTAACATGGTCACTATGAGTTTTAAAATACACTAAGATGTCATCCACAAAGACCACGACAAAAGAATCCAGATTGGAGTGAAACACCCTATTCATCAAAGTCAGGAAAGTGGAAGGAAATTTTGGAAGACTGAACAACATAATGAGGTACTCGTACAGACCATACCATCAAAAGAAATATGTATGAGGTATATTTGATGGTCTGACTCACACATGATGATAAAATGATCTCTGTTAGATCTTAGAAAACATCATATCTCCTTAGAGCTGGTCAAAGAGACCACCTATTCAAGGATATGGTTTCCTGATTGTAAACTATTTTAGCCATATTTAATCCCCACATAGATTAAGGGTTTCATCTATCTTCTTGGGAAAAATCATGGGAAACCTAAAAGAGGTTATACTGGGCTATATAAAAACTTTTTCCTCTATGTTCTCTAATTTCTACTCAAGTTCATGGAGCTATGTAGTTTCCATCTTGTATGGAGGAATGGACACAGGAGATTCTCCTAGAAAAAGGTCAATAAAAAAAAATCTACCTCTCTTTCAATAGGTGATTTGAAAAAATCATTGGAAAATACATCCATGAAATGATATACCACTGGAAGAAACTTAGCATAATGTAAACATTGATCATATTGGAAATGATTAGAAATTTAGGTGGTCACCCCACCTATCCTATGATACTCTATTTCTAGTCTACTAGCCTGGATATCCCACTCACAATTATGTAGATAAATTCTTCCCTCTTGTGATGTAAACGATACCCTATGATGACATCTTTCTGTAAAGGCATGATACAAAACCAAAAAATCTATAATGAGATTAACATCTATGCCTGTCATATCGAGAACAAAGAGGTACAAGAAGAAGGTATAAGTACATACCTCTATGGGAAGTCGCTAAATTGGAGTATTCTCTCTAACTATACTACAAACGATGTGTTAATGGTCATTATACCGTATTAATATTATATTTCTAGTAATATTGTAACACCCCGAGATTTTATGAAAAATATTCTTTTTAATTTCATTAATGTCTTGTGTTGTACGCTACAAAAAAAAGGAGCGTGCACAACACGCATCCTTGACTTGCCTTGCATTACACGCAATCATGACCTTCCTCGATAGCATGTGTAGTATGCAATAACGAGTTTCACTAAACAAAAATATGCTATTAAAATATTATTAAAACTTGCCGTTATGAATAGTAATAACCTCTTTTTGAAATTTTGTAAATTTTATTTTTCAAAATGGACTTCAGTTTTTGATTCGGAATATCAAAATTAGCTTAGGGTGAAATTTTTGTACTTTTCGGATAACTTTCATTTTCTGATGAATAGGGAAAATTACTAAATTTTAATTAAAAACAACCTTTTTAATCGAAATAATTAATAGTGATAAATTATTAATTTGAGTGGTTTTAAAGTATATTTAGAATATATTTTTACAATTTAATACAATGTTGGTCATTGAATGTAATTTCACAGTTAAACCAGACATAAACAAGTGTCAATCTTTTGATAGTTATTATCTCTTAAGAACACACTATTTGTTTCGACGACATGAATTAATTTTTAAATTAATTAATGCAGCTGATATGTTTTGAATTTGATAAATAGAAATCATTTTTGAATTCATAATATCAAATATAGCTTAGGCCTAATTTTTGGTATTTTTCTGAAAACTTTCATTTTTTGATGAATAGTGAAACCACTAAGTGGTAGTTAAAAAAAATGAATTCTTCATAAAACATAATTTTACTGCTTCTGTGGGTGGAATTTTAAAAAACCGAGAGACACGGTTGATGTTAGTAAGTAAAATGTGGTTCAATGAGATGAAAATAATTTTTGGTGAATAGTAACATTTTACTTTTTTTTAACACCATTTAAAGTAAATAGGGTAATTAAGGGTAAAAATGATATTATTATTACCCTAAAACATGTCCTAATTCTATTGGATAAGTTTAATTCGACCAAAAACATTCTTAAAAATAAAATATGACCATTTAGGCCCACTTGGATTAGATTAGGACATTTATTATTAATTTATTTAAAGAAGGGTTAAAATAGTTAATATCAAAGTTTAATAAGTAAATAATTTTTAATATAGGGTTATATATAATATAAATTCGACTATAAATATTAATTAGAAAGCTAAAAATATTTCCTACATAATGATATTTTATTTGTAATTTTTAGACTTTAAATAAGTTAATGTATTTATAACACAAAGATGATGTAGTAATTATCTTATTAATTAAATACTGACATAATTGATGTTATAAATACCCAAATAAATGTACTTTGAGACTTTTTATGAGTTACACTAATTTTATAGGTTAATATGACATGTTATTATCGATTTAATTAACTTTTTATTTTAAATAATCATTCTTTTATGAGTTTCACAAAAATCAATTACTAAATAGTGTCAAAATTGACATAAAATAGTTTTTAAAACAAATATTATATTATAAATTTTTATTTTATTTCTAAATATCTAAGTCTCGGAAAAATGACTTAGATAAGGTTATATATATTAATAATAAACAACTTGGTGTTGTTTTGGCTTCTTATAGTATGTTTATTAACCTTATAGTGTAAGAACACAAAAACACACGGTAAAAGTAAAATTATCTAACTTAAAGTTAAATATAAATGATAAGGTTAAAATAGGAACATAAACTTTTATAAATTCTATTGGATGAGAGGATTTCGACCCATACCCACATTATCTTCGAAATAAATCAATTTGGAGCTATTTAAAACCTAATTTGGCTTTATAATAAAATAATATTTTTAGTTATTCCAAAGGTGCCCCTCTCCTCCCTTATAAAAGGGCGCCTCCTCCCTCTCTTACTCACACCACTTTGAGCCTTCAAGCTCGGCCAAAACCTGAAAAATTCTCTTCTCCACTTCACTAGAAACATCCTAGAGGTTCTGGTCTTCCTCAAAGACCAATTTTTGTGCCCTAAAAAGAGATCTCAAAGAGGCGCTTCAAAGAAGAGGTAATGTTCGTTACTGATTCTTTCAACTTTATTTCTTCTTCCACTTCTTCTTATTAGGTTGTTTCATTATGAAGTAATAAAATCAGTATCAATAATATACTGATATGTTATTATAAGTATGAAACAACACTATTTCACCATCTATCTATCCTACGGAAAACGAAATCACCGCGCGTGCGTACGTACGGAATACCGTCTCCACGCCGTGGTGTAATCTATTTTCCACCACCACCTTACATGGATGGGTATAATGGTGTAAATAATAACTATATATGATTATTGTAAAGTGATATTATTCTTAAATAGTATACATACACTCCAATAAAATTCCACGATCATGAGAACGATATCATCACTCGTGCGTACGTACGGACTACCGTCTCCACGACGCGATGAGATTCATTCTCCACGTTAACCATTCATGAATGATTATAAAGTATATATAATAAGTAATCATGAAATATATGACATAATAATGGTACTGGATTTATGTGTATATATATGTATGTCATCTACTTAATTCCATTCAACTCAATAAGGAAACGAAAACACCGTTCATGCGTACGTACGACCTACCGTCTCCATGAACAGTGTATTTCTTTCCATTTAATAATCTATTAAATATATGTATATTCTGAATATATATTATATATAAATCATGTTTTATATTCTGGAATTAAGTAATCATGATCTATGTAATCATATGAATAATTACAAGTCAAAACATGGACGACAAATGAAACGATTTTCCCCAAAATGATCTTTAACATGGAATTTACAAAAGAACGGGTAATATAAAGTCATAAGTGAACCATATATGATATCATAACAATGATTATGATTATGGAATAAGTCAATGACATTATTTAAATCATTATACAGGAGGTTCGGACACTTACAAAGAAAATCAGAACTAAGGTAAGGGAAAATATCACAATCTCATTTTTATCCGAGATTGTTTATACTTTGAAATTTACTGGGGTGTATTTTATCATCCACAACCATGTTTCCTTAATATTTAATATTTATATCCTTCTAAAATAGTTTATACCCAATTTTACCCTTCGGTGAGTTTTTAGTAAAAGATATGAAAGGAATATTTTGTCGTTTTTTGTACGAGGTACTTTTTGACTTTTTCCGACAAAATTACGAGAAGAATGTTTCTTTTAAATTATACGACATGAATGGATTTTTAAAACATTATTTTCAAGAATCTTACTTTACAAGTTTTCATGTTTATTTTTAATCAACTTCATTTAGTTTAAAATTGTATGACATGTTAACAAAGGAAAAATGTTTTTTAAGTAGAAAGGATATTTTCCTCAAGAATGGAGTTCAAGAGTTGTATCAAAATTATTTTCCATCTAAGATAATATAGGTTTATATTTCTATACCTATTATTACATGGATTTGATTATGTTGTGATGGAAATATTTTTATCTTATATGAATTGATTTATGATGTCATGATGTTTAAGAATCCCATTTTTATTACATGGGTTATGCAATGATGTATGATTTATGATTTTGTGGCACACATAAGAATGGTATCATTATGAGATGGGTGGGACCTATATCTCCCTCCAATGCATTGGGTAAAGATTTTATATCTCATGAGATAGACATGGCTGGAATGGCAGGTTTAACCGGTTCTGTGAAACAGGACTGAAACGAGGAATAAACTCGGTTCAGAAATGGACTTTGTCCACTAAGATAGTCTTGGCAATGAGTATTGACTAATAAGAAATGATTCTCTATGATTATGTGTGTATTCCACAAAGTTTCATGTTTTACGTTATGATTATTGGGATTACATTTCACTACTATGATTTATCCCATGTTATGATATTATGGTCTCTTTTGCAGGTTAAGATTTCCAAAATGTTATGTTTTTATGAATATGATGTGATATATATTTCTTTTGTTTACCCTTACTGATCATTTGAGCTCACCCTTTTATGTTTTCTTTTCCCCAGGATATAAAGAAAGGTTTTAGGTTAAAAAAACGAAGATCTTTATGGGAGATGTTGAAGATCTTTCACCACGATTAGAAGATTATATTCCGAGTTTCCAAACACACTAAACTATTACGGTCCTTGTGTGTGTGTTTTTGTTATGTACTAAGTATTCCACAAAAGTAATGTACTGTCCATGTACATCAAGCTTCGGGACTCTACAGTTGGTATTAGAGGAAAAGTTTAGTCAACCTTTGGAAACTAGGATGCGAAAACGTTAGTGAGATCCCTAGAGATATTTCTAAGGTATGTCTAGGGATGTCCCTAAGGATAAGTATACGTATAGGATATAGTCCTAGAACTATGGTAACGATATTAGATTAAACCAAAGATGTTAGATATTGATGTTACTCCCCCTTTATTATGATTTTTTCCTCTCACACTATTCTTTTTGGGTTTTAGAAAATGGATGGAAACAAGATGATTCACGATAATGGAGGATATGATGGACAATGGAATGATATTTTTCATGAGAAACCAAATGAAATGGGATTTGGAAGTCCAAACATCATTATTATACCGAATCAGCAATCTCATAATATGATAAATAAAGTAAAATTTGGTATGTTTCCTGACTCAGCTAATAAGAGAAAGATGGAGTTTCATGATGATCATAGAGGAAAGAAAGTTCAATTTACCCTATGTAAATCATGTGGGAAGAGGCATCAAGGAGAATGTTTCAAAGGAACTGGAAGATGCTTTGGGTGTGGAAAAGAAGGACACAAATCCAAGAAGTGCAAAGGAAAAGGTTCAGTTAACACTAGGGATGAGGATAATGGTATTTCTACGACATCAACAATGGTTAAATGTTTTAAATGTGGAATGTACGGGCATTATGAAAACCAATGCCCTAAGGGAAAGTCTCATGAAGAGAATCAGTATGGTCGTATGAGTAGTATTTATGTTGATGATGATGAAGAGACTACAAATGATATGTGAGATGAAATAATTGTTGAAGCTCGGTCAATGGTTTAAGAATGTAGTGGAATGATTACATATTTATCATGTGTAAGGTTGTATAAGTAATCTCATGGTACTATGGAATAAAGAGACATCTAAGGATTGTTACACTGTTGTCTTTCCTTGAGTTTTGAAAGTGTTTGATTAATGGTACTAGTATCCATGAAAGGTTATTCAGATATTTTTGGAATGTAGATGATATGCACATAATGAAGGGATAAGGAAAAAATTAAATGTTTGATAATATTCATGAGCTCATTATTGATATATGGATAAGGTTATATCATGGTTTGAGTATATAGAATTTTGGATTTTGGTATGTGGAAAGAGTTATCTTTTGACAACATTCATGTTTTCACTAAGGTTTAATGGGTATTCATTTTTCAAGAGAATACATGATTAAGGTATTCACATGATTGGAATGTGACCAACAGGATATATGGGGGATAAATGATGGTATTCACATGCTTGGTTGATGACATTTCAAGTAATAGTTTTCTTTATACTATGAGCTTGGACCGAAGTATTTTAGATAAGCCTAAAGATTGGAATGGATTATGTTGAGCATAAGTTAGTATTGTTTAAGGATAAAACTTTTTTTTTGATATTATTTATGGGATGTTATAGTAATTTAGTTTTATAAAAAGGAAAACCTGCCGGATGGGCGACAACCCATCGCGTCGGACAAGGCTGTGGGAATCGAACCCACAACTGAAGTGCGACTGGCCTTTATCGCCTACCACTGACCTACATGAAGTCCCTTTTTAGTAGAAACTAGTTTTATTATATTAAGCAGTATGATATATGAAGTATAAGTCCATTTTAGGAACCATATATGATTAATCTCACTATAGATGGACTTATGTATTTTTGATAAATTTTATAACCTTTTGTTTGAGACTGATGGAATGACCCATCATTCTATCACATGATCTACTAACACATCAGAAATAACAAATTCAACTTCATTTAATTAAGGTATGAAGTGGAAATTGTTCAATTAACGAACAACAGTGAGATTGTACCAAAATCATGTAAGTATTTCTTTTTAATTCATCATCTTTAGGGAAATGATCTTGAAAACCAAAAATGTTGTCCTAGTGCCCTTATATACGATGAATCAGATGGTAGCTTAGATCCTCAAAAATCTATGGATTTGTGATTGCTGTCTTTTCCATAGCCATGTTCTCTACCACTCTCCATCAGAACATGATGGTTAGATTTCTCTTCCATATCCATATTTTCATCTATGTGGAAACCCAGTGATTAGTTTATTTGGGTAACCATTACATTTCATACTTTTGTTTTTAAATATTGGTTTTTTATTCCTTTTTACGATGTGGGTTTCTATTAAAGAAGCTTCAAGGAGTAAACCATTTATAACCCCGACGAATTTCGAGGGCGAAATTCATTTTAAGGGGGTAGAATGTAACACCCCAAGATTTTATGAAAAATATTATTTTTAATTTCATTAATGTCTTGTGTTGTACACTACAAAAAAAGGAGCTTGCACAACACGCATCCTTGAATTGCCTTTAATTACATGCAATCACGACCTTCCTCGATAGCGTGTGTAGTACGCCATAACGAGTTTCACTAAACAACAATATGCTATTAAAATATTATTAAAACTAGCCGTTATGAATAGTAATAACCACTTTTTGAAATTTTGTAAATTTTATTTTTCAAAATGGACTTCATTTTTGGATTCGGAATATCGAAATTAGCTTAGGGTGAAATTTTGGTACTTTTCGGATAACTTTCATTTTCTGATGAATAGTGAAAATTACTAAATTTTAATTAAAAACAATCTTTTTAATCGAAATAATTAATAGTGATAAATTATTAATTTGAGTGGTTTTAAATTATATTTAGAATATATTTTTACAATTTAATACAATGTTGGTCATTGGATGTAATTTCACATTTAAACCAGACATATACAAGTGTCAATCATTTTATAGTTATTATCTCTTAAGAACACGCTATTTGTTTTGACGACGGGGATTAATTTTTAAATTAATTAATGAAACTGATATGTTTTGAATTTGGTAAAATAGACATCATTTTTTAATTCATAATATCAAATATAGCTTAGGCCTAATTTTTGGTATTTTTCTGAAAAATTTCATTTTTTGATGAATAGTGAAACCACTAAGTGGTAGTTAAAAAAATGAATTTTTCATAAAACATAATTTTACCGCTTCTCTGAGTGGAATTTCAAAAATCCTAGAGACATGGTTGATGTCAGTAAGTAAAATGTGGTTCAATGAGATGAAAATAATTTTTGGTGAATAGTAACTTTTTACTTTTTTTTACCACGGTTAAAACTAAATAGGGTAATTAAGGTTAAAAATGATATTATTATTACCCTAAAACATGTCCTAATTCTATTGGATAAGTGTAATTCGACAAAAAACAACCTAAAAAATAAAATATTACCATTTAGGCCCACTTGGATTAGATTAGGACATTTATTATTAATTTATTTAAAGAAGGGTTAAAATAGTTAAAATCAAAGTTTAATAAGTAAATCATTTTTAATATAAGGTTATAGATAAGATAAATTCGACTATAAATATTCATTGTAAAGTTAAAACTATTTCCTACATAATGATATTTTATTTGTAATTTTTAGACTTCAAATAAGTTAATGTATTTATGACACAAAGATGATGTAGTAATTATCTTATTAATGAAATATTGACATAATTGATGTTATAAATACCCAAATAAATGTAATTTGAGACTTTTTATGAATTCCAATAATTTTATAGGTTAATATGACATGTTAGTATTTATTTAATTAACTTTTTTCTAACTAATCATTCTTTTATGAGTTTCACAAAAATCAATTACTAAATAGTGTCAAAATTGACATAAAATTGTTTTTAAAACAAATATTATATTATTAATTGTTATTTTATTCCTAAAAATCTATGGTTCGGCCAAATTACATAGATAAGGTTATATATATTAATAATAAACAACTTTGGGTTCGTTTGGCTTCTTATAGTAAGTTTATTAACATTATAGTGTAAGAACACAAAAACACATGGTAAAAGTAAAATTATCTAACTTAAAGTTAAATATAAATGATAAGGTTAAAATAGGAACCTAAACTTGTCTAAATTCTATTTTATGAGAGGTTTCGGACCCAGCCCCACCTTATCTTCGAAATAAATTAATTTTGAGCTATTTAAAACTGAATTTGGCTTTATAATAAAATAATATTTTTAGTTATTCCAAAGGTGCCCCTCTCCTCCCTTATAAAAGGGAACCTGCTACCTCTCTTCCTAACACCACTTTGAGCCTTAAAGCTCGGACAACCCCTGACAAATTCTCTTCTCCACTTACCTATAAACATCCAAGAGGTTCTGGTATTCCTCAAAGACCAATTTTAGTGCCCTAAAAAGAGATCTCAAAGAGGCGCTTCAAAGAAGAGGTAATGTCCGTTACCGATTCTTTCAACTTTATTTCTTCTTCCACTTCTTCTTATTAGTTTTTTTCATTATGAAGTAATAACATAAGTATCAATCATATACTGATATGTTATTATAAGTATGAAACAACACTATTTCACCATCTATCCATCCTACGGAAAATGAAATCACCGCGCATGCGTACGTACGGAATACCGTCTCCACGTCGTGGTGTAATCTATTTTCCACCACCACCTTACTTGCATGGGTATAATGGTGTAAATAATAACTATATATGATTATTGTAAAGTGATATTGATTCTGAAATAGTATACATACACTCCAATACAATTCCACGATCATGAGAACGATATCATCGCTCGTGCGTACGTACGGACTACCGTCTCCACGACGCGATGAGATTCATTCTCCACATTAACCATTCATGAATGATTATAAAGTATATATAATAATTAATCATGAAATATATGAAATAATAATGATACTGGATTTATGTGTATATATATGTATGTCATCTAATTAATTCTATTCAACTCAATAAGGAAACGAAAACAGCGTTCATGCATACGTACGACCTACCGTCTCCATGAATGGTGTATTTCTTTCCATTTACTAATCTATTATATATATGTATATTCTGAATATATATTATATATAAATCATGTTTTATATTCTGGAATTAAGTAATCATCATCTAAGTAATCATATGAATAATTACAAGTCAAAACATGGACGAAAAATGAAACGATTTTACCCAAAACGCTCTTTAATATGGAATTTACAAAAGAACGGGTAATATAATGTCATTAGTGAACAATATATGATATCATAACAATGATTATGATTCTGGAATAAGTCAATGACATTATTTAAATAATTATACAGGTGGTTCGAACACTTACGAAGCAAATCAGACCTAAGGTAAGGGAAAATATCACAATCTCATTTTTATCTGAGATTGTTTATACTTTGAAATTTACAAGGGTGTATTTTATCATCCACAACCATGTTTCCTTAATAAGTTATATTTATATCCTTCTACAATATTTTATATCCAATTTTACCCTTCGGTGAGTTTTTAGTAAAAGAGATGAAAGGAATGTTTTGTCGTTTTTTGTACGAGATACTTTTTGACTTTTCCAAAAAAAAGTACGAGAAGAATGTATTTTTAACCCATATGGCATGAATGGATTTTTAAAACATTATTTTCAAGAATCTTCCTTTACAAGTTTTCAAGTTTATTTTTAATCAACTTCATTTAGTTTAAAATTTTATGACATGTTATGAAAGGAAAAATGTTTTTTAAGTAGAAATGATATTTTCCTCAAAAATGGAGTTTAAGAGTTTTATCAAAATTATTTTCCATCTAAGATAATATAGGTTTATGTTTCTATCCCTATTATTAAATGGATTTGATTATGTTGTGATGGAAATATTTTTATCTTTTATGAATTGATTTATGATGTCATGATGTTTAAGAATCCCATTTTTATTACATGGGTTATGCAATGATGTATGACTTATGATTTTGTGGAACACATAAGAATGGAATCATTATGATATGGGTGGGACCTATATCTACCTCCAATGCATTGGGTAATGATTTTATATCTCATGAGACAGACATGGCTGGAATAGCAGGTTAAACCGGTTCTGTGAAACCGGACTGAAATGAGGAATGAACTCGGTTCAGAAATGGACTTTGTCCACTAAGATAGTCTTGGCAATGAGTCTTGACTAATAAGAAACGATTCTCTATGATTATGTGTGTATGCCACAAAGTTTCATGTTTTAAGTTATGATTATTGGGATTAAATTTCACTACTATGATTTATCCCATGTTATGATATTATGATCTCTTTTGCAGGTTAAGATTTCCAAAATGATATGTTCTTATGAATATGATGTGATAGATATTTCTTTTGTTTACCCTTACTGAGCATTTGAGCTCACCCTTTTATGTTTTCTTTTCCACAGGATATAAAGAAAGGTTTTAGGTTAAAAAAAGTAAGATCTTTATGGGAGATGTTGAAGATCTTTCACCACGATTAGAAGATTATATTCCAAGTTTCCAAAGACACTAAACTATTACGGTCCTTGTGTGTGTGTTTTTATTATGTACTAAGTATTCCACAAAAGTAATGTAATGTCCATGTACGTCAAGCTTCGGGTCTCTACAAATATAATTCCCACGATAGATAAAGAGATAAAGGAGTGTGAATCACCTGTATCAAATAAAGAAGATACTATAGTGGAGGATACTAGAATAATATCTCATACAATATATGGTCATGTAGCTTAATCATTGGGTATCAACTATTGTGCATGAAAATTACCTAATCCATGATCCTATGTGATAGATATACTAACATGATCATGACCACTCTATCAGTGCTACTGGTGATTAGCAGTCTGTCTCCCACATCTATGACCTCATCCTTATCCAGTACTACTGGTGATACTCTAACTTCCAACCTAACACATCAACTAATAACCTATCCCTAAAGGTGGATCTTGTGCAGAACCTATTCCATGAGATACTAATTGAAAGGTTTGAAAAAATCTATAAATGTTCCCTATAATACCACTATCCCAACACTCCACAGGGTCTCTATCACACTAAGGATTTAGATTCCCCTGTTTTCCACACATATGAAACACTTTAGAGATACCAAAAAAGGTACTCTATCTACCAATAAACTAATGAAAAACCTTTAGGGAACATTTACTACTAATGGATGATCTGTTGGTCTTCCTTGAAACTGATCCCCAATGCTCAATACTTTTACCATCCCTCTGGTCACACTCAGTGGTATATCCATATTTACCATCTCAAAAATGGTAGGTGGGTGAAATACCTTCACATGTGTATGGATGGAAAAATAAATCCCATCCTCAATGTGTCTAGCATGAAAAATATTATCATCATCTAGAGGTGATGAAAAGTGATAAAACTTAGTGAAATGTGCTGAATACTCCATAATTGACATAGAACCATGACCCAGATTGATGAACTATCTAGATTGGTCAACTATCAACATATGAGGAATGAAGTATTTATAGAACTCAGTATGAAAATAATCCCATACCATTCCCTGATGAAGACTATCCTGGGTAATAACATCCCTCCAGCACTTATCCGAATCATAAAACATGTACATATCAAGATTCCCCCCCCCACTTTAGTGAAATCTATTGATGATCAAAGATAGAAAAGGTAGATTACAACCAAGAACCAGTAGCCTATGGACCATCGTCCCCTGATAAGGTAGGAGCATGCTACTACTAGAACTGATAGGTCATACCATTCATCATAGGTACATGTCATGAAGCACCCTGAATGGACAACATCATATGTAAGAAACTATCACGAAGCTGGGTGTCTATTCCCAGATTAGGTACAATAGGTGGTGCCACAAATGAAACTCTTGGTGGTAAGATTATAGTCTTAGGGTCAACCACATATGGATCCTTGTCATCTCCACCCTACTGGAACACGACATGAGGACATTGTGATAACATTTCTATACAAATTCCAAGCACACACCTCAAAAAGTATTTTGAATCATATAGATAGAAATGCTAGAATAATCTAAACATACGGAAAATGATCAATACCCTTGGTAAACTACCCCAAAAACTCACTTAGAAGTCTAGGTATTGGTAAGCGATCAAGTATAAATTACAGAGTTTCTAGTAGATGAAGGGTCAACTATACCTTTCCTCATCCTTTATTGGAAACCATGTGATTTCATAAGTTCTGTTTTACTTTTTGAGTTTATTTATTTTTTATTTTAATATATCGAGATTTATTTAAAATGAGTTATCTATCTCAATGAATCGGGGCCCATACTCCTTATCACTAAGGTCAATAAGAATTTCAATTCTAATTAAATATTTTACTCATTAAAATAATCATTCCAACCCCTGAGGGACTATAAACCTCATGAATTCAAATAGTCAATTACTCAATAACATACCAAGAGTGGAAAAAGAAAAATATAAAAACAGGGCCCACTAAACAATCACATGAATATCAAGTAATACAAGCAGTGAAATGCATCTATATGGCATGGCATGTGAATTCTATGTGACTATAATAAAGCATGTAACAATGATCCTCACCCACATATAATCAGGGAAAAAATGAATTAAAATACGTAATAAGAATAATAATAGTAACAAAAACACAACATGTTCATCACCCAATAGTGAAATTATATTAACTGTAATTGATATAAACATAATAACCATTATAATTATGGAAGCTATACATTTACCCTGAATATGGGTTATCTACAAAAAATAATATATTATAACCATGTTTAAAAGAATTACTAATATCCTTTCTACTATCTCAAAATATAAAAGTAAGAAAATAATGTTCTAATAACAATTTTTGATGTATTGGGCCCAAATACCACTCAGAAGTTCCTCGAGCCTGGGGGATCACTAGACCTCAAGCGCTTCCCCCAAAATTTTAGAGGATTCCGACTAGTAGTGGGGACCATAGGTTTGTAAGTGGGGAGAATATTCCCTAATTATCAGAGTGTATACCAATATATAAATTAATCAATAGATAAATATATAGGGAAAGTAGTATAAACTGACTAATATTATAATAGAAGAATACATGAAATATAAATAACTAAAAAACTAATAATGATTTACAAAATATGATGATGATATGTGGCATGTATATATAAATATATAAAACATGGATAAAAAGAAACAAACAATACTTGATATTGAAAGGTAGAAAAGGAATCCAAAAACTATCCCAAGTATCCCGATCTCTTGATCAGTCATCTGGTAACAGCTCCATTCTAATAAAGCAAGAAAACAATCAAGTATGTAAAGCAGTACACATCTATTTATCAACATCTTCATATATGTAGTCTTCCCAGTTTTTAATGGAGGCCTGAATAGGGTGTGAGATAAATCTAAAAAGGACACCACCAATGACATATTTAACATCCTTTTCCATGTAATATAAACTGAAATAGTGTGAAAGAATGCATATTTAAAATTAATAAGTATACTAATGTAAAAAACTATGTACCTTCTTCTACCCTCTAATGGTGTATGAAAATCTAGTTCTTTAATTAACTATGTTACAATTTATTTAATTAATTCACTTGAGGTAAATCCAGTAGTGACGTACTGACATGAAAAAGATAGAGAGGGATCCAAGACATAGCAAGGAATCCTATAATGATAATAATACTGAAGATGTTACAAGGTAATAACCAAGGAAACCGTGACCTCAAGGGTCTCCAAATTTGTAGTAACTATATCCGGGATATAGGGGCAGAAGTGTAATCCAAGGGAATTGTCCAAGGGATTCTACAATAGTGTTATTATAATCAAGTGTAAGGAATACTTCCAAGCTAAAACATGATAAGCAATGGATTAAATAAATGATGTAACCTAGGCACCTCATTCCCGAAGAATACGTGCTAGATCCAAGGATGTACTCGAGGAATCCTATAACAGTAGAGGAAGGATCCTATGATGTCATTCTAGTCATCCACTAATAGACAAAGATCAGGTTCTAAGGCGTGTCTCACCCATGGAAACTGACATCTTGAAATTATAATGGAATCCAAAAATGCTCAAGGAATTCCCTCAGGAATACAAATGCTAACTCAAGTATAACCACCCCTATAATGATGTTACGGTCCATATAAATTGCACTTTACAATTGACTCATTTATTTAATCAATTCATGTAATATCCATACCATTCAATGAGTTCATTTGGTTCAACCCTTTCCCTTCATTAGTGTGAAAAGGCTTAGGGGCATGAAACCATTTAATTAATTTAATATAAGTCATAAAAATCTAATAAGTTTCACACTGATTCCTTTAATTATACATGGAAGCGGTGTTATGGATGTTCAAATAGACCATTTAATTACAATTTGTTAGGCCAAGTCATATATATAAAATTTACTTTCTATTTCCATTTTATATTGATTTATCAAATTGTTGCACTTACCTTAAGTGGGTCAAGTGGAATGAAACATGATAAAATTCATTTATCAATTCAATATCCATTTAATTAAGAAAGGATTACCATTATCAGTGTTATGCTGAGGCACCCTCGAATAGTGGTGCATGCATACATGTCAAAGCACTAAAATCTCAATTCTAGAAATCACCTACACGGGGTGTTCAGTGTTTTAGTGGTAACCACCAATGTTGGAAAACATATTTAACAATGGTTATATAACATGGTTATAATGACTATAAGAAATTAATATAAATTAAACATGTCATGCCCAATAAAATCGGCACATGCACATGAAAATTTATAAAATGAATAATCTTGAGGGATAAGTTATATACCTAATACCATACACTTGTATGACTCTCCTGATCTAGTCTCAACCTCCATTTATGTATAGATTGGATGGTATATGAAGAATGAAACAATTCCCTGAAATTAGGCAATATGATCTGGTTTCTAAATGGAATCATCAATAGGAAGAATAATTATAGAAGATTAAAAAAGAATTTAGAGCATACTGAGAGGAATCCAATTAGACTAATAGAATCTATATTTGAATTTGTATGGAGGAGTTCAATCAATTCTTAGGTTATCCAAAAATAAATCTTAAAGGTGATAAAAATAGGTTTTTTCCATTGGAAATGAAAAGAATAGAAATGGTTTGTTTTAAGACATGAATTAAAGTTAAAATCATGAAATCACACACAAAAATCCTTACACAGTTTCCAAACCGTGCACTAACTGTGATCCTTCTACTGTAGGGAGGGGGAACTCGCATGGTCAGGCTTCACAGTTAGGGAAACCACATTTCATCCATGAGAAACAACTCTGCAATATGTATAAAGTTTTTTTCATGGTCATATGCATCAAATAAAACGATTTTTCAAACCATGCAGCCTATTGGACCCCCTTGTCCATCCTCGCCTGGTTATAACTAACCATGTGGCATTTCCCGCACCATTTCTTCTAACCATGAAACAAGAATTTTTCTACCAAAAAATCTATTCTTTGAGCTCCAAACTAGCCCCAAACACCTGGGGCCAAATCAATTTTTTATTTTCATAAAAACCACTTTATGGAAATGTGGGAACCACGCAAGACCGATACTCTATACAAGTTCAAAATTAAAAAACCCCCATTCAAAATTTGAACAAAAGGAACTTCCCAGGGAACCTAATCCCATAAATCACACAATCTAGAAAAACAATCTGATGCAGTAATCATCACAAAATAGTATAAATCATCATGCCATCACCATTCCATCACCTCTTGAGTCTTCTAGGGAGAAAAAACCATGGAAACATCCCACCACCGATACACCTACTCCGTCATTGTAAATCCCTCGTCATCACCACACAATAAAATTTGAGAATCACAAGAAACATTGATAACAAAACACAAAACATATGCAACATAATCGTGTAGTAATAGAGACATCATCCAAAGGAACAAATTATAACACTTCATCTTCATCACATGATCACCATCGGTGGAAAATGTCAGAAAAAGGATAAAAATTGATGAGGATGGGATGCCTTGAACTCTGACATCCACTTGATAATCACATCTCAAAGCTTCCTACAAACCACCCCTCCAGACTGACTAGGAGAGGAACATTGGAATGCATAAGCCAATGTAGTTTGGAAGGACCAACACATCAACAACGAGACATGACCGCACCTAAAACCCAAACCAAACCAAAAATCATTAAAAACCACCAAAATATATCGAATACAACAAATAAAAAACATCACCACATCTTGAGATGAAGTCATTATAAGATGCACCTCCTGAAGAACAATCAAAAGATCTGCACAACCCAAAGCCTCTATGATACCCCCTCCATGAACCAACTAGGAGAGAAGCACCAAAACTAGAAGATAGAGCAACAATAATTATGTATGATCAAAATATATATGCACTTCCACAACTCAGTCACTATCTTGGGTTGAAAAAACCACAACCTTGTGAAACCATACCTGAAAAAAGAGAGGAGAACAACCACGAGGAAGAAACCACCATATGAGGAAAGTGGAAGAGGGGAAGGGGAGACGAATGGCGCACTGACCTCCCCCCACAGAGGAACAATTGAGGTAACCCTAGCGGAGAGCATCGAGGGAGAAAAGCTACTCAGAGTCCTCCCCAATCTAAACACCCCAAGACACTCATTAAATCATTTGGCATCCGTATTGGGTAAAAAATAAATAGTTAAACTGAAATTAAAAGGATTCATACCTATATACAAAATACAGTTCTTATATCCATTAAATCCCATAACAAGCAATTAAAAATCATTTGTGGAATCTTATATCATCATATTCATAAAAACATTTTAATTAGAAAAACAATATAGCTGACTTTCAATATAATCATTACCCAATGCATTGGAGATCTATAATGGTGATAACACTTTGTGTAAGCTATATAGGGTTCAACAAAGATATATAATGGGTCTTAAACATTTTTATATGCCATATCATGCTCACCTATTTCTCAGAGAAATAATGGGGGCTTAACCATTCATATAAGCTATATCGGGCTCACCCATGAGCTATAATGGTGCTCAAACCTTCGTATAAGCTATATCAAGCTCACCTATTTCATATAATTCTCATGTAACATATTATGAATTAAACACATTAATTACAAAACCCTCTAAATTACCCTTTTTAACCCATATTAAAAACACTTTGAAAAACATCCATTTTATTCTAAAAACCAATTTTCAATATGAAAACACCATTTTCTTTGAAAAATAATTTTCAATACTAAATACCTAAAAAGGAGAGTTTATTTTTCATTTAAGAATTTATTTATGCTTTTGAAGGAATCAAAAATTCAAATAATAGTCACAACATCATAAAATTAATTGTTTCTATGTATGTTAATAATAGAACATCCCTTTTGTCATTTGTCGAAATGTTATGTATAAAACACGTAAAAAGATTCATTTTCAAGAAACATTTTAATAGATTAATGATATGTAATGTTTACTTTATAAATCTTTTATATATATATAAAACCATTAATAAAATCATTTTTAAAACATAGACATGTAAGAGAATGATTGTTTGAGGGAAAACATTAAAAGAATATTTCTAAAGGAAAAGTCCTTTATCACTTGGGAAACAAATGAATCATAATACCTATGAAAGTGTAACATTAAAAAACTAAAAAAATCAGTATAGTAGATAAATTAATGATATAAATTGTAAAAGTTTATGTATATACACCTTTCAAAATAATATAGGTGCATAACATCAAAAAAATTCCACAATGAAAGGAAATTGAGATGAAGTCCCATACCTCGAGTTATATTAATCACATGTGTCTGTATATTCTAAAATATAAAATTTATGTTAATTACATAATTTATTGAGAACCTTTTAATGTTTATTATTACTTTTTTTCACTTATTAACAATTTATATACAATTACCTAATCAATTAAATATATATTGGATGCTTTGACCGTATTTTCCTTAGGTGTAAAAAATGAACTTGGTAGGTTGGATATGGTTAATGAGTTCATTATTTAAATTTATATATAAAAATAATCATGAACTAATTATAATATTTATACATAAACTAAAATTTTAAAACCAATCATGGATTGAATTCATGAAAAATGAAGAAATGTTACGATTATGGAGGCAGTAGTCCGTATGTACGAATGAGTAACATTTAAAGTTTTCAATGGTCTTTATGGATAGAAGGGAAGTAAAATTTATCTTTAAAGATTGATAATTATATCATAAATACCATAATAATTAATTATATATACTTATATATTTAATTTTTTTTATCTGGTGATGTAAAAAGGAATCACATCACTTCAAGGACGCGGTAGTCCACATGTCCACGAACAATGTTATCACTTTTGATGTGAGTAAAAAAGTAGGAAATAAAATGTTAGATTATACTTAAATATTTATTAATATTTAAAAAATAGAAAATGATGTCATTTATAACACATATATTCATTATATGTATCCTCATTACCTTCCATGTAACATGTTAGTGAAATTGAATCACATCGCTTCGTGAGGTGGTAGTTCTCCATACACACAAATGACATTATCGTATCCCTTACATATTGGAATATTCAAATGTTATATATGACATAATGAATTAATAAGTAAAATAATTTTAAAAATATCATATATAAACTTCATATCCATCATTATTTCCATTTGTGAAATGTGGTAATGGAAAAACAAACAACATTATTTCGTGTGGTAGTAGTATGATGTATACACAAATGATGATTTCATAATCCATTTGATAGAAGTGTGTGTGGGTGTAGCTAATAACATTAAAATAACAAAATATAAGTATATTTAGGATATATAGGTAATTATATAATCATGGTATAGAAATAACTAATGTATATGGAGAATCAAATAAAATAAAGACACTTGTTGAAGGACAATACCTCTTCTTTTGGTATCCTCATTTGGTTTGCACCAAATCTTTCCTATGTTGGAATTATTCCAAAAATAAGGATTATTAGATGAGGGGAGGAAATATTGGGAGTGATTTGATCATTTTTTGGATAATTAAAATGGATTTAGAGGCATGGAGTGGTTGGGAAAGTGATTTCCATTTTATAGTTGAGGAGGAGGGGAATTCTTGTTAATATTCAAAAGTATTAACTATTGGGAGGTCTGCCTTACATAATGATCCTAAAAAATTGAAAAAAATGGATTGTATGGAAATTATTTTTAATAAATAATTACACCACCCAAAAATTAAAGAATTTTTATCATTTTTTTCTCAGTCTTTAAGTATAATCAATTTTACCCTTTTTTTACCTTAGTAACTAGTTTTCTAACCTAGGAAATTTATCCTTTAAGAATAAATTAATGTGAAAATTATTAGAAAATTAAGAACCATTTATTACTAATATTATATCTAATTTATATGATAAAAAACCCATGTGTATTGGAAATTAATTTTAATAGAAGCACATGTAATGTGCAAGAACATTGCTTTAACCCAACTGTGCTAATAATGTTTTTACTATTTATGGGTAAATATGTACATTATAAAATATAAATTTTTTCATAAATGTAAAATATTTTATATTTATTGAAAATTAAAAATAACTTTTCAGAAGATAGTATTATTTGCAATTTTAAATAATTTAATAAAATATCATTTTTAATAAAATAATAATTACGTCAATATTGTCATTATTTATTTAATTTATTTTTTTTAAAAAATAAATACAATGATTTTATTTAACTATATTTTGTTTAAACATGAGTAACATGATATATAAATTTAAAAAATTAATTTAAGAAAATAATTAATTAAATTTACCTCACTTTTAACATTTTTAGAATAATTTATTTTAGTTAATTATTAAATAAATAATTATTGTTTTTGGATTTCGTTAGAATTTTATAAACTTATTCCATATTTTAAAATATAGATAAATTATTATAACAAAATAAAATCATTTATATTTAAAAAGAATATATATAGCCAAAACAAAGATATTTTTCCCTATCCCAAGGCATTACAGATATTAAAGGCAATGCATGTTCCATTTTTTTATCCTTTTATTTACTTGAATTACTATATAGGTCACTTCCCTATAATTATTTCCAAATAACTCAAACAATAGAGAATAAGGTGATACATTTTATATATTTCTATAAAATTATTTTGAAAAAGATGGTAGCTCATTTTACGGCTTATATTCTATGTTTATCCGCTAAGTAAACTCGTTTTTAACTTAATAACTGTAATCAATTTTAAGTGTTTTCACAAATCATTATTGTAAAAATTTAATTTTAACTTATTAGATTATATAAATTATTATTATTCCAAATATTTAATATATTTTTAAAAATTAAATTATTAAAATTGGAAGAATTTAATTTAAAATTAATCATACAGACGTAATGAGAAAGCGAGTTTTTAATGTGAAACAGTTCAAATTATTCCAGTACTTTTATATCAAAACTAAATTTTAAATTGATTCCAATGGAATATATTGGATTAAAATATATATAATTGAAATATTTTTACTTTCATATAAATTAAAAATATAATTTAATAATATAAATTATTTAGATAAAAATGAAATATTTAATTAAAATTCAGTATTTTTCATTACTCATCAAAAAGTAAAACATTCCCAAAAAAATAAAAAATTAGCACATATTTTTTTTTCGAATAATGGTTTAAAAAATAAAATTTAATTTTTAAATAAATATTCCAAAATTGGAAAAATTTAATTTTAAATTATATGCGCCAAACACATTTAAACCATCTATAATAAAGAAATATAGTTTTTTAGAAAATATATATATCTATTTTAAATGTGTTGTTTTTTATTTCAAATAAATATATAAATAATAAACATATGTAATATATATATTTTTTAAGTTATTTAATCCTATTCGTAACCACTATTCTAACATCTGGGTGATAACTATCATATTAAATAATAATATGAATAATATATTGTTGTTAAATAAAAATTAGTCTTGCGTATAACGTAATCTATCGAAGAAACTCATTTTTGAATAAACACAAGATAAGTGAGTATTGCATATCCTTTACACGATTGAAAATTATTTTTTTCTTTTAAAATATAGGACTGTTATAGATTGAGACTACTAAGAATAATACCCATCCTATATGTAGTGAGTCATTACATATATAGTCACACGAAGAAAGATAAAGGCACTATGTAACCCTAATTATTTATATATATTCAATTATTCCATAAAGATAAGGATATATATGCCAGAAGAATGTAGTATAGACTCAAAATTTTGAATCATTGTGATGGTGATGCAAAACCATATTTTGGGCTTTAGGATTTGTGAAAAAAACATATAAATCTGCATTTATGGATTAGAAACAATTAATGAGAATAACAATGAGTTGAGTATTTTTTATTGCATAAGGAATGAATAATACAATTGATAAGTGAACTCATTAAAAATTTCAAGTAAAATATATATCACAAAAAAGTGAGTGGAATTTAGAAGTTGTATCTTCCATTTATTCAGACAATCATAGAAGAAGACAACTGGAAGTGTATTAAAGATATTTTAATTGGTCATCAAGTGTGTTGAAGTAAAAGTGATATATTCTAGTTATTCAGGAAGAGTAATAGGTCTACATTCATAGATTGTTCTTGATTACATTTAGTGATAGTATAATATATTTAGTGTAAGTGATAAATTGTTTAATAAACTTATCATAGTGGCTCAAAGATAAGGATAATTTTTGTGTTGCAATATCATATTAGAGCCTATGTGATCTTTAGTATTGTGTTTGTGTTGTTTTTGTGAACAATGGTGGGATTATAGTATAATTTGTGATGTGGATATCGAACCATCCCATCCCACTTTAATTGAATTAAGTATTATTAGTTGAGAATCCATGTCTATGACATAACATAAACATAGAAAAAACATCGTCCCCCATCATGGGAGGAGAAAATTGTAAAAATACCATGTTTTTTTTCATTTACTTTCTGTATTTCATATAGTGTTATTTTGTTCAAATAGGAAAGATTAATTCATCTTAATAGGTGTAGAGGTTCAAATATAATAAGGTTTTAAAAACTAAAAGTAAAAGAGTTCAATAAAACTTATGTACACTAATTCACCCCTCCCCACTCTTAGTGTACTTACATGATCCAATATGAATCTCAATTATGAATAATAATATTAGATATTTAGAGAAACTTATTACTTCAAAATAAGATTAGATGATATTAAAACAATTCACAAGACAAAAATCTCCATATTATAATGGAATTTTTAATAAATTGGTATCAAAATAAAGTATCAAGCCTGTTGAAAAGATATTTCTAACTATGGGGTGTAATAAAAAGGATATGATTATTGTTGTAGTGTATTGTTTAAAGGGATATGTTTATCAAAGTTGGTCATTGATTTAATACAATAAGAAGGAAGAAGATTTATAGGGTATAGAATACGAGGCATGTGAAAATATATTGTTTAAAAAATTATTTCCTCATGGGAAATTATATTATTTTGAAATGAAATATTAAAATTCTGGAAAAAGGATAGAGTAAAATGTTTCTAAGTAAGAGGTTAAATTTACAATTTTAGCAAGGCATGCTGAAAACTATACACAGAATCTAGAAATCAAGATTGATTGTTTCCTAAATGGAATAATACTAATACATTAAAGGGTGTTTCTACATAATTTTTTTATTATATGAATATATTATATAAACTAATATAAAGGAGTAGAAGGAATTATGAAAGTATTATATTTTCAAAATAAAGAAAGAGAAAAAGTGAAAAAATGATAACTATATAAATGGAAAAGTGGAAAATATAAAAATGGAAGAGTTGAATTTAGAACATGTAATAATTATAAAAAGAACCACCATGGAATTTTATTTAAGGGAACGATAGTTTATTTTAGGTTTTGAGATAAAGGCCATTAATCTCATGAATATGAAATCAAGGTTTAATGCTTCAATTTTAATAAGATGGGGAACCATGTGAATTATACCACATGTTTTTGTGGAATTTACCTTAGAAAAGGACTAGATAGAAGTTCCCATCTTATGAGGTTGCTACAAAAAAATTCGAAACCCTAAATTATGTGATAGTGAGTAATTTGATCATAAAATAAATTTTTGTTAATAATTTATTTGATTCAATATCTTTTAACTCTTATATATTTAATGTTTACTGAGGATATTGAATCATTCCCTAATTCTTCTTAGAAAGAGTTATCAATTGATACAACTTAGGAGAATATCTTTGGAAGAAGAATGTATTAGGCGGTCTTAGTAAAGATACATAAACATTACCTAGTTTCATACTTAGCTATTATACCCATGTCTAACTTTAGAGTAATCATGATTTTTTGATAATGAAGACTTATAAATAATGAATTAGTGGATGAAGCATAAAATTATCTACATTAAACTAGTTTTACTATTTAAGACAACCTATTTCATGGTTAATGTATTATAGAATTATTATGGGTGTTCTTATTGAGGTTTTTATGATTAATAAATCACTTTTTCACATGAAGACTTATTCATATTAAATATTTTCATTGGATTTTTTAACTATTCTGTTTTTAGTAAATATATTGAGATTGGAGGAATAAATTTTCATTATTTTATGGATCTTATGATCCAAGAAATTTTAATGATATGATTTAATTATGAAAAATTCATCATGTTATTTTATAAGTTAGAATAAAAGATGAAATTGATATGGTAAACTTATCCAAAGATAAAAATGGATGAAAGTATGAATATATGTACATAACCTGATCCTTGAAGCCCAAATATGGTATTTAATTTATTACATTGTAATAAAAAATAAGGAATTATATTCTGAAGGACTAGGTAGTTTAGTTATATAGGTAAACTAGCTACACACTTTAATTTCTCATATATTCGAATGAATGGAATGTACAATGTTTTCTTTGAGAATTCAATTATTCCTTATAGTTTATTCCTTTATATAAATCAAAAATCCCTTTCATATGTCCTTGGGAAAATAAAACATAAAAATGGGGTGAGATCAAATGATTAGTAAGGATAAGAGTATAACATATTCTATTAATAAATAATGAATAATCAACATCACATGGTAAATAATTGAATTTTTTTTATTTAATAAATAACTTTATCATAATATAGATGGAAGAAAGATGATAAAATAATTCCATATAAATAATCACATAAGCATGAAAAAATAACCACATATATTTTAACTAAGTGAATAATCAAATGGAATATCAATAAATTAATTCATAATTGTGTAATGCCTAATCCCAAAAATCTAGAACATACATTTGGGACCTTGTGCTAAGACATATATCTAAATGTGTATGTACAATATAAAAAAACTAGTGTAGTTTTTCTCATGAAACCTACCGATGAATCGATGGGATATAGTGGGTCCCACCCATTACTTACTAAGTCAAAATAATTCCTCATATGAAATGGGTGAAAACAATAAAAATAAACATTCTTATTAGAAAAACACACTAAAGGTTAATAATTACCCCTAACAATAAACATAATAAAAATCCATTTAGAGTAAAATGATGATAATAAATGTGTGAAAAACAATAAAAATAATCATTATTATTAAAAAAACATACTAAAGGATAAAAATTACCCTTAACAATAAACATAATAAAACACCATTCAGAGTAAAAATATGAATAGTAATAAAATTGTATATCCATAATTAAAATGATTATAAATCATCTAGAGAATTAATAAAGATGATATCAATAAAACATATCCTAAAAGGATAAATAATAGAGTTTTTATGTTATTGATGAATGTAAATATGATGTCCAGATCCATAATTTTTTTTTGAGAAAAATAACCCTTGTATTTTGAAAATAAACTTTATAAAAAAAGTTTAAAAATAAATTTGAACAAAATTTTCATTGAATGTAACCTTTTAAAAATTTTAAATTAAGCATTAAAATTAAAATTATTCATAAAATTTGAAAATTGCATTCATTATGTACATGTTAAAATAAATATTTCTTTCAAATTTTCAGTAAAATCAAAATAGACATTGTTTTGAAAATTACTTTAATATTCCATTCAAAAAATATATTAAAAAGTTATTTTTTTGGAAATGTATATAATAAATAATTTTCAAAAGGTTAAAAATATTTTTGAAAATATTTTAGAAAAAAGGGTTTTGATGAAAAAGTATTTCTGACCATTGAGAAAAACAAACTGAGATTTTTTAAAAAACTTCTCAATCATTTTAAGTACTAAAGAGTGGAAAATTGTATTTTTGCATGAAAAATTTCATAAATAAAAATATTTTAGTAAAATATATTTATTTCAATATATAAATATCCAATAATTATCATAAGTGATAGATAAACATAAAAAATACTAAATAATGATGAGATTATGAAATACACCATTACAACTTTGGTAACTTCTGAATTACAAGCCCTATAAAATAAATGAAATAAAATGAAACATTAAATAAAATTAATATAAATATATTAATTATATAGAAAATTATTGTGTTAGTATATACAACACAGAAAAAAATAAGTAGTGAATATGTTATATGTATCACATAAGTAAAAGTGAGATGAGAAACCTTGACCAATTTGGTAAATTTTGAATTATAAGACACATAAAATAAAATGAATGAAGTGAAAAATTAAATAAAATGAATATAAATATATTCCTGATATAAAATACCAAAGGTTCAGTATAGACACCACAAAACTTATATAAGTGGTGAATATAACATATGTCTCATGATAGTAAAAGTAATATGAGAAACACTTACCACATTGGTAACTTTTGAATCATAAGCCCCATAAAAAAATTAAATCAAATGAAATATTAAATACCATAAATATAAATATATTAATTATATAACTTATAAAATGGGTATTATATACACCTCACACATGAAATAATTTGTGAATATTTCAAATGTATCATAGAAGTAAAAGTACGACAAGAAAAAGTTACCACTATTGTCACTTTTGAATCACAATGCACATAAAATAAATGACTTAAGATGAAACATTAAATAAAATTTATATATATTTATTTATTTTAAAAAATATCATAGGGTGATTATATACACCACACTAATTAAATAAGTTCTGATTATGTCATATGTCACACATAAGTAAAATTAAGATGAGAAACCCTTATCTCTAGTATAATTTTTTTCATATGTTTTTATAGAACCATTATAATGGTTTTATGAATGTTATTAATTTATATCCTAACCATAATAGTATTTATAATATCATATATTATTCTCTTATAACATTTTACCACTCATTTCACAATAATATTTTATTATTTTCATTATTTCATGTGCTGATTTCCTTGTTTTATCATGCATGTTCTATAATGAAATTTCAAATTCATGTGCATAGGATATATATATACATAATATCTATAATTTTAATAATTTTTTAAATACTATAATCACTATTTATAAACATTTTTAGAACCATTTATGATTGTTGAACATGAACAATGAATCGTATCACTTCGTGGAGACGATTGGCCTTACATATACACGAGCGACGATATCATTCCATTAATGAGTGAAAGGGTTAAAAATTGGGTGATATATAAATTTTATATAATAATAATTATATCATATATGTCACATATATTCATTATTTGCATCCTTATTACATTCCTTTTAATGTGTATGTTAAAAATGAATCACATCCCTTCGCGAGGCAGTGGTTCTCTATACACACAAGTGACATTATCATATTTGAAACAGAATGGAATGTAAAAAGGTATATGTGATATTAATATTATTTATATATAATAATATCTTTAATATCATATAAATTGGAAAATCCATTGATATTTTCATCTTCAAAAGGTGGTGATGAAAAAATGAACTATTACGGTTTATGGGGAGGTAATCCACTGTACAAATGACCAGTGATTTCATTTCCCATTTTATGGAAGTGGAGATGGATAAATATTGTACCATAATCATAATAAAATATTTTTATATGTGCGATAGTGGTTTTATTATATTATATTTTTTAATAAAAAAATTTACGGTTGAAAAATAAGAAAGAAAATCAAAGATCTTTATTAAGATAATTAACTTCCCTAAGAGACAGTTACTTTTGAAGTCCTCTTAAAGACCCTAAGTCTAGTATTTTAGAAAGAATGGATGATCTAGAATATATATATTGTTATTTTGGAAATATTTTGGTAGTTATAGTTAATTAAAAATCTATTTATGGGTTTTAATAAGTGAGGGGAATGAGCGACCTTTTATAAGTGGGGAAAGGGATCCCTCTTGAAAATTACTTGGAAATTTCCCAAAAGAAATCAAAATGATAAAGTCAATACCATGAAAAAAGCATAAAAATAACTTTATGATAGAATTATGGATAGATTAATTTGGAAATATATGTCAAAAACAATATTTATATAGATTTATAGGTCAATTTATCCCTTATCTTCTTAGTTTAACTGCATAATAAACCTATTTTTACCTTAACCACGATAATAAATATTTACTGTTTTCACTATTCATTTTTTCAAAAATTAAGTTTACAATATTATATAATATAAAGTATTTTTATTAAAATATTTATTCCATCTTTAAAAAATAATTTCCTAGAAGTTTCCTAATTCATTTTAAAATTATACTTAGAGGCACGATGAAAAGGTGTGTTTTCAAAGGAAAAACTATCATAATTATAGAAGGTTTTAATATCAAAATTCAATATTATTTTTTAAAAAATTAACTAAATTAGTTAAATTTTAATATAATTGAACTAATTTTACATTAAATCAAATTCAAAATTTCATATAACATTTTAAATAATTTAAGTGAAAATGCAGTTTTTAGAACAAATTAGTAATATTCAATATTCATTAAGAAATAAAACTTCTCAGAAAAATAATAAAAATAACCCTAATCTAATTTTGATATTTTTATTTGAAAAAATAAAGATAATTTTATCAAATAATTTTTCTAAACTTTATAAAAAATAATTTTATCATAGGTGCGCAAGAAGGGATGAAACCGTTTTCTTTAAAAATTATAGTTTTCAGGAAACATTTCTTTTACTTTAAAATGATTTTTTATATTAAATAGATATAAATTTAATTTATTTTAAAAATGTGTAAACTATATAATTTCATAATATAGTCATTACTATTATTAATCGTAATTTTAATGGCTTGGTTATAATGGACATGTTTAAATAATAATATTTTAAAAGAGTATCATGTTTCATTTAAACTCAGTGTTGCATAAATCGTAAGCTATCAAAGGGATTTATTTGATTTAGAAATAAATGTATCCTAAATTATTTGGATGTTATATCCCCTTTTAATATTGTTGTTGTGTGTCATATAGACTGTTGAACATGATGTTCATATTTTAAAATTTTTGGGTTGTTACATTCTCTCCCTTAAATAAATTGCATCTTCACAAGTTAATCTTGATCTAGGAAATAAAGGGTTTGATATTTGAAAATTCCTTCATTGAAAACCCATAATATAAAATGGGTTAATAAAAAATACCCTTAATATAATATAAATGAATGGATAAAGGTCATATGGAATAACACACCACTAGGTTTCTAGATAGGAGAACATCAATGAAAAGTAAAGATATGGACATGGAACAAAATCAAAAATAATTATACAGGGCAATAGAGGTCATTGATCACAATAAAGTGAATGATCAATGGAAAGTTAAATAACAAGAAACCATAAATTTGTGATGATTTAAAAGGCCATAAGTTCAACATAAATAATGGCATTGTGATAATTGTTTTCATATATTCTTTCTAGATTTTAGGAATTCATTTATGATCTAGAATAAGAATATATGAAAATATAATGACTTGATATATTTCAATTTCATAGGCATAATTTCATATATTGGTTGTGATTTGATCATTTTCCAGTTCATTTATTATTATAATAAATGAATATTTGAGATGAATTTTTATGTCTGAAGAACACAAATTAACATTTAATAGATCATAAGATATATAAAAGAGTAACAAGTATTTACATCTACTTTTAAATAATTTATAAAAACAATATGGTTATAAAAATTTATCCAATATAATACACTAATCTTTAAAACTCAACTATAACAGCACTGGTTCAACATTAGTATTTATCCATTAAATAATTTAACTAAAAATTATGACATATTAACCAGGATATCACCTAGGTTAGTGGTAGCTGATAATACATTTTTAAGCCATTGATTTTGGGTTAAAGCCTCATGGTCTTACCAGATGCGATGGGTTCTCACTCGGTGTGTGGGTATTCCTTTTTCTAAAACAATATTAATATATTTACTATAATGCTACCAAATTATAATATCCTATAATTACCTAAACATTAAATATTATATAAACCTTAAATGTTACCAATACCTTCCTAAACAACTTCATTCTCATTATTATCTCAACATTGGGAACATATTAATTGTTATCCTCCCACAATTATGTGTTTTATTAGAATTCCAACTTACCACTGAATCACTTTTCTTGGTCATCTGTACCACTCAACATATGTTCTAAAACCCTTTATGAAATAGTACTAAAATACCTTACATTTATATTATAAGATTATTATAATGATAATATCACTGATAAAATATTTCTACAAAATATTTCTTGAATCCAAATACAAGCACTTCTATCATTCCACATCGGTTGTATCAATAGTATAAGCTTAACCTTGATCCCTTATCTTCTTTTGGGGTATACTACCATAATCCTTGGGATATTAATTTTTTATTACCCCATATCATTATATATAAATTTATTTTTATGTTGTATATAATACTATTTTGACATGTAATATCATTATTACTTAATAAATAATTTTATTTTAAGTTTCTATTAGAAATATTTAATCCAAGGGGATCTGATTGAAAATTTACCAAGTGGTAAAGAAGTTTATAAATCAATTTATCTTCATTAGGTTATATTAATTCCTTGTCCTTTTCACTTTTATCCACTTATTATCATGATTTACTTAGATTCTATAAGTCATGGAGAATTATTTATCTATATTAATAGCACATTATTTTATGTCCTCATATGATGGGAATATAAGGAGAATAATTCCTTTTGATAGATTGGATTTAACCCATCAAATAAAATATAAATATTATTATTTCAATTATATTCGTAGTCTGTAGCATGACTTGATAAACTTGTGAATTTTTATTCATACTTATAAAAATTTTCATCTTTCCTTTTAATAGATTTTGGAATTGTCTTTCAATATATTCTAATTTCTTATGAGGAAAATACATTTACAACAAGAATACCTTAAAATCCTTGCATTCAAGGTTTACTATTTCTTCTTCATCATTAGTATTTTGGGTAAATGGTCATCATTGTTCTGCATATCCTGAGAGATGATAAATTTATATGATAACATTCTCACATTAATTACTCCCCAAATAGAGAAATGTATTCTCTATGGAACTTATTCATTTCACAACTAAAAATGGATTTATGGTCCCATTGAATGAGGGGGTGGCTGATTCATGTGTTGGTGTTACATTATTACATAATGAGGTGGATTAGTAGGTTACTCCATATGGGAAAGGTTATTTCTCATAACAAGAGTTAGCTAACCCAATATAGTTATAATTTCATCACTTCCAATTGTATCTCTAAATCCAACTTCATTATCTTTCCCATAAAGAAAATAACTACACAAGGTATGTGAATTGAAATAATTCCAATTACTTTTACTTGGTTCCATTTAAAAAAAATATAATGGGCTAGATTTTATCATAACATAATGGAACATAATTTATAATACCAATAAAAGTAAAAAACATATCATATATTGGAAATTTTTTCATGGTTTTTCTCATAATCATAAAATTGATAATTTTGTTCAAGTTTTCAAATCTTAAAAAATATTTTCTAACCCTTAATAATGGTTTTTAAATAAAATGAAAATTATCCTAACCATATCACTCATGATTTTAAAACAAGGTGTACATTATGGATTGTTGTAATGTACTAGGTGACAATAGGTTCAATCTCAATGTTCCCATTATGGTGATATTACTCCTAGGTATATATGAACCAGAACCAAATCCACTTATAATATCAATACAAGGATGTTTTTATAGGAAAAACCACATAATATATTCCCTAATAATATATAATGATGTTTTTATATACATATCCTCAATGTCTATTATAGTGTTATGTTCCCTAATCTATGCCCTAAAAGAAAAATAGTATTTAACATTGGTGTTTTAACATTGCTTCTTTAGGAATAATGCTGAAAGTTCTCATTTAATAAATTTACCATCGATTATTTAGTAACCTGAGATAAAAGTCCAATTTTAATGTCAGTTCCTAGAAAAATGATGTTAAAATTCACCATATAATACTTTTAACATAATTTTTTTGACAAACCAATTTGAAAAGTGGAATTTTAACATCAGTTTTTCAACACATCGATGTAAAAAATATTTACCAAGTTGTAGTTATTTCTCCAGATTTGTTTCTACTAGTTGTGGTGCTCAAATGGAGTTACACATAAAAAGTTATGTCCATCGAAAGTTTCACATCTCTAGGAATTATCTTATAGAATTCCAACTTTTGAAGGCCATAACATTTGATCTGTAAGACCATTTGAGCTCCATGAGTAGTAAAAAAATTAGAAACAAAATAAAACATATTAATTATTTTTGATGTTGGTTTTTTGAAAAACCAATGTGAAAAAACATTTATTATAAATTATTATAAAAACCTGATACTAAATGTAAATGTTTAACATTTTTTTTCAAAAAAATCCAAAAAATTATTAAGTAGTTTTATTTTGTTTCCCAATCATAGTTTTGACTACTTGTATACCTCAAATGGTATTACATATCAAAAGTTATGGACATTGGAATTTTTACTTCTCTAAGATAATTATTAAATAATTCTAACATTTTACAACCATAACTATTCATTCGTATGTCTGTTTGAACCTAATGAGCAGTAAAAAAAGTTTGGGAAACAAAAATAAAAATAAGAATCATTTTTAGCATCGAATGTTTTCAAAAATGACATGAAAAGTGTTGTTGTGATCCTTTAACATTGGTTTTATAAAAAACCAATGTGAACAACCTAATATAAGAAGGTTTTTTTACATCAATTATATATTTACTTGATGAAACAATTAAAATTTCAAATACACAGGTTTAGAATTTCAAAATATCCACAATGTGCATTTCAATTTTTAAAATATTTCCTAAATTTTTGTACATCACTACTAAAAATATTTTCATTTAAAATATATAAATCCACAATCTACTTTTTTTAACATCATCAGCCTCAAATATCCAATCAGAATGTCAACACTTCTTTAATCGATGATATGTACATGGTTTTTATTCTCATCATTTAACTTAATTATTATTGTTTTCCTTTATCACAAAAAAACATGATAATTTTTCTTATGATGATAAATAATTATTCCAATTGAGACATAATAAAAAAAACTTCACATGATATTCCCCACCCAAAGTGAAATATTATTTATTGATCACTATTTTTATTATCTCATGAATTATTCCATAAAAATAAGAGAAATAAAGATAAAAAAATATCAATTTTAAAGAAAACACTAAATGAATTGAAAATAGGATGAAGCTTTAAGTTTATTATATGTTTTTAAATTTAGTTTATATAAAATTCACTTCATATTTCTCTTTTTTTTGAAGAAAATAAAATGTATCCACACATGGAGAGGTCCAACTTATGGATGTCATAAATATTGATCCATATGTTCATTTTATCTCTTTGACTAATCATATTAAATTTTTAAAAAAACTCTACTCATGTATTTATAGTTAAAATGCTTTAATGTTTGTTTTTATAAAACAATAAACCAAATACTTAAACCTGAAAGAACAAGTCCAGTATAGAGTCATGGTGAGAACTCCTTTTAGTGGTCCTTCGGTGGTAGTGTGTGCTCCCGAGGGTGGTTCTTCAGCGACGACGACTGATCCTGCAGTGTGTTCTTCTGCGTCAGCTAGCGTTCCTGTGGACGGAGCACATGTGCCAGCTTCATGTCTGTTTTCAGGAGGCGGTGAGGATAAGGATGGGGCTGGGGCTACTTTGAAGGATTCTTTCAAGGATGTTCTGTGCGGAACGGTTACCAAGGGCTATGCGGGTGAACTCTTTTATGGAGCAGCTGTTCCAGAGATACCACCGGTGGAGGTGTTGATCCGGACCTCTTGGCAGGTGGAGGGGATCCCGGTGGTGATATTTTCGGCTCAGGAAATTCGAGAGGCGGCTTCATTTAATGATCATTCTTTGGTGGCTCGTTTTCGGCGAAATAAACCCTCTTTGAGTTTTTTTCCAATGCTTTGTGGGTTCTTGGGGGTTGTCCTGTCCGGCGGCGGTGTCAGAGTTCTCCAGGGTTGCATTATGCACTCACCTTGCTTCCAGGGAAGACATTGTTAAATCTTGGATGAGGAGGTCCAAGTTGTGTGGTTCTTGGCGCTTCTCCTTGACGAGGTGGTCCTGGGATTGCCATTACGGGCGGGAGTCACCTGTGTATGCTGTGTGGTTATCACTTCCAGGCCTACCTCTACCCTTACATAACCCGGGGATGCTGAAGGTTGTGGGGAATGCTATCGGTACTTTTCTGTGTGCGGATGCCGATACACGGTGTCTTCAGGCAGCCTCAAATCCTTGTATCTGTGTTGAGATGGACTTGTCTGTTGATCGGCCTTCTTGGGTTTTGGTTGAGTTGGAGGATGGTTTTTCCTGGAGGTAGAGAATCTTCTATCTCCAGGGTTCACTGTTTTGTGTCGGTTGCGGTTTGCATGGCCACAGGGTGGCGTATTGCCGGAGGCGATGGGATGTGGCGGAGGCGCCCCGGCTGGGCAGGGTGGCTAAGTCGGGTCAGGACCCGACTGTCTCTGGTTTCAAGGAGTCGGGTGCGGCTAACGTTAACCCCTAGCTTCTTTCAAATTCAAATTTTCCTGTCGTACCTCGTGCGACAGAAACAGTGGAAGGGGAAAAAGTTTCTGACATGCTTAGCTCACAGTTGGCTTCTACGGAGGAGTTTTTGGATCTCATTTCCTGGTCTCCAGGTCCGGCTCAGAAATTGTCTCCCTCGTGCAGCAGGGGGTTTCTCTCTCAGCAGGATTCGAAGGTGCACTTGGCTTTCTCATTAGGAAGCCCACTGAGAACGCTGTCTCTATTACCCCCTTCATTTTGTATCTCTGATCACCTGTCACCGGAGGTAATCTAATCGCCCCTGGTAAGTAAGCTGACCTTATCATCAAATGGAGATAGGGAGGCGTCTAGATTGTCGAGAGGTGTGGAGAAGGAATTGTTGGTCGCTCGTCTGTCACCTCAGCGACGTCTGTTGGATCTTTTGGCCCTTGGGAACTTGGAGGCATGCGGATCGGATGTTCTTCCTTCGAGAAGGAAGATTCAGTTGGAGGATGAGGTGAGTCCTTTAAAGAAGGTTATTCTTTCACAAAAGAGAAGTTTCGGTGAGGATGGTTTCTCTGGTCCCACAACGCGCTCCAAGGACAAAGGGAAAGACTTGGTTGTGTTACCCTTCTTACATCCATCCCCATTGCAGAAGGCCCAGAAGGGCTCACGGTAATGTTATCACTCATTATTTGGAACGCACGTGGTTTTGGAGCCCAAGCTAAGCGTGCTTATTTGGCCTCTGAAGGCAGGAAATCCGGGGTATCCTTGTTTGTGATTTTAGAACCGAAGCAGATCCCATGTAAGTTGGATGGGTTGGCCAAGAGCATGGGGTTTTCAAATTCCTTTCTCGATGGAGCTGTCAACTCGCACATCTGGATAGGTTGGAGAAGCAACATATCGGTAGAAATCAAGAGAATTATGCCTTAGTGTATTGATACAAGGATTGTTGTGGGTAGTTCTACCCTCCCTTTCACGTTTGTCTATGCGAGTACGGTGGTGACCGGAAGAAGGGAGTTATGGAGCCATCTGGAGGCTCTACCTGCTAGGTCTATGCCGTGGTTTGTGGGAGGGGATTTTAATACCATTGCGGAATTCTCTGAGAAAAGGGTTGGATCAGGGTGGAACTGGGAGAGCATTCTTGAGTTCCAGGAGTGTTTGACACGCACGAGGTTGTTAGATTTGGGCTTCAGGGGTTCTAAATATACATGGTACAATAATTTACAAGGGTCTAACAGTATCTGGAGTAGGCTGGATAGGTGTCTCACAAATGTTCATGGCCTAGACCTGTTCTCAAGAACTTCAATAACGCACCTCCCACGTTTACTCTCTGATCATGCTCTTCTCCTGATCTAGGTACGTCGTGAAGCCATGCTAGGTAGGTCCTTCCATTACTCTAGAAAATGGCATCGCGATCCGGAGGTCATGAAAATGATGAAAGATTCTTGGATGACAGAGGAGGAGGAACGGTCATGGGGAGGGATTGTGAACCGTCTAAAACGCTTTAAACAGGATGTTGGAGATTGGATAACCAGGCAACCGGACCCCACCAATGGGGTGGCGGGTATACAGGTCGAGGTGGGGAGACTGGAGGAGTCTCTACAGGAGGCCTGGGATGAGAATGCTTTTGTTATTTTATGTGATAAAAAGATAATTCTTGCTGAAAAACTCGTAGAAATGGAGAATGTTTACAAGCAGAGGTATCATGTACGTTGGTTAAGGGAGGGTGATCGAAACACAGCCTTCTTTCAGGACTTCATCAAGGAGAAGAGAAGCATGAATATTAATCTAAAGCTTGAGGACGGGTCCTACACGTCTGATGTGAACACTGTTGGGCATTTGGCATTGGAGCATTTTGAGGGCTTACTAGCTGGGAGGGATACGTCGAGTTTTGAGAGGGAGGCGGTGGATCACCATGACTTCTTGCACTGTATAACCACGCTGGTTGATGAAATGGATAATGTTACTCTATCCTCTATCCCCAATGAAGAAGAGATCAGAGAATCTTTGAGAAGCATGCTGCAGGAGAGTGCTCCTGGACCAGACGGCTTTCCGGCCTCCTTCTTCAGTGCAACATGGGAAGTATTGGGGCTGCAGGTTGTGCATGCGATTCAAGATTTTTTTGGTGGTGGGTCGCTGAAAAAGGGTGTCTCTGTGTCTCGGGTGGTGTTGGATCCAAAGATCAAGGACGCTAGCCTCTTGAACCATTTGCGGCCTATTTGTCTCTGCAATGTATCATACAAAATTCTGGCCACGGTCATCAACAGGAGGCTGTCTGGATTGATACCTAGGATTGTTTCTGTGGAGAAGCATGGTTTTATACAGGGCCGAAGCATTCAGGGGGCAGTTGGCATAGAAAGTGAATTGGTCCATGATATTAATACACATACTGTGGGATCGAACATTATTTACCAAGTTGACATGAATAAAGCATCTGATAGAGTAGAATAGAGTTTTATCATTTGGGTCATGAGGGTGTTTGGCTTTCAGGAATGGTTATGTGACCTTTGTTTTAGGTGCTACTCATCTCCTTGGCTATTGATATCCTTGATGGGAAAGTGTTTCGGTTTCTTTAAATCTGTCCGAGGTGTTTGGCAGGGGGACCCGTTGTCCCCAATAATCTTTGTTCTCGCACATGATGCATTGTCCAGAAATCTGGTTAGTGGCTTCTCGGAGGGTAGGTTGAAACCATTCTATCGGAGAAGAAATGCTAGCTACATATCACATTTTATGTTTGCAGATGATATTCTGATATTTTTGAATGGTGGTAGTAGATCCTTGAAGCACCTTGGTGACATGTTGGTCAGGTATGGGAGGTTTAGTGGACAGTCTGTTAACCCTGTGAAGAGTCATGTTTTTATCTCGGGCAGGTGTTCTGGAAGGAGTTGTAAGGTGATCCAGAAAATTTTTGGGTGCAAATAGAAATGTCTCCCTATTTTTTACCTTGGGGTTCCTCTGTCTTATGGGAGAATCAAGAAGGATCATTTCAATGAGATCTTCGACCGGCTTTGGGGTAGGATCTTCAGTTGGAAGAACAAGATGCTGTTGTTTGGAGGCTGAGTGATGCTTATTAACAGTGTTCTCTTGTCCGTTCCCATTCACGTTTTTTCTGTTGTTAAACCACCGAAAGGCACGGTGGAGAGGATGAAAAGTATCTTTTCCACGTTTCTTTGGGATGCGAAAGAAGAAGGAAGATTCAACTAGGAATCATGGAAGTGGCTGGCTCGTCCTGTGGATGAAGGTGGAGTCAGTATTCACAATGTTGAGGTTACCATTATGGGAATGCAAGCACGGTTAGCCTGGGAAGTCATTGTTGGAGAGACTCTCTGGGAAAATTTTTTCAGAGCGCGATATGGCTGGCCGGGGGAGGTTCGCACACAGGGCACAACTGTTTTAGTGAAGAGCATGTTTCCTCATATTGAGAGACTATCTGGCTATGTCAGGTGGATTGTTGGCCAGGGGATATTAGTTTTTGGGAGGACAACTGGGCCGGGGAGAGGCTGGGTTATTCGGGTTGCCCTTCACCGGGGATATCTTTCAGCGAGGCAAGTGGCAGGTATGAGTTTATACAGGCAACCCTTAATCCCAGCCAACTTGAACAGTTTGGAAGCATAGTAATGACCGAGGAGCCGAAACTGTGTTGTTTCATGAAAAATAGCAATGGTAGGTACACCGTCGGGGGTTTCAGGGAAATCCTTCAGGGAGAAAGTGCTACGAGGGAGAGGTGGCCAGCTGTTTGGTGCAAGGAGATACTGGTGAGAATGAATTTCCTGGAGTGGAGGGTCTTAAATAGAGCGATACCAATGGAGGATAACATACAGAGAAGAGGGGTATCCATGGTTTCCCGGTGCTACTGTTGTGAGCAGCCGAATTCCGAAATGATGGCCCATCTTTTCTTTCAAGGAAAATGTGCATCCTATCTCTGGTCTCTCTTCAACCATTCCCCTTTCCCGGTTGGTGGGTCGTGATGTATTCAGTACTACTTGTCCTTCTGGCTTCCAGGTAGTGAGAATGGGGCAATGGAGTGGGTTGTCAGAATTATCATCTTAGTTGCCATCTACTGGGTGCTTTGGGAGGCGAGGAACCAGGTTCGACTGGGGAGAAAAAGGTCATTGGTGTCCATGCAGGTCCTGCTAAAGTCGCTTATTGTTGAGCTAGCCTCTCTCATCAACGGAGGACTGTCTTCAGTGGTAGTGTGCAACCTGCTCAATAGGCCATGCACCCAACGTAGAGGAAAGGATAGATGGGTGAGGTGGATACCACAGAAACAGGGTCTGAATCTTAACATTGATGGATCCTGTTTGGGGGGGGGGTAATGAGGGGTGGTGGGATACTCAGAGATTGTTGGGGTTCAGTGCTACTGGCATTTAGTGCCTTTTATGGTCCGAAGAATTCTTTGGGTGCGGAGGTTCGGACACTTCTTTCTGGCTTGTTGGTATGCAGGCAGAGAGGGATGCAAGTATCAGAGGTGTGGTCTGATTCTGAGTCTCTAGTGAGGATGCTACCGGGAGGCCATTGCATTCCGTGGGACTTGATTTATATCATTTGAAGGTGAAAGACAGAAACTAATCAAGGACAAGTTATTCACCACAGTTGGAGGGAGTCTAACTTTGCGGCAGATGCCCTCACCCACTTGGGCAGACAGGAGGAGACACTTTTGATATTTGATAGTTTGAACTCCCTTCCCCTTGAGTGCTTTACTGTGGTGCAAGGTGACTCCCTTGGACTCCACCACTTTCGACCTCCTTGAAGGGAGGTCCTTTGTTTTTCTGCACTTTTTCAAATAATAATAAAAATGTATTTATCTTCGTAAAATAATAATAATAATAATAAACATGAAAATTATTTTTTTTTATTTTGATATAGGGTTATTTTAATATCGACTTGAAAAAATAATTTTTACATCAATTTTTATCAAAAACCGACATCAAAAACCTTCTAGAATCATAATTTCAATATCATTTTTCCCAAAATCCAATATCCAAATGTCAATGTTTTACTTTTTGAAACCCATTTATAAAAACTGACATCCAAATTGCCTCCTCTAACATCAGTGGCACCAATTTCGGTTAATAACCGATGTTAAAATACAAAAAAACATGGATAACGCTTTTTCTATAAGCGATGTTCTCCTAAGTATAGTTCACATGGTTTCAAATAAAAATAATATAATACCAAATATTTCAATACTGACCCTAGTTGTCTATAGATGGTGTTTAATTTATTAAATTGGCATAATATATAAGGAATCACATCCCAAATGACTGAATATTTTAACAGTCATGGTAAACTAGATTAATAATTGAATTTAATATACATTAGAAATCATGAAATAAAAAAAGTGAATTATTTGATAATTTCACTATTCTTTATATAGTATCCGTTCATATCAACAAAAAAACACTTCCAGGTATTTTTAGGAAATATAAATCATAAGAAATGGGTGAGCTCAAATTCTATGTAAGGGTTAGCGTATTGTTGAACCTGTGAATAATTAAAAATTAATAAATATGGAAAGGTAAATAACTAAAACACATTCCACTTAATCAATAACATGATGATAATATGGTGAGAATAAATGATGATCAAATAATTCCATATAAATAATCTTCTAAACATGAAAAATATAACCATGGATATTCCTAAAAATCAAATAATCACTTGGAATATCGATAAATGGATTTTTTTGTGATGTAATTTATAATGTTGGACATATAAATCAAAAAATCAAGGCCTTTTTTATAAAAAATATAAATTAATGGGTAAGGCCTCATCCAAATCCCAATGTAGTTTGTATAATGATTCCAACCAATGCATCGAGGGGATATAGCGGTCCCCACAAATCACTTACTATTTCTAATTTATTCCTCATATAAAAAGGGAGAAACATAATCAACATAAACATTAATATTTAAAAACTATCATATGTAATGTTAATAATTACCCCTATCAATAAACATAATCATATACCATCCAAAGTAAAATGGTGAACGGTAATAAAATTTTATATCCCTATTCAAACTGATCATAAAATATCCATATAAATTATAATTATTGAATCAATACAATATATCTCAAAGGGTCATAAGTAAAATATAGGGTTTATGTCATTTATGAATACAAATAATATTACAAGATCATTAAAAACATTTTTGAGAAAAGTTACCTTTTTATTTTGAAAGTCACCTTTTAAAAAAAAATCTCAAAAAATTATAAAGTTAATTTCATTTAAAATAACCTTTTAAAACTTCTAAAATAAGAATTAAAACATTGATTGGTTATGATTGTGGAAAATTATCTTAATTTTTTACACATTAAAATAAATATTTTTTTCACATTTTTAATAAAATACAAAAAGACATTATTTTAAAATAACATGAATATTCCTTTGAGAATATTTTTTTAAAAATTAAAAATGGGAAACAATGTATTTAATAAATTATTTTGAAAAGGTTAATAATATTTCTGAAAACATTTTTATAAAACATTGGTTTTTAATGATAAATTATTAGTGACTAAAGAGAGATATAATGTCATATTTTTTAAAAAACATTTAATAAAAAATTTATGTACCAAGGAGTGTAGAAAAGGTAATATTAATTTAAAATTTCACTAATAACAATAAGTAAAGAAAATAGATTTATTTTAAGATATAAAAATAAAATAAATCCCCCAAGGGAGATGTAATCATAAAAAATCCTGAATAATTATGAGATTGTGAAATAAACCGTTACCACTTTGGTAAATTTTAAATCATATACCGCATAAAATAAATGAAAATAAATGAAAAATTAAATATTATTAGGATAAATATATTAATTATATAGTATATTAGTGTGGCAGTATATAAACCACAAATATTAAATAACTAGGAAATATAGTATATATTTAATGGAAGTAAAAGTGGGATGAGAAACCCTTAGCACTTCGATAACTTTTGAATTGTAAGCACCATAAAAGAAATGAAATCACATGAAACAATTAATTCCATAAATATAAATATATTCATGATATAAAATATCAAAGGGGTAGTATATACACCACAAAAAGGGAATAATTGTGAATATTTCATATGTCTCCCAGAAGTAAATGTAAGACGAGAAAACCTTACCACTTCTGTATCTTTTGAATCAGAAGTCAAATAAAATAAATGACATAAAATGAAACATTAAATACAATGAAGATAAATATATTCATGATATAACATATCAAAGGGGAAATACATAAACCAAACAAAATAAATAAATAGTGAAGATGACATATGTCTCATGAAAGTAAAAGTAAAACGAGAAACCCTTTCCACATTGGTAACTATTGAATTTTAATCCCCATAAAATAAATGAAATTAAATGAAACATTTAATAACATTAAGATAAATATACTAATATTATAATATATTAAATGGGTATCATATAAACCCCTCAAAGGAAATTAGTGGTGAATATGGCATATGTCTCGCAGAAGTAAAAGTAAAATGAGAAATCCTTACCCCAGGTCCAATTTTATATATACATGTAAAAAATATTGTATAATGGTTTTAAGAATAATATTAATTTATAGAAGAACCATAATAATATTTATAATATAATATATTAACATATTATAACATTTTACCACCCGTTTGTTAATAATATTTCATTATTTTCATTGTTTCGGGTGTTAATTGACTTGTTTTGTCATACGCGCTTTGTTATGAAAATTTAGTATACTGTGAGTAGGATATATAAAATATAATTTTTTTATTAATTTTATTAATATAATATTTAATTATTATATAATATTTTATAATCATTCATGAAATTTGAAAATGGAAAATGAATCACATTTCTTCATGAAGATGGTAGGTTATACTTACGGACGAGCGACAATATCATTCCTACAATGAGTGAAAGCATAAGAAAATGGGTGATATATTAATTTTAAAGAATAAAAATTATATCATATATATAAAATATATTCATTTATTTTATTCTCATTGCATTCCATATAATTTTTAAGTGATAAATGAATCACATTTCTTCGTGAGACTGTAATCTTATGTATACACGAGCGACATTATCCTATTTGAAGCAAAATGTAATTTAAGTAGGTAAATGTGATATTAAAATTTTAAAAGTATAATAATATAATAAAAATAATATATATCTGTTAAATACAAAATTTTATTTATCATTTAAATGGGTGATGTAAAATGAAGTATATTGGTTCGTGAGGCGGTAGTTTTCCGTATACTCGATTGATGATTTAATTTCCCATTTGATGGAAGTGGAGTTAGTGAAATATTATTATATAAAAATAATAACATATAAATATAAGGGATATAATTATGTTTTTATAATTTATGTTTTAATACATAATTTATTGTGGATAAAGAAGAATGAAAATGAAAGAGTTTTGTTAAGATAATTACCTTCTCTAAGAGAAACCTCTTTTGGATATCCTTTTAAGGAACTTAGGTTTTGTCTATTGGGTGGAAAAAATATATATAATATGTATATGGATTTTTGGGAGATATTTTGGTATTTTTTGTAAGATAAAATGGTTTTAATGGGTGTGAATAAGTATGGGTAGGAATTTTACTTTTATATGTGGGGAAGGGAAAAGTCTTGGAAATTACTCAGAAATTTCCAAAAATAATCCAAAATGACAATTCGATTCAAAAGATAAAATCTTCTAAATAAGAATAGGTTATGATTTTTTTTTATTTTAAGGTGTATATATTTCTAAAATAAATTTTTTACAAGTTCTTTGGTTATTTTAATCTTTATTTATTATTTTAACCACACATTAAATCCTTTTTTACTTTAACCGTGATAATTTCTTTTTACTATTTTCACTAATTATTTTGGTCAAACATTATGTTGAAAATATTATACAATATAAATTATTATTATTTTAAATATGGAATCCATTTTTAAAAACTAAATTAACATAATTAGGAAAATTAAATGTAAAATTATACCAACTAATATGATGAAAAACGAGTTTTCAAAGAATTTTTTTTGATAGGTTTGGATGGTTATAATATCATAATTCATTATGAAATTGATTACAATGACGTAAATTAGTTAAATTATAATATAAAAGAAAAATTGTTACTTTAAATATAATTTCATATATAATTTATCTTTTTAAATAATTTAAACAAAAAAAATATTTTTAGTAAAAATCGGTATTTTCGCTATTCATTGAAAAAATGAAAATTCGAAAAAAAAATACAAACAATTCACCCTAATATAATTTTGATATGATTATATAAAAAATGTTGTTAATTTTATCAAATAAATTCTATAAAATTGGAAATTTGTTAATCATTAATTCACAATAATGGATGAAACAAATTTTAAAAAAATCATTTTTTTTCAGAAAACATTTCTTTTACTTTAAAATGATTCTTATTATATTTATAATAAATAGGTATATATTTATTTAATTTTATACATGTTTAAACTAAATTGTATCATTATTTATTTATTACAATTTATACCCTCCATTTTAACACTTAGGTTTTAATGTTCATGTTTAAATAATTTTATTTTAATGGAGTATCATGTTTCATTTAAACCTTGTGTTGCATGCATAGCAAGATATCAAAGAGAATTAATATATTTTAAAAAAATACATCATAAAGTATAAATACGATATATACTTTTATAATCTTGGGTTTGTGTTTCATACACACTGTCAAACATGATGTTCTTACTTTAAAAATATCAGGGTGTTACATATATAATGGAAAACATCAATTATATTTTATCATATTTTATATATTTATGGTAAAATAATTCCTCAAAATAAATAAAGAGAAATATAAATCTATATTACTATACGGATAATACCTCTTAGATATCAAGGTGTGCTTTTATTAAATCATTCACAATTATGAGTCTTATAATGATACATACATGGTTTAAGAAAATTTAGTTAAGAAATACCAAAATTCCTAGTAGTATATTGGGAATTACTTATCAAGATAAAATATAACGTTGATATTATACCTATGTCAAGATATATTCATTTTCATATGAAAAAATTAAAATTACAAGGAGGAAATTTATTTAAGGGGAGAGAATGTAACACCATAATATTATTGTAGGTATTTACCTTTAAATAAATATTATATTGAATAGATTGTAACAGATGAAACATTAAAATAATATTAGTTATAATAAATTTCTATTAAAAGAAGAATAAAACTTTAGTAAATAAAAATATATTTATAAATTAATTTTCTTATATATTATTATTTTGATTGATGAAATTTAAAGGTTACAAAATAAATAAATAATGTGATATGATTAAAATCATTCAACGTTAAAAATTAATATTTTTCAAAAGAAACATTTTCAATGTACATTGTATTTTAGTAAATTTATTACTTTTAAAAGATTTAAAATGAATATATTAAAACCCAATTGACAATAAATTGATATTAAATAATAATAAACACACTTTTCGTTTAAAAGGGACATTTTTCAATAAGAGTTGTTTTTATTTATATTTAGTAATTTCATTGAAAATATAAATTTATATATTTTATAATTTTAAATTTATGAAATGAAATTAATTTCCAAAATCATCATGTAAAAATTATCTTAAGGTAATTTTTTTATAAAATGGATGATTTTTTAGAGAATATGAATATATCATTTTTATAAATATCACCACTTTTAATAATTTAAAATGAAATATTAATGGATTAATTTTTTTTGAAATATTTTTCTCAAACATATATGTATTTTAGGATTGAACTAATGTATTTAAAAATATTATTTTCTATTTATTAAATTATTAATAAAATTTTACAACCAATGTAATATTTTGTAAAAACTACATTGAGTTCTTTTTATTTAATAAAAATTAAATAATGTTTCATTCTATTTTGGATTTGTTTTAAAGTCATATAAATATATTTTTTAGTAATAAACCAATAAATGTAATGATAATCAACACTATATATATTTTTGGTGTAAAATCATTTTTTGATTAAAAATACCTTTTCTAATAAACTATTTTTCATTACGTTTTACATACTTACATTGAAATAAATTTTTTCAATCATTAGAAATTAAATCATTTAAAATTATTTTTATTTGGAATCAAAATATATAATTTTCTTAATAAGTAAAATTTCTTTTTTGGTCTCAAAAATAAGTTACCATGGTAAATTGTTTTCACCATGGTAATGGTTAATTGAGTTATCCAGGGGGTTAAACTAAGATATATGGTTTTCAATACCCAAAAACCTTAACTTTAATTTGATTAAATGAGTATATTTAAACTTATCTTATCTTATATTTTAAATTTATTTTCCTTGGTTCTAATTGACCATGATAAATACATTCATATTATATTAAATATAAGAGTATTTACAAAAGTTCCACCCTTCACTCTTTTAAAATGAACCTTTTCACTATCTCACATATCCACACCCCATGAGTGCCTTATCTAAAAAAATACTTGAATAAACCATTCCAAACTCTATTTTTCATTAACTAGAGGTTATTTTCATACCAAATTACCAATCTATGAATGATTACGGTGTTCCCCAAAGGAGGATATGGATATGTGAGGAAGAGGCGATCTCCATAATTGAGTTCTTTCAGGTTTAATTCTACCTAAACCTCTTATATATATATTTTACAACCATACTAAAATAATAAAATAGGTATAATTAGTTTATTTAAACTTTATTATGTTAATTTAACAACCATTATCTACCTATTTTTAATCAAATAAAAAAAATGAAAACATCGTTCGTGTGTACATGAAGACTACCACCTCTATGAACGAAGTATTTCATTTTCCATCCCCGCATCATATGGAAGGTTATAAATATGTATTTAATGAATAAATATTATATATATGAAATAATTTTGATTCTATAAATATAAAAAAGAATAAAATTTTCTTCCCTATAAATTTATTATAAAATGAAAACATTTCTCGTGTTGCGTGTTGACTAACACCTCTATCAATAAGGAAATATTTTTCCACCACCACCTAACATGGACGGTTATAAAAGAATATTTAAGGTATACATATGATATTTATAAAATTGTTATGGTTATATAATTATAGAGTTTCTATTATATTAATATTATAAAAATAAATTATCATTATAAAATTTAATATCATAAATCAAGCCTGTCATGACACTTTGGAATTAATTATTTCTTTCTTTTATATTTCATTTATATTATCTATAGAAGTATTATTAAATTTATTTATCACTTAAATATAATTTTTTTTCAAATATTTAAGATTATTTGAAAGTGATACCGTCTTTATAAAATATAATTTTCCAACTCATTCAGTCATTATAACCCACTCTTATTTGGGCTAGTTTAAAAATTAAAATGAATGATGTTATAATGATTATGCCATAAATTAATAAGAAATGTTAAATAATAATAATATAATGTAAAAATAATTAATATAATATGTTTTCATAATTATGAAATGGTAATATATCTATGTACATTGTTTAATAAAATAAATTTTTTATGAAATCTATATTTTATAAAAATGACATTTTAAGAATTACTTGAAAACTATTTCCAAAAGTTATATAACATGATAATTATACTCTGAGTTTTTTTATAAAATATAATTTATAAGTATATGATATATATATATATATATATATATATATATATATATATATATATATGATGAACCCTTGACCATGCTGACGGGACTAAAACTGATGAACTTAAACATGTATAGAAAATAGAGCATTTAACTCAGAGTTATAGATTTTAACAATGAATAATTAATAAATGGGTAATGAGAAATTACAAGTGAATATTTTATTGTAATAGAATTGTAAATATGGTTATAATATATATTTATATTTTATATTTATTATACATTTGGTTAGAGAGTGTTAAACCAAGAGGAAGTTTGAGGTAAAAGTGTATATTAAAATCCAAATTTTTATATAGGTTGTTTATGTTTCAATTTAAATTTGGTAAATTATATCATTACTCTCATAAAACCAATATTTTTTTATAATTTGGTTATTTTTTGGTTTTCATTTATTCATTCAATTTTTCTCTCTTTGGTACTATAATCGATTGAAAAAATGTTTATTAGAAAAGCCGAAGTTATATATCATTTTGGTTAGGGACCTTTTTCTTCCATTTTCATATTCATTATTTTGTTTCAAGAATGTTTTTTATATACATAAAATATTTTTTATGTTTAATTTATTTTAAATTTCACTTTTCTTTTAGATGTTTAAAATTAATCTTTTTAACATTTTTCACACAAGTCATTTTTGAATTTCTTTACAAAAGTGTGAAAATAATATCTTTTTTAACATTTTATGTATGAATATATTTTTAACACCATCATATAAATTCTTCATTATTTTTATTAATTTAATTTTTTTTTGTTTTTATAAATTTAATATGTATTCTCATTAATTTAGTATTTTATTTATATTAAAAGAAAATTATATCATTTTCTTAACAGTTTTGAAAAGGGATTTCATTTAACTTTTGTATATTTTTATATTTTCCTCCACATTTAATTACTCAAGGATAATTTCTTTTAACAATTAAATTTATTTAAATTATTTGACAATTAATTTTTTAAATTTATCCTTGAAACCATATAAAAATAGACTGGGAATTAAATTTCCGGTTTTCGAGTTTATTACAAAATATTTAAGAAATTTATTTCTAATATTTCAATTATATCATCCCCTCCATTTTAAAATATATATGAAATTTCTAAAACATATTAATTTTTATTTAATTTTTTGCCTCTTGTACCGATTTATTTTATATATACCATTTTATCAAAAGGGTTATTCTCAGTTCAATCAGACTATGAATTTGTGTTCTTTATCAATCTCCAACATTATTTTGACATTAGTTTTATACTCCATATCCATGTTATTTGGTTCCCTAGATATGTTTAGTGTAATTTACACTATTTTAATATTTTATTAACCATATAACCATTTATATATATGGTGTTAGTTAAAGGAATCAATCTATGAAATGTATTCTATTGACTGGGAAAATTAATATTCCCTATATCTTATTTAATAGAAATATTTACTGATTACTATGGAATATTGAATATGTTTTTTTCAAGATAGTTCAATATATGATGAATTAATTGGACATGTTTATGTTATGGGTTGTACCTAAAATTATATAACACCTCAATTAATTGGAAATGTTTCATTAGTAAAACATGTTGGCATGCTTTATTATTTGGGTATTTAGCATGTACCTTCACATTTATTAAAAGTTTCCTAGCAAGGAATTGATGGTAAGAGAAATATTTATGGAATTATTAATTCTATCATTATGAAATTATTTTTTATTATCCATGTGATCATTATGATATTATCATCAATGGATATATTTCATGCTCAAATTATTTATTATAGGTAACATTTATTGACTATTTATTATTCCATATTATTTATGACCAATGTATTCTTTACAATTTACAATTTAAAAAACCTCTTTGTGAGAATTTTACCTCACCCTTTATCTTTTTCCCTTTCCTTAGTGTACCAATATAAGATATTTCAAAAAATTCAAGGATATATTAAAGAGAATAAGTAAATTTTATTAAATTTTTTAAGTTGTGTTTTAAGTCTCCAATGTAATATGTAAATCATTTATGTGTCTACTATCTCAAGAATATTAAAATAATTGATCTTGTGTGATGAGATCTCTTGTATATTTTACAAATATAAATTACTATTCATCACTCTAGGATACTGGAATATTGTTTTTTTTAGTTTGTGTCATTGAATGATTTTTAGGAACCATTGGAACATGATTTTAGAAGAATATAGTTATCACATGAAATATTATAAACCATAAAGTGATCAAGAACCTTTACCCACATATAATTATTTTTTGTAGTTCAATACTCATAGTGTTTTAATATAATTTAAGTATATACCATTTTTTATACTTATAGACTAGTGGAAATGAGGGAAAGCATATCAAAACCCATAATCTATGTAGGTATTAACCTCATAACCTAGTCCATAATATTGGAGTTAAAGCTGAGTAGATTATAAATATATTGGTTGAAGTTATGAATAACTATATTGGCTATATAAAGAAACATATTTATTTACATCATGATGAAATGTTATTATAACACTTCATGTGATTGAAAACTCCATCATTTAATATAAATAACAATCCATTAGTTGCTGAATAATATATCAAGTCCCTTGAAAATATATTTCTATATTGGGGTAGTAATAGAAAAGAGATGGTTATTTTGTTATACTATAATTTAAATAGATAAATTGATCAGTGATATTCGTTGATTAAAAATAATAAGGAGGTGAAGGAGATATAGTCTATTGAATGCAATACTTTTAATGAAATATTCTTTTAAAAATTATTTGGTCATGATAAATGAGTTCATTTGAAATAGAAATATTTAAATTTAATATATGGGGAATAGAAAAATATTGGTAAGTATGAGGGTAAATTTACATGATTAGAAAGATATGTCATTCGCTATGTATGTAATTTTTAATGGAATATTGATTTTTTCTTTTATGGGATAAAACCAATCCTTTAAAGGGTATTACTCTCTAAAACATTTCAAAACATGAAGAAACAATATAAAGTTCAATCAGGGTAGAGAATAAATTCTCTAAGTATTATATTTTCAATAGAATGTAAGAGAAAAATAGATCAAATTATATCTATTTAAAGAGAAATATAGCCAAGGAGAGGAATGAAAGAGTGGAATTCAAAACATGTAAAAATTGTGGAAATAACCACCTTGGGTTTTTATTGATGGAAATTTGATTTTTTTTTCAAGTTTGGAGATAAAGTATATTAATCTAATGAATGAAAAATTAATATCTAATGATTAAATTAGAAGGATATGGGGAACTATGAAAATCAATTCCCTAGGTCTCAATTGAATTTACCAATGAAAATATAGAGGGAGAAAATATGAGTTAATTTGGTTACTATAGTTTATGTTTAATCCTTATATGACTACATAACAAGTAATTTAATCATAAAATCAAAGTTATATAAAACCTTATTTAATTCCATAAGAATTCACTCATTTATATCATTCATGTTTGATAGGGAAATTGATTCATTCATTAAAACCTTGAGGAAGGAGTTTTCAATAGAGACACCTAGTGAGAATCTAATTATAATATAAATGGATTGGGAGAGCTTAATTAAGATTCAAAAATATTCCTCGGTTGAAAAAATGGTTCCTATACGTATGATTGACTTTGAAATAATAAGTATTTTTAGATTTTTTGAATTAAGAAATGAGGAATTAGTAGATGAGGTAAATCATAATCAGCATTAAACAAGTGTTATTGTTTATAATGATGTATTTGAAGGTTAATGTATTATAAAATTACCTTGGGTGTTATTGTTGAGTTTTTTGGAAATTAATGTATTACTTCTTCACATGAAGTTATAATCACATTGAATATTATATTAACTTCTTCAAACCATTTTGGTTTTAGCAAACGTATAGTGAGAGGAGGAATAAATTTTCTTTATTTTCTGGATCTTAAAATCCATTAGAGTTTTATATCAATGCTTGAGGCATAAAATATTCATCATGGCCTATTATCATATAGAATATGGGATAATGAAAAGGTGTAAATCTGATCAAAGAACAACTAAAAGATTAAATTATGACTATAGAATATAGAGAAATCATGTAAGAATATTTCCTATTATTATTTATTTCAATGGTAAAATAATTCATCCAATTCAATTAATAGATAGATAAATATATCGATTATTATGTGGATAATATCTCTCAACTATAAATGTATTCCCCTAGAGACTTGTTCAAAAGTTTTTTTGTAATATGATGATAGTTATATGGTTTTTATGAAAACTCATTTTAGGAATACGAATACTCGAAGTAGTAAATTTGGAATTACTTATCAAGATAAAACATACATGTAATAATATACATATTTTTGGATATAATAATTGTGGAAAAAAATTATAATTGTGAGGATGAAATTTATTTATGAGAGGAGAATGTAACATAATTATATTTAAGTATGTAATTTTATTTAAAAAAATATTATGTTAAATATCTTGTAATACACACAACTAAAAAGATTCATTCCATATTACAATTAAAATAATAATAAACCTTTAGGAAATATAAAGACAAAAATAAATTAAGATTGTTATATAGTATTATTTTGATTGATCAAATTTAATCATTATAAAATAATTAAATAATTTTATATGATTAAAATAATTCAATGATAAAAAGATTTTTTTCAGAGAATTATTTTTTAATGTGTTAATTATTATAATAAATTAGTCAATTTTAAAAAATTTCAAACTAATATATTAAAACTAAAATAATTAAAAATTGATACTAATTATATTAAGAACACTTATAGTTCAAAAAGATAATTTTTATATATTTTTTTTTCTTTATAATTAATTTTTTTTAAAATATAACTATATATGTTTTATAATTTTAATTTGATCAAATAAACATAAATTTTTTGTTTTTTATAATATGGTATATTGTTTAGGTGAATAGTGAAAATACCATTTTTACAAATATCATCACATATAATACATCACCATGATATAATAATCAATTTAATGTTTATGATTTTTTTCTATAAAAATATTAATTAAATGAGTGAAAAATGTATTTTAAAATATTATGTTAGACTTATAGATATATGATTAACATATTACAACCTAAGTGGTATTTTAATAATTTTTTTTCTCATTTAATTGAATTACATATGTGTAAGGTTATATTCAGTTTTGGTTTAGTTTGAAATTAATATAACTATTATTTTTATTCATAAAATAATAACTATTATGGGTATCAAAACTATAAATATGTTCTTTGAAAAATTATTTTAATCCTTAAAATAAAATTTTCAAAATAAATTGTTTTGTTTTGCCTAATTATAGTAAAATTGATTTTTTCCAAATTTATAAATAAAAAATTTAAGAATATTTTTTATATTTGGAAACATCATATTTAAACATGGTAATAAATTAAATTTTATTTTTATCATAAAAATAATTTACCATAGTAAATGTTTTTCACCATGGTAATGTTTAAAGGTGTTAATGAGGGGGTTAATATAATAGTTAAGATATAAAATATCACAAAAAGACCTTTAATTCTATTTGTTGAGTGTAATTTTAACTATATTATTATATATTATAATTTTAGTTTCTTATATTATATTTACCTTGTGAAAATCATTTCTATTATTTTAATGTTTAGAGTATTTACAAATGCGACAACGAGATCACTTATAAAAAGATCCATTCACCACGCAACTTATACACACTCATTGAGAACCTTAGTTTGAAAAAGACCCAAAAAATACCTCCCCATCTATTCTTTTCATGTATCATTGGTTCTTTTCTTTTTAAAAGGCCAATTTGAGACTATTTATTCTGTGACCCAAAAGAGGATATCTAAGGAAGAAGTTATTGTTTTAACCAATTTCATTCAAGTTTCATTATTATAAAACCTCATAAAAATATTATATAACCATTATAAAATAATGAAACATGTTTCATTAAATTAATAAAATATTATTATGTTTAGATAATAACCCTTATCTACCTCTCTAATGGAAAATGAAAACATCATTCATGTGTACATGCAAACTAACACCTCCATGAATGACTTATTTTGTATTTCATGTATGCCACACATAGATGGTTATAAATATGTAATTAAATAATTAATATGATATATATGACATAATTAGTATTCTATAATGATAAATAATTATCTACCTCCTTACCTCTCATTAATTGTAGGATAAAAACTTCGCTTATGTTATATATGGAATACTGCCCCAATGAACAACATATTTCATTTTTCATCAATACCTAACTTGAATGGTCATAAATTTATATTAATGTATAAATATAGTATTTATAAAATTATTAATATTATATAATGGTGATTTGGATATTATTTAAATAATATTAGGAATAAATGTTTATCATAAAATTTAAACACCCAAAATGGTCATACTAAGATACATTGGAGGTAATAACTTCCTACCGTTCTCTTAAAATTATATTATTCTTCCCCATATTCTTAAAAAATATTTATTACTTGATTTTTTTTAAAAATCATTATGATATTTTAAATTGGTATTATCATTATTAAATAGCACATTCTTACTCATTTAGTCATTATAGCATGCTCTTACATGAATTAGTTTTACCAGCAACCTGAATGTTTTTATAATGTTTAATTCATGAAAGATTAAAGGATATTAACTAATTATAATGTAATTTAATATTTTTTATATAATTATGGAATAATCACATATCTATGTATATTGTTTAATAAAATCAATTATTTTTATAAAATCAAAATTTCAAAAAACATAAGATTTTAGGAATTTTATGGAAACGAATGAAAAATGTTTCAAGAAATAAAATTTTGTATGTATAAATATATAAAAAACCAACTCTATACCTTCATTAGAATTATTTATAGGATTAAATCATTACAAACAAGAAACTAAAAGAAACACCAAACTGAATTATACTTGGAAAATGGAATAGTTATAAAATATATTAATTTCAATAAAGAATTATCAATAAATGGTAAATAATAAATTATAAGTGAATATTAAATAGTTATATTTGTCTAAATATGATTATGATATATTTTTTATAATCTAAATTTATAAAAAATGAGTTTACATGAATTTCAACCATGCAGAAGTCCAAGGTAAGAGTTTATTTTGAAATCTCAATTTTTATTGAAATTATTTATTCTTAAATTTACATTGAGGAAAGTTTATTTTATTACTCTAAAAGAACCAATCTATTTTATTTTAATATGTTTATTTAGGGATGTTTTTATCATTCTTTCCAATTTTCTCCTCTTTGGTACTTAATTTGATTAAATAATATTTATAATAAAATCTTATCTTATTTACCCTTTTGGGTGGAAATATTTATATACCATATCCATATTCATTATCTTATTTAAAGAATTTTATTTTCCAAAATTAAAATACTTATTATGGTAAAAATATTTTTAATTAAAATTTTATTATAAAATATTTTATGGATTTTTTATTTTTCATGCTATTCATTTTTGGTTTTCCTTACAAAAGTGTTGAAAAAATATATTTTTATATTTTCTCAATATAAATAGTGTTTTAAAAACATAATTAATATTATTAACAAATTAGATAACATTATATATTTTTTTGTTTTATAAATAAATATAAATTCTCATTATTCTATGAATTCTTTATTTTTATATGAAATAAATATATTATTTTTTTAAATGTTTTGAAAAGTATTTTAATTTCTCTTATATATATTTTTATCTTCAACCCAAAGTTTTTTTACTAAAGCCTAATTTCTTTTCAAGATTCCATTATTATAAATTATTTTTTAAAAAATGATTTAAATCTCTCTTCAACACCTTATGAAAATAGTTTTGGAAGTGAACTTATTTTTTGTAACTAAGTTTATAATGTTTTTAGAATGTTATTTTTTATGTTTCCCTTTCATTTTCCCCTATATCTTCAAAAGGCATGAATTTTATACAATCCATTAATTTATAATGAATTAATGGTTGAATTTATGGATTATTTATTTATAACATATATTAATGACATGTATTATTCTTAGTTCACTCACTCATTGAATTTGTGTTCTCTATCACTTTTTATCATTCTTTTGATCTTATTACTACCCTTTATATCCATGTTCTTTTATACCATGAAGATATTTAGTACGATTTCCTCTATTTAAATATTATATTAACCATATACCAATTTCTATATAAAATTTTAGTTTAATTAATATTACTAATAAAGGTATTAAAGATTCTGTGAAATTGTGAAATTATGTATATTTGATTTAGTATAGATATCTATCGAATAATAAGGATTATTGGTTAAGCTTTATACATATTACTCATTAAATGTGAAATGCATTGGACATTTGTGAGTGATGTGTGTGTCCTATAATTATATATCCCCTCAATGTATCTTTTATTATATCGTGAGAATTATATGTTAGCATGCATTTTTATTTAGGAATTTAGTGTATGCCTGCCTAGTTATTAAAAGTGCCATGGCCAAGGCCCCTATAGTAAGAGAAAGATGTCTAGAATTATGCATTATATCATTATGAAATCATTTATTATTATCTATTTGATTACCATTTTTTATTATCCATGGATATATTTCATTCTCAATTTTTTGATTACGTGGCACATTTATTGATTATTTACTATACCATATTGTTTATGCCTTATGTATCCTTGAACAATTCTGATATATGAAACCCCTTAATGAGTGATTGATATCACCATTTATTTTTTTCTTTTTAAAATAGTATAAATAAGGGATATTATAATGACTTAAATGGTGTAAAAATGTAATTATAATGTTTTTTATGAAGTTTATAAGGCGGGTTTTAAGTCTCCAACATAATATGTTAATCATGTATGTGCCTAATCTCTCAAGGCTAGTGAACCAATTAATCCTATTTGATGTGATCTATTTAATCTTATACCAATGTAATATAATAATCACAAGCTCTGTGTTACTGATTTCATGGTTATTGTAACATTATAGAGTTGGTGTAAGTGATGGAAAGTAGGAGATAAGGTAGGGAAATTTATTTCCAAGTTTGAGTGACAACAAATGATGATGATATGAGGTAGGGTAGAAATTATGATGTGGGGAATGGAGCGATGATGTGGGGATAAATTATGGCACCCCAAAGTTGGATGAGACTTCAGTGAAATTCAGTAAGAGTATGGGTGATATGCAACAATGCATGCCTCTCAAAGATATAGACCAGAAGCGAGGGTGAGCAGTTGATGATAACAATATGACAAGAAAGGAGAGGGGTGCTAGTTCATGAGGTGGATTGTATGAGATCGAGGGAGGACATTGACACTGTGAGTGATGGTGATAGATCCATATTTAATGGAGACACTAATGAAGTTTTTTGAGGTATAGGGTAAGACATATGTAATTATAGGGGGATGTCAAAAAAATATCCCACAAAAGTTTCTCTAAAATTTCATTTAATTTCTATGGTTTACAACATACTAGTAACCAATTTTTGGATTCCTTCATAGATGGTGACTAATCTTGGCCTCCACTAGAATTCATTTATCTGGTCATGCAGTTTTTAAAGTTGAATTTTTAATATTAAAACTCAAATCATAATCCAATAGGTGTTGTGAAAACTCCCACTAGTTCTCCATCCATCATCTCTCTTAGGTTATAGAATAAGAAATTGGAGGGGAAAAATATAATGATTATGTTTTATATTCTTAGACTGATCTCATTTTCTTAAATAGATCACGAGTCATTATAGAGAACATAAATATTCAATAATAGCATGTAGTACTGAAGAAAAATGATTTAATAGATTTGTGTAGAATGTATGGAGAATCTAGAGTGTCACATTCTTGGATCCTTTGAGAAATAGTGAACAAATTACAAACAAATCATAAACAAATAAAAAATGACTGAGTATCATTTTATTTATTTTATTCCTGACTATTTATTTTATACAAGATTCGATAATGAAACCATCTAATGGTATGTAAAATATAATATTATGACATATACTTGTTATAATGTTTTTGAAAATAAAATAAATAATTCTTATTTTTCAGTCATGCTCTGTCATTTTGTGTACTAGTAGAGGAAAGTTCATTTTCTACCCCAAAAAGTAGTTACTAAAACCCTTTCTACAACAAATTCAGCCACATGACAATAATTATTAGATGGTTGTGATATATTTTTTGGATAAATTATTTAATTAACCACTTGTGTTGGTTTCAAATAAATATTTTTTACTATTAAAGCCCATAAATATACTTATTAGAAACTATTTTAGTTAATCAATAATAACTATTTGAAACTAATGAAGTTGGTCAGAAATATTTCTATTATTAAAAACATAAATATATTTTTCAATGTTGAAAAAACCAAATGATAAAATAATATAAAAAATTAATTACATATTAAATTAATACAACAAAAAATAATTAATGATATAAGTTGTATAATTATACCCAAATAAAAATTCTGAATAACCTCACCTGCATTACATATATTTAGGGGGAAGGGGTTACATTATAATAAAAACCATGAAACAAAAAAAATTAAATTAATTAATAAATGGGTCTTTAAATTTAGACCTCACTATGACCCATATGGGTATAAACAATTGAGGTGCACCTTAAGGGATACCCTACATTACATCTGAACCTATTTAAAATACCTCTACCATTCCCATAGAGTATATACCTATATCAAAATCCATAATTTAAAATAAAATGTAACACACATACCCAAATTTTTAATAAATAAATATAATATTTGAAACCCCTATAAAACCCAAAATCCTAACTTACCTTATTACTTAAAAAATATTAACATTCAAAGGTAAAATATCATCAATTAAATCTCATTCACAATTGAAAAGTACTAAAATATTAAAATTATATTACATAGAGTTTGGTAACAATTTATAACCCCTTAGGTTTCAGCTTCATGATTCTTTTGATCCTAAATTTCATAAATTATCCAAGGAACATCGCCCCAAAACTGAACAGGAAACAGAGTATATTCAATGAATTTTGACCATCAAGGTCGATATTTATAGTTAAATTTTAGATAATATTTTTTTCTCACTTATAATGAAAAACGTAGGTTAGAATATTAGTAATCACTCATTAAATAGGTTCAAAATCCCACAATTAATTTTTTGTTGTGGTTAAATAGGTATACGAGTTTGTTTATATAGTTTTGGAAATTTGGTGGACATTTTGAACAAAGATATATTGATATAGTTTTCTTTAAAATATAAAAATACTTTTGTGTTGATTTTTTAAAGGGTTAAATATTATGGTTTATAAATTACTTGAGGAACATATTTCCAATATTAAGTAAGATTTAGAGAATGTTTAATGAATTATTCCCATCAAATTGAAAAAATTTAGTTAAAAATTTTACATATTTTCTCTCTCTCAGATAAGGTGATGTTAGAGAGTTTGATTCATATGTTTATCATTATAACTATCCATAAATTTCCTAGATATTTTCAGGTGAAATTTAATATAAATTAGATTAATTTTGTAATTTTTGGTTATTTTACACATTTTATTAACAATTATTAATTAATATGCAATTTTTCTTAATTTAAAACACCTTGGGTGTCAGTTTAAACTATTAGTCAATTCTGCCTGTAACAAATGACTCAAGTAAAATTACATCAAGATTGGATATGATTTAAAGTATGATATATGACAATTTATTATTAAAGAAAATAATTTTAGTTAAAAATTTTAATGTGAGAATTATTTTTTTAGATAGTACAAGAATCAAGCATTAGTTTTGTGCACCTATCATCCCAGTAAGTAACAAATCCATCAAATTTAATTGGTCATCACAGTTAGGTATATGAGAGTATTTTTAGGTAATTTAAACAATTTTATCATTTTTTGAACAATGAAATATTAATAAAATATTTTTTTATAATTTATAACCCATTAATCGTTTATTATATTCATTGTTTGATTTTAAAGGTCAAAAATGATCCATGATACATTATACTAAAATCGAGTAGGATTGGGTTTTCATTTCATAATTCTTTTTACACCAAAGAAATGAGTATCATTTAATAGTTATATCATGAATGTTCTTTTCATAAATAACATGTGAACCATTCATCAGTTTCATGCACCACTTATTTTGATAACTCCCAAATCCACTAGTTCCAATTTTTCTATAATTTTATGGATATTGGAATCTGTTTGTGGATTTATGGACTTTTGGCACATATTGTGAAAAAAGAAAAATTATTTTGAATTTTTTTTAACAATTTTTAACCCAGTGGGTGTCAGTTCCATGCGTCTTTCAATACTACATTCCATAAATGACATGAGAAATGCTTTTCTCTAGATTAAATGAGATTATGAAAATTTTTAAAAACTTTTTACCATCATAGAGGAAATTTCTAATAAAATTTATTATAATAAAATAATTTTTTCATAGACAACATTTGACACGATCATATATTTTTGGTGATTCATATAATTAAAGGTTAAAAATTTCTTAGTTTTAATTGTGATATAATATTTTTAACATCAGATTCCATTTGGGTCATTTTTAGATTTATTGAATGACTTGTATAATAGAGAACTAATGTAGGGTTTTTATGAAATTCAAAATACCTTGGTGCGTATTTCATGAATTTTTTGGATCTAATAGGTTACAATTAAATCAAGGAAGGTTTTACCAAAATTGGATGGAAATTAAATTACTTTTATTGATTTTTAACTGTTAAAGTAGATTTTTTTAAAATAAAATTGATATGGTGAATCTATTTTCCCCTAGATAACGAAAGACTCTAGAATTTGTTTCATTCATCACTCATCTCAAAAGGTAACAATTCATCAAATTATAACTATACTATGATATATATATATATATATATATATATGTTTATAGCCCATTTTGGAAATTTGGAATATGACATGTACAATAAAAAAATCCTATTTTTTATAATTTACAACCTTAATGGAATTTGTTTCATATATTATTTGATAAAATAGATAAAAAATGACACAAGTAGGGTTTTTATAATATTGTATATTATTCAATGCATGTTTGAATGCTTTTATTATTTAAAGAAAATATGTTTAGTTAAAAATTTTACAAAAAAAATATTGTTTCTTAAATAATATATGAATATTGAATTTGGTTTATATGTTACTCAACCCAAAAACATATAAACACTCTAATTTTCATTATGCTATAAATTTAAGGATTCCATATTCAGTTCGATTAGTTTTTTATATTCAAAACATGATTTTTTTTCAATTTATGGGATTTGAGTTGTCTATTTCATGCATTATTCAATACAATATGTTAAATATTGATTAAGGATGGTTTTCCCAAAATTAGATAGGATTTATAATGAGTTGGGAAAAATTTTACTACTAATTTGAACAGCTTCAGTTACAATTTATACATCAAAACAATTTTTTCTTAGATAATATGAGACCTAAGTGATGGTTTCACATTTTGATCATCCTGAAAACATAAAAATATCTCAATTTCAATAAATTTTCAATTTTATGGATATTATAATTCATTTAAACCATATCAATATTTTATTACATGATTTAAACAATGAAAACAATGATATATTCTTTTTAAAATCTATGAGTCCTCAAGTGTTTATTTCATGTATAGTTTAATCCTACAAAGTTAAAATGACCCAAATAATGTATTTCTAAAATAGTATATGGTTTAAAAATTGTTTTAAGGTTTCTGACTAACAAAATGGATAATTTCTGTTAAATCGTTCATTTAAAAATAACATTTTCTCTGATAATGCATGAATCAAGAATTGGTTTCATGCTCCAATCATCCCAAAAAACTGATAAATACTCTAATTTTCAAAATGAAATAATTTTATAGACATAATAGTATGTTTGGACTTTTTATACATTTGGTTCATGTTATGCACAATAAAAAATATAAATAGGATTTGTTTTTTCAATTCTAGACTCCTTGGGGGATAGTTTAATGTTTTTATTAAATTATTCAAGTCACAAATGATCTATGGAAGGTAGTAATAGAATTTGAAATTATTTAGAATGAAATTTTATGTATTTGTATCTTCAAAATAGACCATATAATTGAATGTTATATAGAGAAAATAAAAATTCAAACATATATTATACAACTCAAAAAGTCTAGAACCATTAAGGAAATAATTTCCCATATTAACTAGAAGAATCATGTTATAGATAAATTATAAATGTTTTGGAAATCAACAAAAAAGAATATATTATATTATAATATATCCTGAAGAATCATTATTTAAAACTAAATATATCTAATTAGTATGTTGGGATGTTAGGATAATCATGGATATAGTTAGTGTTGTTCTAGGCTAGTCACAATGAAATTTATCTAACTATAAAATCATAATAGATTGTTATAAATTCACCTCCTTATATAATTGAATAATCTCTCAATATCCCTCTTACTTTTCACACAAACGAGTCATAATATTTTTCATCTTATCCTTAGTATGCCCACATGGGCTATGTTGTGCCTCCATTACTCGCAAAATAACACCACTTGGGGTTCCATTACTATATATTAGTGTATATGAATGACCATATGACCTAGTTATGTGACGATAAATCTCACAATTATTTAGAATTTTCCTAATTTAATCCCCAAGTAGATTCTCCAAATCCTAATTGAATTGATTATATTACAATTTTGATATATAATCATAAAAATATAAATAATTTTTATGAAAAAAATCAACTAGTTTAATTATAAAAAAACGTTCTCAAATATTGACAACCCTAATGTTACCTTCTCAATGACTAGAAAACTGTATTTTCATGTTTTCGATAGCTGTTTCACATTTAAATATCAAAATAAGAGAATATATTTCTGAACACATATATAAAAATTAAATCTAATTTTACTAAAATTAAAAATAATAAACCACATATTGTATCTGAGATTTATAGAGAGACCTTAACTTTTGAAGAGTCCCCGGTGATGCACAACTATTTATGTGAAACACAACCTCATCGAAAAATGTACTTTAATATAATTAGAGAAATAAATAATTCAATATTAAAAAAAATTAAATATTAACAACCACGACCACATTAATCAACCAATATTATACCATTATTGCCTACTAATGATGTAAGGTCCTAGTTTTTCTAAATCCATACCTTTATGTTTTCCAATATTTTGAGTTTTTGATAGAGATTTTGGAGGTGTTATAGAGTTGGAGAGTTGGGTTTTGGTTCTCTTGGATGAAAAATTCAAATAGTGGTAGGTTTTATGGAATCCATGGTGAGGTCCAATTTAATGATATAGCTATGGGAGAAAATTGTTGTGGTGCTTTGGGACCCTGGGGGTAAAAAACCCAATTAAGGTGCATGGTGTGTGATGTATTCCCCTGTGTAATATGGATAAGGTATCATTGTCAATGTTAGACTCTGTTTTGGTTCTATTATCATAGTAATATGGGAAATTTGGGAGATTTGGTGAATCTTGGGCTAAAATTAATTATTTTGGTGTGTTACCTTGTTGTCGATGTTCACCATGAAATGGGGGATCCAATTTTTGGGGATGGGGTTCATAAGAAGGTGTTGATGGGGTACTTGTGAGAAACAAGGAGACCTCTATTACACGGTGGTGTCCACCTTAACGGTCATTATTCATGTATTTTTATATGGTAAACAAATAATCTTCGAAGGCCTCTATTGGTGGGGGTGGTTGAGCTTTCATAATATCTAGTCGAGTTTTTCAAGAACGTTGGAAATAGATAGGAAGGGTTCTCCATGTCATTGTCTATTTTATATTGTGGATTTCAATAGTGAAGGGAGTTACGCTATACTGTGGTGGGCTTGCAAATGGATCTACAGTCGAGGAATCCTCAATATTTTTGGGAACTAACACACTATGGCGATTATTGGGACTATTCCAACTAGGGAAATGACCATTAAGAATAGGAGGTGATAGTTATGTTAAAGGACAAGGCTTATAGATATGACATTAACTAGATGTATCTTTGTTTTGGTTGAGGCCTCCATGTCACGGTGAAGGACCATTATATATTATTTATAAATATGCGGTTGAGTTCACCATGGTTTAACATTTTATTTTCATCCTAACCCTAAATGACCCACTAGACCCCCTTGATTCCTTTTACCCATCACCTAGAGTTTACTAACCCTGAGATTTGTGGGGATCGATTTATCTCTTAATCTAAGGTATTTTCTTTTCCCCATTGGGATTTCTAATTAGTATATTCCTTATGAAAGGATACTATAGTAGGTTTTCTAGAGTTCTGGTTAATTTTTGATAATGGTTGATGACGATTCACTATGGTTAGGTTCTAGAGTTATTTCGATTGAGTTTGGAAGTGGTTGATTGTTTTTTGTTCCATTCTTTTATTTTATTCCTCAAATAGTCATATGGAGGTTGCAGATTCTTAAACATATCCTTATTTTATGATTCCATATAGGATTATCATACTTTATCTTCAAAGTGTAAAATGATGATATTGTCCATAATGATGATAATTAATAAGATTTTAGAAAATTGGAAGAACTGGATAGGTTATTTTGTTTTATATGCATATACTCATCAACCATGATGGATGTATCATATAATTTTCATGATATTACTATTTAGATTTTCGGTAATTATTATTCTCTAGAATATTTTACATTCTTTAAATCTAGATAACCTTGAAATGTTAGTATGATAAAGAGAATAATTATTTGGGATTGTGAAATGAGTTTATCACTTATTATTAAAGACTCTAAATTAGAATGTGTTTCTTTGAATAACTTTATTTGTTATTACAGATGTTGTTTTCTAATGATTATTAGGATTCTTGTTAGTAAAATTGGCTCATAACAAATCATAAATTCAAGGTTGTAATGGGAAAAATTTTCTTAATAAATTTTTGGGACTATTTTAAAGCCTATCCTTATTTTCTCTGAGAATGTATTCCTGATATTAAGACATTGTTTTCCACATGATTTTTTTCATTGAAATATCTATTTTTATTCCATGTTTATACCTTTTAATAGTAAATCCATTATCGTGTGTTTATATTTGAAACATGGTATGGTTGGATGATTTTGTGTAGGAGAAGTTTTTTCCAGATTATGGATATGGATTGATATGAATTCTGATGGGATGGAAGGGATAATGTTGATAGGTACCAGGAATAACACTAGGATTGCTAACATAAGCTGATATATGGGATTTCTCATATTTTTTTCACATAGAATATGTTTTATTTTTTTTCTCAATGGATTTTTTCTTATTGTATTTTATCTAATGAACTACGAGTGAATCTTTCTTGTGGTTTCTCAAGTTAGGTTACTGAATACCTGGGAATATGTAATGGTAAAAAATATTAAATAATTTATGGGAATGGGTGTTATTGATGGTAATTATTCATTAATTGGAAACAATATTTTAGTTAGTATGAATTTATAAGAGTGTGGCTTGAATTATATAATTTAAATTCAAATTATAAAAGAAAATTGGCTTTTTATTGTCAATATAAAGTGTTAAAATTTATTTTTAAATGGGATTGACAATGTATATTGTAATTATTGAATGTCTATATCATACAACATGATAAAAATTTAATTCTTTTATTATTTCCTAAGAATGATTTTTCTTGTCTTAGATATAGAGATTGGTTTCACATGAGCGATGCCAGCTATAGTGAAGCATATGGTACGATTATTTCCCTTACATTGGTTTTTTTGATATACTACCATTTTGTTCTATTATTTATTATGATTCAATACCCAATTTGGATTATTTCGGATGCTAAAATGTTCCAGGTTCCATGTTTTTTTAAAGAAATACAGGTTGGGGATGGAATGAATACACCAATACTCCCAATTACATGTTCTCACATTAGAAATAGCATAGCGTGGCGGCATATTTAGGATGTGATGGAATGAGTTTTAGGATATGTTCTTATACATGCTGTGATGGATTTTAGTTTTACCATAGATGTTTATATGGGATATAACGTCTTAATGTTATAATATATACATAAATCTCAACTGTAAGAGTTATGGTTATTATAGGTGTACCTATACATGGGTCATAGTAGTTTATAGTATAGTGTATACTTACGCAAACTATGAGGATTATGGTTTATTTCATTTTTCTGCACTGTGATAGAATATGAACACGATTATGATATCAGGATGGATATTATATACTAATTCCAATGATAATAGTATACCATATGGGAGGTTGGGGTAGGTAAGGTTGAGCCTCGACCTGTATCATAGGTGAATTGATATATATATATATATGGTGTGATTTTATGGTATTGAAGGAATTTAAGCACATGATGTTTGTTAGAGGGGCGTGAGAGATACAATTGCATAGAGACGTGGATAAAGGGTACCTTTCAACAATATATGTTTTTTATATTTTTACCTATTAATGAGTGTTACTTAGTGAAAATGAGTTTTTTATATAGTTATATAGTTTAACTAATTTTGGTAATGAGTTGAAATAATTTTTTTATTCATAAAAATTTAGCATTCATTTTTCACATTCACATAAGAGGTTTCAGGGAAGATCCTACTAAGTATACTTGTATGCTCAACCCTTATATATTGAAAATATTTTCTAGGTCTACTAGAGTTGGTTTGTGAAATATATATAAATTAATTATTCAAATAGGTTGATCAAGAGTTTTTGGAGGCCAGAGTTATTTCCTAGGAATTTTCAAGGTTTATTTCATTCTTTTTCATATTTTATGGAATTTTGTTTACTAGGATAGTTATTTATTTATGATATGGAGTATATTGGTGATTTTTTATCATTTAGATATATATTTAGGGTAATTATTCTCATTTAATTCTTTTTTATACACTTACTGATAGTCACAAACTCATCTCCTATTGGAGGTAGGATTTGTGGGTCACTATAAGTCATTATCAGGGTCCCAAAAAGTGGAATCAATGGAGGGGGGGGGGGTGTCATGATAGAATAATATTTGGTATTTTAGTAAAGAGATATGATGGGGTATGGAGATATGAAATGGAAATGATTTTCAAGGGTAAGGAGGATGATAATATCGATTGAACATAACATGTGATTTATATAAAGAATATTATCTAGAAAATAGGATTTTAGAGACCCTTGTGATTTGATACTTGAAACTAAAGTTTACTAAATGGGATAAGTAAAGTGATGTTTCATTAAATGGAAATATCTTAGTAAGGATTATATATCAATGTTGTTTTCACCTATGAATTAATTTTGTAGATGATGGAAATTATGATGAACATCAACTGAAGAATCTAATGTATTGAATATTTTAAGCTTAGAGTGTCCCTATGATTTTATATTTTTTAGTAATGGTTATAGGTTGATATCTCCAATAGGTTCATATAGATGAAGAATCACCCCATACCCACACTCTTGGTTCTAGTGCTAAAAACACATACTTTTAAGAATTTACATTAACAAAAAGTGAGATAATCTAAGATAATCATTCAAAAATTTCACACTAGTATTAAATATTGCAAAAATATAAAATAAATTAAAGAAACTTTTGGATTTTTATCTTTAAGGAAAATATATATAATAAATTTATCAATATTTATCCATAATAAAACTCTTATATACTCCCTTTTAGACTTCCCACATGTTATACTTAACTTCATAACCTAGGGAAAGAAAATATAAGAACGGGGTGAGGTCAAATTCTTAATAAGGGAAAACATATCAATATGTCATCAGGGGTTAGAATGTAAGAATATCAAAAAAATTGATAATGGATAAATTTATTATTGAGGATAAAAAGTAAGAATATTATTTTTCTTGAAATCACGATAGAAGGATATATAATATCAAATGAACAACCATATTACATATAAAAAATGTGTGGAATCATGATACTTTAAAAAAGAGTCAAGGAGAATATTTGTTGGAAAAATATTATGAATTTATAGTGTGGAATAATAATAATAGAAATAATATATTAAGGCTTCCCACTAAGAAATACATGATATTTTAAACTTAGGCTAATCAACTATGCATATTATTAGGATTTGGATAATCTTCCTGTATACCATGGGGATTGGGATAATCCTTCAATGTGTTGGTTATAGTATAACGAAAATATATAGGGTGTGAATTTTACATCTTAAAATTGAAGAAAAAAGATAAATGCAAATTCAAAACTAAATAGTATTTATATCATGAATCAATAAATATATTAAAGTAATAATTTTATACATTTTCTTAGTATTATAAAGTATATTTCTAAATTAATTAAGTACTTATTCATAGTGGAATATGGATGTATCAATTTTTTGAAATTATATGTATTAAATTTGAATGAATAAAGTCCAAAATTAAAAGTGAGTAAAACACATTTTGTTAAAGGGGTTCATAAATATCTTTTTGTGAGCCCTTATTTCTCATCCCCTTAGGTTGGGAGGTATATGTTATTTATCACTTGATTTTGGGGGTGATCAAGAAACTCGTCTATCATAATTATAGTCATGATAACACTCTTATAATTACTGAAAATACAATGAATTTATCCCTCACTTTTTAGTAGTTATCACCTGTAGAAGAGTATGAGAAGAAGATAGGTTTTCTTGGCATAAGAAACTAAAAAAGGCTATCACTTTTCTCTTAGAAAAATTTGTAAAATTGTCATGAGAGATAGGGAGATGATGGAATAAGATATCCTTAGAGTTTAATGATCAATTGATATTATATCTTGAGTGATATTTGAAGTGATTTACTATGTATTCAATGTTGGATAGAAAATATCAGATATAAAATTGTGGCGTTGTCATTTATAACACCCTAAAAATTTTAAAAGAGTGAATTTTTTTTCCATAGCATGCATGAAATAAAAAAATTTAGAAATTAATATAAAAAATATAGATATTATTCTACATTTAATATTTTAAATAAATTTATTATATTTTATACTTTTCAATTCATGCAATACTGAGTTAGCTTTTATCACACGCAACAATTATTTTCTTTGATAGCTTGCATTACATGCAAGATCGAGTTTTACCAAACAAAAATATATTATTAAAAAGTAATTTAATATAATAATATATAAAAAAATAATTAGATTAGAAGTTATTAATTGGATTAAATAAATTATGAGTATTTATGGAATATAAAAATATTAAATAAATTTATAGGTTTCCAAATAATTAGAAATGAATATAAAAACCAATTGAATATAAAGGAAACATTCTTTTCTTACAAATGTGTTTTTCTTGATAAATGAAATTAATTAATATTATTGAAATATATTAATTAATTAAATATATTATTAATTCAATCAAATATTTTTTACATTTATATAATATATTTGATGAGTATATTATAAGAATAAATCTAGTTGTATACTTAACAATTACATTTTTCTAAAAAATAAATTTATCGACTTTTAATGGCGAACCTCATTTAAATACAATTTTAGAAATTTTATAAATTTTATATGTCAAAATAAACACCATTTTTAAAATCATAACATAAAAATTATATTCAGGTGAATTTTTTGTATTTTTCATGGAGATTTCATTTTTAATGAATAATGAAAAATACTGAATTTTAATATAAAAATTATTTTTATATAATTTTATTAAAATGATGAATTGTGTTTTTTATTGATTTAAAATTTAAATTAGAAAAAATTTAACATCAATTAATCCAATTTATCTATAATCAATTTATCATTTAAATTAGATACAAAAACTTAGGAAATTTTTGAAAATTTTACTTAAAGAACACGTTTTTTCATCCCATCTATGTGATTAAATTTAAATTAATTCCTGACTCTTATATGATTAGAATTTTGAAAAATGGATTAAATATTTGGAATCCAAATAATTTAAAATTTATAATATTTTAAACTTTTTTTTGATAAAAAATATTTGTGAAAGTGATTAAAAATAATTACAATGATTAAGAGACAAATTAGCTTAAGAAAGGACTAAATCCTAAACTTAATCCCCAAAATGGCATAAAAACATATCCAAAAGTTTTTGTATGTTATTAATTATACCCTTTACTAAATTTTATAATATTTGGTTCATTTTTGGACGCAAATGACATGAAATAATGTGGTTTGAATTCCTTTTTAAAAAATTTACATGAATACCACTCCTCCTCCACTATAAAAAGGCACTCACCTGTCCCACTTATTCACATCTCTCAAGACCATTGGATCATAAAATACAGGAAAAAATAATATACCAATTTACACACCCTCATCCTATAATACTTCCTTTTGTAATGAATCCAAAAAAAAGTCTTTTGTTATAAACCAAAAAAGAGTTACCTAAATCACTGGTAATATTCTTCAATGATCACTTTTCTTTCATTTATTTCTCCACACATTAAATTATTATTATATCATGATTATATAATATCCTCATGATATTAAATATAAAGATATGTAATTATATCAATGGTTTTATCTACACCTATACACACTTCCATCAATTAGTTAAAGAAGTTACCATTTGTGTGTACGATGAATGACCACCTCACGAATCGATGTCATTAATGTTTCCTTTACAACCTATTATGGTTTGAAATTATGGTAGAGAACATATTTTTATATGATATATTTAAAATTTATGTTTTATTAATACTTATTTTATTTTTATATAAATCATACTTTAATTCTTTCCATTTTTCAAGAATATGATAACTTCATCTGTGGATGTACAGACTATCATCTCTTTAAAATGATGTGATTTGTTCACACTATAATTTTTTAAGGATGGTTTTAATAACATTATTTAAATTATATGATATAAATATTATACTATAATTATAACATAAATATATATATCATTTAATTTTCATTAATTTAAAATATGAAAATGAAATGGAAGTAGTGTTCATGCGTATATACGACCTACTATCTCCATAAATGATGCATTTCATTTCCTATATCCAAATATTATGGATCACTGTAAATTAATATATAATGAATATATATAACATTTAAATCATGTTTTGAATTTTTTTATTACTAAATCATGAAATAATTAATTGTAACAAAAACAACAGGTTAAAACATACCTGATAAACAAGAAAAATAACAACCAAAATAGTGAAAATATTAATAAATTATTAAAAAAAGGTAATAATATATTGTAAAAAGTTAATTTTTTATATTATAAATTCTAATATGGTTCTATAATAAGTTATTTACATTCTTAAAAAAATTATATATGAGGATAAATGATGGTTACCCGAAAAAAAAGAAAGGTAAGAAATTTTCACCTCACTTTTTATATAAGTGAGATAAAAGTCATATTCACCACTTAATTATTTTGTGTTGTGTATATACTGAAAATTTAGAAATATTATATCATTAATTATATTATATTTATGGTAATTTTAGTTTAAATTTTAACTATTTATTCTATGTGTATTTGAATATAAAGTAACCAAGTGGTAGAGAATTTCATAACCCAATTTCTTTTTATTGGGTTATATTACTTTTTCATTATCGTTAATATTCTAAGATTTTGTGTTTAATCAATTTTAACTATCTATTTTTCTTAATTTAAAATTTTTATATGGATTTATAGTTGAAAAAAATAATATATTCCTTTATTTATTGTCACTTCAAGGTTTTGTTATTTTCAAGGGTTTACTTCATAATCTCATTTGGTTCGAGATTATTTAAATATGAATTTCCATTGGAGGAAATTATTGAGTAATTATTAAATTAATACATTAATATTATTCTCTTATGGTTATTCATGACCTTTTCTATTTAGTATTACCATTTTACACTTTTTGGTACTCAACATATATTATAAAATGTTTTTAAGAAAACCAACATTATTTATCTCTTTACTCGGAGAACCTATTTTCTTCTAAAAAACCATATTTTATAAAAAGGTTTTTAGTATTGTTTTCAACCATTCTGAAATGATTTATTGAATAAATTTATACCGTTTTGTCTTTTATAAACATTTTGAAATTAGTATTTTTATCACTTTCTAAGTAAGGAACTTTTCTAACCTTTTTATAATGAAAAAGGAATGTTCTTTTTACCTTGAACAACATGTACATATTTACCCATAATCATTTATTCAAATCATCCTTTACATGTTTAAAAGGATACTTTAATAAAAATTGTGTTTGAAAAGTTATTTTAATATAAAATTATTTAAAAAAAATTAAAAATGAAAATGGTATTTTCCTAATTATTTTTTAAAATATATTTTTATAGTATTTACATTCATAAAAAAAGAGAACCCTTTATTTTACCAAAAATGGGATATTTTGTATTGAAACCATCCATATTTTTTCTCTAGATTTTTTATGAAAATTGTTTCCAAGAACAGTATTGAAATTATCTTCCATGATTCATTTTTTATTTCCCTTGAAATATTCAATTTCACATGATAATTAAACATTAATTTTTTTTGTAATTATCCATATCATTTATCATGGATATATTTATTTCCTAAATAGTATATATTTTTTAAATATAGATTTTAATTGAAAAATGAATTTTTTATCTAAGGAAATTTTCACAAATATATATTTTTATTCCATATAGACAATTGATAAGACATCATTTTTATTAATTAAATTGATTACACAATATGATGGATGGTTTGGACATGCATAAATGGGTAGGGTCCAGATTTTATATATCCCCTCGATGCATAGATAGGTTCAAATGAGACAAATTATTTGTGAAAATAAAATATATTCCAACATGTATTTTTAAACTATCCAAAACATATATTTTGAGAGTATTGGTTTTCATGTGTCTGAGACATGCTGTCTGCTAATTAAGAATTTCATTCATTTTGATTTAGTATTTATTATCCCTTATATTTTTCACTATGAAAATGTTTATGGAAGTTTTTTTTCTAGGTTATTATTTAAATGGAATATGGTTTTAGTTATTTACCTTGGAATAATTTTTATGAACCTTCATATCACTTTATTGATTATATGTAATATGTGTTTAGTTAATTACCATGAAATAATTATTATTCTCATTGATTAATTATTACTTATAATGAACTTTACCCTTACAGAGAATTTAAGGTCACCTTATTTTTTCCCATCCCATGGAATCTAAGAGGTGTTTTAGGAAATATATGAAAGGATAAGCAAAGTGGGAATAATGTTATCCTTGGCTGAATTTTTTTTTATTTTAATTAGTATATTATTTTCTAATAGAAGACTCATGTATGTATCTAGTTTACCAAGACTAGTAAAATCTTCAGTATATTGGGATTTGATTCATCATAATCATGATAATGTAATGGAATTGGACACTTTCTTTGAGCTTTCTAGGGTTGGGCCGCTATACCATTTACCAGTGTTAATGTAGCCAAGTTTCCTCTTCAACGACACAAAAGAGAATTATTTATAGCCTCCAATAAGACTAGGAATATTTTGTAATTCCAATGAGTCATTTAAAAACATCAAAGAGTGATTAAGAGTTGTAGGGTTGACCAAAGTAAAGATTTTGACTTTTATGGAGTGATGTCACCGACTAGCTGGATGAACCTATCCACTAGTCAGAGAGAAACCTAGGGTTGTCAAGATCTACATACTTCCACCAATATATTAAAGAATTCATGTACATGTGAACTTACATCCAAATGGAACTAGCTAGCCAGTGCCCGAAACCTACTAGAAGATGTTGTAACAACATGAAATATCACAGTGTATTTTAGTTGCATAAATATTGTGTTTGGTAGATTGTTCCACACACAACACTAAAATTAAATAAAAATCATGATATATTTAGGTAGAATATAAGTATTAAATATGATTATTAAAACCTACCCATTGAATGAGAAGGTTTTGATAAGAGTAAATAAAATATGAAATATATGTATAATAAAAATATATACTATTTTTAATACGAATTGAATGAAATTAGTATAATTTAAATAGCGAAAAATAATAATTTCATGATTAAAAATTATTTTTTCTAAAATTAGTGTTTTATTTCTAGAAAATAATTATATTATTATTTTATATTAATAAAATTTATTTTTAATATGAATAATATACTGTCAATAAATTAATTAGTGATTTATATTATATAAGAATAAATAATATTTAACAATTTAAAAAGCTCTTTTTCTATATAAACAATATTAAACTAGATTTTGGGTTATTTTTACAAAATATTTAAATCTAAAATTTTATAATTTATATTTGATAAAAAAATTATTCTTTAATTAATCATATCAAAATTTTCATGTTTTGAATTTTTGTGTTCTTTCTAAAAATTTTTACTTTTAGTCAAGAAATACATTTTTTGTAAAAATAATTATTTTTATGATTTTATAATTATTTAAGAGTATCCTAGAAGAGTAAAAAAACTTTTATGTAATGAAATATTTATTTAATTACAAAAAATATTTATTTTAAAATATTATTTTATCCAATAAATCATATGTCTAACATTGTTAGATCTAATTGAGATGATACTTTAATAAAAAACCTAATTTTGTTCTTTTCTCCTAAGTAAGTGTTTTGATGGAATTATTTGTATTAGTTTTAAATATACCATTATTTAATTAGTTTTATAATAAACCAAACTATTTCATAAAAATAATTATCTATTATATTCTTATCTCGTAATTTTTTGTAAACTTAATAACACACAAACTATTTTTATGCGTTATGTGAATTTATTTTAAAATATAAATTTCAAACCAATATAAATTTTGTTTAATAAAATGAATTAAAAATTTTAAATAATAAGGTTTGAATTAGGTAAAAGGTTCAATCTTAATCTTCTTCACTAATATTAATTACTAAGGTAAAAAATTATTTACAATGTAGAAGTAAATTAGGGAAAATTTAAAAGAATAAAAACAATATAGGTTGTATAAAAAATGATTTTATGAGGATAATTTATACCCAAACACACTTACTCTCTATTATTTTTTATTTTGGAGCCATTGAAATATGAATAGTAACATTACATTATTAAAACTGTAATGGTTTCTTCCAAAAACATTCTTCTCTTCACTTATAAAAAGGTAACACATACAACACTTAAAAAGACACCCAACATTAAAATTTCATGTTAAAAATATATAAATTGTTTCATAATATAATCCCATTCCATTTAAATAATCTTCTGGTCACTTTTATTTTTTAAGGACTCTATTTCCAAAGGGTTTTCCAAGAGAAAACTCACGCTTTCAACGAGAGTATTACTTTCCTTACTCTTTTCCTTTATAATTATCCTTAAATAATAACCTCAAAACTTATTAATATAATAAATTAAGAATAAATTTTATACTTAAATTTAATTATATTAATTTTACCATAAGTATTCTATCCTTTCCATCCACAAAGAAAAAAATAAAATCAATCATTTGTACATGCGGACTGCCGACTCCAGGAAGCGATGTTGTGTGTTCTTCATCACCACCTATCAATGATGGTGTCAGTAATATATTTGATGAATTATTATGTTTTTATGTAAAATTTATAACTCTAAAAATATAATTTATCATATACCATCTTTCTTTCAATTTTTTGATAAATGGGATAGTTATTTGTACGTATATCACCTCCATGGACATCAAATTAAATATATCATCACCAACCATAATATATGGTTAATATAATGGATTTTATGAGGATATATTATTTTTATTAAAATATTAATCTTCTTTATATGTCACATTATCATTTTCTAAATACATCCCCATACTCATTAAATCAATATAACACGTTACTATTTAGGTCGATTTAAATACCGAGGTAAAAAATATTATAATTATTATTTTATAAATGATTATGGAATTTATATAATGTTAATATAATTTAATAATGTAATAATTAATATTTTTAATGGTTATTTAAGGGTATTTTTAGTATTTTAAATATTTATTAATATATCACATTTTGATTGTTAAACACGTTAAAAACTAGTTAATTTTGAAGTCCATTTCCACAAGTTGTATTCATGTCTTTTAAAATTGTTATTAAATAATAATTTTAAAAAATGATTATTCTATATTTACTTATTTGGGAATTATGAACTTGAAACCTATTTGTTAGAATCGATCCTATCTTCATTATGTTTTTACGAAACAAACAACCGAAAGTTCTAATACACAACAATGAAAACAAACCATAATTAGTTAATATATTAGTAATATGTGGTTATAAAATAATTATAAAAGGGAAATAGATTTATATTATGATTATTAGATAAGTTATTAAGATAATTATGTTCATTATCTAGGAGGGTAGATCATGGTCAAGTAATCAAGAATACTAGGTAAGGGTTTTTTTGTCTCATTCTTAAATCCCTTTGACATATTTGATATTGTTCACTATAATTTATTTTATATGGATTAATCATTGCCCAATTACCTAAATTATTGTTAATATATCTCATTTAATGATACATTAATTTTAATTTATGGTGACTGTATTATTTTTATATTATCATTATGATAAGTGTCTTTTTAGAAAAATAATTCTTATACTTTGAGTTGCGATTTATCTTCATGAACTTATTTCATATAATTTATACACACTTTTATTGTATCTTGTTAATATTTCTATTATTTTTGGGTATTTTAATTTCTTTCATAAAACCCAATTCTAAATTTTCATTTCATCATGAATTCTGATATTCATAAGGGATTTGGTAAAATGAATTTCTTTTCCTTGAGTTAAAATGTTATTCCTTGAGCACCATTCTTCGATGTTTGATAAAATTTTCTACTTAATATTTCATAAGATATATTTTTTTTTATTTAGGGAAATTTTTTTAGTTAAATTTTATTTCATTTATGAATTTCTTTCTTATACATTTTTGATTTTTAAAGAAAAAATTTTATTTACTTTAAATATGGTTTCCCTCCATTTTCATATTCATTATTACCAATTTTCTTCTTTTTTTTATTTTGAAACCCAAAAGTATTTTTTACTCATGTGACCTACAAGGATCACCACCTAAGGTTTCATCTTGTTCATGGCAAGAAATGGCCTTTTGGATGTGGGGTATGAAGGAGATAACTTCACCTAGTGTAATAAACAACGTAAAGAATGATGAACCTAGTGTTGTCTTGATTGGTTCTTGATTAACAAGGCTGGCTTATCTATATTCCTAGATACCAAAGTCTCTCACCTGGTGTGTTACTTCTGAGATCACTCTCTACATCTCCTTTACTTAGATTCAGGGTCATTGAGAGGAGATCAGTTCTAGTTTTTAATACCTGGGTAGAGGAACCAGGATTCAATGATGTGGTTTGGGAGTACTGGATCCTCCACATTCTTGGAAACACATGGATAAAAATCTATAACAAGATCAGGAAGATTAAACATCTTTTATGCTGTTGGAGAAAGGACATTCCCACTTGGGATAAGGACTTAGTTGAGATCAGTATGAAGGTAGCTCAAATGGACTAGGGTCTAGAATAAAAATGGGATGAAAACCTATTTAATGAGTTAAGTATTAACAAATATCTTCTCTCTCATACCCTACTAAGGTAGAAATGTTTGGCTAGAGATGGAGCTCGAGTTCTTTGGCTTAGAGAGGGGGAAAACATTGGTTTTTTCTATGCTTGCATTAAGGAGTGTTGACGAGTTTAGAGATCGAATATTCTCAGGGAGGATGGGTTTAATTCTAGTGATCATGATGAGGTTGGAAATTATCCAATGAATGTATCTAATCCTGACTGGAATGCCCCAATCCTGTCTTTGATGGTGGGTATTTGAGGGGAGATGCTAACATTTTTTTTGGAAAATCCCTTGTTGTTTTTCAAAGGAAGATGATGAATGTTTGGGGAGGACTCCAGAGGAAGATGAAGTGCATGAGGCTGTCGGGACTTTAAACCCGGGGAGTTCATCAGGGCTTGATGGCATTCTACGATCCCTTTATAGGGTGTCTTATGACACTATTAAGGGATACATAGTAAGTGTAGTGCAAGACTTCTTTGAGGGAGGGAATTTTCCGTGTATTTCCTATTAAACCAAGAAGTTTATGATTTTGAAGATATTAAACCCAAAATCTATTGATTAGTACTAGCCCATTAACATGTGTAATATGTCGAACAAGGTTTTTTACAGTATTCCCAACAAAAGGATGGCCCCTCACTGGAATACCTGGGAGTCTCTTGAGCATCATGGTTTTATTAAAGTGCGGTCAATATAATGGGAAATTAGATTAGTGCAAGAAACAGTTGTTGACGTCAACAAAAAGAATTTTGGAGGTAAATTAGTGATAAAATTACATATGATAAAGGTCTATGGATGATTGGATTATGGTTTTATATTACGTGTGATTGCTTTTATGGGGTTCTCCAACTAGACTAACGATATTCTTTTCCGTTGCTTTATCTCATCTTGGATATGAACCTCATTTATGGGTAACCAGTTTGGGTTCTTTAAACCTTGTAGAGGAATTAGGAAAGGAGATTCTATATCCCCACTCTTTTCATCATATCTCAATATGTTTTTAGATACTATATCAAATGGGGTCTTCTCATGGGGAATGTTTTACCCTACTAGAATAGGCATGCAATAAGGGGTATCTCACATTTGATGTTCACGAGTGAAAAAATTGTGTTTATCCATGGCAGTAGCAGGTCATTGCATGGGATGAACTTGATACTAGGATATTATTGCATGTGGAGTGAGAAGGTGGTGAATATGGAAAAAATCATGTATTTTACATCTAATAATATCTATCAGATTAGTGTAAGGATCCTTGATGACCACTTGATTTTGGGTAGGGGATCATTCCCTTTGGATTATCTTGGGGTAACTAATGATTACTTTCTCAATTAGAATCCATCATTTTGGTAAGTTGGTTAGAAAGATCATATGTCACATCTAAAATTGGAAAAATAGATTCCTCTCTTTCGAAGGTCTCAAAACCCTTGTGAATAGTATTTTTTTCCTTTACCATGAACATAATGTATACCTTGAAGGTCCCCAGCAGTGTTATCGCCAAGATGAAGAGGATTATGGTGTCCTTTAGATAGAATGGAAAAATAGAAGACAAAAATCATTGTGTGTCAGGGAAGTGTCTTGCAAGACAACTCTCTGAAGGGGGTATTAATTTGAGGAGTGTTTCCTTGACCATTAAGGAGATCCATGTTAAAATAGATTGGGAGGATATGGAAGGACGGACAATATGGGGCCAAAAAATGACAGATAAGTATGTCCTGAATACCCTCTAAGATTTGGAACTTGATTCACTTGCACATAGAGTTATTGCATCAGAACTCTAGGTGGATGGTGGGAAGCAAAGACATCAACTTCTGGCCTCAACATTGGGGGGTTGGAAGGTTGTGGTTCCTGGTATTCCCCACAAAAAATCATTCATTTCAAGAGGCTAGAAGCCACCCCAGTTTTATTCAGGCCATTCTTGAGGAGAATCAATGCACTATTTTCAATAAAATTGTTACTAAAAAAGAACCCGATTACCTCATTTTTATAGTCTGCCCATCGGGTGAGTTTTCATTAAAGGAATTTTCTTGTTTGAGGAGGGTTGAAACCAATGATTAACCATGGGGGTTAATGTATGGTGCAAAGGGGTTCCATCTAAATTTTAATTCTTGTCATGGTGGGTGAGAAATCGATTTTTTCCCACTGATGATAACATTCAATGCATGGACGTGAGCATCGCCTCCAGGTTCTAGTGTTGCTGAAATACAAAGAAAGAAATGGTGGGGCATCTATTTTTTGATCGAGAATGGGCTAGTTATATTTGGCAGGCCTTCGATTATTTAACTATATAGAACACTCATGGAGGGATACATGATTCTTTTCTTAGTTTGTGGTTTCATGGGGTGGGTGACCATGGTCTCGAGACGAAGTCGAGGGCTGTTATCCTATTTGTGGGCTGTTGGACCATTTGAAAAAATATAAATGATGCATGCCAAAAAATATTATGAGGTTCCCAGGATAGAATCCTTTTAAAAATGAAGAACCCTTTTTAGGATTTGGTCCAGTTATGTATAGTTTTCCATGATTCAACATCGGTTAATGCCCTTATCCTGAACTAGTTCTTTTCTAATCAGGACAGTGACTTGGGATAGGGTAATTGAGTCCATCGGAACCGTCTCCACCTTGGGATCAATCTCAACACAAATGGGTCTCTTATCTGGGGGAGATGCAAGGTGGAGGTGTTATTAGGAACTATGGGGTTTTTTTGTAGTAGTATTCTCAACCGTCATTGGCTGGGGTGAAGTCCTACCGACTGAGGTGTATGTGATGCTCATGGGTTTGGAGCTATGTGGGCAGAAACACAACATGCTTAAGGTGGTGTAAATGGACTCTTTAATTCGCTATAAAACACTTTCAGGTATATTACAATTTCCCTAGAATATTTATATTCTAATCAGGAAGTGCAACCAGATCCATTGTAATCACATTGATATCACCCATACATGGTGGGAGGGGAACCATGTTGTAGATTTCTTGGAATCCATGGCATCCCCAAATCAAATTATTTCATGTTTCCTTAGAATAGTCTATTTCCCTCATGAGGGGGTGAAGTTTTTTATTAATTATGCTATGGGGCTACACTATTTTGAACCCCCATGATTTATCTTGTACCTTGTGTTTCTTTTCAAAATCAATAAATATATTAGTTTTCAGTCAGATATGGAATGCTTTGTTCACAATTTTATTTTGTGAAAGATATATTTGAAGCTTTTTTTTTGTGTGAATGTGATGCAGGAGTTATTGTTCAAAAAAATATGTATACTTATGTTTGTGAAATAATTATTTTTTATACTATGATTTAATGAAATTATAGAAATATCTATAAATATTATTATTCCCCTGGACTCTTTTTTAATGTTTCTTTATTCCACATACTTTTTCTAGGGTATATGTTTTATCCTTTGAGATTACATTTCCTTCTATCATGACTTATAAAAAAATATTATTATCCCATCTTTTTTAAATATGATATTTTTGACTTTCTCATGTTTTCTAATATTATTATGTTCTATTCTTTGATGACATGTTGATTATTTTTCCCTTAATAGGCATTTGATATCAACCCATTTTTATATTTTCTTTCCCTAGGTAATAAAGATGAGTATATCCTAGTATATTTCTAGAAGTGGGTCTAGTGTAGTTATAGTGTTGATTAATGTTCACAACTAATATAAAATATGTTCCTTATATAAAAGGTCTATAAAGACACTAAACCTTTTAGTACATAGGTTGTGTGAGTTTTTATGAGACTTATTCTCTAGAACATAAAACAAATAAATTATTTATTTATGTCTAACCTGGTAATCTGTTATCAATATTAAAGGTGGGTTTAGTTGAATTTAGTGTTAGTTTACTTATATTTGAGATTCATATAAGATAACTTTTCTTAAAACCCCAAGGATAATTTTAAAGGTTAGGTTTCATGTTACATACAAAAATATTGATAATTTTTTGAGTATGTGGGTTTCCTATCAATAAAATCACTATCTAGATACTGGTAGGTGGGTGTAGTTGTGGAACAGATACATCAAGGGGCAATCACTCCAAAAAGGGTTTGTTCAAAATTGATAGTATAATCACCTTGATGCACTATGAGTGGGAATAAAACCACACAGTAGGATAAAAACTCTTAGGGAATATTCATTTATTGATGAAATTCTTATTATAAACCAATATAATGGATTTTTTCCTAGTTACTATGAGGGAATAGGTTAATAATTACGTGTAAAAATGACATAAATTTATATTTATATTGATTTAGGTTAAATTAAAATAAAAGGTGATGGTTTAAAAGAGTAATTTTTTTAGGGAATAATTGGAGAAAGGAGAAAACAATTTTATAAGGAATGTGATGGACACCGTCGTGATTTTATTAATGAGAAACCAAATGGAATACTATCTAGTGATGAAAATATTATGGCCATACTCATCCAAATAGAATGATTCATGATGAAAAACATAAACCATACAAAAAATTCCAAAATCACCAATAAATATAAGTATAGAGTTTTATATAATCTCTTGTGATGATAATGATAATGCAAAAAATATTTCAACTTCCAACTATTAAAAAATGTGGGAAGAATCACCCAAGGTCCAAAAAAACAAGAAAGTGTTTCAAGTGTTTAAATATTTTCCATACAGATCATAAATATCAATATAGGGTGAATAATTTGATCATCGCAATAGAGGATAATAATTTCCATTGCCTTAGATACCAAGAGTTTGATCATTAACTAAGTCGATGTCCTAACCCATGTTTTGACAAGGATAATAAACCTCTCCAACCTCCTCGACTATTGGAAAAAGAGAATTAATATGGAATGAATAATAAATTAGATCTTTATAATTAAGGAAAAACTATATTCCAATCTATATTTGTGATTAGACACTAGAAAATCCACAATAATATATCTCAGAAGTTTTATAAGATAATTAAATCACCAAAATGATGGTTTGAACATCAATGAAATTTTCTAGTTGTAAGATTGTTTTCTTCTAATTTTATTTTTATGGGAATGTGAATCTTTTTATTACCCACTTAGATGATTTTGATGATATTTTTAGAAATGATTGAATATTACCGTATAAATTCTATATTAATTTATTAAATAGGTAAATCAAATATCATATCTCAAATCAACCCAGGATTATCTATCAATTAAAGAATGGTTGTGAACCCTATAGTGAAATTAATCATGAGTGGTGTTTAGATAAAATGATTATAAATAAAATTAATATTTGGATATTACTATTAACAAGGGATAAACGAGTTTCATTTTCACATAATAACTAGTAAGGTTCATACCTTAGTAAATTTACTCTTGAGGAACATTTATCCAATAGATACACTTGACTATATTTTTAATTAAGTGATGATTAAAATTGTGAGGAAACAATTTATTTAAGTAAGGGGGTGTGTATTGACATAATAATTCACTATATATTTCCTTATAAATATTGTGTTTAAAATATTTCTCTTCACAAAAAAAAACAAAAAGATAAAACTAATATATTTAGGTAAAATATATATATTAAATATATAAATTACAACCTACCCATTGAATTAGAAGGTATGAATATGAGTAAGAAATATATGACATATGTGAATAATAAAAATAAATAATGATTTAAATATTAAATAAATTTAATTAGTATATTTAGATAAACTACAAAAAACATTTTATGCTTATAAATACATTGTTTTTCTAAAATTAGTGTTTTACTTCAAGAAACCATATATAGTATGATTTAATAGTAATAAAATATATTATTAATATGAATAATATTTTATTAATAAATTAATTAGTTATTTGTAGTAAATAAGAATAATTAATATTTAAAAATTTAAAATTGTATTTTATTATATGAATAGTTTTTGACTTTATTTTTATATTTTATTTAAATAACGAATTCTCAAATTTTAGAATTTAAATTTGACAAAATAAAATTCATTGTTTATTTATTTATATTAAAATTTGATTAGCCTCAATTTTTTTTACATTAAAAACATCATGTAATAAATAATGTATTTTAGGAATAAAATTTTTCATTTTAAAATATATTTTGAATATATAAATCATATGTCTAAAATTTTTCGTACATATTAAATTGTTACTTTAATAATAAGTTCTCTCAGTACTCTCTCAAAATTAATTATTTTGATGGATAATTTGGATTGTGTCTTTCTTTGAAATCCACCAAGATTTATATTTAAAATGAACCAATTTATTTCATAAAAATAATTATATATTACAATCCTATCTTATATATAAATTTTAAAACCCAATGAAACACTCTTCCTAAAAAATAGCTTTTACCTGTTATGTGTGTTTATTTTAAAAGTAACATTTCAAAACCCATAAAAATCCTTATTCTATAATTTTTTTAAAATTAAAAATATGTGCGTTAAAACCTTTTAATGGGTCTATTATTAATTTTTATAAACTAATATTACTCACTATGGTTTAAAATTAATTATAAAATAAAAATAAAATTAGGGTAAAGGCTAAAAAGTTAAAATAAAATGCCTAAAACATTCCAGGTTGTATGAAAATGAGTTTATGAGTATAATATAGACCCAAACACACATATAGTCATATTTTTTCCATTTTTTATCAATTTAAATTTAAATTGTATCCTTAAATTATTCAAAATGAAATGGTTACTTCCAAAACTGCCCTTCTATTAAATTTTAAAAAGGTAACACTTACACCAATTAAGGAATAACCTGTCACTAGAATTATTTACTTGAAATAATTCAATAAGATACTCCTAGACCTTACCCACATTCAAGAGCACATGGTTACATCTATATTGGTTAAGGAATTTATTTCCATGGAGTTTTCTAATAGAAAACTCAAGCGTCCAATATGAGTATTAGTTTCACATACTCTTTTATTTTACTACAAACCTTCCTAAATAAACTCAAAACAAATTAATAAAATTAAATAAGTATCATTAGTATACTTAAATGTAATTATATCAATTTTATAAAAATTATTCATTCCATTCCATCCATTAATGAAACAAAATAACACCGATTGTGTGTATGTGTGGGCTACCAACTCTTTGAATTGATGTTGTTCACTTTTCATCACCACCTCTGAATAATGGAATTAGGGATGGATTAGATGAATTATTATGTTTTATATGTAACATTTATAACTCTTAAATTATAACTTATCATATACAATCTTTCCATCCATTCGTTGAGAAATTGGAATGTTAATCGTGAGTACATGTGGACTACCACATTCACGAACAACAAATTCCCCTGATCATTACCAAAAATAATTTATGGTTCCCATAATGTGTTTAACGAGGAAATATTATGTTTATTACATGTTTGATACTATTTATATATCATGTTATCTTTCCTTAAATACTTCCCCTTACTCATTAAATCATTATAACATGTTACCATTTTGGATGATTTATCTAACTATGTAAACATTGTTATAATGAAAATTTCATAAATGATTATGGGATGAATTTAAATGGAATTATCATGTAATAATGATATATTTAATATTTTTTAATTATTTTTTAATCATTTTTTATAATTTAAAATATTTATTAATATATTACCTTTTGATCGTCAAACACATTGAAAACTAGATAATCACGATTTCCATTTTAACAAGGTGTATTCATGGATTTCACATAATTTTAATGGTAAAAAATTACTAATTGAGAAAATTATTATTATATATTTAATGACATGGGAATGATGATCTTAAAACCACTTAGAGGGAATTGATCTCAACTTCAAAAAGTTTTCATGAAACAAACAACTGAAAGTATTAATGCTCCATAAAGAAATAAAACTATAACTTGTTAATATATTTATAATATATGGTTATAAAAATGTTATAAATGAATTAGTATGTTTATATTATGGATTTTAGATTAGTTATTAAAATATTTATCTTCATTATACAATAGGTTTGAGCATGGTTGAGTAAGTATAAATACAAGTTAAGAGTTCATTGTCTCATTTTCAAATGCATGACACATGTTTGATATTTTTCCCTATAATATGGTGAATTTATAGTCCTATTATGTTCAAGATTAGTTAATATCTCTAATTTCATGAAACTTTAATTTCAATTTCATATAATGCCACTAAATTTTAAAGTACCATTATCATGAATATTTTTTAGGAAACTGAATTATCATTTATTGAGTTATTATTATCATTATTGAACTTATTTCATAAAAGTTGGTTACATTCTACCCTTTTTTAAGGGCGTAAATCTGTGTAGATTAGCCCTTTGCATGTTTCTGAATACTGAGGTTCTCAGAAGAATTTTAGAGGAGTTTTAATGCCATAAGTTGGAAGTATGGGAGATTCTATTCAGTTAAAGAAGGCTACACAACATGAAGGTGTGTTTAATTATGTGTAATATTTTAGGGTTTAAAAAATAAGATGAATTTAAGAGGCGATACATTTTTTGAAAAAAACTAAATTCTAAGCATTTAAAAAATGAGAAAGGGGTTCCATCCAACAGCCTGAGAGGCTTATATTTTTTATTTTAAATAAACCCCCTTTTAAGGGAAGAAGGGGAACCAATAAAACTTCATGAAAAAAAAACATACTTGACCTGAATGTGAGAAAATAATCCCAGACTGGAAACGTGAAGTAGCCCCTCCCCATCATTTGGAACGTGAAAATTCTCTCCACCAATGCTAAATTATACAGCTATCAAATGTCCTATGTCGAAGAGAAATCATGATACAATAGCTATCAATATACACTTTCTATCATCTATGTTCGTAAATACCGTATAAGTGAACTAACTGCTCTAAAGTTTCTATTGAGGCCAGTCCTAGTGGTCAAGTCCGGTCGTATATTCAAAACATGAGTCCTGAAAATGAACCAATATTCTGCACATCATAATGAAATTGAATGTGAGGACCAAAATACTGAGGTTAAAGACATAAAATCCTGGCCACACAAGACACCTCCGACACACACACAGTAATACGAAGACTTGGATGAACCAAGGAATGTGAATCCGCGTCTTCATCAGCCAGGACTGAAAGACCCAAAAGTTCATTGATGGAGCATCTCTGTTGAGGGGATCCAAATGAATCTGAACCAACAACACCTCTTTGGGAAGGAAGCTGTTTAGCTGAAACTAAAAAAGAACCCTCACTGAATTCTAAATTTCCAAACCACATGAAGTAAAGGGACTAAAGAGGATGATTTCATTAGTGATGATGATGTCGCAAGAACCATAAGTTCATCTAGCAACCATAAACACTAGTTAACCACAAATGTTTTTAATCTCCAAAAACCAAAGAAAACCAATAAATTTTCCTCCCCCTATATGATTCTCTAAAACTAATGCCACGCCACTATGGGAAGACGATCCTTAATGGATCCATCACTGGTCCATTCCATATTTGAAGTTCGACACCATAACTGGAGATGATGCCAGAAACTGGGAGCACTCCCAAACATCACAGCGCCAGTCGGTGCTGGATTCGACGCTGGGCTAATAGCACGCTGGACCTAGCACCAAGATGAAATCATGCTAGATATGAACTGAGTTGGAATTGAGACATACAATGCCGAGCCTAAGAACTATGAAAGAGTCTGTCACCAAGCCAAAAAATGCTATATCTATAGTTGAGCCGAGGTCGAGAATCCACTGCCGAGAAAATATAAACGCTGAGCTAGAAGCAGCGACGGAAATAGGACGTCGATGATGGTCAATGCGCCAGAGGAGGTGAATAGAAAAAAAGTGAGGATAAACACTAGATGGGGAGGGGTACAAGGTTATCACCACTTCGAGGATGTTTTCCATGTGAAAGGGGATTACACATTGTGTAATTTACCGATGCGTTACATTTTGATACATTTCTAGCTTCTTGGGTTGTTAAACCCTCGGATAAAATGGATCTATCTCAAATATAGGTGACCCAATGACCCCCTATTTAAATGTTTTGGGATTACTTCATCAAGGATCTATTCATAGATTTCATCTTCGATTCGTGGTGACCCAGGTTGATCCAAGGTGTGTTTTTCTTTTGTTTTCCAACAGTTTCTTCTGATTTGACCACTTTTTTCCTCCCATTCTTCTTTCTATGTTATGGTGGGTGGTATTTAATTTTTCTAATGAGTTTTTTCTTAGTTTTTGTTGGTGCGGTTTTTCCAGGGAGTCCTCTTGTGGATACCGTTCTTGTGGGAGGGGTGATTAGAGATTCATTACGTGGTCCATTCCCGTGTGAAGAACCTCAATGTCCTTTTGAGGTTAGGGATTCATTGATCATCTATTTATTTACATGAAATTGTATATCTATCATGATTTTACCCTTGTATTGGATTGAAATTTAACTAATAATTTTTTTAATCAAATTAATGAATTGGTGTCGATCACATAACAATTTTACTGTTTGTACCATGATAATTATTTCCTCTTGATTTTATTGATAGTGAAATATCTATTCCTTTCTTGGTTTTCAATGTATTTCTTCATAGAAATTGGTAAATAAGGTAAAACCATAATTAATTGATAATTAATCACCTAAAATATTAAAAATAAATGTTTAATGAATCTCGTTGTTGTTGTTGCAATTTGATGTTAATAAAATTAATGCATGTATGCTTGTTTAATGGAATTGGTTAATGAATCTAAAGCATGATTATTATTGTAGATAAAATTATTAATGTCATGTTAAATTAATTTTTTAATTAATTTTTTATATCTTGTGATATATTACTACTTAGTTTTCTCATAGTTAAAACCTATAGATAATGAATTTCTTAATTAAAATGGAATAAGAACAAGTTGTGTGATAAAAGTTAATGAATTTGTAGGTATTGGTTTTACCAATTTCTTTTAAAGGTATAATGCCTTGTGATTTGGATCCATGAGAAATATTTTTTTGTAAAGGACGAATGACTTTATTTAGGACCATGATCTTTTTTTCTATGTTTGTTTCCTACTACTTGTGATGTGACGTGATCCCAGGATGGTTTAGCCTGTAGAGATGTAGTGTTATGTTGGGAAGGGAGGTTCAAATGTGATATAATCATGTAGGGATGTTTTGGGTGTTGGGGAGGACACTAGAGATGACTAAACGTGTTAAATATGGTCTTAGCCATTGTTATGAAAGTTGAATGCTTGTTTGAATCTGTTGTTTGGAAAATGAACATATTGTTTTTTATCTTCTTTCCTTTATCCTATGATTGAGGCAGATGGTTTTGGTTACTCTCCTTCCAAGATAGGTGAATACATATGGGGTACTACATGTGATTTTTTGGTCTAAATTCTCATGGTTGGATGAGTCTATGATCCTTCTATTGATGGAAAATACATGATGGGTTGTTTCTGTACCGACCTTGTTGACCCCGTTATGTTGGGAATCTTAGAATGAATTTTTAGAATACTTCATAATATAGAAATTAATATTTTTAATAAATGAATAATTCTTAACCCATGGGGATGGAGCTTGCTAGGATGAAATTATGAGGTTATAATTCTGAGAAGACATAGATTATTCTTTCTTATATCTGGAGGGCATAAGACATTGTTGTAATGTAATGTGGAAAATTAAAATAATTAATTAATGGTTAATAATTAATTAATGTAAATTGAAACCGATGAAAATGTCTAAAAAACATAATTTATCTCTTTTAGTGATTGTGTTCTTATAGGATATCTAGTCTTAGCACTGGCATTTTGGAGTCCAAGAGTTGTGAGCTGTAGTCGAGTCTAAGACTAAGATATGCACATAGTGTTGTTGTGAGCTATATTATATCATGTACTTTTGTGTTTCTATATGTTACTACACCCTTTCAGTTAGGGAAACTAACACTATAGGGACTACGAGCCTGGGGGGGGTTGTTTTCCCCAACATCCCTGTGGTAGGATGGATGCCGAGTACCCCCTTTGGCCCCACTCTCTTCTCTTGGTAGTTACTTATGCTGGTATTCACAATGGTTAGTAATCTCCATTGTGGTTACTTCATACACATGTATTTTGTATATAGTTTCTTATAGACTACTATAGGTATAGCATGTATAGAAGGCTTGAGGTTCCTTACTCATTGTATGTGCTATGGTTTATTTAGTTATAATAATCGATGTCTAATACAAATTATGAGGGTTGTGGTGGCTCCCAAAAAAAAATACATGGTTAGTTTTAGTTATGGGTAAGTGTTTGTTTCTTTCATATGGGGTATGTTTTGGTGCTTTTCTATAGTGTCTACGAGATATAATTTTTAAAGAGATATGCTTAGGATGTGAGATATTGGGGAAGAGAGAAAAACCAGTGGGGAAGTGGTAGCAGGGTATCCTTTATATTCTTTATTATATAATATTAACTTGAATGGGATATTTTTGAGAGTATACATGGTGAAGTAGAGAACTTATTATAATTTTTTAGGTGATTAGTTATTTTTAATTGTTGTTCATTGTTATTTAAAATTCTTTCCATACTTTTAAACGAGGGGAAAAAGGGAGGAACAAACTTAGTATATTCTTATAATCACCATAAATTAATATAAACTAATTTCAGGTTAGTTGGACTAGTTTAGATATCAGGATGGTTACTACTAGTTAGAGGGTTTCGCTTAAGCTATTTGGGATTCATGGTCACTACTGTATTTACCTTTATTTTGGTACTTATAGTTCCCCCTTTTAGTTGTAGTAGTTATTTTATGACATTACATATGTGTACTTACTTTTTCTTATATTGGAGTCATAGCCGGAGTTAGTTTGTGTCTATATTATCTCTCTGTTTTCCATGTGTTCTATTAGAGAGTAATACCTTACAATTTTGTGTTTACTATACCCTCAGTTGAACTCTCTGACCCGATGCCTACTAGAGGTGGTACTCATGTGTCACTATATCTCTTCTCGCATTTCTTGCCCATGAGGGGTATACCTTGTGGGGAGGAGGTTGTGACAAAGTGGTATTAGAGCTCTGGAATAAGGATATGATGGAGTTTGGAGTTAGGTATGGGTGGGATTTCATGGGATAATAAGGAAATAATGTCGACTATGATTATTAAGAAGTGAAAACATGGGAGATCATCTTAGACACAAGTATTTAGGCCCCCTTAAATCTAATGCACATACCTTTAATCTTACAGTGGATACTAAATGAAGTGATAAAATATACATGGTAGCGACCTTGGAAGGAATCATGCATTGTTTTTCATTGTTCCTGTATTTGAATGGGTAGAACTTACGATAAGTTAACCTAAAATTAAAAAAAACGATTAATAATTGTTAATAAATTCCATATTATAGGTTTAGGATACCTAACCATTATTTCTTTTTTAGGCCTGACTACAGGTCAATGTACCTATTTTGGTTTGTGCAGAAGAGGTTCAACAGGTTGTGCCAACATATCTCAATAGAGTGTAGGTTGAATACAATTACACTTAGAGGAGGACGCTATGTGAGTTTCAACACTAGATTCTACAAAATTATGTGGGATCCATGTCATGTACAGCCATAGAAGACTAGTTGGAGTTGGCCGAGATGGAATTTAGTTCAATCCATTCTCCAAAGGAGCACTTGGTATCATTGGTTGTACGATGCGATGTGGGTAATTAAAAAATTGGTGGGTTTTTTTCCTCAATGATCAAGAGGAGTTGGTATTATTATGGGAGGATTTTCGAGACCACTTCAGAGGTGAGTTTCTTTCTCAGACCGCAATAGTATCCAATCTTTAAGAGTTGCTTACCCTTCGGTAGGGGAGTTTCAATGTGTGATTGTTCGGGATCCATTTCAGTAACCTTATATGATATAGTTATAACCTGTTTCTAAATGAGGAGGATTGGGTGATGCATTTTAAGGAGGCTTTGTGTCTATAGAACTAGTGTCAAGTTAACCCGTTTCTGTTGATGATGTATCTTGAGGTGATGGATACAAAAGATTAAATCAAGAAGATGTTAGCTCGAACTAGATCATCATGAGAGGGGATTCATGAGGATTCCTCATGAAGTAGATTTGTGATGTGGGGTTCCCATTTGTCAGTATATAAGAGCTTCCCATCATCTAGGGGTAGGTCCCAACCCTCAATGTCTCATTTCTATGGGAGAAGCTTCTCTCAGGCCTATACCAAGGAATCAAATTCTTGTTTTTCTTATAGAGGATTAATTTATCAATGGTGAGAGTGTTTAAATTTTCTAAGCAGTCAGGGTGACATAGTTTTTCCACTTCATGATTCTATATTAAGGTATTTCCAGACGAAGTTGTAGTAGTAAGTTTCTCCAGTTTGGGATTAGTATAGATTAGGTGGGGAAGCTAGAGGACAACCTTGAGATGCTCTCCATTCTCAGAGAGCATATCCTTGACCTGGAAGTGATTTTTATAGATGTAATCATTGTGTACTATGCAATTTGGGAGGATCATGCATGGTATCTCTGTGCCGTTTGGGGTGTTGTTTACCATGAGACGTTATTTTGGAAGTTACCAAAGTGTGAGTTTTGGGATCGATAAGTCTGTTTTTTTGGGGAATGTTGTATCCTAGTAGGGAGTTTCTTTGGATCCGTAGAAAGTAAAAAGATTTGTGTCTTGCGAATACCCCAAGTCAGTTGCATAGGAGCAATGTTTCTTTGGTCTTATAGGATATTACTAGAGTTTTGTAATCGTTTTCTCATGGGTTGTGATTTATCTGATAGAGTTGACTAGAAAGGATAAGGTTTTATTGTGTACAAATCAGTTCTAGACAACTTTTGAGTTTATGAAGGAGATGTTGGTTTGTGATTGAGTTCTTTTTCTACCAACAGAAGGAGTTCATTTCATGGTTTTTAGTAACACATCATGTCATAGATTGGGTTGTTTTTTTTTTGATGCAGAAAAGATAAGTCATTTCATATTAGTCTCGATAGTTGTGTTCCCATGAGCATAAATATTCAAACCATGATCTAGAGTTGTTATAGGTAGTGTTTTCTCTAATTTTGTTGATAAATTACGTAATTGGATAATGTTTTTTGGTCTTCACCGATCATAATAGCCCGAGGTATGACTTTTTCCAGCATGACTTGAACATGAACCAATGTTTATGGATGGATTTATTAAAGGATCATGACTTTGAGATTCTGTATACACCTAGAAAGGGGAATGTCATGGATTACGTAATAATTAAGAAGTTACGTAGTGATGTAGTGTGTAAATAAAATGATTCCTAGGGAGTTATGGATGAACATTTAGCATTGAATCTAGATATGGGAGAATTCTAGGGAAAAGGTTGTCCTTTTTAGATGAAAATGTAGTCATATCTGGTGTAATAGGTGGAAGAGTCCTAGTTGGGGGATATTGAGATGGAGGTCTCAAGATACCATGATGTTTATGGAAAAGACCCCAATGGTTGGTTTGAATATGAACAACATTAGGTGTGGTTCCAAGAATGTATTTTCCTTCTTTTGGGGATGTAAGAAATGTTTCTTAGAGAGTTCCAGAGTTTTCCTTTGGTGGTACATCCTAGAGTGGAAAAGATGTACTGTGATTTGAGAGGTTATTTTGGGTGGGCTCAGTTGAAGCGTGAAGTTACAGAGTTTATGTCTTTATGTTTGGTCTTCCAGAAGGTGGAGTTTGAGCACCATATTCCCAGTGGTTTTCCTTAAATGTTAGATGGTTCCCAGTGGAAGTGGAAGGACATGTAGATGAAATTTTTTACTGGTATACCTTAGGATTTGGGAAAATAGGATGCTTTATTTGTCATAGTGTACCATTTGAAGAAACAAACCCACTTTATAGTGATCAAGGTGTCATGATCAATGGTGCTTTTGTCAAGGCAGTATTTGGTGGAAGTGGAGAGACTCCACAATGTCCCATGGATGATCATTTCCGATTGAGATTCTTGTTTTAACTCTATGGTGTGGAGTGTTATCCAGTATGATTTTGGTTCTCAATTATGTCTTAGAACTACTTTTCATTTGTAGACATACGATCAGATAAAGAATACTATCTAAACTCTTGATGATATGGTGTGCTCTTATGTCCTGGATTTTGGAGGTTCGTGAAGTAGGAAACTATCCTTGGTAGATATCACTTTAACAAATAGATTCCACTCCAATATTGGTGTGGATATGTTTGATGCGTTTTATGAATGGCCTTTTCTTACACAATTGTGCTAGAATGGGGTTATAAAGTTTGAAATTCTCAGGCTAACACTGGTACAAAATACAAAAGATATTTTTTAGGTGATTCATGAGAGGATGAAAGCAGTGTAATATTGTTAGAAATCCTATGTCGATCATAGGAGGAGACCTATAGAGTTTGATATTAGAGATCATGTGTTTCAGAAGGTTACTCCCCATCATGGGTAGTGAAGGTTTAGTGGTGAGGGTAAGCTTTCTCCCTGGCCTGTTGGGTCTTTCGTGGTGTAGGCTCACGTTAGAGCCATGAAGTATTATATATCACTTCCCTCATATATGATCCATATACACGATGTTTTTCATATGTAATAGCTCCATAATTATCTTCATGATGGATCTCATGTCATCGATTGGGGGTGATATCGATATTGATGATGATACAAATGTATTTACTGTCGTTGACATCCAGTCAAAGTTTAAAATTTATTTTTTCTTACAAACAACTGTATAGTGGAGAGTAGGGTCGAACCCATAGGGAAGGTAAAATTGACCAAAACCTTTATAATTTTCTTAAAACACCCCACTATTGTCAGCAACGGGGTAAACATTCTATATTTTTTATATATTTTTTTACTTTTTATAATTTTTTGTTTTTTGTTTTGATAAAGAAGTAAAAAGAAAAAACAATTTTTTTGTAATTTTTTTATCTAACTATGCTGAAATAGAAAATAAATTTAAAAGAGTATGTAACAAAAATATAGAATGATGATAATGAACAATAAGAATGAAACACTCATGGAAAACTCTAATATACTGGTCTTAAAAGTTTTTATCATCACTAAAATGTTATTTCAATGTACCACTAATAAAGACTAACTTATTTCCCTCACCAAGAGATATGCCACTCAGGTTGAGCATTCTTGGAGTTCGGAACTCCAAGAAAGTTCAACTACCAAATTAAAATTTGAAAATGTCAACAGAACAAAATCACCATAAGTTTTGATGTTTTATGAATTAATACTTTTCAAAAATTCATTCGTGATCACTATCACCAAATGATCATAGAATTGAAAATTGAAATAAAGTGGCAAGAAGAAAAGGCATGAATTCTGAATCGATCTCGTTGATAAATCCTAGATTCAATAATGTGAAAGTGATGAAGATGAGTAGAAATAACCAGTATATTTGGAAATTTCCCCAAACTAAAATTATTGAACTAACTATCATGTTCATTTTAGAAAAATGAAATCATTGAATTATAGGGAAAGAAGCTATGAAAAATATAGGGTAAGAACGAGGATTCCCTTACAAACTATGGTGCCCTTACTATGCTCCTTGAATCTCTAGGAAAATCTCTCTCCAGGATCTCATCCAAGGATTTTCTCTACTCCGATATGTGATAAGTTATCAAAATATATGAATGAGAGTTGTGTCCCACCCTTTTTTTATGCTACTGATCTGATTTTAAACCTATGGTCATCTACTGTATTGTCACCAATTTTTTCCACCGATATAGTTTTGAATTTCACAGCGCCTCCACACACATGCACTTTTTACTGAACGACAATTCATTCAATATTACCCACATAAATAACTCCACATTACTTAGTTGGATGAACCTAGATGGGTTTGTGTTACTTATATGAACCTTCTCAACATAGTACAAGATAAAATAGTTAGAAACACCAAAAAATAATTAAGTAATTATTATTATTATATTATAGTTACCTTACTTATTAATTGGTAAAATGTTATTAATTAACAAATTACTTAGTTTATGATTATATTTATTTAATTTTTAACTTAAATTAATTATTAATTATTAGAGTTATTATTTTAATTACCTTATAATATTATTTTATGTTGAAAAAATTTTATTATTTAATTTTGGTATTTAATTTATAATTATATTAAATAACATAGAATAAAATTTGATAATTTTAGTGATAAATATAATTAGTAATTAGTTATATAAATTTATTATATTTTAAAAATATATTATTATTTATTTAATTACTTAATTTTATTAATTAATTAATTTCTTATTAAAATAGCATCTGTTTCATTAGTTAAAAAGCTATTTTATAATAATTAAATATATGTTAAAGTATTATTTTGTTGATCAATTTAATTAATTATAAATCATTATTAATATTTTTGTTTAAAAAGTTTTATTAATTATATATTTTATTTAATTATTGTTATTAATTAATTGATTAATTTAAATATTATTGTTAAAGTTTAATTTAGTGTCTTAAATAAGTTTATTTTAATTATTATAATTTGATTTTAGTAATTATATTAATTTATTTATAACTTGTTATTAATTATTTTAGTATTTATAAATCATATTTAATTAATTAGTTAATAATTTATTTTATTAACATTTTATATTAACAATTATTACTATTTAATATTTTAGTTTAATTAATATATTATTTTTATTATTTTTTTTTAATTTATGTTAATTTAAAAAATTTATTTTTTTAAACTTCTTCTTCCTCCTCCCCCTTCTCCACAACGAAATGGGGGAGCGGTAGGGATCCTTAGGGAACCCTTCGCAGCACCCTGGCCTCAGGTGACATGATCTCCTCCCCACGTGGTGACACTCTAGGCGGTGTGGAATAGTGGGTCGACCTCCTACTTTAGTCCCATCGGCTCAACTCAGCGACATCAATTCAGTGGTGCACAACACTTCTGTGGGAATTGAGGCACCTATTTGTGGAAAATATAATGAGAATTAGGGGGTTTCAGAGTTACTCTATAGTCTACGGCTCTAGATTGGCCTCATCGTCATGCTGTGGCTTCCTTCTACCCGGTGGTGGCCAGTGGCGTCTCCTCCACGGTGGAAATAGATAGCTGGTAGCATATTTGGAATTAATTTGCTGTAATTTTAATATGGTTCGAGTATGATTCTGGTCTGAGTCTGGTTCACATTCAGTTTGTAGATGGAGGATCCATTCCTAATAGCAACAGCTTCGGTTCGGCTTCCACTATGCTCCAACAACACACAACAAGGGAGTTCACCCTCGGTTCTCCTTCAGGATAGCCTTAATCGTGGCTTAGATAGAAAACAGTGGTGGTGAATTGCTATGGTAGGGTATAATAATAGTGGTAGAGAACCGGGGACCCGAAGTAGGGAGGACAACATTGGTGTGTCATGACACCGATGAAAAGAATAGGTGGATCAGTGTCACAAGGGATCAGTCGGTGTGATAAGTGACTAATGGGAGAGTGCATGTGAAAGCAATTGTGAAAGGGTGAAAGTGTCAGTGTGTTGCGGTGGAACCAATATGAGGAGATGAATGGTGGAACCGATGAAAAATAGTGCCACCAATGGAGAGGAGTGAGGGGTGTGGGACTGATGCAGATGGAATGAGAGACTGAAGCCGATGTAAATCGGTAACAATATCATAAAAAACTATCAGAATCGATGGAACTAATGAGGCATATCGTTATCGGTGGGACCAACTGCTTAAAATTAAATTTGTAATAAAAAATGAAACAATTAAAATAATTAACTTAATAAATTAATAAATAGGAATATTTAAACATAATTAAATTAAATAATGTTAAACTAAAACATAGATCAATTAAAATCATTAACTGATTAATTTATTTAAAATGTAAATCTATAAATAAAAAATGAAAATTAAAATCTAAAATAACCTCAACGAAATAAATTGAAACTAGATTAAAACTTTAATTAATAAAATTAACAGATTAACTATTAGAAACCTAAACTAAAACTACAACTAAATGGGAAACTGACAGATATTGACCTTAAAATTTTAACTGCTTAAATTTAATTTTTTTAAAAAATTAATGTATTAAAATCTTAAATTAATTAATTATCTAACTAAAAGAAGATTAATTTTTTTCAAAAAAATTGTTTATCAAATTATAACATAATAAATTAACAAACCCAGATTAAAAATATAATTAAATTTAAAAAGTAAAGTTTTTTTAATGAATTAAAGCATATAATATTTAATTAAAAACTAAGTTAATTAATATGAAAATAAGATGATTAATTTACTATTTAATATTAATTTAAAATGATAAAAAATTTAAGAAAAATAAAAATTTAAAAAACTAATTGATGAATTATTAAACTAGAAATGTAAAGTAAGATAAAATTAATTATTTTATAGATTAAAAATACATAATTTGTTATAAAATTTCATTAAATAATAAATTTTTTTTATAAAAATACAAAAGTACATATATTTAGTAAAAATTGAGAAAATAAATAATTAAATCATTAAATTTAAAAAAAAATATGGGGAAAATTGTTTAAAAAAAAGGCCACATCAAATTACCCCACACATAAACATTGTTTTTCCTCAATAAATCCCATGGTTCATCATCTTTGAAAAATAGTAATGTGTGTATATTACTGCTCAAAAATTAACTTGTCCTACACTTTCAAACAAGTGGACTGTCAAAAGGCATTAAAAATGAATTTTAAAGAATTTTTCAAATGAATATTCCTTAAATAAAACTCCCACTAGTAGTATAGTGAACAATTAATCATTAAGGAATGAAAGTGTCTTACCTTATATGTGATACTACTTAATGACTCCTTACAATCCATTCATAAGTTCTAAGCCTAAAAGTGAAAACAGGTTAAAATTAAATGTGGAATTTAAAACCTAACTGTAGAAACTTGATACTTTGAACTGCACCTAGGTTCCAAAAATAATTATAATTTTTTTTGTGAATCACCTTGTTGAAACAACCTTAATGATTCCTATGTAGACCAATTATCTCCTTCTTCATTTGGACTTCATCTTTCCCCTTGGCTTAATGAACTCTTTTTTGACCCTAGAAGCTTTATTTTATTATTCTCAAGCTATGTATCATGTGCTAAGCACTGTGCTTATGAACTTATTCAATTTTTATAGAGGGCATATAGTTAACAGAAACACACCCAACATTTAGGGTCTCAGGGATTCACCGTGGGTCCTAAATGGCCAAATTACTCTAGTTTCAAAAGATTTATATGAGTACCATTTAAATTATCTCACAAAATTGATTACTTTTTATCAATAAAAAAAGAATGAGGCCCCTAGGAAAGATTTTAAACTTGTAGTTCTTAGGGATGTGATTTCAATTCCACAAAAAATTATCCCATTCACTCTCAAAAGTAGTTCCTAAACCAAATTTTTAAAAACATTACTAAGTAAATTCAATCAATAATAATGAAACCTTATCAATTTCAGATTCTAGGAAATTATTTACTACTAGAAAGACACTTTACTAAGGTAAGACTCATTTGAGTACTGTATACAGCCTAAATTGTGCATGAATATAGAAAATTGTTTACCATTTTGACCATTTTTTTCTTTTTGACAAAAACATTTAATGGGAGTAGGAAATGAAGGGATTCCAATTAAAGACAGTTTATCTTAGTCAAGAATTAACCCACTCCCCCACACTTAAAACCCAAAATTTTCCCCAAAGTTGAATTCCAAAGGTGGACAAGAACAATTAATTATTTAAGATTGAAAATATATTTTTAATTTTTTTATATTTATGAGATGTTGATGAGACTTATTAACATTTTGAAGAATATGTTTACCAAAAAAATAATTTAAAACTAAAAGTTCAAATGATATATTATTAATGTCCAGTGAACAATGATTTAGGATTAAGCTAAAAAAGTATCATGTAACTTATAGGTGTACAGTAAAAAGTTTGTAAGCATGTTCACATCTTGTGTTCATCTAGATTTTCTGCAAAGAAAAGGAAGGCATGCTAGACACCCTACAGACTAAAGTAGTTTCAATGGAAAGCACAACAACCAATCTACATGTACCCCCACACTTAATATCAAACACTGAAATAATTTAAATAAATCAATTAATTTTATTTTTTAGCAAGGAGGAACATGCTATTTTTTAAAACATAGTGATATGAATCAAAATTTCATTCCAACAGAAGCTGAATTTTTAAAGCTTATAATGAATTTTTCAAGAAAGACATGCATCAAAATTTTTAAGTAAAAGTATAATTTTTAATGTAACATTAACTGAGTCAATGATAGAAGCACCAATGAGTCACCGACAATAGTGCATCAGTGGCTCAGGTGCATTGGTGAGTCAATGCCTAACTGATAAAAAAATGTGACATATCAGTGAATTATATTAAAGTAAACATGAGTAAAAAAATGAATGCAGAAATTAAAGTAATTCTGTAAAATGGTTTGTCATTAATTCTCCAGTGTGGGAACTCCACTCCCTTGTGACATATCATAAGCATCCAAACACAGAAAACAAGAACCTGGGGAAAGAATAAAAAATTGTAGGAATTGCACAAAAATCGAGTATGCAATATTTTTATTCAAATTCCAAAAATGAAACAAAAAAAGGACAACACATGAACCGTGGGTTTCCTCCCATGTATCCCTAAGTTTAATGTATTTAGAAAGACATTATTTATGATCAATTCTCAGTCAAAGTGATGGATTACATGCCAGTTTCCTTTCCCTCAAAATATGGTTTCACTCTTTGACAATTAACTGGCATGGGTTTGTTTTCTTCAACTATAATTTCTACAGATCCATTCTTAATCACTCTCACAATAGTAAAAGGTCCGAACCACTTGAAATTAAGTTTTCAAGGAAAGACATTGAGTTTAGAATTAAAGATGAGGAATTTCTATCTAGGTTTTAACTATTTTGTTTAGATTATAGAATCATGAATGATTTTAGCCCTCTCTTTATAAATCTTTAAATTATGAAAACTATCTCTTCTAAGTTCATCTAACTCACTTAGATCTATCAATATTCTTTCACTGGCACTCTGAAAATCAATGTTCAGAGCCTTAACTCGCCAATATTACTTATATTTCAACTCTACAGGAAAATGAAAACATTTTACAAACAAAATCCTGTATGGAGAAATACCTATTGGGGTTTGGAATATGACCATAAAACTTCATCCAGTTTAAGAGACCAGTCTTCTCTAGATCATGACATAATTTTTTCAAGAATTTTTTTCAGTTCTATGTTTGAAATTTACACTTTTCCACTGGACTACGGATGATAATGAGTTTCTATTTTATGCCCACAAAAATAATTTTCCATCAAAGCCTTAAATTTTAAAATCTTAAAATGTGTTCCATTATCAGTGATAAAGGCTTTGGGCACTTCAAATATTGAAAATATTTTATTTTGAAAAGATTGTTTACAGAGTTGTCCTGATTGTTGGATAATACTACAACCTCAACCCACTTAGACATTTAATCAATATATCGATGTATGTACATATTCCCAAGAGATGGTGGAAATGGACCCATGAAATCTAAAACCTAGACCTAAAAAATTTCTACTTCTAAAATACCCTTTTGGGTAACTGTTGTTTCCTAACAGCATTTTCCACCCTATGACTCCTATCACAACCAACTTGAAAGATCCTAGATTCCATAAAAAGAGTTGTCCAATAGATACCATATTTTAAGACTTTCTGAGTAGTCCTTTCATCACCATAGTGACCACCCCAAGGTGAGGAGTAAAAACTCTCTAAATTGGGAAGAATTGTTTCTTCAGGAATACACCTCCTAAAAATACCATCATCACATCTCCTAAAAAATGAAGGGACATCCTAAAGGTTGTACTTATGTTCATAGATGAATTTTTGTTTCTTTTTTTTATTAGATAGATCTTTGGGTAAGACTCCTATTTCATGAAAATTTGAAAAACCTTCATAGCATGTAGACTTCTTGATTGACACAGTAAACAGTTTTTCATCAGGAAATGAAGAATTTATCTCCCATGGATCTTCCAAATTAGTATGAGGAAGCCTAGAAAGATGGACATAAAATAATTTTTATCTCCCATTTTATCCTTTATTTCTAAATCAAATTCTTGTAGAAATAAGATACAACTAATAGGCCTAGGGATTTCTTCCTTTTTAGACAATAAATACTTCAAGGTAGAATGATCAATGAAAATGATGAATTTAGATCATAAAAGTTAAAGTATAAACTTATCTAGAGAAAAAACCACATCTAAAAATTCCTTTTCAATAGTTTTATAATTTTTTTGAGCCTCATCTAGCAGCCTTCTATCATAGTAAATCACATGTAACTTTCCATTTCCCCTTTATCCAAGGAAAACTCCAACAACCATATCACTCACATCACACATAAGTTAAAAAGGTAGTTTCCAATTAAGATTAGTGATTATAAGTTATTTAGTGAGTTTTTATTTAAGCGGATTAAAATATTTCAAATAGATTTCATCAAAAATGAAAGGTGCATCTTTAACTAAAAGAGAACACAAGGGATTAGTTATTTTGGAAAATTCTGTTATAAACCAACAGTAGAAATCAGAATGTACTAAGAAACTTCAAACACATTTAACATTTTCAAGAAGTGGTAACTTTTTAATGACTTCTATCTTAGCAATATCATCTTCCAAACCTCTCTTTGAAACTGTATGACTAAAAAAATTACCTTTTGTGACCATGAATTGACACTTATTTTAATTAAGAACCATGTTGGTTTCAATGCATGACTCCAAAACTAATTCCAAATTTCCTAAAAAAGTATCAAAAGTACCACCCATATTAGAGAAATCATCAATGAACACCACAATGATTATCTCATCAATGACTGAAAAGATAGCCATCATACACCTTTGAAAGGTAGATAGATCTCCACACAACCCAAAGGAAATCCGCCGAAAAGAAAATATCCCAAAGGGGCATATGAAAGTAGTCTTCTCTTGATCCTCTGGAGAAACATGAATCTAGTTATAACCGGACTACCCAACTTGAAAAAAAATCATTCACAATAAGCCATTATAGAATTTTATCATGAAAGGTCACTGTAAAATGGTCCTTCATAGTGGATATATTCAGGTTCCTATAATCAATATAGACTCTCCATTTTGGGGCATTCCAAACTTGAATTTCTTCATTTTTTTTTCATTTTTTACAATAGTGAAACCTTCCTTCTTAGGGAAAACCTAGATAGGGATAACCCAAGTGCTATCAGATATGGAATAAATGATACCAATGTCCACTAGTTTAATCACTTTCTATCTCACAACTTCTTTAATGTGTGGATTTAATCTTCTTTAACACTCTACCCTAGGATTATGATCTTTCTTCATAGGTATTTTGTGCAGTCAAAATGAAGGACTAATACAAATGATGTTAGATATGGTCTATACTATGGAATATTTATTTTTTTCAACACCCTAAATAATATAACTTCATGATTTTTATTAGGTTCAGAAGAAATTATTACATAAAAAGTAGAATTCTCACTTAAAAATGAACATTTAAGATGTGTATGTAGTGGTTTATATTCTAGAATGGGTGGTTTTTCACTAGACGGAAGACTCTTGGGCCTATGAGGAGCAATATATTAAACATATTTATTTTAAGGAGTTTGAAATGATAAAAGATTATTAATATCATATTTAGATTCATAATTAACTGTGATGTTGTCCAATGTGGAAAACACACTATCCAGATTTTCTAGATCATAATTTAACAATTTTATCAATGTAGAATCATTAAGTTGTTTTGAAATCCCTCCATCAAAATCATTAAAGTACTCTATAGTGTTGGTGACAACCGATTCACACTCAATTTCACTAAAAAATCTCCTTAGTTTTGGATTATAGGACTCTCCTTCAACCGAAACTGGACAGTTCTCTATATCTGGAAAAATTTCCAAAATCTATATTTGTGCTGAATTATCATCTTGCAGGACAAGAAAAATATGATATTCAGCTTCTAAATGAATTTCTTCACATAGGATTGATTTTCTGATTCTTCAAGATTTTTATAGGATCTTTCATCTTCTAAGGACTTTACCATTGAACGGTTTTCATGGAATATTGGAACTTTATCATTTTTGAACACATTAAACGCTTATTGTTGTTTTCCAATTTTAAAAATAAGTTGACCTTTGTAATCATCAATTACAACACCACATGTTCCCATGAAGGGACTACCTAGGATGGTGGGCACCTCTTGATCACATTCTATATCCAGGAATAATAAGTTAGTAGGTAAAAACAACTTCCCAACCCCAAATAACAGATCATATACCCTACCGACAAGATAAGTGAAAGATTTATCAGCTAATTAAAGTATGCCTATAGTGGGTTGAAGATCACCCAACCTCAATTGTCAAAATAGTGAGTATGGGAGTAGATTAATACTAGAACCGAAGACACAAAAACAATTGACTTGATCAAAATTTACTAGGGTGAAAGGGATAAAAAAGTTACATGGGTCTTTTAGTTTGGGTGGGATTTTCTTTTGAAGTACAGTACTATACTCTTTAGTGAGGCTGTAATTAAAAAATTCTTCATGATTTTTTTATGTGAAACAATTTTTTAAAGAGATTTCATATAAGATGATATTTTAATTAAAGCATAAATGAATTGAATGATTACTTGAAGTTTGGTAAGAAGAACAAGGAAATGAAGAAGTTCAGCCTTGGTGTTAGTATGATGTTTGAGCTTCTCAGGGAAAGGGATGGGTGGGGGAAAAATTTTCAGAATAGTAAGAATTTACCTCATATATTCATCAAATTTTATTTATTTATTCATTTTATTTTTAGAAGAATTTTCATCAATATTTTAAGGTGATAAATTAAAATATTGATCATTTACAATAGCTTTTCTTGATTTCCAGATTGAGTACAAAGTAGGGTTTTCTTTCCATAATCATGTAGTTTTTTATTTTGGTCATTTTTAGTGTGTTTTTAGAAATAGTTTGAGTATTTACCCTACTTATAGTCACTATAACCATGATATTATCCTTATGATTCAGTTTAGTTGTACCAAGAAACCTTATTTTATCCCTAGAAGTCAAATCTATAGCATGTTGTCTATGTTGTGTTTCCATATACTACATTCTATCATCATTTTTCATTTAATCAGTTTAATATTTGGTTTCATTTTAATTTTTTTGATTCATGAATCTTTCTTCTTGAGAGTCTATTTTATTTAAAATTAGATCTAGTTTAGAAGATATTTGTCCAAAAATTTTTCCTTGAGAATTTGAAGATTCACCCATTTGTTGATATTGAACGTTTTTTCTAGGTTGGTTTGAGTAATTAGGGGAAGTTGATTACTTAAGTAAACCTTGATATTTCCAGAATAAGTTTAGATTGTTTCTATAGCCTTGATTGTAATTTCTAGAAAATGGGTCTTCTTTAAGAGGATTTATAGGACCATAATTGAAAAAATATGAGATTTTTTGTTTTTTGGATAACATGTCCAAGTTAAGATAGATGTTTTTAGTGTTCCCAAACATTCCACATTGTGAATATTGTTCTATATGTGATTGGTTGGTGTTTTGACAACCCAGTTGATTAATGTTTTTTATAATTCTAGTTCATTAAAGATTGAATTTGATATGTGATTTAAAAAATTTGAGATTTAGTTTAATTTATTGAATCAGTGTTAACGTTAACATTTCTATTTACTCTTTTTCCTCTTTATTTTTTATATTGAGAGTTTAGTGCAAGATTATTAGATATTTTGTCTCAAATCTTCATCTATCTTATCATTGTAATTAACCACAAGAGATTGATCAACTATGTTAATTCTAGAGTAGGATAACCCTTCATAGAAGGTATCCATGAGAAGGTGGGATAGGAGTTGTTGATGTGGATATTCCTTAAGAAGCTCCATAAATCTATCCCATGATTCATGGAAAGATTCTCCATATTATTGATAGAAACTAATGATTTTAGTTCTAAGTTATAATTTTAATATTTGGTGATGAAATTTCATAATTAATTAATTTTAGACTTGGTCACAATTCCAAAAAATATTCTCATATAGGAACAAAACCCAATTCCTAGCATTCCCTTTAAAGAAAAATGAAAAAACTCTATTTCATAGCTCATTTTATGTGATTCCTAGAAGGATAATTGCTACAGAGTATTGTAGAAGTCTCTAATGAAGGAAAGAGACTCCTCATTATAGTGATCATTAAATATAAGAAGTAGTGAAATGTGGGACTGCTTCAGCTCATAGATTAGGGCTCTAGGTGAAAGTCTAATGGAAGAAGGGTTAATTAAAAATTGAGGGATTTGGAACTACCTCATCATAGACCTCTTATTCTCTAAGAGTTATAGATTGTTTTGGAAGTTGTTTACAGACAATATTTCATCCAAGTTATCCATTTGATTTTCTTCTTCTTTCTTATAGTAGTGATATGTTTGTATATCTCTAAACTCAGGGGCTCTAGACTACCGGATGATTCTCTTATTCTTATAAAAAGTGTAACAACAATTAATTTTATAACAACTATTCAATACAACAAATTGTATAACTAAGCCAGAAAAAATTAAAATTTAATTGAAATAAAGTATTAGTAACATCACAGTAACTCATAGAATTTGACTGAACTTAATTTTTCAACATTTTTCAATTTTTTAAATTTTTTGGTGTTTTTTTATGGGATTTGTTTTTTGAGTTTGTTTTTGAAATGAAATGGCTAATGCCTTCCCCATAAACGACACAAAAACATGGCCCAAAATTCCATTGAATCGAGTCAATGTTTAAAATATATGTTTTCCTATAATCTACTTTATAGTAGAGAGTAGGTTCAAACCCACATGGAAGGTAAAATTGACCAAAATTTTTCAGACTTTCTTAAAAACACCAAACCATTGTCAGAAGTAGGGTAAAATTTCTATTTTATTATTATTTTTTTAAATTTTAAATTTTAAATTTTGTTTTCATATAATGTAGTAAAGAGAGAAAACATTTTTTGGCTAATTTTTTGGATCTAAATATGCCGAAACAGAAGATAGATTGAAATGGGTAAGTAAAAAAAATATAGAATGATGATAAGGAATAATAAGAATGAAATGACCAGGGAAAAAAATAATCAACTATTTTTAAAAGGATTCATCATCACTGAAATGTTATTACAATGTAACTGTGAGAAGGACAAACTCATTTCTCTCACCAAGAGATAAATCACATCGGTTGAACATTCTCGGAGATCGCCACTCCAACAAAGTGAAACTACCAAATTAAAAATTGAAAATCTCAATAGAAAAAACTCACCATATGTTCTGATGTTTTATGAATTAAAATTTTAGAAAACTCATCCATATTCATTCTCACCGAATGATTGTAGAATTGAAAATTGAAATGAAATGGAATGAGGAAAATGCTTGAATTCAAAATTGATCACACCGATCAATCATGGATTCAATAATATGAAAGTGATAAAGTAGGGAAGAAATAACAAGTGTATTTAGAAATTTCCTCATACTAAAATTATTTTAGTAACTATAATGTTCATTTTTGAAAGAATGAAATAATTCTATTCTTGAAAAAGAAGTTGAGAAAATAGAGGGGAAGAATGAGGACTCTCCAACAAACTATGGTGCCCCTTGCTCTACCCCTTGAATCACTATGAAAATAGCTCTCCAGGATCACCTCTAAGGATTTTCTCTACTCTGATGTGTGATAGGTTTTCAAAATGTTCGAATGAGAGTTGTGTCCCCCCATTTTTTTATGCCGAGTCTCTGTTTTTAAGCCTGTGGTCATCTGCTATACAGTCACCAATTGCTTCCACCAATATAGTTTTGAATTTTTCAGCGCTTTCGCACATGTGCACTTTTTACTAAACGAAATGTCATTCTACCTTCCCTCACATAAGTAACTCCATTCTAATTAATTAGATGAACCTGGATAGGTTAATGTTACCTGTATGAACCTTCTCAATGTAGTACAAGACAAAACAATTAAAAACAAGAAGAAGTAATTAAGTAAATATTATTATTATATTATAGTTATATTACTTATTAATAGGTTAAATGTTATTAATTAACAAATAACTTAGTTGATGATTGTATTTATTTACTTTTGAACTTAAATTAACAAATAATTATAAAATTTATTGTTTTAATTACTTTATAATATTATTTTATGATGATAAAGTTTTATTTATTAATTAATTTATTTAATTTATAATTAGATTAGTTAACTAAGATTAAAATATGATAATTCTATTAATACATATTATTAGTAACTATATATATATTTTATGTATATTTTAAAAATATATTATTAATTATATATTTACCTTATTTTATTAGTTAATTAATTTTTTTGTTAAAATAGTATTTATTTTATTAATTAGAAAGTTAAGTTATAATAATTAAATATATGTTAATGTATTATTTAATTTATCAATTTAATTAATAATTAATAATTATTAATATTTAATTTTAAAAAGTTTTATTAATTATATATTTTATTTAATTATTGTTATTATGTAATTGATTAATTTAAATATTATTATTAATATTTAATTAAATGCACAAATAAGTTTATTTTAATTATTATAATTAGATTTAAGTAACAATATTAATTAATTTATAACATGTTATTACATTTTTTATAAATCATATTTAATTAATTAGTTAATAATTTATTTTATTAAAATTTTATGTTAAAAATTATTACTGTTCAATAATTTAGTTTAATAAATAATTTATTATTATGTTTTTATCTAGGTTTCTATTTTAATTTAATTTAATTTAATGTTTTCAATTTTTTTCAAAACTTCTTCTCCCCCTCCTTCTCTACGGTGCAATGAGGGAGGGGTAGGGTTTCTTATAGAACCCTTCTCAGGATGCAAGACTCTATAGTTATGATCTTCTGCCTACGCGGTGACACTCTTTGCAGCACATAACAGCGGGTCAGCCTCCTACTCTAGTCTGATCGGCTCAGCTCAGTAGTATCAATTCAACAGCGCAGAACTCTTGTGTGGTCATGGAGGCAACTAATCATGGAAACTACAACGAGCATCAGTGGGTTTTAGAGTTGCGCTACAGCCCGCAGCTCCAGATCAATCTCATCCTCAAGCAAAAGCTTCTTTCTACCCAGTAGTGGCCAATGACAGCTACTCCTTGGTGGAAATAGTGAGCTGGTAGCATATTTTGAATTAATTGGATAGATTTTGATTCTGGTCTGTGTCTAGTTCACATTCAGTTCGTAGATAGAGGATCCATTCCTGATAGCAACAACTTCATTTCAGTTTCCACCATGCTCCAACAGCACGTAACAAGGGATTTCACCCTTAGTTCTCCTTCGAGTTAGCCTCAGTTCATGGTTGAGATGGTGACCAATGGTTGTGAATTTCTATGGTAGGGGAGAATAATAGTGGTAGAGAATCTGAGAATGGATGCAGGGGGGATAGTATCGGTGTGTTGTGACACCGATGAATAGAATAGGTGGATCACTGTCACAATGGATCAGTTGGTGTGATAAGAGACTGATGAGAGAGTGGGTGTAAAACTGATAGTGAAAGGGAGAATGTTTCGGTGTGTTTCCATGGAACAAATAAGAGGATATGAATGGTGGAACCGATAGAGAGGAGTGAGGTGGGTGAGACTGATACCGATGGAATGAGAGACCGAAGTTGATGTGCATTGGTATCAGACTTATAAAAAACTGTCAGCATCGGTGGCACGGATGAGGCATAACGATATCGGTGGAACTGATTTCTTAAAATTAAATCTGCAACAATAAAATGAAACAATTAATAGAATCAACTTATTCAAGTAATAAATAATAATATTTAAACTTAATTAAATTAAATTTTCTTAAACTATAACTTAAATCAATTAAAATTATTAACTGATTAACTTATTTAAAACATAAATCTATAAATACAAAACTAAAATTAAAATCTAAAATAATGTCAACTAAATAAATTAAAACTATATTAACATCTTAATTAATTAAATTAGTTGATTTAATATTAAAAACAGAAAACTAAAACTAAAACTAAAACTAAATGGGACACTGATAGATATTGACCATAAAATTTTAGCTACTTTCATTAATGTAAAAAATTTAAATTATTAAAATCCCAAATTAATTACTTAAATGACTATAAGAAGAATTAAAATTAAAAACACATTAGTTTATTGAGTTAGATCTTAATAAATTATCTCATACAATTTTATAGTATAATTAATGTAAAAAAGTAAAGTTATTTTAATAAATTCAAACATATAATTTTAAATTAAAAACCAGGTTAATGAATACACAAATAATATGATTAAATTATTATTTAATACTAATGTAAAATTATCAGAAAACAAGAAAATTAAAATTAACAAAACTAATTGATAAATTATTAAAATAGAAAAGTTAAGTAAAGAAAAAAATAATTATTTTAAAGTCTAAAAATACATAATTTTTAAAAAAAGTTTATTAATTAATAAATTTCATTATAAAAATAGAAAAGTATATATATATTTAGTAAAAAGTGAAAAAATAAATAATTAAATCAGTAAAAATTAAATAAGAAGATGTGGAAAACTGTGTAAAATAAGGGCACATCAACTACCTTTGGGGAGTGGCCTACAGAGATCCAAGACCGCTAGGATATGTTGTCACGTGGACATGATCTACCCTTGGTTCATGTCTTGTGGTGTCATAGTGGTGTAAAGGAGAGTACCTCGGAACATGAGTTGCAGATACACACTAAAAACCCTGCACTGTATGGTGTCTAGATATTCTCTTGTAATGCTATTCATTTGTGATTGTAGACCTTTTTCTAGTTTGTGATATGGCTTTCTCTGGTTACTTGTTGTGGCTCACACTGTTTTGAGAGGTATCCCCCATGGGAGAGTGTTTAGTAGTTAGTTGTGGTTGTTTTTTGGTTTTTCATTATTTCTCTTTTGTGGTAGTTAATCTCTGGTAGTGATGAGAGCCTTGAGAGGTATCTCATGGGGTGGGGGTTCGGATGGAACATTTCCGTTGGTTTTGGATTCTAAAGGAAGAGAATTTTTTGAGAGGTATCTGATGTAGGGGACCATATATATATGGATCGACCCTTTGCGTGTTTCCAAACCCCGAGGTGGTTAAAGGAAGTCTGTAGGAGTTCAACTACTAGATGTTGGAAGCAGGGGAGATTTCACATCTTGAAAGATGGTTACACAATGTAAAAGTGGGTTTCTGGATGTGTAATATTTCTAAGTTTGAAAAATTAAATAAAGTGAAAATGGGGCACATTTTTCAGGGAAACCAAATTCTAAGGGTTTCATGATGTGAAAGGGGATTACATGTCATGTAATCCCCTGATGATGTATGTTTTAAAACATTTCTTTCCACTCGAGATATCAAACCCTATGAATTAAGTGGCTCTCTCTCGACTCCAGGTGACCCAACAACCCCCTTTTCAATGTTTTGGGGAGTCTTTCATCCATGATCAATTACTAGCTTTCATATTTGATCTATGGTAACCAGTGTTTATTCAAGTTGTTCATTTCTTCATTTTATAAAGGTTTATTCGGTTTTGATCTCTTTTTGCCTCTTGTTTTTCTTTCCATGCGATGAAGAATTATCTACCATGTTTCTAATGGGATTTCTATTAGTTGTTTTTAGTGAGGTTGTGATGTGGTGTCCTCGAGTGGATGTATTTCTTATAGAAGGGGTGATCAGAGATCCATTGTGTTTCTGTTGTTGTGAAAAGAAAATCTATAACCTTTTCAGGTAAGGGATTCGTTGTTTCTCTATTTAGTTAAATGAAATCATAGAGTTATCATGATTTATACCCTTAGATCACGATGAAATTGACCTAATAATAAATTGAACTGGATTAAGAATTAGTATCAATCACATAATGATTTCTGTTATTTGTATTTTGATAACAGTTTGCATTTTGATTTGATTGATAGTGTGATATCTATGACTTTATTGCTTTAACATGTTGTTAATGGAAATTGGTAAAGAAAACAATATGAAATTAATTTATAATTAATTGGGAAAATGATTAAAAATTCATGTTTAATGAATTTGGTTGTTGCTAAAATTTGATTTTAAACAAAACTGATGCAAGTATACATGTTTAATTGAATTAATTAATGAACCAAAAGAATGATTATTCTGGTTGATAAAAGAATAAAAAGAATGTTAAATTAATTTTTTATTTTATTTGTGATAGCTTCTGATAGATTTTTTACATTGGCATTCCATATTTGGAACTTGTGAAAAATTAATTTTTTTATTTAATATGGAATAATATCTAGTTGTGTGATAAAATATAATTCTTTTAAAGGTCTTGGTTTTCCAACTTTCTTGTAAAGACCTTGTGCCTTATGCATTGGATCCGTGGTAACTCATTTTTTGTGAAGGATTAATGCCTTACTTTAAAGACAAGAGCCCAATTTTTATGTCTGTTTTCTACTGCCTGTGATGTGACAGGAGCCTTGGATTGCAGATCCTAGAGGACTATTGTGGTATGTGGGGTAGGAAGGCCTAAATGTTATGTGAGCTTGGTATAGATGATCCTAAAAGGATATTGTTATATGTGGGGTGGGGAGGCCTAGTTTTTCTAGTAGCATTTGATGTTTGGAGTGGTGAGATGCATCAGTATATGCATGTGGTTGTTAGGGAGGACACGAAAGATGAAAAAATGGGTTGAATTTGGGAATAACCATTGTTATAAAAGCTCTATTCTTGTTTGAATCTTATGTTTGGATGACGATGATGTTGTTGTTTATCTGATTTACTTTCCCCACTGTTTGATGTATATGGTTTTGGTTACTATCCTTTCAAGAGAGGTAAAGACATGTGGGGTAAACACCTGATTTTTGTGTCTATATTCTCATGGTTGGATGTGTCCACACTTATTTTATATGTGGAAATGTGTCACGACCCATCCCCCGAGGGCTATGCCGTAACTACACCAAGCCCGCCTTCCATAGTCCAGGGGCTGGCGACTAGCACTGAAAGGCATATTCCCTAGAACTGGAAATGCATTGCCTTAATAACATGTATACTCATGTAACCAATCACACGAAAAGATTCGAACACAAGAAAACTGTATAAAAAAATGAGTGCTAAAAGTAAAGGGGCTAGAACACAAGCCCAACAGTAAAAGATACAAGTACAACTAAAATATGATACAACTGAAGAAAAAGAAAAGATAGCTACAGGATAGTCCTCTGAGGTTCCTACCTGAAGGGTAAGTACAGATCACCTCCTCATCACTCTGCATCCACACATCTCTTCTGTGTATCGACACACCATATGGTCCACCTCCGGGTACCATCCAGTCCTAGTACTCTCAGCCTCAGTCAGAACTAAGTGCCATTTGCATCCAACATAACAAGGTATGGGCATAGCCCGTGTAGGGGTGAGTATAATAATACTTAGTAGAGACCCCGATACCCTCAAGGTCTCAAAAAATCCTCCAAGGATAAACTAAAAAGTATGAAAATAACATACAACCCTTCATAGGTGTATGCCCATACATATACCTATGTCATCAAGTAATTAATATCAAAAATGAAGAAACGCAGAGGTTATGACTCAGCTCACACTAGGTAAAACTTAGGTATGGTAGTAGAGATTATTAGTTATATATAATTAATCATCTTACTCCATTAAGAGGCTTTGCTGCTGACCTGAACAGAATCTCTAGGAGCTGGACCACCCAAAATAGCTAGGAGATGACCCCCACAGGATCGCTGGACCTGACCCACACAAGATTTCTAGGAGAATACCCACACAGGATCGCTAGGAGATGACCCACACAAGATCGCTAGAGCTGACCCACATAAGAACCCTAGGAGCTGACCCATAGAGGATCGCTAGGAGCTGACCCACACAGGATTGCTGGAGATCACTCACACAGGATCGCTAGGAGCTGACCCACACAGGATCGCTGGAGCTGACCCACATAGGATCGCTGGGTGCTAACCCACACAGGATCAATGGAGATGACCCACACATAGTTACTAGGATCTTACCCAGACATGATCACTAGGATATGACCCACACATGATCTCTAAGAGATGACCCACACAGGTTCGCTAAGATCACTCTTCTCGTCATAGCAAGCTACTGGATTTCTGCACAAGGCTTGCTCATCTCTAGGAGTGTCCTCTCCCCAAGGCACTAGTAGATTCTCCAACTACCACGATATCCCATGAATAATTATATCAAAGGTTCTCCACGTAATAGGGTTCTCAATGCAATAGACAGTGTGTCAATTGGATGACTGGTCTTTCATTTATTATCCTTTTAGTCCTAGGGGCCCGGTTAAATTTGTTCTTGATCCAACCCGACCGTACCCCATATTAAACCAAATTTTCAGTGGGGTACACTCAAAGGGACCGTCTCACTCCAAGATTTCCAGCGTCATTCACATTTCTTCAAACAGACTTATGGTGTGAAAGTTATGGTCAAAAAAATGTAAATAGGTCGTAGTGGGCCCTGGTTCGGTCCGACCCGATCGAACCGACCCGGGCCGACCCGTCCTGGGATGACCCGGTTTGGGTCGACCGGAATTGACCCGCATGGTTCGGCCCGGATCGCTGGGAGGCCCGACCCGTTGGTTTCTGCCCGGCCCGTTGGGTGGCCCTATTCGTTGGGTCCAGCCCGGTAGGCCGTGAGTGCCGCAAGGCTGCGGTATTGCCACAAGGGCGCGAGGCCGCAAGGCGGATCAGCCGATGCACCTCAGCCATGGGGTGCCGCGAGGGCACGGTGCGGGGAAGCTTGGCCGGAGTAGCACCACTGCGGGGTGCTGCAAGGGGCATAGTGTAGGGAGGCTTGACCGGAAGAGCGGAGGCCGCGGGTGGCGTGGGCCACGGGCGGCGGTGGCCGCAGAGTGGAGTCGTTGCATTGTTTCCTTCATCACTGCCGGCGGTGATGCTGATCGCTGTTCTCGTGCCCCTTCTTGGTTAGTCACTGTCCTTCTCCATCGTGAAGAATGCCAAAAATCATTACAAGAATTACGGAGGGGACATGCCATGTTTGTTTGTCATGCACTCTCCACATTAGAGCGGTATCTAGTTGCTATAAACACTCTTTGAATTATGAAGAGTCATCATGAAAGAATAAGGGAATAATTTCAAACCACCACCCAACCTTGTTCATTTGATTTGTTGAAGCTTTTCCGGGGGGAATGAGTCGATGACATTGGGAATAGATGGATGTCGGTGACATTAGTGTCTTTTCATTCTTCAGTGGATATGTTCCTCATTAGCGATACTTTGATGGAGTTTTGATAAGAATTCTTTGAAGTATAATCATTCTTCGTTGGCGTTCTTCGTTGGAGTATGTATTCCTCTAACTTCTCCCAAACTCCCACATTTTCCAATGATTATTTTCCCCCAACACACCAAAAAGAAAAGGCTACCCAATATAATAAAATATGTAGGCATAATTTCAATATGACTTAATTAATTACATTGAGTTGGTATAATAAATGTTGGAGGAGTTGAAGAGGCTCCCCCACATTTAATAAGAAGTTTTAGGATTTCTCCATTAAAGGGGTGTTAAAGGGGTTTATACCTCGGGTGGTCCCCACCAATATAACCTCTCATGGGAGGTTAGTTCGGGTGGTCCCCACCATCATAACCTCTCATGGGGGGTTTAGGTCCGGTGGTCCCCACTTCTCAACATCCACATGGAATAAAAATAAAAATAAAAGCTAAACAATTTTATTTTTATTTTATTCTTTCACGAATATGTGAATAGATAACTTCCACCCTCGACCTACTACGGTTTAGGTGAAGGTCTCTTTAGGAGAATACCAGCGCTGTGAGTTCAACAGTGCCCTCAGATTTCAATTCTGGGCACCCTCTCAAAAGTTATAAAAACTCACTTGCAATTTTACTAAACGTACCCGAACAAAAGTTTAGAAATTCATTCTGGGCACTCCGGGCCTCGGAATTACATGCTGTTTATTTTCACAGACTTGTAAAATTTCCATTTAATTAAAAAAATTACATGTAAATTCTGAGTCTTTACATTCTCCCCACCTCAGGGCTTCACATCCCCATAATCCATATCATATAACTAGGTAAACTAGTGGGGGTACTGAGCATGCATATGAGCCTCCCACTCCTATGTGCTCTCATGGAGGTTCTCATGCTTCCAGTGAATGTGCACTAGAGGTATCGACCGTCTATGAAGGACCCGCTCTGGTCGATCATCAATCTCTACTGGAACCTCTGTAAAAGTCATCCCATCTTCGACGTCCATCTCTCCATCGTTGATGATGTGGGGAGGGGGGGTCATGCATGTACCTCCTCAGCTGGGATGCATGGAAGACGTCGTGCACCCAGTGCAACTGAGGTGGAAGAGTTAAGTGGTATGCCACATCGCAAACTCTTCTAAGGACCTAAAATGGTCTGATAAATCTCAGAGATGACTTTCCACCTCATCCAAATATTCACAAACCTCGTCGTGGTGAGACCCGTAGAAATATGTGGTATCCATCCTCGAACTCTAGAGGTCTCCGTCTCCTGTGGGAATAAAAATTATGCCTTCTCTGTGCAGTCTTCATCCTCTCTGGGATGATCTTCACCTTCTCTATGGTAGCCCATACCATCTCTGGTCCCACTAGTGCTGACTTCCCTGGGTTTGTCTAGTACAAAGGTGATCTGCAAGGTCGCCCGTACAATGCCTCAAAAGGTGAAATTCCAATGGTGGAGTGATAGATGTTGTTATATGAAAACTCTACCAAAGGAAAGTGATCCTCCCAACTATGACTGAAGCCGAGTACTCAATCACACAACATGTACTTGAGGGTCAAAATGGTCCGCTCAGTCTGACCATCTGTTTGAGGATGGAAGGCGGTACTCAAATGAAGCTACGTCCCAAAAGCCTCCTCCATCCCCTTCCATAGCCAGGAAGTAAAAGGTGCATCTCGAACAGTGACAATCTTCAACGGTACAACATGTAACCGCACAATCTTCAACACATAGAGGCATCTAAATCTCTCTACTGAACCCTGCTCTCTGATCAGTAGGAAGTGGGCCGACTTTGTGAGTCAGTCGACTATCACCCAAATCGAGTCATGACCACTGGATATACATGGAAGTCCAGTCATGAAGTCGATGGATATCCCATCCCACTTCCAATTTGGGACCTCTAAAGGCTGAACCAAGCCTACTGGTACCTGATGCTCCACCTTCACTTGCTTACAAGTGAGGCACCGAGAAGCGATCTCTCCGACTGCTTTCTTAATTCCCAACCACCAGTGCAATCATTAAAGATCTTGGTACATCTTCGCCACTCCTTGATGTACCGCTAGAGGGGATGTGTGGAACTCCATCAACACTTCCTCCTGAAGTGAAATTGGTACCATGGTATGTCCTTTGAAATGGATGAATTGATCCCCACCTTCAGAAAATCCATCAGGTGCTAGTCTTGTGGATATCTGAGCACGTCACGCCTTGTAGTCAGCATCCCCACACTGCGCCTCCCTAACTCGCTGAAAAAGTGGGGGAGTGACTGTAAGAGATTGGAGAAAAAATGGACCATCACATTCCATGAAGGATATATTCAAAATGGCTAGCTGCTCCGTCACCTCACCTAGCAGCTGTATACCAGACCTCCTATAGAGTGCATCTGCTACAAAGTTCCCCTTCCCAGGAGTATAGACTATCTTGAAGTCATATTCCTAGAGGAACTCTAGCCAATATCACTGTCTCAAGTTTAGATCCTTCTAAGATATTATATACCTGATACTGTTGTGATCAGAGTACACTGTAAAAAATTCTCCCATCAGATAGTGTCGCCACATCTTCAAGGCGAAGACCACTACAACTAACTCCAGGTCATGGGTAGCGTAGTTTTGCTCATTCTGTCTTAGATGTTGTGAACCATATGCGATCACTGATCGCTCCTACATCAGGATACATCCGAGCCTAGTCCCTGATACGTCTCAGTAGAATACGTACCCTGTGCCCTCCTCTAGAAGCCTCAAGATGGAGGCACTAATCAACCTGTTCCTTATCTCTTGAAAACCCTGTTGGAATCTCTCCTACCACATGAATGGTTTCCCATTATTCATAAACACTGATATAGGTGATGAAAATCTAAATATATCTGGCACAATCCCCTAGTAGTATCCAACCAAAATTAGGAAACTCCGTACCTATATCAGACTCATGGGTGGCTCCCAAGCAAGTCCTAACACAATCTTCCCTGGATCCACTGCAACTCTAACCTCCGATATGACATGTCCCAAGAAGTAAACCTCTCGGATCTTGAACTGGAACTTCAAGAGCTTACCATAAAGCTGGTGATCTCAAAGTGTGAACAATACTACCTGCAAATGATAGGCATGCTCCTCCTATATAGCCGATTAGATCAGAATGTCATCGATGAAGATAACTACAAAGCGATCAAGGTATGGTTGGAAGATCCTATTCACAAGTCTCATGAACACTACTGGATCATTGGTTACACCAAATGGCATAAGAAAGAATTCATAATGGTCGTACCAACATCTAAAGGTTGTCTTATACACATCCTTATCTCTCACTCCGAGCTGGTGATAGCTTGATCTGAGGTCTATCTTCAAGAACCACCGTGCTCCCTTCAACTGATCAAAGAGATCGTCAATCCTCAAAAGTGGGTACTTGTTCTTCATTATCACTTGATTCAGGCATAGATAGACAACACAATGCCTTATGATCCCATATTCCTTATTGGAGAACAAAATCGAGGTTGCCCAAGGTCAAACACTAGGCCAAATTAATCCCTTCCCCTGCAAGTCCTCTAGCTGTACCTGCAGCTCATGAAGCTCCGTGGGAGCAATCTGATATGATGGTGTAGATATCAGTGTTATCCAGGGCTTCAAGTCAATGTAAAATTCCACCTCTCTGCGAGGAGGTAGAACCAGAACATAATTAGGGAAGACATCTCCTTACTAGTCCACCACTACAGGATAACTCATACTCTCCACGTCAACTGATCTGAGGGTAAGGATAGCCAACTTATGTGTAATCGGTTGCACCCTCCTCTTAGTAATTCCATCAAGCGCGGTAAAGGATCCCTTAGATCCAGTGAAGGTAATCATGGTCTCATCCAAGTAGACACACCGCACATTGTGCATAATAGAGTCAATATGAACATGGACTGTAGATAACAAGTCCATTCCCAAGATGAAGTCGTAAGGCCTCGACGCCACTACAAGGAGATCCCAGCTGAAGCTCTAGCCTCATAGAGTAAGCCCACACTACTGGAACAATTGTGTAATCATCGAATCTGCTCCCGTAGGAGTCTCTAGTTGTAAGGATCGAGCCAATGGATCTATAGGAATCTTTGAGCTCTGAACAAGGGGAGTATAAAAAAATGAATGACTAGAACTTGTGTCTATAAGTACTGCCGCTATGTTGGAGTAGGCACAGATCATACCACATATCATCTTCAGAGCACCGTGATCGTAGGCCTTAGCTACCTGGAGCTATGCTCACCCCTGTCCACCTGCTCCCTGCGGTCATGGTGGACCTCCTGGTGGTGGCGGCGGAAACATCTAGAATTGTTTCCCACCGCCTGCTGCACGACCAGCTCCTCTACCATGTCTTCCTGATCCCTGCGAACCTCCTCTGTCAAATCTCTATCTCTTCTTGGGCGATCTTTAGACAATATTCTGATCATCTGTATGATGGGACATACTGTCACGATCCATGTGACACTACCCGACGCATTTGTAACACTACCCGCTCCTGGCATGACCGTCTCTGCCTTAGCTGCCCTGCAAAACCGATCCTGGGTCATGTGGTTGTCCACCTGTGTGTCTGGTCCCCTTGGACCACTACGATATATGTCTGATGCTAGCTGCATAAAACTTATCTACCTGATAACTGGTGGTGGATCTTTCTTCTTGTGACTGCTCAGCAAGAAATATCTCCACTAGGAGGGCTCTCTCTAACACCCTTGCCTACTATGGGATGCTAAGTGAGAACGTCGAAGCACTGATCTCCCGCTTGAGTCCCTGCTCGAAGGTTCGGGCCCTGAAGAAATATTCCCACACATATCTATGGAGTAATGTGAGAGGTTAGTGAACCTCGTAGAGTACTCAGCCAGAGTCATGCTACCCTACTGTAGATGAAGGAGCTCCTATATCCTCACTGTTCGAAGTGTATCTAGGAAAAAGTCTTCCCACAACGGGCTCTCGAAGTCTTCCCAGAGAAGCATCACCTAATCATGAACCTAGAGCATCAATCTCCACCATCTCCCACTGCTTCATATAGAAGGCTGGTGACAAGGATTACCATGATATCGGATGGTGTCCCTACCAGTTGGAAGACCCTCACTACAGCCTCCATCCAATCCTCAGCTGCCTATGGGTTTGTCTCTCCCATGAACCTAGATGGCCTCTGGCACTGTAACTTGTGCAATTCACTCAAGAGGCATGCACCGTCTGCTGCTGGGGCTGGTAGAATCGGTGGCCAAATTGGGAATGCTATTGCTGGTGCCTCTTCTAGAAAAGGGCCCTACACCGAGGCCTCGTCACTCGATGGGCTATCTGTGCGTGCAAGTCTCGGAACCATAGCTGGCTATCTGTGTGGAGGCATCCTAAAAAGAAACAGATGTAGCATGGTCAATAAGTTATACTTGGTGAGATTACTTAATATATCACAAAGAAAACTCCTGAAAACACACTCACAGTCAGTGTTTTTGTGCAATGAGTCGGAAATCGGATGTCAGTGTCCTGGTGTATGGATACGTCGGCCAACACACCAACACTGGATTCCCTCAACTAATAACCACACTCACGAAATATATCACCATTTCCATTAAAAAAAAGATCAGTGTCCTTTGTTCTGGGGTAGAAATGAATCCTCTGATACCAATTTCTCACAACTCGTCTCCCAGGGCCCGTGTCGTGGCTACCCCAAGCCCGCATTCCATAAGCCAGGGGATGGTGACTAGAACCGAAAAGCATATTCCCTATAACTGGGAAGGAATTTCCTTTATAAATTGTAAATTTATGTAACAAAACACATTAAAAGATACAAACATAAGAAAACTGTATAACAAAAAGAGCGATGAAAGTAAAAGGGGTCGGAATACAATCCCAACTGTAAAGATACAAGTACAACTGAAATATGATACAATTGAAGAAAGAGAAAAGAAAACTACTAGATTTTCCTTTGAGGTTCCTACCTGAAGGGTAGGTACATATTTCCTCCTCAGCACTCCACATCCACCCTTCTCCTCTGCATACCTACACGCTTTATGGTCCACCTCTGGGTACCGTCCAGTCCTGATACACACTGCCTCAATTAACGATGTCCATCATCTGCATCCAACATAACAAGGTGCGGGAATATCCCGTGTAGGGTGAGTATAACGATACTCATTAGGGACCCCGAGACCCTCAAGGTATCACAAAATACACCAAGGATAAACCACAAAGTATGAAAATAACAGATAACCCTACTTAGGTATATGCCCATACATATACCTAAGTTATCAAGTAATCCATCTCAAATATGATGAAACACAGAGGTTCTGACTCATCTCACACATTGTATAACTTAGGAATGGTAGTAGAGATGATTAGTTATATATAATGAATCATATAACTCTATTTAGAGGCTCTGCTACTGACCTGCACAGAATCGCTAGGAGTTGACCCACACAAGATAGCTAGGAGCTGACCCACTGAGGATCACTGGATCAGACCCACACAAGATCTCTAGGAGGTCACCAACATAGAATTTCTTGGAGCTGACCCTCCCTGGATCACTGGAGTTGACCCAAACATGATCACTTGGAGCTGACCCACATAGGGTCGCTAGGTGCTGACCCAAAGAGGATCGCTGGAGCTGACTCACACAGGATCGCTAGGAGCTATCCCACATAGGATCACTGGAGATGACCCATATAGGATCACTATGATCTAATCCACATAGGATCTCTATGAGATGACCTGTATAGGATCTCTAGGATCTGACCCGCATAGGCTTTCAAGGAGCACTCTTCTCGTCACAGCCAGCTACTGGGTTTCCGCACTAGGCTTGCTCGTCTCTGGGATAGTCTTCTCCCCAATCCACTAGTTGATTCTACAACTACCTAGATTTCCCACTAAGAAGAATATCAAAGGATATCTACATTATACGGGTCTCAATGCAACAGATGATGCGTCAATCGGACACCCGGTCTGTGAGTTATAAGTCTTTTAGTCCCAGGGGCCCGGTTGGATTTGTGCTTGATGCATCCCGACCGTACACTATCTTTACCAAAATCTTTAGTGTGGTATACTCAAAGGGACCATATCACTCCAATATTGATAGTGCCATTGACAGTTCATCAAACATACGTCCTATTCCAAAGTTATGGTCAAAAGAATGTAAATGGGTCGTAGTGGGCCCGGGTCCATTTTGACCCGGTCAAACCGACCCGGGCCGACTCAGCCTGGGCCAACCGGGTTTGGGTGGACCCAGCATGACCCGCTGGGTCGGGCCCAAACCGATGGACGGCCCAACCCACTAGGTCTAGCCCGGCAGGCCATGAGGGTGCCGCGAGGGCGCTAGGGCGCGGGGCAGCTCGTCCGCGGGGTGCTGTGAGGGCGCGGTTTGGGGCGGCTTGGCCGGATTGGTGGAGGCTATGGGCGGCGGTGGCTATAGAACGTCACCGTTGTGCCGTCACCATTGTCGCGGACGGTGGTGATGTCGATCTCTATTCGTGTGCCCCTTCTTAGTTGGTCACCGACCTTCTCCATCACGAAGAACACCACAAATCATTAAAAGAATTATGAAACAGACGGTCGATGTTCATTTGGCCCGCACTCTCTGCATTAGTGTGGAAGAAAGCATCTATAAACTCTATTTGAATTACGAAGAGTCATCAAGAATTAATAAGTGAAAAATTTCAAACAACCATTCTACCTTATTTGTTTGATTCGTTAAAGATTGTCCATGGGGAAAGATTCAATGTCATTGGGAATAGATGGATGTCAATGATGTCAGCGTCTCCTCATTTATCGGTGGAGATGTTCCTCATTGGAAATCCTTCGAAAGATTTTGGAGATTAATTCTTTGAAGTAGAAACATTCATCGATGGCATTCTTCGTTGGAGGATGTGTTCCTCTATGTTCTCCCAAGCTCCCACCTTTTCCAATGATTATTTTCCCCCAACCCACAAAAAAGAAAAGGGTATCCAATATAATAAAATATGTTGTAATAATTTCAAAATGACTTAATTAATTACATTGAGTTGGTAAAATAAATGTTTGAGGAGTTGAAGAGGCTCCTCCTCATTTAATAGAAAGTTTGAGCGTTTCTCCATTAAAGGGGAGTTCAAGGGGTTTATACCTCAGGTGGTCCCCACCCCTATAACCTATCATGGGAGGTTAGTTAGGGTGGTCTCCATTATCATAACCTCTCATGGAAGGTTTAGGTCTTGTGGTCCCCACTTCTCAACATCCACATGGAATAAAAATAAGAATAAAAGCTACATAATTTTATTTTAATTTTATTATTTCTCGAATATGTGAAAAGATAACTTCCACCTTCAACCTACTACAGTCAAGGTGAAGGTATCATTAAAAAAATACTGGCACTGTGAGTTCAACGGTGCCCTCATATTTCAATTTTTAGCACCGTTTCAAAAGTTAGAAAAACCCGCTCGCACATTATTGAATATACCCAAACAAAAGTTCATAAATTCATATCGGAAACTCGAGGCATCAGAATTATATGCCATCAATTTTCATGGAATTTTAAAATTTCCCTTTAAATAAAAAAAATTAATCGGAAATTCTTGGTATTTACACGAAGATTCGATAGGTTGTTTATATACTCATCGTTCTGAGCCCCATGTGTTTAGTAGATTAGAATTCTTTTCTAGAATACTTGGTAATATGTAAATTAATTTTTTTAATAAGTGAATAAATGTTTAACCCATGGGTTTAGAGACTTATGGGATGCAATAATGGTGTTATAATACCGATAAGCCATGGACTCAGTTTTCTTATGCCTAGAGGGCAAGGGATTTGTTGCAATGTAATGTGGAAAATGAAAATGGTAAAATAATGGTAAAGAATTAATTACTGAAAATTGAAACTAATGATAAAGAATAAAATAACTTCTTGTAGCTCTTTAAATTGTTTTGTGCTTATAGGATATCATGTCTTAGCAGTGGTAGCTGGGAATCTGAGAGAAATTAGCCGCAATTGTGTCCGAGACAAGTATATAGAAATAGTGTGGTTGTGAGATGTATTGTATAATGTACTTTTGTGTTTATATATGCTAATCCACCATTTTGGTTATTTAATTTGACACCTCGAGAATTCTAAGCCTTGGGGGGTGTTTTCCCCAACATCTCAGTGGGAGGATGGATGACTGACTCTCCCATTTGGTCCTACTCACTTCTCATGGTAGTTACTTGTGAAGGTATGTATAAGAGTTAGTTTTTATGATATATGTGTATTGAGGGATATAATGTCTTGTGGTTATTTAACACACATTTTTTATGGATATAATTTCTTAAGGACTACTATAGTAATTACATGTATATGCTATGATGGCTAGAGGTTCTTTTCCTGGTGTATGTGATTTGATGGCTTGAGTTATAATACTTGATGTATGATACATGTTATGTAGGCTGTGGTGGATCCCAAAAACTACCTAGTTACTTTTGGTTACATGGATATGGGGGTGTGTTACATGAGGTTCATGTTTTGGTTCTTTTCCCAAGTGCCTATGTGATCACATTTTTGGAGAGAGATTTGTAGGATATGGGAAGTTGGGGTAGAATAGCAAACTAGAGAGGGAGCAGTAGTGGGGTACCCTTGATATTTTTTATTATATAATATTATATTGTATGTGATAATTGGTGAGAGTATCCATGATGTGGTTGGGAAAATAGTATACTTTTTTAGGTGAGAAGTTAGTTTCACTTGTTGTTCACTATGATTTACCATGTTTTCATTACTTTTTTCACGAGATGCTCTATTGAGGATACTACTGAGTATACTGTTATACTAACCCTATATTTATATAAACTATTTTTTTCGTTCAATTAGAGATGGTTGGATAAAAAGATGGTTAATACTATATTGGGTTTTATTAAGAGCGGTTTGGGCTTTTTGGTTGCTGTCATCTTAACCATTCTTTTGGTACTTGCAGTTTTCTCTTTTAGTTGTAGTAATTCTTGCATGAAATTACATATATGTACTTGAGTTTCTTTTATATTAGAGTCTATGAAAGAGTTTTTTGGTGTATATCTTATATATCTTTTTAAAATGTGTTATCTTAGAGGTTAATTCCTCCCATTTGTGTGTTTACTCTACCCTCGATGCTAGTCTCCAACCCAATGCCAACAAGATTAAGGAATCATGTGTCACTACCTCTCTTATCCCATTTCCGGCCTAGGAGGGGTACACATTAATATGGGGGTCATGATCCTTGATTCAGGATTAATATTTCATAATTCCATAAACTTTTTCCACGATATAGGTTTGTTCAAATAAGATTAAATTTCCTTAAATACTAATTTATAAACAACTCTTATTGTCCAGTTTTCTTTATTTCTTATATATCTCCCTTGTCTATGTTTTCTTATATGATTATGATCTAACCCTTGATGATATGTTGATATGTTTTCTCTTATTGAGTGTTCTAGCTCTTTCTATAATATTTTATTTCATCAGGTTGTAAAGATGATTGTAAAATAGGATATGTATAGAAGTTAACATAGGGTGATTCAAATTTAGATAAATTTTCACAAGTATATTAAAATAATTTTCTTATATATATTATTTTCAAAGATACTAAACCTTTTGTCCCTTTTGTTTGGGGCTATTTGTGAGATTTTGTATTTGAAACCTGAAATCAATTTATTATTTCTATATATTTACCTTGAGTTTATATAGGTGAATCCTTAAATGTTTGATTTTTTGGAAATTCAAGATGATTCCATTCCTTTATTTGAATATTGTACCTTCATTACATGATTAAAACACATTATAAAAGATAGGTTCAATCTTTTAAGAAGATATCCAGGTTTCTATTTAATAAAATTGAATATATTCATTTAGTCTGCTAATTAAAGGACTAAAATAACAAAATGGTGATATTAAAATTCATTCAAATGAAACTTTTAAATACATAAATGTGTGTTTTTTGATCATTAAAACAATATAAAATAGATATAGGTATAATAAGATCTACATTTTTGGTGATCATAAACACTTAATAAAAGGTATATCAATTGTAAATCAAGATTAAAAGATATATAAATTTATTCATGACATAAATACAGAAAAGATATTCGATATTTTTAATAAGAATAGAAAATATAAAATGTTTTTAAAAAGGTAAAAATTTTTAAATTTAAAATATGTGTATAACGTGTGAGTCCCCTTTTCTGAAATAATTCAGTAAAAGTAGAAATTAATTTCCCCATAGTTATTTAAAAAAAATCAATTTCTTTCCCTTTAATGTCCAAAATATATCCAATTTATTATTATCAAAAAGAAAAAATGGTGGGTAGAGAGTAAAAATTAAAATGAAATATTTGAATTAAAAATAAAGAGATAATATATAGGATAATTTTAAAATAAAAAACTAATATTGAAAAAAATTCAAGATAAATTCAAGGAGATTTTTAAAATCAGAACGAAAAAAACATATCTTCACATTAAAAAATTTCTTTTTAATAATAGTATTATATAGAGAGATTGTAAATTATAAAATAGGATTCAAAAAATTTAAATAATATTAAATAAATGTGAAAGTTATAAAGGAAATTGAAAAAATAAATGAAAATAAAGTTGGAATATACCTTCTCAAAGACACTAATTTCCTCAAATAGTGGGTTTTCCTCCATTGAATTTTTTTCATCAAAAATCTTGAAAGAGTAACTTTAAATGTGTCAAAATAATTATATTTCATCCTCCCACTTTCATTTGTTAAAATTAAACTAAAAAAAATTGTTTGAAAGATAAGTACATATAGAATTTTTACTCATCATTAAAATTCATTTAAGAGAGACAAAAAAAATGTATTAAAAATAAGAGATCATAATTAATCATATAAACCATGATTTTTTAATAAAAATTTATTTAATAAAATAAGTGTATTAAAAGATTGATAAAAACTTATTTAAATGATTACCGTAGTAAATTATAATAAAAATTTATTATTTATGAAAAAAATATTTTCATGTTCGAAAATAATATATTTTTTTCAAAAGGTAAATAAAATTAAAGGTACCTCTTAAGGAAATATTAAGAGTCGATTTATAATGTCTCCCATAAAATTAAAGAACCATTAAAATATAAGGATCATATACAATATAGAATGTAGAATAAACTGAAAAATAATTTAATTATTTCATGATTTTTTAAAAAAATTAATACAAGATCAGGATTTAAAATAAATGAATTTTAAAAAGATTACTCATGTCAGTTATAGATAAATAGAATGTTTAAAAAGTTTACCATTATTAATTATAATTTAATAAAATTCAAATGCTTAAATTATAGATGTTTGTTGAAAATATTAGCGAGTTGATATTTCTTTTAAAAATTCCAATATGATATTAACCTTTTGAATTTATCTCTATGAAATGGTGCCTAAATTTAAACTTTTTAGTGAATTATTATTGGATAGTATTTTTTGAAATGTTAATAGAAATAATATTATTACATAAAATAGTGATATGGTCATATGTAATCCTAAAGTCTAAGATAGTGTGTTTTATACATATAATAAGTGTGCAACAACTCCCAATAGCAATGTATTATGGTTTAATAATAACAATATAATTCATCCTTATACTACTCCATTAGCTAATGTATTTTATATTTATGTTTCTATTTTCACTTTTAATTTTACTATCTTGTTAGGATCCTTGAAATTCTGCATTGGAAAAACAAGTTAATTCAAAACAATTTCCTTCTAGATAAAAAAAACAATGATTTTCTATTCCTTTTGAATAATAAAAAATATTTTTAATATATTTAAGATGAGATTTTTTTATCTAAATAATAATAAAGAAAACCACATAAAATTATTTTCGGTTAGGTCGCACTAATATAAATTAGGTTACAAATAATACTTCTATAAATATTGTTGTCAGACAACTTATTATCTTTATCCAATATTATCTTATAGGTTATACTCATGGGTGTACAAATTTTCTTAGTCTCATAATTATAAAATAATTTTCATATTTAATTAGTGTATTTTCCATGGTTTATAAAAATGTATTCACTATTTTGAAAAATAATAAAACATAGAAAGAACTTCTATTCACACATAAATTTTTTCTCAAATTCCTTTTTCATTAATCAATTTTTTTAAAAAAATAGACTCATTGGATGATCCAAAAATCACATCATTAGAATAAATTTATACAATAAATATATCATTTGAGACATGTTTCATGAAAATATTTGAACAATATTTTCTCATTTTAAAACCATATAACAAAGAAAAATTAGATAAGTGGTTATTGTAACACCCTGACCCCACTAAGCTAGAGCTGATGCATTACTTGTGGTATTGTAATGGTTAGAAGGAATGAAAATACCGAAGGAACGATTGGTTTATTAGTATTGAAAAAAATATATACATAGATTTAACATAAATTACATTGGATAAGGTTACAAAGTACAATACATAACAAAAACTAAAAATGGAATCCCCAGGAACTCAATAAAAGATCTTCTTTTCATCACTTGTTTAAGGTAGACAATGAAAGGGGTGAGCTCAAATGCTCAGTAAGGGTTAAAAATAGTGGAATCATGAGTAAAATAATAAGTGAATCACAATCAATCTGACATAATCAATATGTAATAGTGAATAAATGAACAACTAATTCCATTAATAAACTGAGAATGAATCTCCATCCATAGATTTTGTCATAGTGAAAACCTCATGGATAATAATAATAACTGATAATGAATAAAGAGAATTCTTATTAATTGGATTTCATGTATCTGGCACATGAAATCATACTACCATAAAGACTATTTAGTTCTATGGGTAGAAACCCTTCTGATCTTTTTTGGAAACAAACTCGAAGGGTCTGTCGCCAAACAGTTTTGTCTCATGAGACCCACCGATGCATCGAGAGGATGTAGTGGGCCCCACCCACCTCTACATCCAATAATTATTTATAAATAGATTCAATACAGAAGAAATATGTGTGTACATTATCCTTATAGAATAGAGGATATAGATTCATCAACATTTCCACATTCAAAACAACATTCAAAATAAATACCGTATGTAAAATGGTATACAACATAGAAAATAATAATATCCATGATATGAGAATATGGATATTTAAATGTAATATAATTTCAATTGAAAAGTGATATAAAATGAGTATTAGGTACACCACATAATAAATATTAGGTTCACAATTACAAAGCAAGTCACAATGAAGTGAAAATTGAGACAAAGCTCGTTACCATGTTGTATTCAATTGTGTCATATAAGAAAGTGTTAATAACCACAAAAATAGTCACTGAATACCATGAATATAATGAGAACCATGATAAAATATGTCAAATGGCAGTACATCTATACAACATATAAGAAATAAGAGGTGAACAATGGAGATCCCATAGAATTAAAAGTGAGATGAGAAAAACCCCTTCCAAACATTTCGTCATGGTAACGAGTGTTCTTGCAAGGGCTTAATGAGAGATAAAAGGTTATCCCATGATTTATATATCATAAGGGAAGTATGGGTGAGATGAGAAAACATACCCCATCATTATAAATTAAAAACAAAAGCACACAAGAGAGGGTGGATTCTTGAATAAAAGTGAGACAGAGAATCCCATACCTTATTCTTGAAGGTGTTTTTGACTTGTTATTAAAGACCTAAATAAAAAAATTAGGATTACTAATTGATAAGTATAGCACCTATTTTATATGTATAGATTTATTATAATCCTTTTTATTTCATTCTAGGTCTTTTTTATTGGTTATAAGGTTCAATTTCATTGTTTGGGATCGTTTGTTTACTTGGTTTTAAATGATTGGTTCACTTATATTCAAGTTTGGATAAATATATGATATGAATGTGGTTGCCTATTAATGAAGTTATACAATATTAATGAACATACAGGTGATTAAATGGTTTTAAATTTAATTTGGTTTACTTAGATTGAAGTCGAATTTTTATATATATAACCTTAGTGAAAACTGTTTTGGTTAATCAGTGGGTTTGATTACGATGAACATTTTTTGCTTTATAACTTAATACCATGTGTACAAATGTATTACATAACTTAAAATAGGATATATTACATAATAATCTGGTTTAACCATAACAAAAATGGTTTCCTTACCAGAATTAATGATTTTAATAGAAATCAATAAACTGTTGTCCTTGAATGTGCTAAATTAGCACATCTCAAACGGTGCTTTCATTTCTTTCAAATAAAAGTGGGGAAAGGAGAGAAGATAATGGAATATATACCATTAGCATAAAAACATTACAGTACATTTATGTTACTGGATTTATCAAACTATTTTGGTGAAGTGTGGTGAGAAAAGAAACAAAAATAAAAGAACTTAAAAGAAAAGAAGGGATTTGAAAGAGGAATTTACCTCTTGAGACTTCCTCCTTGAGGACCTCTTAAGTGGAGAGGTTTTGGTTTTTTAATGAGACCAATGTTTTATGGATATGGGGGAGGAGGTTGGGAAGGTATTTGGATAGAATTAAGAGAAGTAAAAAGGCTCGATAGGAGTGAATGGAAGGGGGGGAGGGGTGGGTGAGAGGGGGTTTTCATAGTGGAGGAGAGAGGGGATTTCTTAATATAAAACATATTAATTTATTATTTCTCCTGAATAAAAGGAATAGTGAGTATTCCATGACCAATAATAGTAATTTTATCATGTGATACCGAACCAAGTGGGTTTACATCAGCAAAACATCACACATGACTCTATAATTGGTGTATTTATCTTAATTTTTCAATTTATGGTATATCACTATTCATAAAAAAATTCAAGTATTTTAGAAAAATCCCAAAAATTCACCATGACCATTTTTCGACGTTTAGAATCAAAAAATGAAGTCCATTTTTCAAAAATAATATTCAAAATATGATTAATTAATTATTTAATTAAATCATGATTTAATTGAAATATATAAACACTTAGAATATTCATCTTCATCTTTAGGGTGTCTAAATTTATTTATACAGTCAAGGGTATAGATACGATTAATAAGAGTCATATTTCTATTCATAAGGGTATGTTACTATTCATAAGGGTAGGTTAATATTCATAAGGGTAGGTTACTATTCACTGAAAATTAAGTTAATTATATCAGACTCTAAATATCATCTTGAACACAACCGTGTATATAATTTTTTTAAAATTTCAATCACAGAGCTGGTAAATTTAAGTTTAGTGGCTAAGTTATGGCTATCTCCTATAAGTAACCATGTTTTGTTACATAGGGGCTCAGTGATTCAGGAAATATAGGGTACCTAATTAATACAGTGTATGTATGAGAAAAATACCATAAAATGATTGGGGTGCTATAGTTATACTAAGCTAGGGGGTCTTGTTTTAATTTGTAAAGAGCTTTAGTTAATTTTGAATGATTGATTTGTAAAAAATGAATCTTTAAAACTAGATGGTTATTCCACATAAATATTTTTGTTAATAAACCCATTTAAAAAATATCATTTAACATACATTTGAAAGTGTTTGAAATTAAGTTTAGAGGTGAATTATTATAAGATAATAGTAGATTCTAATCATGTGATGGGCGTAAAAGTGTCACCATAGTCATTAATTGTTCATAGCTATAAGCTTTAGCTGTTAGAATGTATTTATTTCTAGTGATATTGGCAATATCATCCAACTAATTCCTAAAACCCCATTTAGATCCTATTATTGGAAGATCTTTATGTCTTTCTATGAGAGTGTATACACCACTCCTAGTAATTTGATCTAGTTCCTATTTCATGTAAAGAACCCAATTTTCAACATTTATATTTTGGGGATCTTGAAGTGATATGACATAAAGATATTCAACCTCATTTATGATGGATATTATAGTACATGTAACTTTTTAAAAATATCCAATGTTATTTTTAAGGGGATGGTCTACATATATTTTAGAAGTTTTCTGTATACAAATTAATGGAGATTCTTATTCAAATTGAATTTCTTTATATTATAAAGGTTTATTTTAATTTAAAACATCATTTTAAAAAATATTCTGGTAAATAGTTTTTAGAAAAGTTTCATAAAAAAATTACATAAATTGATTCTTCCAACATTTTAACCCATTTTTTAGAGACTCATTATGCCTTTATTGAGTTGGAGTACCAAATAAATATACCCTCATAATATTTTGAATCAAAATTTCCAATATTTTATTTTTTAGGGAATATTAAACATTTAAAACTAACAACCATAAAAATACCAATTTAAGTATTTTATTTTTTCAATGTTCATAAGTTTTATTTTCGAGAAAATGTATTATTATAACATGATTAATGATAAATCATGTAGTATTAAAACCCTCATCCCAAAAAATGACGTAAATTAAATCCATATAATCAAGTTTGAGAAATTTGTTTTATATTATTAGTTTTCAACTATAATACCCTATTTGAGGGGGGGGGTGGATGAGGAGTAAAAAATTATTTATTATATCTTTGGTAAGAGAATAAATAATCGAATTTATAGTTTCCGAATTATCTTCCATGATAACATAAAATAGAAATAATTTGATAATTTTTTTAATTTTTTCAAACTTTTTGGAAAAATTGATAAATATTTTTTTACATTTCACTTTTTTGAGATTATAATTAAACCAAATTAAATATTTTAAATTAAAAAAAATTAAAATATGATATTATCCCCCTCAAATAATTTCAATTTGAGAAGATCTAAATAAATAAAGATGAATTAACATGATATAGTTAGAAGAGGAAATTCATTTTTTTAGTTTTAATAGAATATATTTTTATTACCATATTGGAGAGCTTCATAAACCATGATATCTTTATAATTTAGTTGGGGTAAATATCAAACTAGTTTATAATTCTTGATTTTCATAATTAAGTGTGTTTAATAATGATCAAGGATTCTATACCAAATCCATGACTCACTAGTGTTTTACACAAGTATTTGATGTTTTTATAGATACAAATTTTAAATTGATTGTATAATAATTTTTAAAATATTATACAGTAAATAAATGGTTTCCATTTGATGTAGAAAAAATTAATAGTTAAAATTAAAAAAAATATAACCTAAATCATACAATTTACAAATTTATGGATAACTATGTTTCATTAATTTTAAAAATAAATAATTTATAGTATGATTTGAGTTAGAAAAACTGATGGTTCCTTCACTGATTATCTTACTGATAGAGATACCAACGAAGGTGACATGAACTCCTTCTACTTTATCAATTTTATTTAACTCAAATAGGCCACCACACATGTGTCTTGACAAACCATTATGAAGGTTCTATAGTGATTCTTTTAATTTTCTCTTAAGAAAGTTTTACTATAAAATAAAATGAATAATGTTTTTGGTACCTAAATAAATATGGTTACACTAATTTTAGCCATTAATTATTTAGGTATCCTTAATTTTATATTATAAAATTTTATTCTTGAAATACTGGATGAAGGATAAAATTATTTTTGTTTTACATTTCCTGAATTCTTAAAATTAGAATCATAAATTAAATTTTAATTTTTTACAATAATTCAAAAATTTATCTTCTAATAAACCATTAAAAGAAGTGAATTTTAATATATTTTATGAAGTGATTTCATGATTTTAGAAACCATGGCCAACCTATTTTTTATGACTTTGAGTGACCAAAATATTATTTAGAATATCTTTATCTTAGTTGAATTTAAATAGATAGGTTTTGAGTTATTTAATTACTGATTTGAGAACATTATTATTTGGTTGATTCTTAATTTTAATGGATAATTATAAATTTTACTTAATGATTTATTCATTCTCTTTTTGAAGTTTCTTTATAAATCACCTTTTTTATTTCTTTTCATGTTCATTGAATATTAATGTAAGTTCATGACATTTTTTTTTGAGTTGATCACAAAAATATTTAAGGTATTTTTAATTAAGGTGGCCAAAGAATCATGATGAAGTATAAGAGGGGGATGAATTTGGTTAGGAATAATAATATGAGAAAATGGGAAAAGGGGAACTAAGATAAATATATTCATAAACATGTTCCATAAATCCTTTAGATATCAAGTTACTTAAAGAGGTAGATAAAGTTATGTTCATGGATCCATTTCATGAACTCTATGTTCCAACATTGAGAACATTCTCACCATGTTTCCTTTCCTTAAAATTGTTTTTTTAGATGATAAACACATGCTTGATGTTAAACTTTTTCATGATTTCATAATATGTCACTTTCAGATCCACTTTTTTATTCACCTTTCTCTTTTGATTGAAAGATTTTGTTTTCTTCAACAATATGTTCTTTTTCTTATAATATTGGGAAAAATATTGAACATTACCTCTAGATGTGTCATAATTGGTAGATTTAAAGGTGATTTTTTATTTATTTGGATATGTTGGAATCTTTTTCAGCTTGTTGTTTCATAGTAAATTCATATGTCATTATAAATATGATAATTTCTTCAACTTATAGTTTATTTTCATCTTTAACATATTTTATATCCATAACCTTGGGTTCAAAATTCCGTGGAAAGACCCTAAGTATATTTTTCACTAATATTTATCAATACTAAACATTACTTAGAAACTTTAAACCATTACATATATATGTAAATTGTGTAAACATTCTAGTAATGTTTTCATTTGTATTCAAAGAAAAGATTACAAAGTATTTATTTTATATATAATCTAGTAACTTTAACATTGTTGGTTACTTCATGTGTTAATTTAATAAATTTATACATTTCAAGGTAAATTTTAGATGTATAAAAAATGTTAATTTAGTTTCACTTAAGACCACAGTGTATATCATTCTTGGATTTTCCATTAAGTTCAAATTATTTAATATTATCAGGTGTCCAATTTTTTTATTGTTATTTAGTAGGAGTATATATTTTTTATAAGCATTTTCTAAATGGGGTTACTTATTTTACTAAGCAATGCTTTCATAAATTGTTTTAAATAGAAATAATCCACATCATTAAAAAATGAGCATATGAAATAGAGTCGTATTCTATTGTAATAAGATCAAAAACTGAAATTGATTAATATTCAAAAAATTGAAAACATGTCTGAAATAGAATTTTGAAAATATGATTTTTTTAATAAAAACATAAGTAACCCTATGATACAAATTATTGATCTGAATTTAATGTTAATAAGATGATTTTATTTTCTAAAAATTAAATCAAAATATAAAGATAAAATTATAAATATATGATATTTATATGATTAAGAGATAATGTGATTAATTCAATAAAGTGACAATTTGAAAAAATTTATATGTATTATAAAGTTAAATTCAAAACTAACTGATCATGTATTCCCAATGTAAAGTTGATATATCAAATTTATGTAATTATGTGTATCATATTAGTTTTATGTAAAGCATAAATTAAAATTAAGAAAAAATGGGCTGATAAAAGAGTTAGGAAATAGATCATTATAAGACCCAATTCCTCTTACCCATATCATGATAGGTTTATGTTATTTATCACATTATAGTGGTAATTTTTAAGTATCTCATCCAGAAAAAATGTGTTTGGGATCACCCTATTTAACTTCATTAGCTTCCAAGGAACATATCCCTCATTTTTGTGGTAGTGAGCACCCATTATTGTAGAGGATGAGAAGAAGAGATGTTTTGTTATCACAAACACATTAAAAATATGATCCCTCATCTCTCATAATTATTTTCACAATAGAAATGACAGATAAAGAAATTAAGAGAGAGATACTTAGATATCAATGAATAATTGAGATTGTATATTGAGAGAACCTTGAGATGACTAACTAGAGCTTCATCATTGGAGATCAATGTTTGGATTTGAAATTGAGTAATTTTTTTTCATAAGTTTCAAGGTAGTTTCTTTCAATCCATCACAGAGATCTATTTATTGGATTCAATAAGCCTAGGAATGTTTTAGAATTTAATGGATTCATTAGGAAACATCTATCAATAATTAATAACTATGCGGTCTAGTAAATTGAAGATGTTAACTTTTCTTGATTAAATATATTAGTAAAATCGGTGAACTTCTTTGATATTCAATGATATACATAAGGATATTTTTATTTTTCTATTTACACTAGCTGGTCATTTATCATTTACTTGTTGGTCAATGGTATTTATGTACATCTTGGATTCTATCCATATGGAATTTTCTATATTATGTAACCAGTAGTGTTTCAAATAACTCATTGACACTTCTAGATTATTTTATACATTCATTTTACCATTTTACCTTCCTTTCAGGATTTTCAAACATGATAAAAGGTATTTTTTAGACTTCTAAAATATCATTAAGATTCATTTGAATAGACTTTAACTTATTCATTTAGTCTATCAAGGAAATGACTAAAATACCAAAAAGTGATAGTAAAATTCAGTCCAATGAAAATGTTTGATACATAAAATATTTTTTATTATAATAAAAACACTAGGAGAGATTATGGTACAACATCATGTACCCTTTATCTTTGGGTAAATCATCCATTGAACCTATTTCCTTTGGTTAAATCCTCTCATATATCCTTTTTATTGGGATAAATCCTCCCATATAACTTTTTTATTTGCATAAATCCTTCTATATACCCTTTAACATGGGATAAATCCTCACCTGCACCCTTTAACATGGGATAAATACTACTGTATACCCATTATATTGGAAAAAATCCTCCTATGGACCCTATGATCTCATGAGATATAAAACCATAACTAATTCATTGAATTATGTTATAGTACCCCTGCCATCATTCATCTATATATATGTGTGGCACTTGAATACAATCATTCATCACATAATTAAGAACCCAAGGAAAGAAAAATGGGATTCATAACATGTCTAGATGGTATAACTAAAATTGACCAAAGGAATATGAATATTTTATATCAAAAATTCAACCACAAAAAACAGTATTTATTAAGAAAAATTATAGGATTATTTGAGAAAAAATATATCCAAATAATTATAGCCTCTATCAAAAATGAGGGGAATCTTGGTGAAATATTAAAATGTTTTTAGGAAATTATTTTTTCTTTGGTGTAAATGAAAAATTTATGGTCATTTTGAAAAGTAATTTTTGAGAAGGTGAAGTGAAAAATTGCAAAAAATATTCACTTTTAAAATGTAATTTCAAAAGTGCATCCTTGAAAAGTACATATGGATCTAAAAGAGGTGAAGTGAAAACATTCGTAATACTATTACCTTTATAAACATAACATTCAATAGTTGATCCTTGAAAATGAATAAATATTTTCAAAAAAGGGTAAGTAATAAAATTTATTTTTAAAAATAATATTAAAAAATTGAGCATTGAAAATACATAGATGATCTAAAAAATGAGTGTTGAGTGGAAGATAAAAATTTTATTTTGAAATCATGGATAAAATTTTCATTATTTTGAAAGGAATTTGTTAAAAAAACACACTATAAAAAGAGGTCATAAATCCTACATTGAAATTTGGTAATCGAAAATAGGAAGGTCACATTATTAAATGCGTAATTTTATTTAATAATATTATAGGATTTTTTTTGGAATAAAATTCATGGAAATAGAGGAAAATATTTGTCAAGAAATAATAATTGATTTCAAAAAAAATTACCCAAAGAGTGAATATGGAATATATTATAAAATAATAAATATATTATTTTATCAAAATTAGGATAATGATATGCAACGTATCACATTTTAACCTAAGTAAAGAAAAAATGAGTTAACAAAATCCCATAAAAATATCATAATTTATGACTAAAGAGAAATTTTGAAATTTATTTATGAGGTATAACTGAAAATAAATAAAACATAAAGATAAAATTCCATATAATAAACTAATATTGAATAATTTTGTCAACTTATATAAAATAAGTTCAATAAGAACAATCCTAACTCACTGAATGAGAATTGAGTTAACAAAAACACTTATGGTAATAGTAATATAAGAATAAGAGTGATACCATGAAATATAAATTCAAATAAAATTAAATGAAATATAGAAATTATTATTTAATTAAATAGGTCAGTTAATACACCATATAAATAAAATTATTGTACTCAATATCAAACATGTTTTTGGGTTTTGAAAATGAGACAAAAAAAACTTACAACAATATAAAAATTCGAATCAAAACCCCATTAATTATATGATTTAAATTATAATTTTAAATAACCTAAATAATTAGATTATAATTATAAATTATATTAAAGCGGTGTAACATACACAATTACAATGAAAAATATGGTTTATAATAATAAATATGACTCAAGAAATTAATTTTGAGACATAAAACTCTTACCTTAATTCTTGACATCCACTAAAGCACATGAATATCATATAGAAAAAATATATTTTTTCATAAAATATTTAATAAAATTATTATTTTCTATAAACGTTTGTAAAAATCATTAATAATTATTATTTATATGTATATTAGTTATTTATTATATATTTTCTATATAATGGGTGAATAATCTTGATTGTTTTGAATTTGTTTCATAATTAAAATTTTGGCATTCATTACTCTACCAAATTTAATCATTGTAATATCATAAATGGAACTGAAATTGATATTTTTTGAGAGTTTATGATGTAAAAATTTCATCCTATAAATGTATTTGTCAAAGTTTTTATAGATGAAATTGCCGATAATAATATTTCTATGATCTTTAGATAATGAATAATTGTATATTTATAAATGATCTTAATATTAATGTTACCATTATAGAACACTAATAAAATAAATATTTACTCATTTATTTGATATTTAATCATTAATTTAGTTCTCATAGTCATCCATGATATTATTTTGTATCATTGTTTAATTAGGCGGTCGGACTGACCTAAATACGAACATTCCATAATTAATAGATGATTATTATTATGAAAAATGTTTTTTTGAATAATATCATTATTAAATAAGAAAAATTATATTATTTATATTATTTTATTATTTATAACGATATTTTAGTATAATTATCTAAATTAAGAAGAAACTATATGCAAAATGAAATACATTACTTCGTGGAGGTGGTGGTTTACACAATACATGGTTAATGTTTTAATTTCTCAATGAATGAGATATAAAGAAGGTATATTAATATTTTTATACTAATAAAAAAAATATAATATATTTAAAATTTATTCTTGAATTTCACACTAATAAGTAGTGAATAGAGGTGGTGGTGAAAAAAACCTAAGTCGTCACTTTGTGGAGGCGATAGTCCGCACAACACATGAATGAAAGTTCCATTTTCATTTAAAGAAACAGGAAAAGATAGTTAATATTTAATAACTTATAATAATAAAAATTATTATAAAATCATTACTGAATTAATTATATAGTCATTTGAAAACTATATTTGTAAAATTAAGAAATAAATGAAAAAATGTTAGGAAAAAAAATACTCACACTGAGGACCGGGGCTTTCCCTTGGAAAAATCATTATAAATAGAGGTATTACGAAAATATATTGTAAAAAATAAATAAAGGAAAAGGAGTAGGATTAAAAATTATGAATCTTTTTTAATACGTTTAGGTGGAATCAAAATTCTTTTAGGGTCCTAAAGGGGTTATGAGAGGCCCCTTTTATAAGTGATGAGAATGGAATTTTTGTAAATATTTCAACTTAACATAAAGAGAGAACAAGTTTCACTTGACAAGAAGACTCCACATTAGAGAATAATGGATTTTTGAATTATATAAGGTTAATAATCAATAAAATGATCATTTTACATATATTTCAATCATGTTTTAAGTGAAATACTCTTAAAGAATCACTTCTACATTTTATGGTTTTTCTTTGTTAATATTTTTTACCTAAGTAGTTTACGATTAATGTCTAAAAAAGAAAATTTCCATTATTAAATAATTTTGACCTAATTACGATAAATATGATAGTAATTTAATAAAATAAAATTTTTATTTTTAACAAAAATAAATTTCGTCATTAGCACATGTAATGCGTAATAAATTTTTTTTAGAAAATGTATTTTTAAGTATAATATTTTTGTGCAGGTTAAAATTGAGAAAGTATTTTATTTTCATGGTATAAATTGGTTTTTTATAAAAAAATATATATTTTTGTTTATAAAATAAATACAAAACCTAATTTTACAAAAATAATTTTTAAATAAAATAAAATACAAAAAGAGACATTTTATTTTAAAATATAACCTATGTTGTAAAAAATTTTCTTTCTAAATTCATAGTAGTCTTTTGAAATATTTAGTTTCACCCATTAATAAATATTTTATCATAAAAAATGTTTTATAAGTATTTTAGTTAAATGTAAATATTTATATAGTCATAATTTTTTTTAGTAATTACTATATTTCTCACTATTCACCTAATAACTAACACTTTTAAGAAAATATAAAAAATTAAGATTTGGATAATATTGATTTGATAAATTATAAAATGACTTTATTATGGTAAAATTAAAATTCTATAATTTATAAATTTATCTTTAAAATTTAATTCTATATATTTAAATAAAAATAATAATTTTATTGAAAAATCATTTTTAAAACCTTAGGAATTCTTAATCATATTTTTTTTATGAATTTATAATTTATTTCCATATTTTTATTTACTAGGTTTCTTTTCTATTATTAAATTTTCATAAAAATAAATATGCCAAAGATCATTTTAGTTGGAATGTTTCATGTGAAAGAAGCAATTAAAATTAATATTAATTATAAAAAAATAATCCAACATATCTAGTCCTCACATTATGCCTCCATTAAATAAATTATGTCCTGAAAATTTTAATTATTAATCACCTATAAAATAATGTGGGGTTATTTTTAAAATATTTATTATTTTGGTTATAAATTCTAATATTAAATCAACCTTACCATCTTAGGCTATATGAAGTCACTTATCGTTCATCAAACAATATTAATCATTTATAAAATGATATTCTAAAGTACGTATATACCCTAATTATACATTCTCCGAAATATACCTTTCCCAAAATATTATTAATATACAAGGTATTAAAACAAATATAATCCATATATATTTCATAAATTAACACTATATTTAACCCTCAAATGTTATTAACCACTACTTCATAAGGTCCCACACTGGTAAATATATATCATAATAAAAAAATAGTAAAGCTTCACAAAAAATATCACGAATCAATTATTAATCCCAATGATATAAAAACTATCTAGCTCAATTTTTCAAAGTCAAAACCCTTTATTATCGTAAAATAATGCATATATCAAACCTAATAATTCTCCATCCATGAATCACGTGTTCTTTAATATTTCCCCAAAAAATATAACCTTTCTAAAAAATATCATTTTAATTTTATTGATACCATTTATTATATGTTTCAAACCTTTTAAAAAAAATTTATGAAAAAAATCCTTATATGTTTAAAATAATCCTCATTAAAATTATAATATACCATAATATCATTGATAAATATTACTCACTAAGGAAAATAGCTAAGAGTATCAAGATTTATTTTTTTAAGATATCAACCTCACTAACTCAAATATGGATAAGAAACACACCGATTCCCTCATAATATAAATAGGATAATATTATAGACCGTTTATGTATGCTACCCAATTCATTTATAAGATATAATGGTTTCTATATACATATCTTTCTCACCATAATTTTTTTGATCATATTTCAACAAATAAAAAAAAACCACAATGGTTATGATCATATCAAAAATAAGAGTATGAAAACATAAATCCAAATAATTTTTCCTATATGAAACATTTTTCTAAACATGGGGTCCTTTCAATTCAACCCATGAATTGCTTTGTTCAATCCTTGGTTATCCATGTCCATTTTTTATTAGGTTCATTGACCTAATAAGTAATTTTTTTCTATAATCATTCATAATGGTTCATAGAGAAAATTAGAATTAAGCCTAGAATACCGATTAAGAGTGTCAAACCATGTGTGCATCTAGACCTCTTTTCTTTCACTAGGTAAAAATATAGACAATAACCAATACATTTTTTATCATTATTATCCATAGTTATATCTATTCTAGACCCTACATCAACTTGTAGTATCCAGAAATGGATATAATATCTTGGAAAACCACACAATATCTACATTTAAAAAATTTCTAGATGTTACCCTATACATGGACTCATCACTTATATTTTTCAGAAGGTTTTAACTAATTTTATATAATCAAATTTTCAAAAAATATACAAACTAATCCTTATAAACAAGAAAAAAAATTTATACCAACAAAGGCACCCTATAAACCCACTCTTGATTTTGGTGAAAAAGAATGCATAATTTAAAAAAAATATTTGAAACTAAGAGAGATGATCCAGGCTAAAATTTCAAAAATATCACATTAGCATTCCATCCCACAATTATCAAACATGACTTAGAGAACCTTTTTGTGTAATGACTTTGAGGATTAAGAGCACAAGCAATTTGTTTTACAAAACATATGAAAATTTATCCATAATAGAACACTTATAGAATCCCTTCTAGAAATCACATATATAACAATTATCTTTATAAAATGGGGAAAACAAAAGAAACGGGTGATCTCAATGCTCAATAAGGGAAAAATATCAACATATCATCAAGGATTATATTGTAAGTAGAAGAGAAAATAAGTACATCATAAAAATTTCTTATTAAAAAGAACATTGAACAATAATATGTCTATAAATAATTATAAAAAGATATATAATCTCATATGAAAAAAATACATCCTGGAAAAAGTGTGTGTAATATGAGACATTAAACATGAATCAAAGAGCTTAATCAGTGGTATAATATTATGGAATAATAGTGGGGAACAAAAATAAGCCTATAAATCATATATAAAAGCTACCCACCATGTCATTTATTATATAGTTGGCTTGAGATAATCATCTGTGTACCTTCTTGAGCTTTTGATAATCCCCTATGTATCCTTATTCTTCGGATAATCATTTACTGTACTCATTATCTTGGAAAAAATCCTCCAGTGTACCCTTTAGAATGGGATAAATCCTCATGTATTCCCTTTTACATGGGTTAAATCATCATTTGTACAATTTGGTTAGGAATAAATCCTTTAATGTACCACTTTTTCTAGGATAAATCATCCCATGTACACTTTTTCTTGGGATAAATCCTCCCATATACCCTTTAGCTTTGGATAAATTCTCTTGAATTCCAGTTTACTTGGAGAAAATTATATTATATACCAATTTGAGATCATTATATATAAAACCTTATCCAATGAATTTAAGGGATATATATTTTCTATCATGTTATTCATCTATATGTATTTTTTTCACTTTAAAACAATCATTCATCACATCTATGAGAATCTGTGGAAAGAAAAATTTATTTCATAGCATTTCTATACGGTATCACAAAAAACAAACTCAAGAATATGAGAATTTGATAACCAAAAATAAATCAACCAAAAAATTATTTCATAAGAACATTTAGATAGCAATCCAAGAAAAATAATTTCATAAAAAATATATCAATAAGAGATAAATAGGAAAATTTTGGTGAAATTATATAAGATATTTAAGAATATTATTTTATATTTAGAGTAAAAGAATATGTTATAGTCAATTTTATTTTTTTATAATATATTAAGACATTTTTTTGAAATATATTTACTTTTAAAAGGTAGTTTTAAAATTTAATCTTTTAAAAAGATGTTAATATTTCAAATTGGTGAATTGAAAATATCTTGATTTTGTACCTTTTTAAAAAGAATTTTCAATAATGGATACATAAAATTGAAACATAGTTTCAAAAAATTTAAATTGATTTTTTTTAAATAGTTTACTTTTAAAATTAATCTTTAATTGTTGGGCTCTCAAAAGACATAAAAGTTTTCAAAAATAAATGTTGAGTGAAGATAAAACATTTTATTTTGAAATTACGGAAAACTTTTTGAATATTTTGAAAGTTTTTTTTAAAAAAGACACATCATAAAAATTGGTAGTAAAAATACCATTTGAAAATTAGTCATGAAAAATAGTAAGTTCACATGATTAAACATATATTTTTTATTTAAAAATAATAATGGGAAAGTATTTTTTTGAATAATGAACATGGAAATGGAAAAAAGATATCTTTAATGAAGATTATATTTTTTCTTCCAAATGTGTCACTTTTATGGAAAATAAATTCTTTGAGAAAACATCTTCGAGTTAAAACAAAAAATTTCCCAAGAGAGAGAAGTGGAAATATTTTATGAAATTGGAAATAGAATAATTTATCAGAATAAGGATAATGATACTGAAGGTATATCTTTTTTACTTAGAGATAGGGAATTTGAGTTAACAAAATCCCTTATGGATATCATAATTGATTAATAAGGATAAAATTAGAAAGGGGTTTATGTATTAGAAATTTATATACCTATAAGAAAAGATAAGATAACACACAATACAATCAAATAGTCAAACTCACCCAACTTATATTATATAAGTTCAAGAAGAATAATAAAAACTCAATGAACATGAATTGAGTTAACCAAAATCCTTATGATAATGGTAATGTAATATAAGTGGGTTATAATGAAATATAAATTTAAATATATGAAATTAATTTTATTAATTATACTTAAATTCAATATTGAAGTGAATAAACAATATAAAATTAATTTTTTTGCGCAACATCAAATGTGTCTTATGTATTTAAAAATGAGATAATAAAACCATTCAAACATTATAAATTTTTGAATAAAATTCCCTTGATGGATATGAATAAGAATTAAAGTTATAATATTATTAATAATGATATTATAATGATATAGAATGTTAAATTATAGTTATATGCACCATTATAAAGAAAAAATAATTGTATAATAAAAAACGAGTCTCAATAAATTAAATATGAGACACAAAACCTTTACCTTAATTCATGACTTCCAATAAAGATAATGAATATAAAATATAAGAAAAATTATTTTTAATTACTTATTTCATAACCTTATTCAAAACTATACACTTTTATAAACTTAATTTATAATTATTCTATACAAGTATATTAGTTAGTTATTATATATTTTCAATATCAGGTAGGAATAATCCTGATCTTCTTGAACATGTTTCATAATATTAGTATTGTTAATAACTAATAATCAAAATTTCACCATTAAAATATCATAAAATTTACTATAATTAATTTTTAGGATATTTTATAAAGTTATAATTTCATTCTATAGATGTTTTAGTCATGATTCTTATAGATGAAATTTGCGAAAAACATATTTCAATGATCTTTAACAAAAAAAGGATTCAATATTAATAGATTAGATTAATAAATATTTTACCATTATATAACCAAAATAATATAATTATTTATTTATTTATATCATATATAATCATTAATATATTTCAGATAGTCACCCATGATATTATTTTGTAGAATTGTTAAAGTAGGTGGTTAAACCAACTAAAACATAAACATACACTACTACGATAATTATTAAATAATTTATTAAAGGATCAATCAGGAGGTAACAATTGGGATGAAGTAGAAAATAACAAATTTTTGAGGAAGATAATTTCAGAGTTTCAATGCAAGATTCTATATAAGTAAGAGGGCTCCTTTTTAGATTAGGAGACAAATGACTGGTCAGATAATTTAGATATTTCTTTTAGATTGATCTATTCTTAAAAGGATTATTAGATTCCATTGGATATTATTATACTATGAGTGGATAATCAGTAATGGTGGGTTTTGTTACTTGTGGATTGAGAAGAGTTTGATTTTTTATGGGAGATTTTTATTGACCACTTTCAGTATAATTTTATTTCATTGCCCCCAATGGAATCTTATCAGTAAGAGATTTTTACTATCTTCTAGGTGTTTTCAGGAATGTGATAGTTTGGAATTATTTATAAAAATAATTGATCCATGATTTATTATTTATTCAAGATGATGAGTGTAAGGCGTGTCATTTCAAGGAGTAATTTCATTTTCAGATATAATTCTAGGTCACCCTGTTCATTTTAACAACATATATTTAGGTGGTAGAGATGGTAGAGGTGACGAAGATGATGTTATCTTGGACTAGAAAATAATTGGAGGGTATTCATCCAGAATCTCCATGGAGTAGATATATGAATAGAAATTCTTAGTTACCTAGTCATAAAAAGTATCAGTTAGAGGAGTTCCATACCTATATTTATTTATCCTATTTCATTGAGTCTTGTAGTTATTGGACCCCTTCTAGGGGATGAAGAATGAGTTTTTTCCATATATAGTCCATGGACCATAGATGAGTGAGTTACCAACCATACTTCTTGTTAAACATGAATATGAAGTCCCTCTTTATACCTAACAGTGAAAACAATATATTTTGAGGAAGAAGAAAAACTAGGGTGCTGTAGCTTTTGATTATTATAGAGGGGTTGAACTGGGTAGAGGAAAACCTTGTGATTCCCCTCTCATTTAAGCCCAAAGAGGCCATGGAGACACACATTGAAAGATGAATTCATTATAGTTACTAATTTTGGGTGATCTATATGTTTTAGATGGTATTTCCATCATATATTCTACATGGCTATATGCTTTGTTCGATTCAGATGAATTGAACTCCTTCATTCCCTCCATATTCAATGATTCAAGACCTAAGGCATAGTGGATTCTAGTTCTTTTGGGTTTGACTATGCTATATAGAGGTTGATCAAGTTTGTATGATGTGTATTAAGATTGAGATATGTTTATGGGGAAACATAAAACTTGGGCATATTTCAATTGTTTTTAGATATAACCATATGACATCATCATCAACATAGTTTGGATTTATTTGGTGTAGGATATTGAGGATTTATTTAGGAGGTGAGTTACATTCTATCATGTTTGAAGAGATCATGACATATTTACAAGTGAGAGAGACCATTAGAGTGGTCAAAATAAAATAGGGTCCTTATCATTTTTGATGGATGAGAGTTTGTTGATATTAGTGGAGGTTTAACCAGTGGTGCTTCATAGGGTTATATAAGTGTTCCTTTATGTCTTTATATAAGAGGTTTTAGTGATACAACCTTGATTTGAGATTGTGCTTGGGATAGTGTTATAGCCTAGTGATTCTACAATATAAATGTACATATATATAATGGTTCTTTTTTTGAGTTATGGATTTATATTGAAGATATTTTATTGATAGTTTTTATTTGGCCTAGTGTGTCTTCTAAATGTGATATGGTTCTATTGGTGGAGAAGGAAGAAGAAAAATTTCTATTGTGTATTGATTTTCACTAATTAAACAATGTGATAGTAAATAAATTTTATCTCCTTCCTTGGATTGATGATATGTTCAAGTAGCTGATTGGATACAGATGTCACTAAATGACTGATTTTGGTTTAGGATATAATCAGATGTGAGTAAGGGATGATGATATTTTTAATTCTTCCTTCATATGTTGTCATGATAACTATGAGTTCATGGTGATTTCATTATGTATCATAAAATCCCATATCATGTTTATCGGATTGATTATTTCTATGTTCCATGAATTTTTTGATCACGTGGTGGTGTTGTTCATTGATGACATCCATGTGTATTATTATCCATTGGAGGAGAATGTAGAGAATCTATGAGAGATTTTCAGAATTCATTGGCATTATAAACTATTTAAAAAGTTTTCAATGTGTATGTTATAAGCCCAAGAGGTTTGTTTCATAGTACATTTTGTTTCTCAATGTTGAGTATCTATGGATTCTTTGAAGATTAAGATGGTGGTTTCGGGGAAAACACCTAATTTTTTTAAAGGTGTAGAGTTTTATTGGTCTTCTTGGAGTTTACATGAGTTTTATGCATGACTTCTATAGTATAAGAACCCTTGTTTTTATTACACATTAATTAATGATTTATTATAAAATAATACACCTAATACAACCCATAAGATCACAAATTTTACTGTCTTAGGGATTTAGAAACATATCATTACATCTTGAACTTGGGACACAATAACAATATTAAAAAATTCTTTTGAATTCAATTATAAATCATTGGTCCTCTAAAAATACATGGGATAACATGAGGACATTAATTAGAAATGATTGAGCTATAAATACTAGTAATATAATAAACTCGCCATAACATGGAAATTATTATATGTTATACAAAATTCAATTAAATGTTACATAAAAGTGATGGTAATCATAAAAATGGACAAAGAGGCATGATATAACATGATGACATAAAGGAATCATGGGAAAGTGGAAACAACCTTAAACATGGAATCAAAATGATAAGTCAATGCTAACCTCAAAGACACCATAACATGGAGTACAATGTCTTGTGACAGTTTAAGTTCACTCCCCAATTTTAACATATCTAAAATTATAAGCTTATTTTTCTTTTTTTATAGACATTTATTTTAAAATTGATGAATTTATAATAAAAAAACATTGAGATATAAGATAAGTAGAACATTTAAAATAATATATTATTAATTTAAAGTATCCCATCCACTATGATTCTATGAAATTTATAGTTTTCATATCTTATGTTGAAATAATATTTGATATTAAATTAATATTTTAAATTATAAATATTTCTTTTATAAACATAGTTTTATTTAAAAAATAATAATATTTTATCATAAATATGTTTATGTAATTATTATTTTATAAATTTTTTTATTTGAATGTATTTTAAAAACAATTATTTGAAATTACACGTTATAATGATAACATTTATGAAAAATAATGATACTTAACACCCCAATATTTCATAGTATGTAAGTTCTTCAAAGTAATTCAATAACTTACACTACAAGAAACATCGAGTTCAGGCACACCACGACTTACCATACTAGGAGTTCAAAAGCAGTTATGAATATTATAAACAGAATTTTGAACATTATTTAACCCTTATAGTTTTATAATCCATATTATGAGTTTTTTAGACATAATTTATGAATAAATTCATTTTTTCAGATAACACAAGTATTTTTCAAAAAATGCAATTTTACCGCCTTTTAATAGAGAACCCTTTTTAAATCTAATATTTGAAACTTTTATATATTAAATTTGACAAAATAAACTTCTTCTTTATAATCGGGACATAATAATTTAGTTTGAATAAATTTTTGGTGTTTTTATGATAACTTTCATATTTAGGTGAATAGTGAAAAATACTAAATTTTAACTAAAAACAAAATTTTTAATCAAAATAATTTATAGTGTTAAACTATACATTTGAATTTTATAGAAGTATAATTAGAATATATTTTTACCATTTAATCCAATGTTGGTCATTGAAAGTAATTTTAATTTCTAATTGGACATAAACAAATGTCAATCTTTTAATAGTTATTATTTCTTAAAATACGCCTTTTAGTTTTGACAATGGGAATTAATTTTAAATTAATAAATTAAATTTATATTTTTGGAATTTGGTAAAATAGATTTCATTTTTGGATTTTTAATATCAAAATTAGATTATGGTGAATTTTTGAAATTTTTCTGACAATTTTCAATTTTTGATGAATAGTGAAAAACACCAAGTTATTTTTAAAAACTGATTTTATAATTTAAATAATTATTTATTTTATTTAAATTTATTTTATGTCAAAATAAATACATACTAACTATATATGTTTATTGTAATTCATTGGAGTTAGTTTATCATAATTTTAGATATATAATAATTTTATTGAACTTTTCACCGTCTTTTACCCACCTCCTAAGAAAATTTTCAAATTCACATAAAACATAATTTTACCACTTCTGTGGATGGAATTTTAAAAATCATAGAGACTCTATTTATATCAGTAAGTAAAATGTGGTTTAATAAGATGAAAATATTTTTTGGTGAATAGTAACTTTTTACTTTTATTTACCATAGTAAAAATTAAATAGGGTAATTAAGGGTACAAATGATATTATTATTACCATAACACATGTCATAATTCTATTGGATAAGTATAATTCGACCAAAAACAACCCTAGGAATAAATTATGAACCTCTTTGGCCTACTTGGATTAGATTATGACATTTATTATTATTTAATTCAAAGAAGAGTTAAAAGAGTTAAAATCAATGTTTAATAACTAAAACGTTTTTTATATAGGGTTAAACATAAGATAAACTCACCTATAAATATTCATTAGAAATATAAAACTATTTCATAAATAATGGTATTTTATTTATATATTTTAGAAATTAAATAATGTAATTTATTAATAATAAAATGATGATGCAGAAATTACCTAATTAATGAAATAGTAAACTAATTGATACTATAAATATAAAATTTAATTTAATTTGAGACTTTTTATGAATTGTCATAATTTTATAGGTTAATATAACATATTAGGGTTTTTTATATAATTTTGTTTTCTAATTAATAATTTTTTTATAAATTTAGAAAAAACAAAATACCAAATAGTGTCATAATTGACATAAAAGAGTTTTTAAAACAAATATTATATTATTAATTGATATTATATTCTTAAAAATCAAAGGTTCTGTAAAAAGACTTATATAATGATTTTGGTGTCATTAATGAACCACTTTGGGTTCCCTTGGATGTATATAGTATGTTTGATAACCATATAATATAAAAATATAAAGAGACCTGGTAAATGTCAAACTAATTAACTAAGAGTTAAATCTAAAAGATAAGTTTAATATTGTAACCCAAACCTGTCTAAAACCTATTGGTTGAGTGGTTTTAAACCCATCCCCATCTTAGAATTTAAATAATCAATTTTTTAGAAATTACAAACCGAAATTGATTTTATTATAAAATAGTATTTCTAGTTTTTCCTAAGGTGCCCCTCACCCCTCTTATAAAAGGGCACTCCACCATCCCTCAAATTCACACTTTAAAAGCCTTTTGGCTCGGCCAAAATCTTCCCATATACCCTATAAAATATCCCAAATTCATCCTAGAGGCCCTAATTTAGTCATAAATCCAACCGTAGGATCACTTTTGTTCAAATCAAAATGAAGAACCCGAAGAAGAGGTAAATATCTGATCACCTCTTTCAAGTTTCTTTCTTCTTCCACTTCCTCATTCTTTGTTCTTTCCATTATAAGATAATAAATCCAGTATCTTATATATATTGTGATGTTATTATGAATATGGTAAAACCATATTCAATATTCTATCCATCCTTTGAATGACATGTCACTATACATGCGTACGTACGACTTACAGTCTCCACATCGTGGTGTAATTGTTATTCAATACATTATTATTTTGATGGGAATAATAATTATGTGTAATTGATGTAAATAATAAATATAACATGATAATGATTTTTAATATATGATATACCATCCAATTACATTTTATTTTAATATCAAAATAATGATATTGTCGCACGTGCATATGTACGGATTACCATCTCCACGTACGCGATGAGATTCATTCCCCATCGTATCCATTCAATAATAAATTTCCTTTAATGATTAAAAATAATTTTTAGAGTCATTATATCATTCTGGATATATATAAGATACATCCCATCCATAACAAATATGACTAACATAACAAATAATATAAAGGAAAATGAATCCATTAACACCCGAAACAACAATAATACTAAGATATTATTAACAAAGCGATGTTAAAAGATCATATATTTTATCATATTGATGTATATGATTATTGTATAATTTAATAACAATTATTTCACCATTATACAAGAGGTTAACCTACCACTGACCAAGGAAAAAGTAAAAAGTACGAAGATTCTTCTCTCACTTTTAATTCCGTGAGATTTCTATTGTTCATAACTTATTTATTGCAAGTGGTGTGTGTACAACCCATTATTATATTAATTGTGTAAAATAATTTAATTTATGTATATTTACATAATATTTATATTATCCATCTATCATTGAATGTATGTTTGGTAATTTACCAAATTGGTAAGGGAATTACAAATTTCAATTTCCACTCATTCGGCTTTACATATACTTAATTGATTATTTTACGCCAAGATTTTGTATGTAATCACTATTAATTTGGTTATGTCATAATTTACACTCCTATTTATGTGGATATAATTTTGATACACATAATCACTCCATTGATAAATTCTCAAGTCATTGATATGAACTTGATAAGAGTAATTTTAACTCAATCTCCGTTTGTTGAGTTAAATATCTAATTCATTGGTGTTCTTTTTACAAGAATATGCGTGAATGTACTATGATTGATTTACACATAATATCCAATCATATTGAGTGTATTTATATTTTTCACACATAATTCTGTCATTTATTTATCCTTAACCATGATATACGGACTTTATAAGAGATTTCATCTCAATTTACATTCCATTGAGACTTATTTTTTGTTATACACCAAATCACTTTTATATGGTGTATGTAATGTACATTGACATGGTATATCATTAATCCCTTTATTCTCATGATATTAAAAAGATTTGATTACCTCAATTATTTTTATTCAAGTGTCTCTCTTTTGGTTAGGAACTCGAACTACAATATCATTTTAAAATGTTTTAAATATTTATTATTCTAAATATTTGTCATTAATGTCCACATTTTAAAAATGGTTTTAAGGATTTATTTATGTAGAAATTAAAGTTTTAAAATTAAAATTCATTTTAAATGTTTCAAAGTGGTGTGTGAAACTTTGATTCAGAAATCTATTTTTAAACAAATTCTTGACAAATAGTGTAACTTTTAAATGTTTTCAAGAAAAAGGGGGATATTTATCTCAAATTGTTTTGATGATTATTTTCATCTATGTAAATATCCTTCATTATTCTTGATTTAGGATAATTTGTTACATTAAAATCTTTCATATTGTATTTAATGAGTTATGTTTGACTGTGGATGTGAATTTTTATACCATTCCTGGTTTGTGGACAAAGTATTGACATTTCATATGATAGTTTTAGTACGAATGTTTTTGTTATGTTTCAAACATTTCATATGAGGAATGAATTGGAATTATTAAGTGATGAGTGGCACCCTCTATAGCCTCTCGATGCATCTGTAGGTCTCATTAGAAAAAATAGTGTCTTGGTACAAGGCCTTGAAAAAAACTTATTTGTAGTCTTGACACAAGGCCTTGACTATGTGGTTATGAAAGTCTGGCATTATGCATTCCATCATTATGAAAGTGGCTATTGATATTTCATGTGATTATTCAACTAGTAGAATATCCATGTGAATAAGTAAATGGAATTATTTGATTTTATCTTTTCCATATTATTCTTAAGTTCAAGTTTAAAAGGATTTTTTTTAGTCTTATACACTTCCCTAAATGTTTATTCTTATTTGTGAGAGTTTATGCTATAATGTTATCCTTACTGAGCATCTGAGCTCACCCCTTTCTATGTATTATTTTTTAAAGGATGTAAAAAATTATATTATGACTGAAATATAGGGATAATCTATGGGATATCAGTGTTGTCTATGGAAACAACGTTTTTTTAGTTTTTCCATTTTATGATGTAATGTAAACCTTTTGAATGTATCTTTTACTTCCAAGGAAAATAAACTGATCAGTCTTTCAAGACATGATATTTTATGATCATTCCAATGATACGTAATAATGCACTGACTCTGGTATTCTGGAGTTAGGGCATTATAATTGGTATCAGAATAAGTTTAGTACAAACCTTGGAAACTAGATTTAGATAAACTATGATTAGAGCACATAACCCTAAGATAGACATTGAGGATTAGTATATAAGAACATCCTAAAATTTTGGTGTTGTTGTGATTTTTTGAGTTTTCCGAGAAATACATCCCTATCTGGATATGAGTAGGTAGAGGCGGGTCTGGCACAGATGTACCTAGGGGTAAAACTTGAAAACACCATTTTGATCTAGACTTGAATGGGAACTGGTGCACGATAATGGGTCTTGCTGCACTCTTGGTAACAACACTCCTGGGGAATATGATTAGGATAATTTACATTTTCTTTACAAACTGATTTGATGTATTTTAGTATAATATGAGAATAAATGACCTTGGTTAATCCTATGGTGTTTCAAATTAAAAATATGGTGTCATGATATTCTCTCAATGATTTTATGACTACTGTTACTCATACAATGCATTCTGGATTTAGTCAATGGATGGATTCCAGGGAAGTCAAAGTAACTTTGAGAATGATGTACATGGTGGGAATAGTGGTGGAAATGAGAAACAAAATGGAATGTTGATAGGTGTATAAGATATCATGTTCATTCCAAATCAGTTTCCCAAAAATATGATCAATAACATATATATTAACTAACTCCGATACTCAAAATAGAAGAGAAAGGGGATGAATGATAAGAGCTCTAGTTGTGGAGACCATGGAGAAAAGAATCCTCAATTTCAACTTGTAGGAAATGTTGAAGAAGACACCCAGGAAAGTGTCTCAATGAAACATAGAAATGCTTTACGCGTGGTAAAGAAAGAAATAAAGTAAAGAATTTCCATGGGAAAATTAAGAGTACTATGGAAGAAAATAAAAATGGTCCCAATGATCCATTTAAAGTCATTTTCCGTAAATGTATGGAACCTAGCCATTACCTGAGTGAATTCCCTATTCTATAAGATATTTTATTGGTCAAAGAAGAAGCTATGTGAAAATAAATGGTTAGAGAAATGTTTAAAAGTATTAGTGCTCCGTATAGATGGGATTACTTTGGAATAATTTTCTCTTCTATTTGTAACCCTGCATTTTTTGATGTGAAAATGATATTTGAGGAATACATATCTTTTCTCTTGTAGATATAGTTATAAATAACCATTTGGATTTATATGATCATTGGGTTTGAGGCAATTACAAGTTATTATATGAAAGGTATGAGATAACATTTGGGGTTAAATTATGTTATGTGTATTTTGAATAATTTATCTCATTTTGGTAATGTTATAAAATATAGTTTTTGAAAAATGAAAACAGATAGACCATGTGACAACCCATCGCATCAGATAAAGCTGTGGGAATCGAACCCCCAATGAGAGTGTGATTGGGATTTATCGCCTACCACTGAACTATGTGAAGTCCCTGGTTAGTGTGAGTAATTATTTTTAGTTAAATGATTTTATTGACCAATAATAAGTTTATTTGGGATCTTATGTCTTATCAAATGAATACCCTTAGTATAGGAAAATGATTTTGTGATTAAGTGATAAATGTTTTTTTGGAAGACATTCACTTTGTTGGGAACACTATATTCCCGAGGAAAATAGAATACTATGGGATTTTATATGAGGAGTAATGATGGATTTTAATCTATGTTTTTTTGTGGATTTATAGTGATTTGGTTCATTTATCGAAATGATTAACCTATAATAGAGAATATGTGATTATGTTAATTACTTTTAAGTATGTGAATCTAAGAGTAGTTGATGTCATTTGGAGGTAAAATTTAATGTGGAAAACTACATAACCAAATTCTTCTATGTTTTGGGTTTCAATATTAGTTTGGATTATATGGATGGATTTTAAGGACAATTGTTTATTGAATGGTATTTATTTAACTTTGGGGTATTTTTGTTTTAATTTTAGAAATTAAGATTAGTGTTTCTTTCTGTAAAGGAATATCCTTTTGACGGATCATCAGATCTTGTACTAACCATTTTGGTTTTGATTAATCTCCAAGGAAAAGGTAAATATATAGTTTATCCTTTGTGGATCATGTGATTATCTAGAAGTTTATTATAGCTCTTTCGATGTGACCATGTTTTTTTTGAATACTCATTGTTTAAAAAAATGAGTTAGTGGTTGAAATTTATTAAAGAATGAAACTATACTTAAAAAGTAAGTATATATATTTATGTTCTTTGTCAATATCATAAATAAATTCCTCATCTTTATGAAATGTAACTTCAAAAAAAATGTTTTCCATTTACTTTTCTTACAGGTAAACTAATGACAGTTTTTCCCATCAAATGTTTTTGGTTTTCTTTTTGTTAAATTTCTCCTGATCATGTATTCTATCCCTCTCTATCAAAACATGACACTTAGTTTATCTTCTATATCCATGTTTTCCTACATGGAATCCTAGTATGGGTTATCTTGGGTGACCTTTGTACTTCTCTTTCTTTCATTTATGTGATAGTTTTATTGACCTTTTTTCCAATGTGGGACATTCCATTATATTCCGAAGCACAATTTTAAAAATTGCGAGGATGCAATTTATTGAAAGAGGGGAGAATGTAACACCCCAAGATTTCCTAGTACGTTAGTTCTTCAAAGTAATTCAATAACTTACACTACACGCAACATCGAGTTCAAGAACACCATTACTTACCAAACTAGTCGTTCAAAAGCGGTTATGAATAGTATTAACAGACTTCTGATCTTTATATAACCCTTATAATTTTATAATCCATATTATGAGTTTCTTAGACATAATTTATGGACAAATTCATTTTTTTCAGATAAAAGAATTATTTTTCAAAAATTGAATTTTTACCGCCTTTTAATAGAGAACCCTATTTAAATATAATATTTTAAACTTTTATTAATTAAATTTTACAAAATAAACATCTTCTTTATAATCGGGACATAAGAATTTAGTCTCAATAAATTTTTGGTGTTTTTTCTGATAACTTTCATATTTGGGTGAATAGTGAAAAATACTAAATTTTAACTAAAAACAACTTTTTTAATCAAAATAATTTATAGTGTTAAACTATACATTTGAATGGTTAAGAAGTATAATTAGATTATAATTTTACCATTTAATCTAATGTTTGTCATTGTAATTAATTTCACTTTGAAAGTGGACATAAACAAGTGTCAATATTTTGATAGCTATTATTTCTTATAATACACATTTTGGTTTTGACAATAAGAATTAATTTTAAATTAATAAATTCAATTTATATGTCTGAAATTTGGTAAAATAGACTTCATTTTTGGATTCGGAATATTGAAATTATCTTAGGGTGAATTTTTGGTATTTTTCTGAAAACATTCAATTTTTGATGAATAGTGAAAAACTATGAGTTATTGTTTAAAACCGATTATTTATTTAAATAATTATTTATTTTATTAAAATTTATTTTTGTTAAAAATAGATACATAATACCTATATAAGTTTAATTTAATTTATTGGAGTTATTTTATAATAATTTTAGATATATAACAATTTTATTGTACTTTTATCCGTCTTTTACCCACCTCCTATGATAATTTGCAAATTCACATAAAACGTAATTTTACTGCTTCTGTGAATGGAATTTCAAAAATATTAGAGACACATTTGATATCAGTAAGTAAAATTTTGTTTAATAAGATGAAAATAATTTTTGGCGAATAGTAACTTTTTTACTTTTATTTACCGCAGTTAAAAGTAAATAGGGAAATTAAGGGTGAAAATGATATTATTATTACTCTAACACATGTCATAATTCTATTGGATTAGTATAATTATACCAAAAGAAACCTTGGGAATAAAATATGAACCTCTTTGGTCCACTTGGATTTGATTAGGATATTTATTATTATTTAATTAAAAGAAGAGTTAAAAGAGTTAAAATCAATGTTTAATAAGTAAAACATTTTTAATATAAGGTTAAAAATAATATAAATTCGACTATAAATATTAATTATAAAGATAAAAATATTTCCTACATAATGGTATTTTATTTATTTTTTTAGACATTAATTTTTTTTAATTTATTAATTCCACAACTAATGATGCAGTAATTACCTAATTCATGAAATATTAAACTAATTGATACTATAAATATAAAAATAAATGTAATTTGAAAATTTTTATCAATTAAACTAATTTTATAGGTTAATATGACATATTAGGGTTGGTTAGATGAACTGTTTTAGATGTAATAATTCTGTTATGAATTTAGAAAAAACAAAATACCAAATATTGTCAAAATTGACAGAAAGGAGTTTTTTTAAAAAATATTATATTATTAATTGATATTCTATTTATAAAATTATAAGGCTCATCCAAAATAGTTATATACTGATAGGTGTACAATTAATGAACCACTTGGGGTTCTCTTGGAAGTATATAGTAAGTTTATTGGCTATATAATATAAAAATATAAAGAGGCATGGTAAATGAAAAACTATTTAACTAAGTGTTAAATTTAAAAGATAAGTTTAATATAGTAACCCAAACCTATCTAAAACCTATTGTCTGAGTGGTTTTCAGCCCAGATCCACCTTAAAATTGAAATAATTCATTTTTGATCCATTAAAAACGTAAATTGTTTTTATTATAAAATAATATTTCTATTTTTTCATAAGGTGCCCCTCACCCCTCTTATAAAAGGGCACTGCCCTTCCCTCAAATTCACACCTTCAAAGCCTTTTGGATCAGCCAAAATCTGCCCAAATAACCTCTCAACTATCTTCAATTCATCCTAGAGGCCTTCCTTTAGTCAGAAACGCAACCTAAGGAGCCGTTTTGTTCAAATCAGAAGGAAGAACCCGAAGAAGATGTAAATATCTCATTAGCTCTTTCAAGTTCCTTTCTTCTTCCACTTCCTCTTTCATTGTTGTTTCCATTATAAAATAATAACTCCACTATATTATATATAATTTTATGTTATTATGAATATGGTACAACCAAATTCATTATTCTATACATCCTTTAAATCAAATGCCACCATACATGTGTACGTAGGGCTTACCGTCTCCACGCCATGGTGTAAATATTATTCAATACATTATTATTTGGATGGGTATAATAAGGATGTGTAATTGATGTAAATAATTAATATAACTTGATAATTATTCTTCATATATGATATATCATCAAATTATATATTATTTTAATATCAAAATAATGATATTGTCGCTCGTGCGTACATACAGATTACCGTCTCCACGAACGCGATGAGATTCATTCCCCATCGTATCCATTCAAGAATAAATTTCATTTGATGATTAAAAGTAATTTTTAGAGACATGACATCATTCTGGATATGAATAATATACATCCCATCCATAACAAATATGACTAACATAATAATGAATATAAAGGAAAATGAATCCATTAACACTCGAAATGGCGATAATACTAAGATATTATTAACAAAGAAATTTTAAAAGATCATATACGATATCATATTAATTTATATGATTATTTTATAATTTAATAAAAATTATTTCACCATTATACATGGCTTTAAACTACCCTATACGAAGGAAAAGTACAAAGTATGGGGTTTCTTATCTCACTTTTAATTCTGTGAGATTTCCATTGTTCACCACTTATTTATTGCATGTGGTGTGTGTAAATCCCATGATTATATTAATTGTGTAATATAATTTTATTTATAGATATTAACATCATCATTTTATAATCCATATTTCATGGGATGTATGTTTCGTAAGTAACTAAATTGCTAAGGGAATTACAAATTTCAATTTCCACTCATTCAGCTTTACGCGTACTTCCTTGATTATTTTAGTCCAAGAATATGTGTGGAATAACTAATCATTTTTTATTTCATAATTTACACTATCCTTTCTGTGGATATACTTTTGATACACATAATCACTCCATTTATAAATTCTCAGGTCATCGATATGAACTTGATACAAGTATTTTTAACTCAATCTCTATTTGTTGAGTTAAATATCCAATTAATTGGTGTTCTTTTTACAATAATATGTGTGAATGTCCTCTGATTTATTTACACTGAATATCCAATCATATTGAGTGTATTTATATTTTTCACGCATAATTATGTCTTTGATTTATCATTAACCTAATTTTATAATCCTTATAAGAGATTTCATATCAATTTACATTCCATTGAGACTTCCTTGTTTTTATACACCAAATCACTTTTATATGGTGTTTATAATGTAATTTGGCATAGTATATCATGAATACATTTATTATCATGATATTAATAAGTTTTGATTACCTCAATTATTTGTATTCAAGTGTATCTCTTTTGGTTAGGAACTCTAACTAAAATATCATTTTAAATTTTTTTAAAGATTTATTTTTCTAAATTTTTCTCATTAATGTCCATGTTTTAAAAATGATTTTAAGTATTTATTTATATGGACATTAATGTTTTAAACTTATAATTCCTTTTAAATGTTTTAATGTAGTATGGGACACTTTGATTCAGAAATCTATTTTTAAATGACTTCTTGACAAATAGTGTGACTTTTAAATGTTTTCATTAAAATGGGGGATATTTCTCTCAATTGGTTTTAATGATTATTTTCATCTATGTCAATATCCTTCATTATTCTCGATTGAGGTTAATATGTTATAATAAAATCATAAATATTGTATTGAATGAGTTATGATTGACTGTGGATGTGCTATTTTTATACCATTCATGGTTTGTGGATAAAGTATTGACATTTCGTATGCTAGTTTTAATACGAATGTTTATGTTATGTTTCAAAATTTTTATATGAGAAATGCATTGAAATTATTAAGTGACGGGTGGATCCCGCTATAGCTACTCAATGCATTGATAGGTATCATGAGACATACTAGTGTCTTGGCATAAGTCCTTGATAAAAACTTATTTGTAGTCATGTCACACGGCCTTGACTATGCAGTTATGAAAGTCTGGAATTATGCATTCCATAATTATGAACGTGGCTATTGATATTGAATGTTATTATTTAACTAGTAGAATATCCACGTGAATAAGTAAATGTAATTATTTGATTTGATATTTTCCATATTATGATGAATTCCAAGTTTAAAAGGCTTTTGTTTTAGTCTTATACACCGACTTAAATGTTTATGCTCATTTATGAAAGTTTCCGCTATAATGTTATCCTTACTGAGCATGTGAACTCACCCCTTTCTATGTTTTTTTCCCAGGATGTAAAGAAGTATATTATGTCTGATATGAAGGGATAGTCTATGGGATATCAGTGTTGTCTATAGAAACAAAGTTGTTATAGTTTTACATTTTATGATGTAATGTAAACCTTATGAATGTATCTTGTACTTCCAAGGCTACTAAACTAATCGGTCTTTCGAGACTGGATCTTTTATGATCATGCCAATGATACGTAATAATGCACTAACTATGGGCTTCTAGGTTTGGGGAATTACAGTTGGTATTAGAAGAAGTTTAGTACAATCCTTGGAAACTAGATTTAGATAAACTCTGACTAGAGCACATAGCCCTAAGATAGACTGTGAGGATTAGTATAGAGGAACTTCTTAAAATTTTTGTATTGTAGTTATTTTCTGAGTTTTCCAAGAAATACATCTGTGTTTGGATACGAGCAGGTAGAGGTGGCTCTAGAACAGATGTACCTAGGAGTAAAACCCAAAACTACTGCTTTGAGGTAGACTTGAATGGGAACTGGTGCATTAAAATGGGCCTTGTTGCACTCTTGGTTACGACACTCCCGGGGGATATTCATAGGATAATTTACACTTTCTTTACAATCTGATTTGATGTCTTTTAATATAAGATGTGTATAAATGACCTTGGTTAATCCTAAGGTGTTTCAAATTGAAAATATGGTGTCATGATATTCTCTAAATGATTTTATGACTACAGTTACTCACACAATGCTTTCTGGTTTTATTCTATGGCTAGATTCCAAGGAAGTCATAGTAACTTTGAGAATGATGTACAAGGTGGGAATAATGATGGAAATGAGCAACAAAATGGAATGTTGATAGGTGTACAAGATATCGTGTTCGTGCCAAATTATTTTTCCAAAAATATGATAAAAAACATATATATTAACCAACTCTCGAAATCAACAAAGAAGAGAAAGGTGATGAATGATAAGAGCTCTAGCTATGGAGACCATGGAGAAAAAAATCCTCAATTTCCATCATGCCGGAAATCTTGAAGAAGACACCCAGGAAAGCGTCTCAATGGAACAAAGAAATGCTTTACTTGTGGGAAAGAAGGAAATAAAGTGAAGAATTTCCAAGGAATAATTAAGAGTAATATGGAAGAAAATAAAAATGGTTCCAAGTATCCATTTACAGTCATTTGCTATAAATGTAGGGGACCTGGCCATTACCCGAGTGAATGACCTATTCTATAAGATATTTTTTTGGTCAAAGAAGAAGAAATGTGGAAATAAATGATTATAGAAATGTTTAAATGTATTAGTTCTCCTTGTTGATGGGATTACATTGGAATAATTTTATATAGTATTTGTAACCCTGTGGTTTTTCATGTGAAAATGATATTTGAGGAAGAATTATCTTTTCTCTCATGGATATAATTGTAAATAACCATTTTGTTTTATATGATCATTGTGTTTGATGAAATTACAAGTTATTATATTTTGGGATGAAAATGAAAGGTATGAGATAACATTTTTGCATAAATTATGTTATGTTTATTTTGAGGAATTTATCTTATTTTGGTAATGCTATAAAATATAGTTTTTTAAAAGGACAATATGCATACTGCATGACAACCCATCGTTTTAGACAAAGCTGTGGGAATCGAACCCACAACCAGAGTGCGATTGTGATTTATCGCCTACCACTGAACTACGTGAAGTCCCTGGTTAGTGTGACTAATTATTTTTAGTTAAGTTATTTTATTGACCAATAATAAGTTGATTTGGGATATTATATATTATCAAATGAATACCCTTAGTATAGGAAAATGATTTGGTGATTAAGTGATAAATGTTATTTTGGAAGGCGTTCATTTTGTTGGGAACACGATTTGCCCATGGAAAATAGAATACTATGGGATTTCATTTGAGGATAAATGGTGGATTTTTACCTATGTTTTTATTTTGTATTTATAATGATTTGGGTTATTTATGAAAATGATTTTCCTATAATAGAGAATATGTGATTAGATTATTTACTTTTAAGTATGTGACTCTAAGAGTAGTTGATGTCATTTGAAGATACAATTTAACGTTGAAGACTACATAACCAAATTCTTTTCTGTTTTTGGTTTCAATATTAGTTTGGATTATATTGAAGAATTTTAAGGACAATTGTTTATTGAATGGTATTTATTTAACTTTGGGGTATTTTTGGTTTAATTTTAGAAATTAAGATTAGTGTTTCTTTCTCTAATGGAATTTCCTTTTTGGGGATCATCATATCTTTTACTAACCGTTTTGGTTTTGATTAATCTATAAATTCAGGGTAAATATATAGTTTATACTTTCTGGATCACGTTATTCTCTAAAAGAATAATCTTTCTCTTCTGGTGTGACCAAGTATTCTTGAATACTCATCGTTTAAAAAAAAGTTTTAGTGGTAGAAATTTATTAAATAATGAAACTATACTTTAAAAGTAAGTATATCTATTTATTTTCTTAGTCGATCTCATAAATAAATTCCTCATCTTTATTAAATGTAACTTAAAACATAAAAAATGTTGTCTGTTTACTTTTCCTAATGGGAAACTAATGACCGTTTGTCCTAAAAAACGATTGTGGTTTTCTTGTGTTTAAATTTATCCTGATCAAGTTTTCTATGCCTCTCCATCAGAAATTGACACTTAGTTTATCTTCCATATCCACGTTTTCCTACATGGAATCTGAGTATGGGTTATCTTGGGTGACCTTTGTACTTCTTTTTCCTTCTTTTAAGTGATAGTTTTTTTACTCTTTTTTTGATGTGGGACATTCTATTATATTCCCAAGCCCAATTTAAAAAATTACGAGGATGAAATTTATTGAAATAGGGAGGAATTTAACACCCCAATATTTCATAGTACTTTAGTTATTCAAAGTATTTCAATAACTTACACTACATGCATAATCGTGTTCAAGCGCACCATGAATTACCAAACTTGCCATTCAAAAGCAGTTACGAATAATATTAACATAATTTTAAACTTTATATAACCCTTATAATTTTATAATCCATATTATAATTTTCTTAGACATAATGTATGGACAAATACATTTTTTTCAGATAAAAGAAGTATTTAAAAAAATGCAATTTTACCACATTTTAATGGAGAACCCTCTTTAAATATAATATTTGAATGTTTTATATATTCAAATTTACAAAATTAACCTCTTATTTAGAATAGGGACATAATAATTTAGTTTCAATAATTTTTTTGTATTTTTCTGATAACTTTCATATTTGGGTGAATAGTGAAAAATACTAAATATTAACTAAAAACGAATTTTTTTAATCAAAATAATTTATAGTGTTAAACTATAAATTTGATTGGTTTGGAATTATAATTAGATTATATTTTTCCCATTTAATCCAATTTTTATCATTAAAAGTAATTTCACTTTGAAATTGGAGATAAACAAGTGTCAATCTTTCGATTGTTATTATTTCTTAAAATACGTTTTTTGGTTTTGACAACGAGAATTAATTTTAAATTAATAAATTAAATTTCTATGTTTTGAATTTGGAAAAATAGAATTCATTTTTGGATTCGAAATATCGAAATTATCTTAGGGTGAACTCTTGGTAATTTTATGAAAACTTACAATTTTTTATGAATAGTGAAAAACACTAAGTTATTTTTTAAAACCGATTTTTTATTTAAATAATTTTTTATTTTATTTAAATTTATTTTAGGTCAAAATAGATACATAATACCTATATAAGTTCAATTTGATTCATTGGAGTCAGTTTATAATAACTTTATATATATAAATACTTTGTTGAACTTTTCCCTGTCTTTCACCCACCTCCTAGGAGAAATTGCAAATTCACTTAAAACATAATTTTACCGCTTCTATGAATGGAATTTCAAAAATATGAGAAAAAAAGTTGATATCAGTAAGTAAAATGTTTTTCAATAAGATGAAAATAATTTTTGTTTAATAGTAACTTATTCACTTTTATTTACCACTGTTTAAAGTAAAAAGGGAAATTAAGGGTAAAAATATTATTATTATTATCTTATCACATGTTCTAATTCTATTGGATAAGTATAATTAGACCAAAAAAAACCTTATTAATAAAATATTAACCTCTTTGGTCCACTTCTATTAGATTATGACATTTATTATTATTTAATTCAATGAAGAGTTAAAAGAGTTAAAAACAATGTTTAATAACTAAAATATTTTATATATAGGGTTACACATAAGATAAATTAGACTATAAATATTAATTAGAACTCTAAAATGATTTCGTATATAATGGTATTTTATTTACAGTTTTTAGAAGTTATATATTTTAGTTTATTAATGACACAATGATGATACAGTAATTACCTAATTAATGAAATATTAAACTAATTGATAGTATAAATATCCAAATAAATGTAATTTGAGACTTTTTATGAATTAAAATAATTTTATTGGTTAATATGACATATTGGGATTGGTTAGATGAGTTTTTTTTGAAGTAATAATGCTGTTATGAATTTAGAAAAAACAAATAACAAATATTGTCAAAATTGACATAAAAGAGTTTTTAAAACAAACATTATATTATTAATTGATATTCTACAATAAAAAATATAAGGTTCAGCCAAAATAATTATATAATGATAGGTTTATTATTAATGAACCACTTGGGGTTCGTTTTTAAGTATATAGAATGTTTATTATCCATGTAATATAAAAATGTAAAGAGACATGATAAATGTTAAAGTATTTAACTAAGACATAAATCTAAAAGATAAGGTTAATATAGGTACCAAAACCTATCTAAAACCTATTGTTTTAGTGTTTTTCGACCCATCCCCACCTTATACTTTACATAACACATTTTGGAGACATTAGAAACCTAAATTTATTTTATTATAAAATAATATTTCTAGTTTTTCATAAGGTGTCCCTCACTCCTCTTATAAAAGGCCACTCCCCCTTCCCTAAAATTCACACATTCATAGCCTTTTGTCTCAGATAAAATCTTCCCGAATACCCTCTCAACTGTCCTAAATTCATCATAGATTCCCCTATTTAGTCATAAATCCAACCTAAGGACCCTTTTTGTTCAAATCACAAGTAAGAACCCAATGAAGAGGTAAATATCTCATCACCTCTTTCAAGTTATTTTCTTCTTCCACTTTCTCTTTATTTGTTGTTTCCATTATAAAATAATAACTCAAGAATATTATATATAATGTTATGTTATTATTAATATGGTACAACCATATTCACTATTCTATCCATCCTTTGAATGATATGTCACCATACAAGCGTACGTACGACTTACCGTCTCCACGTCGTGGTGTAATTGTTTTTCAATACATTATTATTTTGATGGGTATAATAATGATGTGTAATTGATGTAAATAGTAAATATAACATGATAATGATTCTTCATATATGATATACCATCCAATTATATATTATTTTTATATCAAAAGAATGATATTTTCGCTCGTGCGTACGTACAGATTACCGTCTCCACAAACGTGATGATATTCATTCCCCATCATATCCATTCAAGACTAAATTCCATTTGATGATTAAAAAAAATTTAGAGACATTATATCATTCTAGATATTAATAAGATACATCCCATCCATTAAAAATATGACTCACATAACAAAAATATAAAGGAAAATGAATCCATTAACACCTGAAACAACGATAATACTAAGATATTATTAACAAAGAAATGTTAAAAGATCATATATGACATCATATTAATGTATATTATTCTTTTATAATTTAATAAAAATTATTTCACCATTATATAGGAGGTTAACCTACCCTCGAACAAGGAAAAAGTACAACGTAAGGGGTTTCTTATCTCACTTTTAATTCCGTGAGATTTCTATTATTCACCACTTATTTATTGCATGTGGTCTGTGTAATGCCCATGATTATATTAATTGGGTAATATAATATAATTTATGTATATTTACATCATCATTTTATGATCCATATTTCATGTGAAGTATGTTGCGTAAGTTAGAAAATTGGTAAGTGAATTACAAATTTCAATTTCCACTCATTCAGCTTTACGCATACTTCTTTGATTATTTTACTCCAAGATTATGTGTGGAATCACTATTCATTTACTTATGTAATAATTTCCACTCCCCTTTCTATGGATATACTTTTGATACACATAACCACTCCATTGATAAATTCTCAAGTCATCAGTATGAACTTGATAAGAGTAATTTTAACTCAATCTCCATTTTTTGAGGTAAATATCCAATTCATTTGTGTTTTTTTACAAGAATACGTGTGAATGTCCTTTGATTGATTTACACTAAATATCAAATCATATTGAGTGTATTTATATTTTTCACACATAATTATTTCGTTGATTTATCCTTAGCTTATTGATACGATCTTTATAATAGATTTCATCTCAGTTTACATTCTTTTGAGACTAATTTGTTGTTATACACCAAATAACTTTAACATGGTGTATATAATGTACTTTGACATAGTATATCATGAATCCCTTTATTCTCATGATATTACAGAGTTTTGATTAACTCAATTACTTGTATTCAAGTGTCTCTCTTTTGGTTAGGAACTCTTACTAAAATACCATTTTAAAATGTTTTAAAGATTTATTATTCTAAATATTTCTCATTAATGTCCATGTTTTAAAAATGGTTGTAAGGATTTATTTATATGTAAATTAAAGTTGTAAAATTAAAATTACTTTTAAAAGTTTCAAAGTTGTATGGGACACTTTGATTCATAAATCTATTTTTAAAAGACTTCTTGACAAATAGTGTGACTTTTAATTATTTTCAAGAAAAGGGGGTTATTTCTCTAAAATAGTTTTGATGATTATTTTCATCTATGTCAATATCATTCATTATTCTCGATTGAGGTTAATCTGTTATAATACAATCTTTCATATTGTATTTAATGAGTTATGATAGATCGTGGATGCTCTATTTTTATTCCATTCATGGTTTGTGGATAAAGTGTTGACATTTCGTATGTTAGTTTTAATATGAATGTATATGTTATGTTTCAAACTTTTCATAAGAAGAATACATTGGAAATAGTAAGTGACGGGTGGAGCCCACTATAGCTCCTTGATGCATCGATAGGTCACCTGATACAAACTAGTGTCTTGGCACAAGGCCTTGACAAAAACTTATTTGTAGTCTTGAAACAAGGCCTTGACTATGTGGTTATGAAAGTCTAGCATTATGCATTCCATCATTAGGAAAGTGGCTATTGATATTGCATGTGATTATTCGACTAGTATAATATCCATGTGAATAAGTAAATGGAATTATTTGATTTTATCTTTGCCATATTATGCTGAAGTTCATGTTTAAAAGGATTTGGTTTTAGTCTTATACACTGCCTTAAATGTTTATGATTATTTATGAAAGTTTCCGCTATAATGTTATCCTTACTAAGCATCTGAGATCAAACCTTTATATGTTTTATTTTTTCCAAGATGCAATGAAGTATATTATGACTGACCTGTAGGGATAGTCTATGGGATATTAGTGTTTTCTATGAAAAACAATGTTGTTGTAGTTTTCCATTTTATGATGTAATGTAAACATTATGAATGTATCTAGTACTTACAAGGCTATTAAACTAAACATTCTTTCAAGACTTGATCTTTTATGATCATGCCAATGATACTTAATAATGTACCGACTCTGGGCTTCTGGGGTCGGGGTGTTACATGATAAGAATAAGTAAACATAATATAATTTATTTAAAAAAAAATTAGAATCAACATATTTTATATATTATTATTTTATATATAATATATTAAAAGGATTCAAATTATGAAATATAATATTATTTTAAAATTAAAGAATATATAAAATAAATAAATGATATTATTATAATTATAAAATTTCTTTAATATATTTTAATAGATTATAATTATAAAAAAAATATTATAATCATATAAATATTTCGGAATTAAACATAATATATATACCATAATTTGTTTCAAAAAAATATAAATGCATAAGAAGAAATATTTTTATTATAAAAAAAGAATAAATGTAAAAAAATAAATGAAAATGATATTACAAAAAATAAAATGAAGATAATTTCCAATTGGATAAGGGGATTAGGGTTGTTGATGCTTCATTTTCAGTTGAAGAACATTGAGATCCTTCCAAGAGGTCATGTGAGGAGGATGGTGAGTGACTTCAAATAAGGGATCATGCACAGATTGACCACATAAATTGATTTGAATAGATGAGGGAGTTAGAGGATGATACTTGAATGGGTTAGAATACAGTCAGATGGGATCGAGAAAGGATGATAGACTTGAGTGTAGATCTAGGGTCGAATGACAACTAAATCTGAAATGAGAATGTTATTTTGAACTCATATGGATGTGAAACAACCTTGATAGTTCTAATTATAGATATTTTTTATATATGTGTGTTTCATTTCTTGTTAGGTTTCTGAATCTATCATATTTACCACTTGTTGTCATATTTTCAGATTTTTCTTCTTCAATTTCTCATTCTTTTCGTCATCTTCTATCCTGTAGTGGTCTTTTTTCATTTTTTTTATTTTCTATATATATATACCATTTTTTCAACAATATTGGTTGGCACATTCTTTATTTTTCTTCCTTAATCAATTTTGAGTCATTTTTCTTCTACTTTTATTGATATCAGTATCATATATATAAACAACATATTTGTTTTGAATAGTTTTATTTTTAATTATTGTATCGATTTGCAACAATGTTTGCTAAAATTTTAAGAATATATGAATATTAATAATGAATCTTGAAAATCAATTCAAATAAAATATATATATATATATATATATATTTCATCATTTTTAATGATTTCACTACAAGAGAATGAAAAATAAGCATCTTATTTGAATCTATTAATCAATTAATTCTTTTATTCCAAACTATAAGAAGAATATATATATATATATATTAATGAAATATCTTCACATATATGATTCTGATCAGAGTCTTTTCATTTATATCCAAAAAATCAATTTGTTTTAGATGTGCATAAAAAATAAATTTATTTGTTTATTTTAGTGAATAATGAATAGGTTTATGAAAGGATTTTTAAATCCTTTCCTTCATTAAAATTTCACACCCTATGTGGTGAGGCAAACTCTATAAGGAGATATGAGTAGCCCCATTTTCATTTTTTCTATATTTTTTGATTAAGAATAAATCATATTCATTTTGAAGAAAAATTTAAAGGGTTTATTATTTCTGGTGAAGAAGTTAGAAAAATTTTAAATGTAAGGGAGTATATATTTTTTCAAAATCAAATATTTATGTTCTATTTTTTTTAATTCACAGTAAGTGATATTATGTTTTGTTTTAATAAATATTTTCCAAAAAAATCTATTTTTAAAATTTTATATAAAAAGTAAAAACATTATTTTCAAGGATAATTAAAGTTGTCTAATATATATATATATATATATATATATATTGATTATAAATACTATTTCAAAAAAATTCATGTTCAAAATAAATCATGATTTTAATATTAAAATTTATTCCTTATAGTTTATAATTAATTAAATGATGTTTATTTATTTTCAAATGTTTACATTCTCAAAAATCATATTCTTGAATGATATTATATTATTTTAAAAACTTAAAAGTGGTAAAATTATATCTTTCACTTGAGTTATATAATAGTTTAAATTATCTTATTTCTAATAAATTATATTATATGTATAAACAATATTTTAAAATGAAATTTGTATATTGTATTGTATAAATATGTATTAAATTATATAAATTAATATTTTATGTGTAGCATAATTATTTATGTTTCATCTCTATATAGATGACCATGCCTAATACACATCATTATTATTCCAGGAATTTTACATTAAACTATGATATTTAATTGAATTTTAAATTATTCCATTGAATTAATAAAATTATGTATTTCTCCTAATTCTAAAAATCATTACAAAAAAGAAATATTTTGAAAATGTATTTAGCATATAAATTTATTTCAGTGTTAAATATAATTTAAGTAATTTATGAAATATTTTAATGGGATATTTATGAGAATGTGAGATGTTCATAAAATGTTTTCTTTAAAGTTTTATTTGGAACATGGGAATCATGAGGGGGAATGCTGAATGAGAAGTGAAGACACGACCTCAGAGCACATTTCCCTACTTATGATATTTCTTGTCACCTCAAGGGTTTTTTAATTGTTAGGTATCATTTTAAAAAATAAATATTTTAACATTTTCAAATTATTTTTTAGAAGAAATGAAATTTTTTGTTAAAGAAATATTTTTGAAATTGATTATCAAAATATTAAGTATTTTTTATAAATTTTTGAAAATTAATATATATATAATATTTTTATTTTATATAAATTGTTTCTAAATAGTTTTTTAAAAAATATTTATCAAATTGTTTAACATTAATTTTAAAATCCTTACTGTGAAATTTAATTCTCATCCAATGTTTTAAAATATTTTCATAGATATCTTAGAAATTATAAGTTGAACTACTCCGCTTAAGGTGTTAATGAAAAAAAAGAAAGTTATTATAATTTTTTTTATTTTTTTAAAACACTAATTATATTATATGTTTTTGTTTATTTACCAAAATACTATATTGAAAAATGTTTTTTATATAGCACTGTGTATTTTTTAGTTGTCCATTTAAAAAAATACACAATTTTTTTTTTCACTGAATATGTAAACACAGGTTCTAGGCTTTACATTTGGTAATAGATGAATAGTATAGACAAATTTTGAGATTATACATTGTATTTAGAGGAAAATAAAATCTAAGTGTTATTTTTTTGATATTCTAGGTAATTATGTTCCCTTATAAGTTATATCTTTTTCTAATTCTGAAGATGGAAATTCATAATTTTCTCATGTTTGATGAACAAATTGTGGAGGCACAATTAATTTAAGGGAGTATAATGTAATTTCCCTATAATTATAAGATTATTTTTCTTTTAATAAATATTTTATTAAATTAATTTATTTATAATCAAACAATTATAGATTTATTAGAATTGTCAAATATTTAAAATTTTATAATATTACTTTAAAATATATCATCTATTGTGATTTTTTGAAATTTATTATTTCCATATCTTATGTTCAAATAATATTTGATATTAAATTAATATTTTAAATTTTAAATAATTCTTTTATTAAAATATTATTTTTAATATTATTTTAATATAAATATATTTATTCGATTGTTTTTGCATAAAAAATCAAAATTTAATTTTAAAGTATTATAAAAAAATAATTATTTTTAATTACATGTTGTTATTTTAACATTAAAGAAGAACGATGATAATAATAATTAAACATAATATAATTTAATTGAAATAAATAATATTTTAAAATCAACATTTTTTAACTATTATTAGTTTATAAATTATATATTAACAGGATTTAAATCATAAAATATTATAATCATTTAAATTGAAAATAATATATAAAATATATAAATGATAATATGATAATCATAAAATTTATAAAATATATTTTAAAATATAGATATTATATATATAACATGATAATCCTATCAATATTTCATTATTAAAAATATTATATATATCATTATTATTTTTAAAACAATATGAAAACATAAATAGAAATATTATTATAACAAAAAAATGAAAAAAATTACAAAAAAAAGATAGAATAATGAAAATTAAGATAATCACATGTTGGCTCAGGGGAACGAGACTATTGAGACTTTATGTTCTATAGAAGAACATCGATAACCTTCTGAGAGGTCGAGTGAGGAAGAAGATGAGCGACTCCAGATAAGGGCTCGAGCTCAGATTGGCCACATGAATTGATTCAAATGTCTAAGAGAGATGGAGGTCAATAGTCGAAGGTGTTCGAGAATAGTTAGACAAGATCGAGTAAGGATGATAAGTTTGAGTTCAAATTAGGGGTAAGATGAAAATCAGATCTGAAACACAAATGTTTTTTCAAACTCATATAGAATTCAAAAATATTGGATTGTTTGATTTGAAGATATTAAAACGGGAAGGGTATTTAATTTATTATTTGGTGTCTGAATCCATCGTACTGAATAACTGTTATTGTATTTTGGATTTTTCTTCGTTATTTTATTCTTCCTTTCTTCATCTATTGCCCCGTAGAGGTAATTTTCTAGAATATTTTGTTGTATGTCCAATGTCTTTACATTTTTTCAACAATATCATTTGAAACATTATTTATTTTTATTCTTTAATCAATTTGGATGTCGTTATTCTTCTCCTTTGACTAATATCAGTATCATATCACTCAACAATGTATTTTTTTAACGTAGTTTTATTTTTAATTCTTGTATCACATGTAAATAACGTCTCTTAAAATTTTATGAAACTATGAAACTTGATGATGAATACTGAAAATGAATTCGAATCCAAATGAAATAAATAAATATATACCCCTACATAGCCCCACCCCACTTGGATATCCCCAACTCCCCTAGAGAGCCCTCCACCCTCCTGGACACCCTCCCACCTGCATGGACACCCTAGACACCCCATCCCCATAAGACAACCCTTCCACACCCCTGTAAACCCCACCCACTAGACAAACCCACCCTTCATTGACAACCCCAACTCCCCTTGATATCCCTACCACCCTCCTGGACACCCTCCCTCCCCCATGGAAACACTGTACACCCCCACCCCACTGGATAACCCCCCACTCTTATGAAACCCCCACCCCACTGGACACCCCCACACCCCTAGATAACCCCATCCTCCTGGTCAGACCCCACCCTCCTAGACACCCTCCCACCCTAGAAACCCACACTCCCCTGGACATCACTCCCACCCTCTTGGACACCCTCCCATCCTAATGAACACCCGGGACACCCCCACCCCACCCCACTGGACACTCCCCCACATCTCTGGACACCCACTGGACAACCCCTCGACCATCCTGGACAACCCCCACCCTCCTAGACACCCTCCCACATTCATGGACACCCCAGACACCCCCAACCCAATGGATAACCCTCCCACACCCCTGTAACCCCCCCACCCCACTGGACACCCCCACACCCCTGAAGTCCCCCTGGACACCCCCACCCCACTGGACAACCCTCCCACACCCCTAGACACCCTCCCACCCCACTAGACACCCCCACACCCCTGGACACCCCCTATACATCCCCCACTCCCATGGACAGCCCTCCCACCCTCTTAGAGACCCTCCCACCCCCATAGACACCCTGGACACCCCCCCCCCCCCCCGGACTAGAATCTATACTAGAAAAATCACTAGAACTAGACCAAAATAATAAGTAGACCAAAATTAAAAATTCCTATATATAACATTCTAAACATAAAATTTCAACTAAAAAAACTAAATCCAACCTAAACTACTACCAAATACACAATTATAATGACAATTTTTAAAATTACATTTTAAACTACAAAAAAACTAAAATCTAGTCAATCCTGTAAAATAATTTGACCATTCCACTTGTAAGTGTTTTAAATATTGAAAACTATAGGGTTGATGATCATAAAATAACTATAAATTAAAAGGATAGTAGTTGACATGTATAATTAATAAATCAAATGAAATATTATGGAAAAGTTTAAATGGATATTTCAACAGGTCAAAGTGCACAAGTGTTACAGTTTTAATTATTTCATACATAAATCTTAACATATAATATCCGCATTCGAAGAAGCCTTGTTGTTCCTAAAAATTCTGTTTAAATGAGTGTAAATTCAAAATATCATTTTTATGTAAAACATCAAAAAGTAAAAATTATAAATGGATATTTACCTTTAATTTTACATATTTGATCTTGGAATTCCTTTTCATTATGTTTTTTCGAAAGTAGACCCATCCTGTGTTAGAAAATAATATTAATGGAATAAGTTTAAAATTCATTATAATATATACAACTATTAAGAAATTGAAACTTAATTTTCCAATATATTATTAAAACTTTCTCACACATCACTATGGAAAAAGGATATATAATAAAGTGTTTTCTCCTATGGTCAAAAAACACATAACATCTAATGATCACTGATAAAATAAATTTTAAGGTTATTGGTTTTTTTATGATAAAAGATAATGAAATCTTTGCAAGAGATATATTTCATACCTCTAAAAAAAGGCATCATCCCACACTGTGTGATTATATTCTACTCAAATATTTCAGAAATATAATGCATTCTTTATTCCTCATCCAATGCATTTGTTTCATAGGAAATCAAATACGGGTCCATGAATCCATATAAATTTTTCGACTAATTATTCTCAAACTTGTTATAAAGATACTTAATACAAAAGGAACATAAGTATACATTTTTAATAAATATAACACAGGGAAAAGGTGTTAAGACTTACATGGATAAAATTTGAACCATGTTGATTACCAACTTATCTCTAGTAACAAGATCCATAATATCATTTTTCAGAATCCCCACATTTATTTCACGTCCACAAACGAGATCTATCATTAAAAACCCATAATGATCCACAAAAAAATTTGAATATCTTTACAATCTGTCCAGACAACTAGAATCTGTCTCTGATTTCATAGCCATTTATATTTTTTGTTGTCTATACAATATTTCCTTACCATTGAAGTATTCCTGTAAAAATATATAAGAAAATATATTAGTTTTCAAATTTTAAAACAATATTATAAAAAATAGAAGATATAACATACATACCTCTATGGTAATGAGTCACAGAAGTCTGGATGGCCAGATTAAAAAATGGCTAAAACACTGTCCAACTATCATCACCTCATCAGTAGGTAATGGTACTCGAGCTGATCTATCTATAATATCTAGTATAGTGACCCTATAAAGTAGGCCCTGAACTATGTGTGCTACGGAGGGTTCGGTATGGAATCATTCTATCTGTGCACAACCCTACATTTAGATTTCTAATTTCATTTCCAAATATAATATATTACTCATCAATTTTCTTCCATTGTGGACAATAAACCAGATGCTATCTTTTTCCATAACATATCCGCTCATCAGCATTCCATATTAACCTTTTTAAATCATTTGAATTAGAAAATAAATGTTTCAAACGATGAATTATAGGAAGATACCAAAATACCTTGGAAGGGATCTTTGTAATATCTATATCAGCCTGTGATTTTTCTTTCAACTTATACCATGATGTCCCACATTTAAGAAACTCTAGAATAAATTCAGATTCCTTTCTATATATCATATAATCATTCAGAAATGCTTGTATTTTTTTGAATCCCAATCCCATCATGCATAATATTTCCTTGGCCTTATAATGTGAATCTGGATGATATTTTTCTTTTGGAAGAATGTATTTCATCAATTTTAGCATCTTTGTAAAACTTATGTCACTCCATCCATGTTTACTGTCGGTTCTATCTCAATTTTTTCTGCTACAATATCATAGATCATTTATTTAATTCCATCATAGTTACCATCATAATCATCATCATCATCAGTAGATCTGACATTCTGTCCAGTTTCACCATGAGAAATCTAAGGGTTGTAACTTGGATTAAAACCATGAAAAATAATATAATCTTTGATCTCTATACTTTTATCTTCTTCATATTATAATATTTCAGGCATGTACAAAAAAAATGTCACTGCTTGGAATATTTTATTTAGAAAATTCCAGTAAGGCATCAACAGCTTCCTCATATTCATTACTCATTCGATGTGCCATAATACAACTTTGACTCATTATTTCCTATAACAAATATCAAAATTGTACATCTTGTTATGATAAGTCATATAGATATTTATATGAAAAATATCATAATTTGAATGTAAAAAAAATTTTAAATATAAAACAAATATATGTGTATTTGAAAAAAATATGCAGGAAAATGATTTTAAAAAGAAAATATAGTTAGATATAACAGTTTTAAGTTCATATTGGATTCTTTCTTCTTAAGGTACACAAATAATACATCCTCATGCATCTGGATACCAAATTCATCCTTATATAAAAAATAAATATGAAATGTAAATATTAAAATATGTATACATTCACTACATAAAATTACAAATATCCTAAAGATATGTATCCATTGGGATAGCCCTTGAAACTATTAGGATAGAATGTCCCCAACAGGTTCACACACTGTTGGCATGATGGTCATTGCAATAACCCTATAACAACGATTCTATATGAACCATTGGTATAGACTACCCAAAGTTAAAATATTCCAATGGTTTAAATGAAACCATTGGGATATATATATATACCAAGGGGGTGTCTAAGGGGGTAGGGGGCTATCTAGGGTGTCCAAGGGGTAGGTGGTGTCTAGGGGGCAGGTGTTATCCCTTTGCATTTCATTTATAAAAATATTTCATTTGCTGCTAGTCTGAAATACATAAAAATAAACAATTTTTTTTTTAAAATTAATCATCATGAAAACATTTAAAACAAAGCATTAAATTTAACCAAAGAGACACACCATAATTAGAAGCATAATCATTGATGACATAATGAGGGAAATGGGTCAGCGATATTCAAGTAATCATACCTGATGAGGCACCTAGATTATCCTCCATGAATAAAATAGTGTTATAGATCATGGTAATATCTAAGAGCATAGCAGAAAATCTAGAATATATTGTAACCTAATCCATCTTTTTGGTATGCCTAATGAAATCAAACAGCCCCAACGCATGAGGGAATTATCCCCAAAGCAGAGTTTGTTTATACTAAGTGTCAATTAGCCAAAGCATAATCATAAAATAGTGCAGAAAGCATTCTCGAATAATCCACTACCAATTCTAGGTTACCATGTTATGTCTGAAATGGGGGTGATATGAGGAATATCAAACAATCAATCATATATACAGAATAAGCACAAGACATACATAAGACACACACCCATAAGAACCACCCCATAACACTACTCCCAAGAAGTCCCCTTACCTTAGAGCCATAAATGAAAAATGGAAGTCCCATAGCAAGGACATTCCCTTTCCTTTTAATAATGCTAAGGCAAGAGACACATTCCAAGGAGAGTTTTCCAAAGAAAACCCACATTCTAAATGTGCCAGCCGGGCCACACCCATTCTTTTAAAATAAATACGTTTTCAAAAGTATTCGAACACACCATTTAGGAATCCATGAAATATTTGAAACACATTTTAAAAGGCAAAACATCATTTGGAAATCATAAAACACTTATAAGGGCCATCCATGCTTTTAATCAAACACTTGTTGTGCAGGGCTATGTAAAATAATTCCAAAAAAATTAATTCAATGGGAATGCAACTTGATTTAATTCAAGTAATCTTTAAAAAAATTATATATTTTTAAAAAGCATCATATCATGGTATAAACATCAATAAATCAATGATTCTTAATTTTAAAGGCCAATACATAGGGAAACCTACCTCGCTCCAAGATTCCTTCAATGATGACTAATAAAAATGGCTTTAAGAAGGTCCATATGAGAAAGGAATACCAAGAAGAATAGTAACAAGAAAAATCCCTAAATTTAGAAACAATGAAACATGAACCCTTGACCAAAGGAACCAATAATTAAGAATAACAACTAAGAAGAAAAAGGAATAAGGAAAAAGATGGAGAAGGAGGATATTATATGGAAAAATCACCCCCAAACTTATAGAAACAACTTTGAATCACCATTGGAAGAAGATGCGAGGCATGGAAAAGAGGATTATACTCCTAGGGTTTCATGTTCCAAATTGAGGAGAAAGATGTGTTTTGGTGTTAAAATTCGATAGGGGAAATGGTAAAATATAAAATTTTAAAGAACTCAGGCACTGCGCACAGTTAGACTGCACACCCTAGACACCCCACCCCTAGACACCCTTAACCCTTGGAAAACCCACTCACCGCTAGACACCACCCCACCCCCTAGACACCCCCACCACCTACCCACTAGGACACCCCTTGGACACCTCCACCCCCTGGACAACCAACTTACCTTCCAAGAGACCACCCCACCCCCTGGACACCGCTTTCCCCTTAGAAAGCCCTCTCACCCCTGGAAACTGGCTTCATCCCCTACCCCACTAGACACCCCCTGAACCCCCCCACACTCCCTGGACTCCCCCACTTCATAGATGGCCCAAACACCTCCAGGACACCCCCACCACCTGGACACCCCCACCCCCTTGGAAAGCTCCCTCACCCCCACAGGACACCACCACCACCCAATGGACACCCCCTGGACACCAACACCCCGTAGGACAACCCCCACCCCTAGAAAACCCCCCAACTCCCTTGTATATCCCCCACCCCTTGGACACCCTATACCCCCTTGGACTACCCACTCACCCCCTTAACACCACCCCCACCCCCTAGACACCCCCACCCCCTTAACACCACCCCACCCCAACCCCCTTGGACAACCCCTAGAAATCCCCCTCGCCCCCCTTGAAACCACCCACATCCTTGGACACTGCTACCCCATTGGAAATCCCTCTCACCCCTGGAAACCACCCCCACCCCCTTAGACACCCAGTAGACACCACCACCCCTTGGACAACCCCCACCCCTCTCGATAGCCCCCCTCCCCACATTCCCTGAACAGCCCCCAACCCTCTGGACATCCCCCACCCCCTAGACATCCCCCCTTCCCTATGGATATCCCTCCCCCTATGGACACCCCATACCCTGGACACACCTACCCCCTTGAACATCCCACTCACCCCCACACCCCTGGACACCCCTACCCCCTTGGACAGTCCCCTCACCCCCCTGGACACCACTCCCACCCCCATGGACACCCCAACCCCCTTGAATAGCCCTCACACCCCCTAGACACCACCCTCACCCAATTTGACACCCCCTAAACACCCCCACCCCATAGACAACCACCCCACACCCTAGACACACCCTCCCACTTGCACAACCCCCTGCCCATTGAAAACCCCCTACACGCGCACACACACATGATAAAACACACAAAAATCATAAACTTGCTTGATATCTCTTCGATAAGATTATTTTACCAAATAAGAATTTAGAATGGTATAAATGAACTCTATGAAACATACCATGATATAAATAACAAAGAAAAATAACATCTCAAAAAATTAGTTTAGGGCATCGCAAAAAATAAAAACTAAAACCGAGCCGGGTGAGGCTTACTTGAGTGTAGTGATATGACCTGATAGATCTGATTATAATAAATATGAATAATGATGTTGGAAGAACGAGGTTGGAGGTCACATCTTCAAAGAATACTTCTAAGGATTTTCACGCGAGAGAGATGAGTCACAGGTCACCCAATCAAAGAAAATAGAATGACTGAATATGGGGTGCGATAAGTCATTTAAAAGATTTATCACAATAGTTATTTAATAACCAACATTGTAATTTTTTATGATTATAATGTAGGTTATTTAATAACCGACATAATTTTTTTTCATGTCGATTATAAAATAACCGACATGATAAATGGAGCTTTATCATATCGGTTCTTTTGATAACCGATGTGATAAATTACTGAGAATAGCTTTATCACATCAGTTATTTTATAACTGATGTGATAAAGTGTTGAGATTCAATATATCAAATTGGTTGTAAAATAACCGACATGATAAAGCTAATCTCAGTTTTTATTATGCCGGTTATAAAATAACTAATGTGATAATTTGATTTTTAATGCTTTGGACGTCGGTTATATAGAACCGACGTGAAAAATACCGATGTGTTAAACATTTTTTCCAGTAGTGATTGTCTTAGCATCAGAAACTAATTCAACAGTTAATTCATCTTCTCGATCTAGTATTATACTAGGAAACTCATTAAGAAAACATCAAGATACTCATTTATCACTGGAAAATAATTCATCTGAAGAGTTCCTTTGTTTTCTACAATATGTTCAAGGTAACATTAATTTACACCTTTTATTATTTTCTAAGATTCCTGATATGTTATCAAAAGTAAGGGTTCATGTTTCTACAGAAATTGAAATTCATTCTAAAAAGAAACCTCTTTATCTCTAAAGTCAATCATACCATGATAAATATAAATCCAATACACACACAAAATAAGATCAAACTCAACTAGAGGAAAAAAAATAATGTTTTTAGGTAGATTCTTTCGGCACACAAGGATGTGAAGGTTCTTATAATTTATTTTTGGTCTCAACATTTCCTCCAGGTGTTTTTAGCAGAAGTGTAGGATTCATGTCTTGAGATGGGATTCCCAATTGACTCAAAAACTTCTAAGAAATGAAAGAATTTGTAGACCCTGAATCAAAAAACACATTATCATAATATGGATAAACAAATAGTTTACCTAATACTACTTCATTCGATGTACCAACATTTGTTGAAGTAGTTATGAAGTATTTCACCACCCATTTATTCTTATAGTCCAACTTATTTCCCTAAATTGATTTCTTCATTGGACACTCATTTGTATAATGACCCATTTCATTTTATTTAAAACATTTTACTGACTTTAAATAATATTTTTTTTACCATTAACCTGATCTTTTTCAGTGAAACTTCGAGCCTTATGTCCTATTTTACCTCAAGGGCACCACTTAATAGAATTACAAAGACATTAACTAGCATTATTTTTACCACAATTTTCACAAACATTAAACTTATTTTTCTTACCATCATAGTTTGTTTTGAAGAGTTATTCCCTTTCGTCTATCACCTCGACCTCTTATTCTATTATTTTTTAAAAGAACACCAAATCATTGGAACAGTCCATTTCCACCATATATGTACATAGAACAAGTTTTTCCTAATTTTCTAACTCACAAGAAGGTAAAGCCCTTCGATAATTTGGATTTAATCTTGAGTAAAAATTGTTGATTTTACTATCAAGATCTCATACAAAATTCGGATCATACCTTTCTAGTCCAGTGAATTTTTCTTCATAAGCATCCACTGATTCATCCTCATCTCATTTCCAGGAATTGTTTTTCCTTCATAAGACAAACCACCATAATAAAATATTCCTCATGCAATATACATTTTAGTTCTTCTCAATCAAGAGAATCAATCTCCTCACTATCCCTGACATTTTTCACTATAGACCACCACTGATCGGCTTCACCTTTAAAACGGTAAACAACAAGACAATCTTTTTGATGTTCTAGACACCGCATGACCTTAAAAATATTGTCTAGTGATTTAATTCACCCTTCTCCTAGAATAGGGTTAGATGATCCTCTAAATGGTGGGGGATGTTTCCTAATGAAAAGATACACTACTACCATATTCTGCTATGGTTGATCTTGCTGATATCATGAATGTATAACACCACCATTTATAGCAAAAGTCAACTATGCCATCACTACAAAAAACTATTCAGTTCTAATTCCAACAATCTCTTTTAGCTGATTTGGAAGTTTGTATTCCTCCTAATGTTGTCCCATTATAGCTTCCTTGTTTCCACTATAGAAACCCATTATTAACTCAAAAATTTCATAGGTGAAGATACATGGTAAAATGTAAATTCTTTATCATTTCAATCTTTATATAAATTAATTTATGGATATTATTTTAACAATAATATAAATCATAAAGTTATTTAAACTAACCTCTGATACCAACATTAAGGCCTAGACCTTAAACATTACCTAATCATGAATTAATTTAATAATTCACATTGAGGATCTTTTTCAGTTTAGTGTTTTGGATAATGATTCCATAACTATTACATTACATCTCAAATATTATAATGTAGAAAATTCTACTTAGTATCAATTTTTTTATAAAATAAAAACTCTTAAAAAGAAAATAATAATTCTATTATTGATATAAATCTTCTTTAATTATTAATTTCTATTACCCTACCTTACATCCTGGGAAAAACATTTCAAAAACATGGGAAGAGCATAAAAATCATAGTAAGGGTTATAAAATAAAGAATAAAAACATTAGTCCATCAATATATACAAAACATAATCTCTTTAACATACATCATAATGTCATAATATTTATGAATAACAAATAGAAATCATAAATCATAAAGGTTACCTGTGGAATCCATTACATACTCATGTTGTAGCTTTTATAGCTACGTACAGAGTTACATTTGGAATACCCATAACAATATATTTCTCAAATCTCTTAGGATAAACATTAATGTTTACCTCCATCATGTTACCCAATGCATTGGAGAGCAATCTCAGGCTCACCCACACTAGTATTACCATGGAACCACCTGTATACATAAAAAATTCCCAATAACCATAACATATTCACAACACATAAAACAAACATAATGTAATGATAACACTTCCACATTGAAATCAAAATATATAATTTAAATATATTGACATAATAAATACATTATAAAAAACAATTTGAATACCAAAATAAGTGAAAATGTATATGGTATTTATTTTCCTTTTAAAAGCATTACAACTTGTTAAGGAAGCCAAATACTAATAAATACTTGTGGTATTAGAAAGGCCATTGTCACCACATATGTTAAAAACAAACATTCCCATTTTCGTTTAGTAAAATGATATGTAGAATGAAATTCCCTTTGAATTAAATTAAAAGTCAAAGTTTTTTATACACAATATAAATTAAAGTCCTGTATAAATCAAAATATGTCTCAATGAAAGGAGATTGAGGCGAAGTCCCTTACCTTGTGTTCGACTTGACTCGTTCTTTCTTTAATCTCCAGAATAATAAACTAGAGTTAATTTATACTTTATTAAGAAACTTTTTGAAGTTTATTATTATTTTTATATTAATTATTACCATTTTATAAACATTATATAATCATTTATGTTAATAATGGTCGTTTTGTTGATATTTGGTACTTAAGTCAAAAATGAACTTCTTATATTTACAAGTTGTCCATGTGGAAAAAATTCCATTATCTACAGAATTATATTCATGATTTTAATATCATATAAATCATATATATCCAGTATATATATGTATTTATAATAGAACATAACATTTGGTGATAAGAAATGAAATGCACCGATCATGGAGACGGTAAGCCGCACGTATGCATGAACACAACTTTCACTTCTATTTCTTATTTAATAGAATGAAAACCTAATGATACATAGGTACATTATAATTTAATTATAATATCATATATAATTTCTTTAAATCCATAATTTATACGTTCCATGTATGGCATGAATGAGTCATATAACATTGAGAGGACGATAGTCTGCACTTCTCAAATGAAATTATCGTACTTAACGATTATCAAAATCATAAAGGTGTGATATAAATGAAAAATAAAGAAGAATAGAGACAATATAAAAATAATATATACCACATATAAATACATTTTTATATTAATGGCCACCATAGTAGGTGGTAGGATATAATTGAAAAATCATCATTTCGTGAGGTAGTAGTTCGCTCTCCACAGAAACAGTATGTTCGTTTCAATTAGATGGAGGTGTGTGGAGGTGTATTATGAATAATCCTCATAAAAAATCATAGAATATTAAATATACTTGTTTTTTATAAAATAATGGAATAATTATAGTTTAGTGGGTGGGAGAAGGAAAATAAAAGAAAGAACTTGAGAAAAGACGTTACCTTTAAGTTGGGTAACTCCCTTTGGTTTGAACCCAGAGGCTTCTATGATGTTTCTTATGCACAAGTTATGGCTTAAAAGTGTAAGAGAAAGATGTTGGGAGCTTATTTGGGAAGATTTTGGATGAGGAAATGTGGATTACAAGGTGTGAGTAAGGGTTAGAGGTGACGTCTTTTTATAAAGGGGAGGAGGGGCTCTTTAGGAATGTTGGAAAATATTATTTTATTTTAAACTGAATTTCGATTTAAAAATTTCACCAACTCATTTAATTATAAGATAAGGTGATTATTATTTGAAATACTCTCATCTAATGGGGTTTCGACATGTTTAGGGCATAAAACACACCTAATCATTTAGCTTTAAAATTTTGTTAACTAATTTAACTTTTACCATGTCCTCTTGTATATTTATACTATATGGTTAATATATTTAATATAAATTAAAAAGAGACCCAAAAATGGATTATTAATGATATTAGTAAAATTAGTGGATGAATAAAAAGTTTCAAAATCAATTTATTTTAATATTTATAATCTCCTTTATTTAAAACATTCATTAGTGAGGCAATCATTGCATCATCATTGTATCACATATAAATTTATTTATATGATGTTTAAAAATTATAAATAAAATACAATGATGTAGGAAATATTTTGATTTTTCTAATGAATATTTATAGTCTGAAATATCACTTATATAACCCATTATAAAAATTATTTTACCAAGGGATATATGTTTATGTTATATTTCCTTTAACATTAAATTAATTTTGGTAAAGTGTCATTTTCACTTAAAAGTGGCTCCATGGGGTCCCAAATTCAACCCAAGGATGCCTATGTTTAGACATGTATCATCAAATAGGGTTAAAACACGTTTTAGAGAAATTTAATATTATTATAATATTATTTTTTACCCTTATTTACCATATTTATCCTTTAACCATGATAAATAAAATACTTACTGATGCTACTATTCATAATGCGTAAAAATAATAGTTACCAATTTACCCAATTTGGACCTCCTGATTCCAAATATTGAATCCATTTTTTAAAATTAAAAGCACACATGTTTATGAAATTAATATAAAATTAATTCCCATTGTCAAAACCAAAACTGTGTTTTTAAGAAATAATAACTATTAAAAGATTGATATTTGTTTATCTCTAATTTTAAAGTGAAATTACATACAATGAAAAAAATTGGATTAAATGGTAAAAATATAATACTATTAAACTTTAAAAAAAATTAAAGGACAACATAAATGTATAAATAAATCAGATTAAAACACAATTTTGACTAAAAATACATTAATTTTCACTATTCATTAAAAAAAATAACTTTATCAGAAAAATACCAAAAAATTACCGAAAGTAAATTTTGATGTCCCACTTCTAAAGGAGAAGTTTATTTTTTTAAATATAACATATAAAAGTAAAAAAACAACATTTAAAAAGGATTTTCCATCAAAAGGTGGTAAATCAACCTTTTAAAGAATATTAGTGTATTTATGCTTAAAATTGGATTAATTAAAATTTTAATATGCTTACATTTATTGGATAAAGGTAAAGATATATAAAAAACTTTTACAATTATACTGTAGTTAGTTCTGTTCATTTCTGCCAATAAAATGGCTAGGCGTTAACTACCATTTTAAATAATATTACATTATTATATTTTTTTCATTATAACTCGGCATTGTTTGCAACATGAGATTTAAGAGAAACTCATTGTTCTGTATTGGGTACGCCATCAAACATAGCATCCTTTTTATAGTAAAATTAATATTTAATTCACAAAAACTAATAAATATGAAAATATCAAATTCGTTATTTACCAGGGATGTTACACGAATAGGTTCTCATTTTTATATATCATTGTTTATTTTTCAGTTGTATTTAATAAAAATATAAAATAATTTTATGGACTGAATTCAGAAGCCCGAGTTAAGGGTTTTATATTTTGTATCATAGAAATGGTCTAGACATATTTCGAGATTAGAAATTTTCTTTTGAGGAAAATAAAATTTAATGGATTGAATTTTATTTGATATTCTAGGTAATCAAGTTCCCTTATAAGTAATATATTTATTCATTCTGAAGATATAAATTCAGAAATTTCTCAATCCAGAAGAATGAATTTCTGGGTATCAAATCATTTTAGTGGGTAGAATGTAACATCACAGAAATTATAAGCTTATTTTTATTTTATAAATATTCTACTAAATTGATTAATTTATAATCATAAATAACTTTCAATTATTAGATTAGTTTAATATTTTAAATTATTTAATATTATTTTAAAATATCTCATACATTATTATTTTATAGAATTTATAGTTTTTATATCTTATATTGCAATAAAATTTTATATTAAATTAGTATTTTAAATTAGAAATACTAATTTAATAAACATAGATTTCAGTTAAAATAACATGTTATAATAAATAGATTTATTTGATTATTTTTTTATAGAAAATTAAAATATTATTTTAAAGGATTATAAAAAATAATTATTTTAAATTAGATGATATACTTATAACATTTAAGAAAAATGATGATAATAATATTTAAACATAATATAATTTATTTAAAATATATAATTTTATAAATTCAATATATGTTAACTATTACTAATTTATATATTATGTATTAATATGATTGAAATTATCAAATAAAAAAATATTTTAAAATGAAATTAAGCTATAAAAAATATAAATGATATTATGATAATTCTAAAATTTATTTGATATATTTTAAAATATTGAAATTATAAATGTAATATGATAATATAATTAATATTTCATAATTAAAAATATTATATATATCAAAATTAGCTTTAAAACAATATAAAAACAAAAAGAGAAATACTGTTATTATAAAATGTGAATAAATATAAAAAATAGAATGTAAATGATAAAAAAATAAAATGAAGGTATTTCGAAATCGGATAAGGGGATCATGATATTTGATCATTAATTTTTGGTAGAATAAATTTGAGAGCCTGTAGAGAGGTCGAGCGAGGAGGAATTCGAGTGACTGTGGAACAATTCTCAAGCTCAGATCGACCAAAGAAATCAATTTGAATAGATGAGAAAAATCGAGCTCGACAATTGGTGGGGTTTAATCATAGTTTGATAGGATTATTCAGAAATTAAATAGTTGAGTGAAGTTCTGGGGTTGAATTAGAACCAGATCAGAAATGAAATATGTTTTTCAAAATCTGATGGCTCGAACATCTATGGTGGTCTCATTTTCAGATCTTTTATAGGTAGAGGTATATAATTTCGTGATAGGTTCCCAAATATATAATATTGAATACTTGATTTCATATTTCTTTATTTTTCTTCATTGATTCCTTCTTCCATTCATCATATAATGCCATATAGTGGCCTTTTTTATTATAAATTGAGGTATGTTAAATGTATATACCATCTTGTCAATACTTTCATTTGGAATGGTCCAGATTTTTCTTCCACAATCAATTTGGATGTCACTGTCCATCACCTTTGAATAATATCAGCATCATATTAATCACAAATATCTTTTCATAACACAATTTTATTTTTAATTCTTTTATCAATTATCAAAAATATATTCTAGACCTTTCCAAATCCGTGAAGATTAACGATGAAACATGAACATTTATTCGAATCAAAATGAATATATATATATATATATATATATACATTTGCATTATTTTTAAATTCTTTATCTACATCGAACGAAAAATTTATCAACCTATTTAAATCTATTCATTTTTTACTTATTTAATTACAAACTGTAAGAATCAATAAAATATATAGAATATATAATTTGTATCCCGATATCCTCACATATCTGATTCAGATATGAAAATATTCATTTTTTATGTTAATAAATAGATTCATTTTGGAGGTGTAGAAACAACTAATTTTATTTATATCTTTAAATTCAAACTGTATACATAGATAAAATGCTATTTAATGCCTTTCTTTCATTCAAATTCTACACCTTGTGTGGCGAGGCAGTTTTCAAAAGGTGAGAGTAGTAACCTCATTTTTTTCTATGTTTTATGTTATAGAATAAATCATCTTTAGTGTTAAGAAAAATCTAAAGGCAATGGAGAATAATTTTTATTCCACATCATATATATAAGTTATGTTTTTTAATTTACCAAATAGGGTTTTTATGTTTTATTTCAATATTTATTTCTCATAAAAAAATCTTTTTAAAATTTAACTTCAAAAGGAGTAATATATTTTTAAATATAATTTTTTTAATTTAATAGTGTTATATATATTCTTTTAAGATTTTGTAAACCAAAAAATTAATTTTCAAATAAAAATTTATTTCATTTTTAATGTTATATCTTAATTAAATATATTTTATTAATTTTGAAGTGTTTATGTTCTCAAAAATTATATTCATGAAATAAATTCTCCTATTTAAAAAACATGGAAATGTTAAAAATATATATTTCACTTGGTTTTTTTAATTGTTCTAATTATCATGTCTCTAATAATTTATATTTTATGTATAAATAATATTTTAAAAATAAATTTTTATAATGGATGGAAGAACTATGTATTAAATATTATAAATTATAATTATATTTTAATCACAATTATTAATGTTTAGTTTTCATATACATGTCCATGCATGATTAACATCATAAATGTTCCACGAATTTTATATTAATGTACAATATTAAATTTAATTTTATGTTATTCTATTGAATTTTTTAAATTATGGATTTTCCAATGTCTAATGATTTTTATAAAAGAACATTGTTTAGAAAAAGTATTAAGGATTTAAATTATTTTCTATTTTGAAAATAATTTAATTGATTTATGAGAGATTTTAATGGGTTATTTTTATGATAGACGGATCTTTAGAAAATGTTTTCCTAAAAATTTGATTTAGCACTTGGATATCTTGTTCGTGAATGAGGAATGACGAGTGAACCCATGACCTCTTAGGACATCATCCTACCAATGATGTTATATCTAGAATCAAGGGTTTTATAATATATATTTATTATCATTTTAATCTATAAATGTTTTAATATTTTCAATTTTTTTCAGGATAAATCCCATTTTTTCAAAGAAGGATTTTCAAAAATTATTTTCAATATATTAAGTGTTTTAGAAATATTTCTAAAAGTATTATATATATCATATATTTATATTTTATATAAATGGTTCTTAATAGTTTTTAAATAAATATTTATTAAAGTGTTTGATATTGATTTTAAAATTGTTAATGAGAAATTTTATGGTCATCCCATTTTAAAAAAATATTTTCACAGGTATGTTAAAAATTCTAAGACAAATGACTCCTCCTAAGGAGCTAGTGAAAGTAAATCATATTATTTTATTTTGATTTTTTTTTTCAACATTAATTATATTTTAAGGTGTATTTTATTTTACTAGAACCTATACGACAAAAGTTCATTATTTTTATACACCACTGTGACTTTTTTAGTTTTCTTTTAAAAAGATACCCAATATTTTTATTCACTAAATTCTGAAGTGTGAGTTTGGGGGTTTACATATGGTATCAGAGGAACTAACTAGAGAAATTTGGATATTAAACCTTTCCATTTAAGTAAAATTAAATCTAACAGTTAAAATTATATATAATTTTATAGGTAATTAAGTTCCCTTATATGTTCTATATATTTTTTAATTCTGTAGATGAAAATTCATAAATTTCTATAGTCCGATGAATAAATTTAGAGGGAATAATTAATTTGGGAGGGGGGGGGGAATTTAAAATTCTATAAATTTTACATTTTCGTATTTATATAAATATTTTATTAAATTTATTTATTGATAATCAAAAAATCATTAATTTATTAGATAAGTTGATATTTAAAACTATATAATATTACTTTCACAAATATCATCCATTATTCATTTATGAAATTTATTGTTTCCATATCTTATGTAGAAATAATATTTTATATTAAATTAATAATTTAATTTATCAATTTTTCATTTAAAAAACATACTTTTATTTTTTTTGAATAATATTTTACCATAAATATATTTATTTGATTATTTTTGTATAATAAATCAAAATTTTATTAGAAACGATTACTAATTTTTTTTGATTTACATGTTATACTTATAACAGATAAAAAAACTGATGATAAAAATAATTCAAAATAATATAATTTATTTGAAATACATTAAGTTTTAAAATCAATATCTGCTAACTTTTATTAATTTTTAAATTATGGATTAATAAGATTTAAATTATGAAATATGAAAATATTTTAAAATGAAAATAAGATATAAAATGTTCAAATGATATTATGATAATTATGAAATTTATGTAATATATTTTAAAATAATAAAAATTATAAATATATATTGATAAACTAATTAATATTTCAGAATAAAAAATTAGATATATAACATAATTAGTTTTAAAACAATATAGAATCATTAAAAAACCATTTTTAATATGAAAAAATTTATAAATAGAAAAATAATCGAGATTAAAAAAGAAAATAAAGATAATATACTATAAGATAATGCTATTAGAATATTTGAGCCTTCATTTTCAGTAGAAGCACATCAAGAGCCTTCTAAGAGGATGAGTGAGGAGGAAGCTGAGTGATAGTGGATGGGGGATTGACATCAGATCAACCAGAGAAATCATTTTGAATGGATGAGTGAGTTGGTGGTCATTATTCAAAGGGAATTGAGTGTAGTCATATGTGATCAAGCTAGGGTGATATAATTGAGGGCATATATGAGGTCAAATTCTAAACATATTTGAAATATGAAAGGTTTTTAAAACTATAATGGAAGTCAAACATCCAAGATGGTTCAATTTAAATATCTTTTACAAGTAGTTGTATTTTATTTCATTCTAGGTGTCTGAATCTGTCATATTGAATACCTATTATCAAATTTTTTATTATTTATTATTCGGTTTTTCTTCCATTCATCATTCACTGTATTGTAGTGGTCACATTCCATTATATTTTGTGATGTGTTCAATGTATATACAATTTATTCAACAATTTTTGGTGGCCCATTCTTGATTATTCTTCCTTAATGAATTTTGATATTGAAGTTCTTCACCTTCAACTGAAATTACCATCATATCTATTAACTATGTATTTTTTTAACAAAATTTTATTTTTAATTCTTGTATCTATTGTAAAACATTTATATTGGACTTTTTTTGAATTTGTGAAGCATTTCAAAAAATCATTAAAACCAATTTGAATCGAAATGAAATAAATTAATATATATTTTTAGTTTTTTTCAATTTCTATACTACAAGCTATGGAAAATTAAGCATCTTTTTCAAATAATTTTTTAATTTACATCTTCAATTCCAAACATTAAGCATCAATAAAATATGATAGGTATATATTTTGTATCATGATATCCACACATATCTGATTCATATATCAAACATTTCATTTTTTTTCAAACAATAGACTCATTTTGGATGTGCATAAAAACTAAATTTATTTATTTATTTTAGTGAAAAATGTATATATAGAAGAAATTATATTTAAATCCTTGACTTAATTCAAATTCTACAACATGTGTTGTGGGGCAGACTACATAATGAGATAGTAGTAGACTTTTTTTTGTTTTTTTCTATGTTTTTCAGTTAAGAAGAAATCTTATTCAATGTCACAAAAATTTAAATGGTTGAGTCCTGCATGAAAATATGGGTGAAGAATTATAAAGGTAAGAAATTTTATTATTTCTAAAAATCATATATCAAAGGTATGTTTTTTGAAATTATCAACAAGTGATATTATGTTTTTTTTAAGATTTATTTTGAATAAAATTTATTTTGGATATTTTATATAAAAAATAACTAACCTTATTATTAAAGTACAATTCAAGGTGTTTAATATATATATATACACATTCATTCTAAATTTGTTTTTGAAAAAAAAAATAATATTTAATATCAAACATGATTTTAGTATTAAATTTTATGTTTTAATGTATATAATTATGTAAATGTTTGTTCATTTTCAAGTGTTTATATTCCCCAAAATAATTTCATCTATTAAATTCTCTTATTTTCAAAACATGACAGTTTTAAAATTATATCCTTCTCTTGAGATATTTAATAGTTCAAAATACCATTTTTTTAATAATTTATATTTTATGTATAATCAATACTTTCTAAGTAATTTTATATAATGCATGGTATGAAGATGTATTAAATTCCGTAAATTATCATTTTTTGTGAATCATAATTATGGATGTTTAATTTGCATATAAATGGACATATATTGTGAACATCATATATATTCTATGAATTTTATATTATACTATGAAATTAAATTAAATTTTATGTTATTCTATTGAATTAATTAATTTATAGATTTCTCCAAAGTCTAAAATGTTTTATTAAAAAACTAGCTTTTGAAAAAGCATTGAGGATGATTTTTTTTCTGTGTTGAAAATAATTTAAGTAATTTATGAATGTTTTAAATGAGTTATTTTTGGGAAAGTAAGATATTCATAAATGTTTTTCATAAAAATTTGATTCAGTACTTTGGTATCGCATGCTAGAATGAGGAATAGGGAGTGAATCCATAACCTCAAAGAATGTTGTACTATTGGAGATATTTCTTGTGGCCTCAAGAAATTTTTATGATCCATCAAGTGTCATTTTAATTAATAAAAGTTTTAATATTTCCTAATTACTTTTTCAAATAAATCCAATTATTTTTCAAAGAAGTAATTATGAAATTGATTTCCAAAATATTATGTATTTTTGATTTTTTTGAAAAGTATTATATGTATCAAATATTTATATTTGATATGAAGTGTTTTTGATGTGATTATAAATAAATAGTTATAAATGTGATTGAAACTAAATTTAAAATCTTAACTGGGAAATTTAATGCTCATCCCATGCTTTAAAATTGTTTTCAAAGGAATATTAGATATTCTATGATAAACAACATTACTTAAAGAGTTAACTCATTCAAATAAAATTATTTTGTTTTGTTTTATTTTTGTACCAATCTGATTATATGGTAGGGTATTGTCTAACTATACATGTCACGAACCGTCCTCGGGGCCCGTGCCGTGACTACCCCAAGCCCGTCTTCCATAGGCCAGGGGATGGCGACTAGCACCAAGGCGTAAATCCCGTTAAAGGGAGGGCATTGACTTTGTAAAGTAAACAACAAACACCACAGAGTAAGCAGGAAGAAGTAAACACTATGTAAAAATTGGTACAACAGAAAGTGCGGAATGTAAGTGGGCCAGAATACAAACCCAAACTAAAAGTAATGTACAACTCGAAAGGGAAAACAACAACTGAAAAGTAAAGCCGCAACGTCGAGCCGTCCACTGGAAGTCCCACCTGAAGGGTGGGTACAGATAGCCTCCACTACTGCTTGGGTCCAGCCGACCGCTCTGAGTATATCCCACCCAGTGGTCCACCTCCAGGTACCGTCCTGCTCTGCAAGCCTCCACCACGATCAGCACTGTCTGTCGTCTGCAACCAACACAACCTAGTGCGGGCATAGCCCGGGCAGGGGTGAGTATAAGCTACTCAGTAGGGACCCCGAGTCCCCCGAAGGTCTCCCAGAATCCACAAAGGATAACCACAATGGAAAGATACAATCACGAAGTAACATTAGACACTACTTAGGTATATTCCTATACATATACCTAAGTCATCAATTCTCGCTCGGCTCCAACATCCGAGCTCAAGAACAACCCAGTCCACACAGGAAAGTAAAACGTAAATCCAAATAGGATAGCATAACACAATCCACAAAGGAAAGAAAAATAGGATTCAGCTCACACAGGTATACTTCTTCGTATGACGATAAAGATGACCAGATATTGCCACTGATTCATCTATGCCGTCAGACCCACAAAGGATCGATAGGTACTCACCCTCGCAATGACCCACAAAGGATCCGACCCACAAAGTATCGATAGGTAACTAACCGCCGCAATGAACCACAAAGGATCTGACCCAAAAGGATCGATAGGCACTAACCCCCGCAATGACCCACACAGGATCAGACCCACACAGAATTGATAGGTAACAAACCTCTACAAAGACCCACAGAGGATCGGACCCACACAGGATCTGTAGGTAACTAACCCCCGCAAAGACCCACACAGGATCAGACCCACACATGATCTGTAGGCGCTGGCCCACACAGGACTGCTGAGTGCTGACGCACACAGGATTGGACCCACACAGGATCGGTAGCACTGACCCATAAAGGATCACTGAGTTCTGTAGTTGTCGCCGTCGAATCCACTGAGGATCTCTGCACAGTCGTCGTCGTCACAGTAGCAGTCGCAGCCAGCTCTAGGGTTCCTGCACACAGCAAGCTCGTTCGGGAGGGTCCCCTCCACGAGCCGAGAGGCTGATACATCAACTGACACATAGTCCAGAGTTGATGTATCCAAAAGTTACGTATCGTCAACGGGAACTCAACGTCGCAGACGGTGCGTCAATCGGACGCCCGGTCTGAGAGTTATTGGCTTTTTCGTCCTAGGGGCCTGTTTGTTTTTTAAGGAAAAAACAACCCGACCATACTCCACCTGCATCCAAACCACGGGCAGAGTAAGCCAAAAGATCCTTCTCACTTAAAGGAATTAAACAAAGTCGATGGCACGTCAATCGGACGTCCGAAGATCAAGATATGAGCGTTTCCGCTTCGAGGGCCCGGTTGGTTTCGTGTATGAACCAACCCGGCCAAATAAAAAGTATTACGAAAATTTGAGTGTGGTATACCGAAATGACCGTCTCGATCCATGGATCGCATCGCTGCTGACAGCACGTCGTTCGGAGGCCCGTAGCTCAAGTTATGAGAAAAAGACCGAAAAGGTCTGAAAACGGGGAGGTCTGGGCCCGGACCGACCCGGCCCAACCCCCCTGGGCCGGACCGAACCGGGTCGACCCGACCCCGCAGGCACGGCCCAACCTAGCCGGGGTGGCCCGGCCCGACCTGGGCATGACCCGGCCCAGTCGCCGGGGTCGGCTCGGCCGGTTACGGCCGAGCGGCACAGGGGGCGTGTTGCCCTCGTGTGAGAACACCGCAACCCCGCGTGGGGTCCCCCTTGGTCAGGGGACGCGGCAGGGCTGCGTCCCGTGTCTCGCCGGACCCGCGCGGTCGCGTGTCTGTCGATCTCCGCCATCGCGGCTGATGCCACGGTGGCTCCGTCCGGCGGCGCGCCAGCGACCCGCGCCGCCGGTGGAGTCCGCGGGCCACCGGAGTTTCTCTGGTGGTCCGATTTCCTTTCTGTCTGCACCGTAGCTCATCCCGGGTCCCGTTCTTCACTAAGGAATCAACAAATCATCTCTACAGACCGTTTTTTCCTCGTCCTCCATTCCGCACACCAAGAACAAAAGGGCGGTGGGTTCGGACTTGTTCGTTGGTCCGCACTCACCGTGTTAGCGGTTTGAAACAACACCATAATTCCCAGCAATTGATAAACCATGAACCGCAATAATAATCTGCAGACCAACATGTTAATTGGTAGATCTGCTTTCTTTCCTTGGAGGAAAACAAACATGGGTATTAACATTTTCAAAACGACCCCTACCTCAACGTCGTCGTCGGACGCGAGTTCGTCGCGGAAGAAAAGGATCGTCGCGTCGTGGAAGGACGTCGCAGTCGCGCAGTACTCGGCGTCGCGTAGACAAACTCCGAGGATCAAGAACATAAAGATTTAATGATAAGAATTAAATCCATGTTGATGTTATAATACACAAAGAATTAAAAGGACCACAATCCCATACGTCAAGAAGCCGATTGAAGATTGTCGCGGGGATGGAACGTTGCGGAAGAAGCATCAGCGCCGTGTTGCGTCGTCGATCTCCGAGGGCTCGGTGTTCTTCGCGTTCTTCGCATTCTTCACATTCTTCGCATTCTTCACATTCTTTACATAGGAGGATGAATATCTTTAGATATTCTCCAAAGGTTTAACACAATAAGAAGATAATAAAATAAGTCCTCATCTTATTTTATTATCAATTGAAGAATTTGAAAAACAAATATAAGTAACGAACAATTAATTTATATATTTAATTGCAATGAACTAACCTCCCAATTAATAGGGACGTTAATAATTTAGAAAACGCGTCAGTTGAATTTCATTTAAAAGGGGGTTTTCGCGGGTGCGTTACTTAGTGGAAAAGAAACGGTGGGGCTCATGCGGGCCCCACCTCACAAATATCCTACCAGGAGGGTAAGATATTTTGGGTTCCACCCTATCCGCTTCCACACAGCTTAAGCAGCTTTAAGTGGCTTTAAGCGGCTTTAAGTGAAATAAAATAAAGTTTGTCGTACCACATTATTTTATTTCATAACATAAAGACCAAAAATTAAAAACCACACCTGAGCAAACACAACTCCGGAAGAGGCATTTCTAAGCAAATACCGGCGCTGTGATTCCATCGGTGCCCTCAGAATTTGATTCCGAGCATCGGTTCAAAAGTTAGAAAAACCCGCTCTTCCGTTCACTGAACGTACCCGAGCCAATCTTCAAGAAATGATTCCGGGCACACCGGGCCTCGGAATCACGTGATGTCAGAAACTGCGTTCTTGTAAAATTCCAAAGAAAATTAAGAAAAAAATTTCCTTGAAATTTATGGGTCTTTACATCACTCCCACCTCAGGGCTTTACGTCCCTGTAAAGATACATCATAAACTAGGGAAACAAATGTGAGTACTGAGCACGTATCTAAGCCTCCCGCTCCCAAGTGCTCTCCTGGAGGTTCCCGTGCTGCCATCTGATGCGCACTAGAGAAATTGATCGTCGACGTAGGACCCGCTCCTGTCGATCCTCGATCTCCACCGGGACCTCTGCAAAAGTCGCCCCATCATCAACGTCTAGCTCCCCATGGTCAATGATATGCGTCGGGTCGTGCACATATCTCCTCAGCTGAGATATGTGGAAGACGTCGTGAAACCGGTGCAACTGAGGTGGTAGAGCCAGGCAATAAGTCACCTCGCCAATCCTGCTAAGGACCTGGAATGGTCCGATGAAGCATAGAGACAACTTGCCGCCTCGTCCAAATCTATGTAATCCACGTTGAGGCGAGACACACAAGAAGACATGGTCGCTATCCTCAAACTCTAGTGGCCTCTACCTCCTGTCAGTGTAAGACTTCTGCCGGCTCTGAGCTGTCCTCATCTGCTCCTGGATGACCTGGACCTTCTCTATCGTGGCCCAGACCATCTCTGGTCCCATAAGTGCTGACTCTCCAGGGTCTCTCCAGCATAAAGGAGAACTACAAGGTCTATCATACAATGCCTCATATGGTGACATCCCGATGGTGGAGTGGTATCTGTTGTTCTAAGCAAACTCCACCAAGGGTAGGTGGTCCTCCCAACTGTGGCCAAAGTCGAGGACACATGCGCGGAGCATGTCCTTGAGAGTCTGAATGGCCCTTCCGTCTGACCATCCGTCTGAGGGTGAAAGGCAGTGCTCAGACGTAGCTACGTCCCGAACGCCTCCTTAAACCCCTTCCAAAGCCGGGAAGTAAATCTAGCATCTCTATCAGAGATGATAGATGATGGCACACCGTGAAGCCGTAAAATCTCCTGGACATAGAGATGTCCCAAGCTCTCCACTGAGCCCTTCTCTCTGATGGGTAAGAAGTGAGCCGATTTGGTGGGTCGGTCCACAATCACCCAGACGGAGTCGTGACCTCTTGAAGGGCATGGAAGTCTAGTCACGAAGTCCATAGATATCCCGTCCCACTTCCACTCTGGGACCTCTAAGGGTTGTACCAAGCCTGCAGGTACCTGGTGCTCTGCCTTCACCTGCTGGCAGTTGAGGCATCGAGAAATGAACTCTGCCACAACCTTCTTCATGCCCGGCCACCAGTGCTATCATCTGAGGTCCTGGTACATCTTCGCCACTCCAGGATGTACCGCCAGAGGAGAAGTGTGAAACTCTCTTAGAACCTCCTCTCGTAAAGCGACTGGTACTAAGGTACGTCTTCTGAAAAGGATTTCGTGCTCTACTCTAAAGGAGAGCCATCAGGTGCCTGTCCTGAGGATAACTGCGCACGCAGCATCTCACAGTCAACGTCCCCATGATGTGACTCTCTGACCCGCTGTAGTAGTGGAGGAGTGACTTTGAGAGACTGAAGGAATGCTGATCTATCTCTATCCACGAAGGATATCTGCAAAGCCGCTAGCTGGTCTGTCACCTCCTCGAGTAGCTGAATGCACGTCCCCCTGCTAGAGCATCAGCTAATGTATTCCCCTTCCTAGGAGTATAGAATATCTCAAAGTCATAGTCCTGGAGGAACTCGAGCCATTGCCGCTGTCTCAGGTTCAGGTCATTTTGAGAGAAGATGTACCTGAGACTCTAATGGTCGAAAAAGACTGTAAAGCGCTCGCCCATCAGATAGTGTCGCCATGTCTTCAGAGCGAAGACCACTGCTGTTAACTCCAGGTCATGGGTACCGTAGTTTTGCGCATGTGGCCTCAACTAACATGATCCATAGGCTATCACTATTGGCTCCTGCATCAGGACACATTTGAGTCTGGTCCCTGATGCATCGCAGTAGACTACGTACCCTACTCCCTCCTCAGGCAACCTCAAGATAGGTGTGCTGGTCAATCTCTGTCTTAGCTCCTGGAAGCTCTGCTAACATCTGTCTGACCACACAAAGGGTTTCCCCTTCTTCTTCAAAGCTGAGAGTGGTGCCGCAACTCTGGAGAAGTCTGGCACAAATCACCGATTGTATCCAGCTAGTCCCAAGAAACTCCGCACCTCCGTCACGCTCTTGGGTGGCTCCCAAGCTTGCACTGCCTCGATCATCACGGGATCCACCACAACTCCCACCTCAGAAATGACGTGTCCCAATAATTGGACCTCACGTATCTAGAACTGACACTTAGAGAGCTTTCCATAAAGCTGGTTCTCTTGGAGTGTGTCTAGTACAACCCGTAAGTAGCAGGCATGCTCCTCCTTAGTTGTCGAGTAAATCAAAATGTCTTTGATAAAGACTACGAGAAATCAATCGAGTTATAGCTGAAAGATCTTGTTTATGAGGCTCAAAAACACCATTGGAGCATTGGTTATGCCGAATGGCATAACCAAGAACTCATAGTGGCCATACCGACACCTGAAGGCCGTCTTCTGCACGTCCTCGTCTCGAACTCTGAGCTGATGATAGCCTGACCTGAGGTCTATCTTCGAGAACCACCGTGCTCCATTGATATGTTCGAAGAGGTCTTCAATCCTCGGTAGTGGATACTTGTTCGTCACCATCACCTGGTTCAGGTGACGATAGTCGACACAATGTCACAAGCTCCCGTCCGCCTTCTTGGCGAACAATATCGGGGAAGCCCAGGGTGAAACACTTGGTTGGATGAAACCCTTGCCCTACAAGTCCTCCAACTGTACCCGTAGCTCTCAAAGCTCAGCGGGGGCCATCCGATATGATGGAGTGGATATCGGGGCTTTCCCAGGGTACAGATCAATATAAAAGTCTACCTCTCTACGAGGAGGTAGTCCTAGAACGTCATCGGGAAAGATGTCCGCATACTGATCCACCACTGCAGGAAAACTAGGACTTTGCACATCAACTGCTCCTAGGATGTGGCTAGACAACTGATGAGTGATGTGCTTTCCTCTCCTCTGCGGAAGTCCATCCTATGCTACAAAGGCTCCCTTATCGCCGTTGAAGGTGAACCTGCTCCTGTCGGTGCGTAAACATCGCACCTTGCGCCTAATACAGTCAATCTGTGCATGGACTGTAGATAACCAATCCATGCCCAAGATGACATCGTAAGGCCTCGACGCTGCTACAAGAAGATCCCAGCCAAAGCTCTCTACTCCTATAGTAAGCTCACACTGCAGGAACCAGTGCGTAATTCTCGCGTCTGCTCCCGTAGGAGTCTCTAGCCATAAGGATTGAGCCAACGGCTCTGTCGGAATATTCAAGATCCGAACAAGGGCATCATCTATGAAAGAGTGACTCGCTCCTGTTTCTATAGGAAGTACAGAAAGGGTGGAATAGACACAGATCATACCTTGAATCATCTCGGGCATGCCGTGGTCGTAAGCCTCCGCTACCGGGAGCTATGCCTGTCTCTACTAGCCAGCTCCATGTGTTCGGGGTGGACCTCCTGGTGGTGGTGGTGGTGGTAGAGCCTCAAAGAGTCTCCCACCACCTACTACTCGGATAACTCCTCTGCCTTGTCCGCCTCCTCCCTGCGGACCGCCACGGTCGACCCTCTACCTCTACCTGGGTGGCCCCTCAACCGTCTGCTGCTTTTCGGCACGGTGGGTCGGGCAGTCACGAGCCATGTGACCCTGTCCGCCGCATGTGTAGCACTGCCTGCCTCTCAAAAGACTGGCTCCGTGCTGTGTGCCTTGCACTGCAGAGCCAGTGTCCTGAGGCCGTCTATGTGAGGGTCTGGTCTGCCTGGACCCCTGAGTCATCCGTCAACTGCCTACTGCGGAAGACTTTGTTACGTGCCGTCCCGCGGTAGGTCTCGCCGCTGGAGAAGTCTCAGCAAGAAAGCTCTCGATCAAAAGGGCTCACTCCAATACTCCTGCCTGAGTCGGAATGCTGAGGGAGATCAGTGATGCCCTGATATCGTGTCTCAATCCCTGCTCAAATGTCCGGGCCCGGAAGAATGGGTCACGTACCATGTCAGTCGAGTAGCGCGAGAGATCGTTAAATCTTGCCGAGTACTGGGTGACCATCAAGCTGCCCTGCCGCAGCTGAAGAAGCTCCTGGATGCGCACCGCATGGAGGGTGGCCAAGACGAACTCTGAGAGGAAGAGGACCTCAAAGTCTGTCTAGAGAAGAGATGCCTCATCGTGTACCTGGATCATCAATCTCCACCATCGGCCCACTTCTACGTGCAGTAGGCTCGCTGCGAGGGTCACCATGAGGTCTGCTGGTGTCCTCACTAGCCTGAAAACATGTACAACTACCTCCAGCCAGTCCTCGGCTGCTTGGGGGTCCGTCTCCCTGTGGAACCTGGGCGGTCGCTGGCGCTAGAACTTATGCAGTGCACTAAGGCGACGTGCATCGTCTACGGCTGGGGCTGGAAGAATCGGTGGTTCGGTGGGTAGAGGTACCGTCAGTGCCTCAGCTATCAAAGGGCCATGTACCAAGGCCTCGTCGCTCGGTGGGATGTCGTCATGTACAACTCTCGGAACCCTAGCTGGTTACCGTCGTGGGTCCATCCTGAAAAGAAACAGGTGCACCACAGTCAGAACAATATACCTGGTGAGCTGACATAAAGTAATCACAAAGAAAACCTGTAACACACATTAAATCAATTTTTTCATGCATTAAGTCGGAAATCAGAAGTCAGGGTCCTGGTGTACGGATACGTCGGCCGCCGCACCAAAAATGGCCTCCCTGTACTGATAACCACACTCAATATTCTTAACACTATTGCTTCACATAGAAGAAAGATCAGAGTCCCACGTTCTGCGGTAGAAGCGAACTCCTCTGATACCAATTTGTCACGACCCGTCCTCGGGGCCCGTGCCGTGAATACCCCAAGCCTTCCTTCCACAGGATAGGGGCTGTCAACTAGCACCAAGGTGTAAATCCCGGTAAAGGGAAGGAATTGACTTTGTAAAGTAAACAAAAAACACCACAGAGTAAGCAGGTAGAAGTAAACACTAATTAAAAACTGGTACAACAGTAAGTGCGGAACGTAAGTGGGCCAGAATACAATCCCAAACTGAAAGTAATGTACAACTTGAAAGGGAAAACAACAACTGAAAAGTAATGCCGCAATGTCGAGCCGTCCACTGGAAGTCCCACCAGAAGGGTGGGTACAGATATCCTGCACTGCTCCTTGGGTCCAGCCGACTGCTCCGAGTAAGTCCCACCCAGTGGTCCACCTCTATGTATTGTCCTACTCCACAGGCCTCCACCATGATCAGAGATGTCCCTCGTCTGCAACCAACACAACATAGTGCAGGCATAGCCCGTGTAGGGGTGAGTATAAGCTACTCAGTAGGGACCCCGACACCCCCGAAGGTCTCCCAGAATCCACAAAGGATAACCACAAAGGAAAGATACAATCACGAAGTAACATCCGACACTGCTTAGGTATATTCCCATACATATACCTAAGTCATCAATTCTCGCTCGGATCCAACATCCGAGCTCAAGAATAACCCAGTCCACACAGGAAAGTAAAACGTAAATCCACACAGGATAGCATAACACAATCCACAAAGGAAAGCAAAATAGGATTCAGCTCACACAGGTATACTTATTCATATGACGATAAAGATGACCAGATATTTCCACTGATTCATCTAAGCCGTCGGACCCACAAATGATAGAAAGGTACTAACCCCCGCAATGACCCACAAAGGATCTGACCCACAAAGGATCAATAGGTAACTAACCCCCACAATGACCCACAAAGGATCTGACCCACAAAGGATCGATAGGTACTAACACCCGCAATGACCCACACAGGATCGAACCCACACATGATCGATAGGTAATTAACCCTGCAAAGACACACACAGGATCGGACCCACACAGGATCTGTAGGTAACTAACCCCCGCAAAGACCCACACAGGATCGGACCCAAACATGATCTGTAGGCGCTGGCCCACACAGGACCGCTGAGTGCTGACCCACACAGGATCAGTAGCACTGACCCACAAAGGATCACTGAGTGATGTAGTCGTCGCCGTCGAATCTACTGAGGATCTCTTCACAGTCGTCGTCATCACACTAGCAGTCACAACCATCTCTAGGGTTCCTGCACACAGCAAGCTCGTTCGGGAGGGTCCGCTCCACGAACTGAGAGGCTGATACATCAACTTACACATATTCCAAAGTTGATGTATCCAAAAGTTCCGTATCGTCAACGGGAACTCAACGTCATAGACGGCATGTCAATCGGACGCCCGGTCTGAGAGTTATTGGCTTTTTAGTCCCAGGGGCCCATTTAGTTTTTAAGGAAAAACCAACCTGAACGTACTCCAACTGCATCCAAACCTCAGGCAGAGTAATCCAAAAGATCCGTCTCACTTAGAGAAATTTAACAAAGTCGACGGCACGTCAATCGGATGTCCGAAGATCAAGATATGAGCGTTTCCGCTCCGAGGGCCCGATTGGTTTCGTGTACGAACCAACCCGGCCAAACACAAAGTATTTTGAAACCTTGAGTGTGATGTACCGAAATGATCGTCTCGATCCAAGGATCGCATCTCCGGTGACGGAACGTCGTTCGGAGGCCTGTAGCTCATGTTATGAGCAAAAGGCCAAAAAGGTCCGAAAACGGGGGGTCTGGGCCCGGACCGACCCGACCCAACCCCCCTGGGTCGGCCCGAACCGGGTCGAACCGACCCGGCAGGCGCGGCCCAGCTTGGCCTGGGCGCGACCAGGCCCGGCCGGTGCGAGCGCAGCCCGGCCGCCGGGGTCGGCTCGGCCGGTTACGACCGTGTGGCACGGGGGGCGTGTTTCCCCCGCATGAGAACACCACGGCCCCGCGTGGGGCCGCCCTTGGTCAGCGGACGCGGCAGGGCTGCATCCCGTGTCTCGCCGGACCCACGCGGTCATGTGTCTGTCGAACGCCGCCGCGCCGGCGACCCGCGCCGCCGGTGGAGTCCGCGGGCCACTGGAGTTGCTCCGGTGGTCCGATTTCATTTCCGTCTACGTCGTAGCTCATCCCGGGTCCCGTTCTTCACTGCAGAATCATCAAATCGTCTCTGCAGCCCGTTTGGTCGTTGTCCTCCATTCCGCACACCAAGAACAAAAGGGCGGTGGGTTCGGACTTGTTCGTTGGTCCACACCCACCGCGTTAGCGGTTTGAAACAACACCATAATTCCCAACAATTGATAAACCTTGACCATCAATAATAATTCGCGGACCAACTTGTTAATTGGTTGATCCGCGTTCTTGCCTTAGAGGAAAACTAACATGGGTATTAACATTTTCAAAACGACCCCTACCTCAACGTCATCGTCGGACGCGAGTTTGTCGCGGAAGAAAAGGATCGTCACGTCGCGGAAGGGCGTCGCTGTCACGCGGTACTCGACATCTCGTGGACAAACTCCGAGGATCATGAACATACAGATTTAATTATAACAATTAAATCCATGTTGATGTTATAATCCAAAAATAATTAAAAGGACTGCAATCCCCTACCTCAAGAAGCTGATCGAAGATTGTCGCGGGGATGGAACGTCACAGAAGAAGCGTCGGTGTCGCGTTGCGTCGTCGATCTTCGAGGGCTCGGTGTTCTTCGTGTTATTCGCGTTCTTCGCATTCATCGCATTTTTCGTGTAGGAGGATGAAGATATTTAGAGAATCTCCAAAGGATTAACACAACAAGCAAATAATAAAACAAGTCCTCATCTTATTTTATTATCAACTGAAGAATTTGAAAAACAAAGATAAGTAACGAACAATTAATTCATAGAATTAATTGCAATGAACTAACCGCCCAATTAATAGGGGCGTTAAGAATTTAGAAAATGCGCCAGTTGACTTTCATTTAAAAGGGGGTTTTCGCGGGTGCATTACTTAGCGGAAAAGAAACGGTGGGGCTCATGCAGGCCCCACCTCACAAATATCCTACCAAGAGGGTAAGATATTTTGGGTTCCACCCTATCCGCTTCAACTCAGCTTAAGAAGCTTTAAGTGCCTTTAAGCGGCTTTAAGTAAAATAAAATAATTTTTGTCGTACCAAATTATTTTATTTCTTAACTTAAAGCCCAAAAATTAAGAACCACACCCGAGCAAATGCAACTCCGGAAGAGGCGTTTCTAAGAAAATAATGGCGTTGCGATTCCATCGATGCCCTTGGAATTCGATTCCGAGCATCGGTTCAAAAGTTATTAAAACCCGCTTGTCCGTTCACTGAACGTACCCAAGTCAAACTTCAGAAAATGATTCTGGGCACACTAGGCCTCGAAATCACGTGCCGTCCGAAACTGCGTTCTTTTAAAATTTCAAAGAAAATTAAGAAAAATATTTCCTTGAAATTTACAGATATTTACAATACAGAACCTAGACTATAAAATGCCCTAGTTTTTATATTTCAATGTGTATTTTTTTAGTTTTCATTTAAAAATAAATACACATCACTTTTTATGAAGTGAATTCAGATGCACGAGTTTGGGACTTACACTAATCCCTTGCACGATGTCTCATTAATCTAAAACATTACCCAAGGCATTGGAGTGCTATATAACTTCAGGAACACCTGTCACTTTCATCTCCTATACACGTATTAGTTTTCCATATAAAAAATTCAAAATTGGATCATATTTCATTATATTTAAATTCCATGATCAAGAAGTGTGAAATACGTACATGTAAGTACGCAATAAAATGATTATAGATTTTTCATGGTTATTAATTTTGAATGTAAATAATGATGGTATTCACAATAAATGGATTTCTCATGGGAAAATAAAAGTGAAATTTCGGCAACATGACGATAGTACATAATGATAAATAAAATGGTTTAATGAGAGTAAAAGGGTCCTATCATCATTATACATTTTAATGTTTTCCCATTTTGATGTAGGTATGAGTAATGGTTTCTCCACCCCCTTGGTTTTTTCCTTTCAACCTTCACTTACAGACATATATGAAATATTGTTGTATATTGCATGATCTCCTTCCTCATATTGTCCTACCAATTGTTTTCTTAGAGATCATGATACATATTTTTTCTCCCTTGGTGGATGGAGAAGTTAAATCTATATGTATCATCGATCAACTCTTTCTTTAACTCAGGATATTATGGTACACATAGTTATGAACCAAATATTACAAATTCACCATCATTAATTTTGATCTATGAGGATTTGTCTTTTTATATAGGTTCCAGTTTATTATGAATTTCTGCAATTCGTTTTTAATAATCCATTAAATTCTCTATAAGGGATGGTCGAGAAATAATTTTTTAAAGGATTGACGATGTTCCTTTATGATTCCCATTTCAATCATTTTCATGTCTAAGAATATTGGATCCTTCTAAATTTTTATGAATGATAAAATTGATGGATCCTTTTTACCTATAGTTTCTTTCAATTTATTTTCTTTCCAAGGATGGTAGTGTATTGAGAATTCATTGTCCTTGATCATATTTAACCATATTTTTTGGAACATATTCAGATATTTCTATGTGAATTTATACTTTCATATCTTATGATATGTATATAGTTCACACTTATCCCTGAAGAGATAATTCCACCATATTTTCAGTGAAAAAATCACTACAAATAACTCAAGATCATGCATTAGGTAGTTATGTTAGTGAAATTATAATTTCCTTGAGGCATAACCTATGATTTTTTCATTATAAAAAAACACACAACACAATCCCTTCTTTGAAGCATTGTTGTATACCATGAAATTTTCCCTACCCGTGGGTAGAATAAGTATTGGTGCAATGATAAGACTCCTTTTCAAATCTAATAAGATCTATTCACATTCATTGTTCGAAAACAATGAATCATTTCTGGCTAAGCTTGGTTATAGGCTTTGATAGTCATGATAAATTTCTACCAAATTGATGATAATACATATCTAACCTACAGAAATTATAGATTTTTGTCACAGATGTTGGCCTTGAACATCCCTAAAACCTCTATTTCTTTGAAGGGTCCATAGATATTGTATTTGTTGGTAATATACCCAAAATAATAATAATTTCATCAACTAGAACTCATATTTTTTGTACTTTTCATAAATATTCTATTTTTAAGACCCTTAGCACAATTATCAGATGCTCCTCATGCTAATCCTTGATTTTTGAGTATATTATAATATCTTCTATAAAGATTATAATTTTTTCAAGGTAATCTCTAAAGACATTATTCATCAAGTCTATGAAGTTTTTTGTTTCATTTTTGATACCTAATGGAATTTTTATGAACTCATAATTCCTATAACTTATACGGAAATTAGTCATAGGAATATCATCCTTATTGACCCTATGTTGATAGTACTCTAACTGAAGATCCACCTTGGAGAAGAATTCAATTCTATGCAGATTATAAAACAAGTCATAAATATGTGGAATACGATACTTGTTCTTTATCATGATCTTATTAAGATAATGACAAATAATTCAAATGCACAATGACCAATCCTTCTACTTGATAAAGATGACTGGTAAACTCCACGATGAAGCACCTGGAATTATAAACCCTTCATTCAGATTCTATTTTAGTTGTTTATTTATATCCTAAGGATCTACAATAGCCAATCTATATGGATTCTTAGATATTTGAAAATCCAAAATTATAAGATCTATTGAAATTCTACCTCTAGATTAGAAGGAAGACTGGGAAAGTCTTCATCAAACACTTCAACATATTCTTTCACAATGGAAATGTATTCAAGAATGATATTTCCTCAGACTGAATAATTTTATATAGATATTCTTACTTATAAATAAATAATATCCATGATTGAGATATTGGTTCTAAATAAGATTCATATTTCTCCTTTTACTTGTACAGAATTGGATGATGATTCATGATATGGAGAGTTTTTTCCTTATCGTGGAAATTTATATTGCCTCTATGTATAGAAATACAATCAATACCCATGATTGTATCAAATTACATCAAATAGAGTATATTAGGGTTTAATGGGATCTTATTCCTCCAATTATTAATAGGAGAGGATTTATACAATTGACATGGAATAATTTCCTTATTTACTATTTTCACTGATAGCTCTACTTCGATGATCTGTGGGGGTGTTTTAATAGTTTTACTAAAACTTCATGATATGAAAGCATACCTAGAAGCAAAACCTAAAAGTATATTTTCTATTCTTGAATGAATAACTTAAGTAACTACAATAAATTATTTTTTTGTATCCACTTTAGTGAATTTAATGGAATAAGCTCACCCTTGTTTCAATGGAGGTTGTTGGCATTGATTGTATCTGGCCACCCCTGGATTATTACACTAGTTTTCTTAGTGCCCTTGTTTCTTGTAGTTGAATCGTTATAAAAAATGTTTTGGGCTGACTAGAGCATTCTTATCTTTCATTACATTGTTGGGTTTCCCCCATCAGAAATCGCATACAATATTCCCTTCCATCCCACACCTAAAGAATTTCCTCATCCCCTTCTAAAAAATTTCTTTTGTTCTTCATTACATAATTTTGACAAGTAGGATGTTGATATTTATTACAACTGTTAGATTTATCCAACACACCTCTATAATTAAACTACACTTTAAATTTATTATCCCTATGATACACTGTAGATTCATTGATATCTATTTTGATTATGGGGGAAAATCAAATAATTTCTTCATAGCCGTCAAAGGCTTGAATCCGCATGGATTTTAGGGTCGGTTTTAGACTACCAAATAAGTGGTGAATATTTCATTTGGGGTTAATGGAAAATATTAAGGCATATCATTCATGACTTGTGAATTTTACCCCATAATACTAGGTGGATTAATTTTATTTTTTATTGAGTGTTAAGAAATCCCATTCCATTTTATGTTGGAGTGTGCGAAGAAAATATTTTTCAAAAATAATTTTCCAAAATTCCTTCCACCCCATCAGTTTTATATTTTACCAATGCTTTTTATTCTTGATCAATTCCCACCACCGATCATATTATCCCTCCATATAAAAAAACTAGTTTAATCTTCTCTTGTTCATAACATTTAAGGATAGAAAAGATATTCTCAATGGAGTTGATCTAATATTCTACAATTAAAAGATCATATAATCCGTTGAAAGTTAGAGGTCGTTATCACATAAAGGTCTCAATATTATCTTGTTATTTATTAAGAGTATTTGGATATTCTTCTTGATTTAGGTTTACATTTAGAACTTGAGTCAACTAAGAGAGTATCATAAAAAAGTTCATGATTCCTTCCCCCACCGGGTTAGGCATCTCATTTGGGCATTCATCAAATTTCCTTCACGTTGGTTGTTAACTTAGTTCTCCATATTTCAGGCTATTATCTAGAATTATTGTAAAATTATGGATGAATAATTTTAAACTTTTAAACACAAAAACATGAATAAAATTAAAGGAAGAATATATAAATGCCATATATTTCCTTATCTTATTATTTTTAGGCAATAATAATTGTTATCGATGATAAATTTGATAACATTGAATATTTTGGAATTTTTATTCCTATAATTAAGGTACATAATGAGATTTTAAATTTAACAATCAATTCCCACCATTATTTTCAAATGAAGTGTGTAGTAAGGTCTGTTGTCATGCAATAGTTCTTGATCAGTTCTAGATCAATGTGGTGTTTTTTGGTTTTAACCCCAAGTACATCTAATCTAGAGTGAAATCTTCTTGAAGTATCCAGAGAGAAATTAATTTTATTATAAAACACTTACACTATACATTAATAAAATTTAATTTTGTATAATTTTGTTTATTCTTATTCCAACATATTTTGGTAGATTTTCTAATCCTAATACCAAAAAAACTAATCATTCCTTTGATACCAAATATGATAACCCTTGTCATTATTGCACATTAAATAATGATTTATTACATAATAATACACATAATAAAAACTTCAAGGTAACCATGTGTAGTGTATTTTGAAATTAGGTATAGAGAATGGCATCTTGAACACATGAAAAATTAATATTTTTAAAAACTACCTTAACAATAACCATGAAATCATCATTCTTCTAAAATCACATGAGATAACATGGGGACATACATAATAAAGGGGTGAGATATAAATCCTATTAAGGGAAAAAATGGAATAACATGAAGAAATTATTACATGTTATAAACTATTAAATGAAATGGGACATAAAAGGGGTGAGAAAATAAACATAAAAAAAGATTAATGCTATAACATGATGACATAAAAGCAACATGGGAAAGTGGTAACAACATCTTTATATGGATCATAAAAAAAAGGACAAGGATAACATAAAAGAAATAATAAAATAGAGGGAAAATCCCCATGATAGATTATATTTACTCCATGATATATTTAATGATGTATTATGAGAATAAAACATTACCCACTTCATTAGAGTGCTTTATAATTTTTTGAGTACCTATAGCTTTCATATCATGTACATGCATAAGTGTTCCACATAAAACATTAATAGTTGGTTTTTATTTCATCATATTTAAATTACATGATCAATTACTATGTACTAAATATGTGTAATTACCCAATTATAGTTTTATAGGTATTTATATGTGATTATCCTTTAGTGGAAATAAATATGGTATTGAGAATAAAAAGATTTGGCATGAAAAAAATCACATGGAGAGTTTGGAAGCATAATGACTGTAATTAAAGATTAATAAAATGAATTAATGAGATAGAAAGGGATCTATAATCATTTTTTAATCAAATGAATCATAATAGGGAGATTGGAAATCATATCCCAACATTATGAATTGGAAATAAAAGTCACAAAATGGAGAAGATGCTTGAATAAAAGGGGATAATGAGAGGAGCCCTTACTATGAGACCATGATTTAAAAATCTTGGGTGGATATTCTTGAGATATTTTTGGTATCTTGGGATGTATATAGATAGAGGAGGGTAGATTACGGATTTTATCCATGTTTTCTATTTTGAGTGAAGAGTATTGGGAGATTTGGTGGGTTTATAAAGTAAAAGAGAGGGGAGTTCTTTATTATTTCTCAAACCTATGTTTGGACCCTTTATAATAATGAAATATAAAAACCTTACCATGGGGTTTTAGAATAATTTATACCAAATAAGAGTTTTTTTAATTATCTAATATGTATAAGTGATGAAATTATTAAAATATTACCCTTGGTGATGTGAAAGTGAGTCATGTTCATAAAGAAATCATTTTAAAAACATAAAATATAATATAGGTTTTGGAGTATTCATAAATTATTTATAAGATTAATAAAATACCCTAAAATTCATATTATTTTAATGGGTAAACATAGATTTCTTCATGGATACCCTTTTTAACATTTATTGTATCATTTTTTCACAATTATGATGTCATAATACATACAGTATATTTGTACCGTATTTATTTTTTACCAAACAAATCAATTATCTTAGAAAATTAAAAAATATTAGTATTGGATAATATTAAAATTTTGAGTCCAAAAAAAAATATTCATTTTTTCCAAATAAGTTTTTTAAATATTTTTATTTTTACATTTAAAATAAGAGTCAAAATTTATTGATAAATTCTAGGTTTTTGATCATAATTGTTTTCAAAACCTATATAAATATTATTTTTTGACTTTGTAAAATTATATTATCAAGTAGACATAATAAAAAATATTTAATAATAATATTTTATAAAAATATATTTTATTTTAAATATTAATTAATTCATTAAAAGAAACATATTAATTGAAATTACATATTAACCAAAAACATAATTCATGATTTATGGAATCGAAATCCAAGTAATTTATAAAGTAATGATAATAAGAAGTAAATATAACCATTATTCTATTAAAAATAAAATAAAATAATTTTATTATTATTGTATTTATACATATCCCTTTATTACACAAGAAAACATCCTAATGTTATGGTTCTTGATGGTGTTATTTTAATGGGATGGTTCAACAAATATTTTTTGGGCGGTGATCTCAAAGAGCATGACCTTATAAAAAAAATACTTTATCTAATTCTTTAGTCGTTGGATCTCAGCTTGGGATTATTCAATAGAAAATCTATAATGAACCACCAATTCTCATTGGCTTGAGAGTGTAAGGAGTCATTACTTGGCCTTAAGCCACATCCCTGAAGTGCCAAAGGTTGGAAATAAATGCCGAAGTGTTTCAAAATACACGGGGGACGATTTACCCATTTAACTGAAAACAACCAACAAACAAAGAAAACTAGATAAATATATCCAAGAAACCACTATATGATACAGGATTTAAAACCAAAACAACTCAACCATTATTTTCATAAAAACCCAACCAAGTAAAACAACGGAGTACAAAACCAAATCAGAGTAAAGAACAGAAAGACAACTACAAGACATTAAGAAAACAACCCAACTTCATTATCCACAAGCTCCAATCTCTAACATAATGAACCAGCCCAAGAGTCACAAAGTAGTGCTATAAATGTGTGACACTTTACCTTTTCCAACATCCTAGTATATGACATCTGCAAAAGCACCATCATTCCAAAGTAGGTTCTGAGTAATGAAACTCAGTAGGTTTTCCCCGATGACTTCCCAACCCATTCCCCTAGGATAAAACATGTTATCACATTTATATAAAACAATTTATATAAAACCATTCCAAAACAGTTCACAATATAACAAGTTCCATGTCAAGACATTTTCCAACAAAAACCATTTTCTAACCAAAGAAACCAAGTAATGTTTCCCAATCAAATTCACATTTCCATTTTGGAACATTCATTCCATTTCACAAAGCCACACAACCAAACATTTCACAACCCATGAAATCAACTATGCATGCATTGTTATGACATTTCTATACTAATGAATGGTTTCTCGTCTATCTACCAATATGTCATAAGGTAATTATTCCACATGTGCCATTAAACCTTTGTCACCGAGCACAAGGTCATATTTCAACCAGGCCTCGTAAATTCAATATGAACACCCCCACACCAGTATGCCCAAAACCACACCATTTCAACCATGCCAAAACCATTTCAATAAAACACCCTTTAATTGAAAACTTTTTTCCCACAAACCATTTTCCAAATCCCACAAATCCATATTTTAAAATCACTATTTTAAAATCAAGAAACCAAAAAACTTTTCACAAACCCTTCTTTTAATTTCAACAATTCCATCAAAACCCATAAATCATCACTAAAGAATATTTTTAACATGATTTTCACCACAATTTCACAATAAAAACCAAGTGATTAAATCAATTTGAACTAAGCCTTCACATTATATGAAAGAGGAAGCAAGAGTGAATTCACGAACCTCAACAAATTGGCCGAAACCAAGCCACAGACGAAGAACACTCAAGAACACCGGGTCAAAACTCCAATAACCCTCCTTAGATCTCTTCTCCTAACAAAAAATAGATAAAATAATGTCATATTTGTCATCCGAAACCTTAGATCTACCCATAACAAGCATAGATCTAAGAAAATGAGTGAATAAGAGAGGTAGATCTATGTAGATCTAAGAAACTGATCAAGAACGATCACATACCTTAATAAACCGTCTTCGATTCACCAAGAGAAGCCTTCGAATCGCCTTCGGAACACTTGGGAGAAGTTTTCAAACCTTCAAGGGAGAGTAATCCTAAGTTAGGGCTGCTTAGGAGATTTAAACAAGGAAATTAAAGGCAAAACGAGTTAGATCCACAATTTTAGGATCTAATTTTAAGTGACCGCACGGTTATCCCGCACGGTTTGAAAAACCGTTCCCTAACCATGTGTTAGATTCTTCCTTGGAAATCCTTCATGGATGGCCTCATCACCTGGTTTTCCTTAACCGTGTGCTGACCGTGAAAAATCCACTGCCTCCCCAGTCAGATACGAACGGTTTGGCCGCACGGTTTGACAAACCGTGTGCCGCCCGTGCGCCTTCCCCTTTGCTTCCAACTTCAATCAAGGATCTTCCGATTCTCCCATATGTCACCCATAACTTTTAAAACCAAGAAAAGAATCAAGTAAGGGTTACATACTAGAAATCGAGGGTACTACATTCTCCCCACCCTTGGCCTTTCTGTCCCAAGAAAGTAGAAAACCATTGCTTGACTAAAAGAGTTTTTGCCACTACGCTTTCATTTCTTTCTCGTGTTCCCACGTCTCTTCCTGAATCTGACCATGTAGCAACAAAACCCGCACTTGGATGATTCTTTTTCCATGCAATACTTTATCCTGCCTATCCACAATCCACACCAGGATATATAACAACGAAGAATCCAGATCTAGGTCAACATGATCCCATATGATCACATGGTCAGGATCATGCTAATACTTCTTCAACTGAGATACATAGAACACATTATGCACTACACTAAACTGTGGTGGTAATGCCAACCGATACGCCACCTCTCCAACCCATTCCAGTATCTCAAAAGGGCCTATATATCGAGGAGATAATTTTCCCTACATCCCAAAACAACGTTGTCCATGTCTTGGATAGATCCTCAAGAAGACATGATCGCCCACAACTAACGCCAATGGTCTGTGATGGTGATCTGAATAAAATTTCTGATGACCTTGAGCTGTCCCCTTCCTCTTTCTAATCAACTAAATCTTCTCCGTTGTTTCTTGGACAAGGCTTAGCCCAACTAGTGAAGTATCACCAGTTTCCACCTAGCATAGTGTATAACGACAAGGACACCCATACAAAACTTCGAACGGAGCCAGGCGTATCGACGATTTATAGGTGTTGTTGTATGGGAACTCTACTGAGGGTATATGCTCCTCCCATGAGCCACCAAAATCCATTACATAATCCCGAAACATGTCTTCCAATGTCTGTATCATCCTCTTAGATTTCCCATCCATCTTAGGATGATACACCGTATTCGTAGTCAACTGAGTCCCAAGGGCTGGTTGTAAGGATTTCTAGAAACGAGATGTGATCCTCAGATCTCTATCTAAGACGATAGACACTGGTACACCATGTCTCTTTAACACTTCATGAATATATATTTTTGAAAGATCTTCCACCGTATGGGTTTCATGAATTGGGATGAAATGGGCCGACTTGGTTAGACGATCCAATATCACCAAAATGGCATCGTGTTTCCGGACCGTTCTTGGAATTACTGTAACAAAATTCATTGCTATCTGCTCCCATTTCCACACTGGGATAGGTAAATACTGTAACACACCAGCTGGTCTATGATGCTCTACTTTAACATGATGACATGTTAAGCATCACGAGATGAATTCGGCCACCTTCCTTTTCATACCGCTCCACCAAACCTGTGCCTTTAGCACCTAATACATCTTATGTGTACCTGAATGTACAATACATCTTGAATGGTGGTAAGAATTAAGAAGTTGTTCCTGAAAAACTATAGGTACAACCATCCGATCTCTGAAACACAAAACTGAACCCGCTTCCAGTTTCTAGCCATCAATGGTCTCCCCACCATTGAGTTTTGAACTCATTATCAGACATTCTACCTCAGATGTTTGTGCCTCTTGGACCACTTTTACCAGTTCAGGAACAAACTTATCTGAAATGAAAACCACAACATCACCTCAGTTTTCACATTCCACATGCATGTCGGCTAAGACCGACATCAACTGCCATTCATTTGAAGCTTCTTTTGCTAACTGAGCATACACCTTTCTGCTAAATGCATCGGCCACATAATTTCCCTTACCTGGTGTATACATCAAGTCAAAGATGAACATATTAAGGTAATCCATCCATCTCCTCTGCCTCCAATTCAAATATCGTTGTGATAAAATGTGTTTCAAGATTTTTTGATCTGTAAACAGAGTGAAATTCTCACCGAAGAGATAATGACGCCAAGTCTTCAAGGCATGGTCAACTGCAGGTAACTCCAAATCGTGTGTTGGGTAATTCTTCTCATGCAACCTCAACTGCCTTGAACCACAAGAAATAAAATGGTCTCCTTGCATAAGAACACAACCCAACCCTGTTCCCGAAGTGTCACAATACACCACAGACCCCTGTCCTAATTTTGGAAAAATCAAGATGGGTGCTGATGTAAGGTGAACTTTCAACTCTTGAAAAGATCTCTAACATTCTTCAGTCCATTTAAATGCACTATTTTTCTTTGTCAAAGCCGTCATGGGAAAATATAGTCGTGATAAGTCACACAAAAAGCATCGGTAATAACCATCCAGACCAAGAAAACTTCATATTTCAAAGATAATCTTCGGCGGTTGCCAAGAAAGAACAACTTCTATCTTTTTTTGGATCCACTGAAACACCTTTCTCAGAAACGACATGGCCCATAAAACGTACTTATTGTATCCAGGAATCACACTTTGAAAATTTGGCATAAAACTGATGGTCCCTCAAAATTTCCAACACTGTCTCCATGTGTTGCTCATGCTCAACCCTTGTTCTTGAATATACCAATATGTCATCCAAAAACACCACAACAAAAGAATCCAGCTATGGCTGAAATATCCGATTCATCAAAGCCATGAATACCGCTGGTGAATTCATAAGACCAAAAGGAATGACTACATATTTGTAGTGGCCATATCGGCTTATGAAGGCTATCTTCGGAATATCCTCCTTTCAAACTCGCAACTGGTGATATTCAGACCGTAAGTCAATTTTAGAGAACCACTAAGCTCCCCTCAATTGATCAAATAGGTCATAAATGCGTGGAAGTGGATATCTATTCTTTATCATAATGTGGTTAAGATTACGATAATCCACACATAGACTCAAAGTTCCATCTACTTTCTTTACAAACAAAACTAGTGCTGCCAATGGGGAACCGCTTGGCTGAATAAAACCTTTTTTTTCAGCCCCTCTAACCTCACCTTCAATTCTATTAAATCCGTTGGTTCCAGCCTATAAGATGGAAGTGATATAGGACTGGTCCCCAAGAGGAGATCAATCGTAAACTCTACTTCTCTTACAGGTGGTAACCCTAAGATGTTTGTAGGAAAAACATCAGGAAATTGATCCACTAAAGCTGGAAAACTATTTTCTGGGATCTCTTCTAATAATTCCGAAGTCAATGATTCCAATTAGTAAGAGAACATTCCCACCATTGGTGAAAACAAGCTCTTTGCACCTTTCATTACCATCCTCTATCCTCTGAAGATATGGTAGATTCCTTCTTCCATTGTAAAACTAACCGTTCCCCCATAACAGGCGATGTGAGCCTTAAACATTGTCAACCAATACATACCCAGGATTATATCACAGAAATCCACATCCAACATGGAGAAGTCCCATTTGAGCTCAACTCCATCAACCGTTATAGCACATGCTCTACACACGAAGGCTTGACATTCTCTTTCACCCTTAAGAGTTTGCAGTTTTAACACAAAAGGAATCATTTCAAGTTGTAAGTTCAGCAAATCAGCAATCCGAGAAGCAAGAAAAGAATGGTATGCACTAGTATCGAACAACACATGCATGATGGTAGAATTCAAAAGAATCGTACCTCTCATCGTTGATGGTCTAGACTGGTCATCCAAAATCACATGTTCCACTCCATACAATTTCATTGTTGCTGCACTTTTCTCCTTATTTCCTTGTTGAGATTGCCCTGCCTGAGGTGTCATGGTATTCCTGGAATCACCATAACTAGATTTTTTATGCTGGTGAGGCTGATTTTTCTATCCTCGCCCGATCGAACCACAAGATGCTTGCGACACTTGGGAGGTGTCACGCGCACCCGACCTCGGAGCACTGCAACAATATCACTAAAGATTCCCCCATCTAGTTGAAATTTTGGAAAGCTCTTGGTGGTGTTGTACATTCTTATTTCATGTGGTCAATCACGCCACATTGAAAACACCCAACATTCATCATGGGTCGTGGAGGAAGATTTACTGATCCAGTCGTCTGATTCTGATTTGCACTCCCACCTTGGAAGTAGGTGTCCCTCTTCCTCTTGTTCCCGGCATTAGAGTTCCCACATGTTCCCATGGGCATCATCATACTTCCTCCTCCCATAACTCATGAGATGTCTCTTTCTGCTATTGGTGCTCTATTTACCATCTCCATCTAATCCGTAATACAGAGCACACCTATCTTCAAGCGAATATCCTGTCGTAATCCAGATTCAAAGATGCGTGCCTTCAGCGACATACTTGTAGAAACTTCCAGTGAAAAGCATACTAAATTCATGAATTTAGTCGCATACTCTATGACAGAGAGATTTTCATGCTTCAGGCTGAAAGAGCTTGTTGTCCTTTGAATCTTGAACGTGTGCGGATAGAATTTTTTATTAAACGATTCCTCAAATTCCTCCCAGCCTAGGTCTCGATCCAGCATAGCCTGCACCACCATCTCCCACCACTGTCTTGCAAGATCCCCCAACATATATGTCTCCAACTTTACTTTCATCTATACCAGTGTGCTGATGAAATTGAAGATACGATTCATCCTGCTTAGCCACACCTCCACCTTTTCTGGTTCAGAATCACCCCGAAAGATGGGTGGATTCTACTTCTAGAACTGAATAGAATGGTCTACATGCCTTGAATCATTGCTCCGATTCCCCGTGTCCATAGCCTGAAATGCTTGAACGATACTCTGAACCAGCTCTTGGTTTACACGTGGTTCAGGTGCAACCACATTCTCCGCAGCTTCTTCTGTTTGGTTTCTATGACGTCTAACGAGTTCCATTTTCTATACGAAAAACTCACTCCATTAGTCTTACTTCCTAGCAACTGAAGGCTTAGCATTTCAACCTCTATTACACCACTATCACAACATCTATTTCCAAAAATTTCTAAAAAAGATATTTTATTTCTTTTGAAAATCAATCTATTTTCAAAATACATTAACCATTGTCTTTTCACAATATTTCATTTGAAAATGTGCTTAAAATTTTCCGAAATCACGCTTTTGCATCAAATTATAATCAATTTATGCAAATGATTTGTGCAATACTATTGGGAAGTAATTCCTCTATAATGCATTCCATGATCATCTAATTGGATAAACCCATGACAATGTGATTTACAACATTCTAGAAGTGTATCGAAAACACTTATGTACCCAACACCCTGGTAACTTGAAGTTCAACATAAATAGGTTAGCTATGTCATTTTATGCTATACATTTCATGTTCCGACAATCCTACTCCTGTCTAAGATGACCACCCAAGGAATAGACAAGAATGAATTTCAACTCCAAGACCATGAACATCGATGCCCACTTGTTAGTCATGGACCGAACAAGCTGATATCATTTATAATGACCCGCCAATTCTCATTGGAATAAGAGTGTAACGAGTCATTACTTGGCCTTAAGCAACATCCCCGAGGCACCAAAGGCTGGAAATAAATGCCGAAGGGTTTCAAAATACATTGGGGACAATTTACCCCCTTATCTGAAAACAACCAACAAACAAAGAAAACTAGATAAATATCTCCAAGCAACCACTATACGATACATGATTTAAAACCAAAACAACTCAACCATTATTTTCCTAAAAACCCAACCAAGTGCAATAACGAATTAAAAAACCAAATCAGAGTAAATAGCGGAATGAAAAATACAAGAATCAAGATGACAACCCAACTCTATGCTCCACAAGCTCCAATCTCCAACATCACAAACCAGCCCATGAGTCACGAAGTAGTGATATAAACATGTGACACATTACCTTTTCCAACATCTCAATATATGACATCTGCAAAAGCACCATCGTGCCAAAGTAGGGAGTGAGTAATGAAACTCAGTAGGTTTTCCCCGATGACTTCCCAACCCATGACTCAAGGATAAAACATGATATCACATTTATATAAAACAATTTATATAAAACCATTCCAAAATAGTTCACAATATAGAAAGTTCCATGTCAAGAAATTTTCCAACAAAAACCATTTTACAACAAAATCAACCAAGAAAAGTTTCCCAATCAAATTCACATTTCCATTTTGGCACTTTCATTCCATTTCAAAAATCCACACAACCAACCATTTCACTACCTGTGAAATCCACTATGCATGCATTGTTATGACAGTTCCATACTCATGAGCTATTTCTCGCCGATCTTCCAAGTCGTCACAAGGAAATTATTCCCCATGTTCCATAACACCTTTGGCACCGAGCACATGGTTATATTTCAACCAAGCCTCGTAAATGGAATATGAACACACACAGTAAGTATACCTAAAATCACACCTTTTCAACCATGACAAAACCATTTCAATAAAACACCTTTTTGTTGAAAATCTTTTTCCCACAAACCATTTTTCAAATCCCACAAATCCATATTTTAAAATCACTATTTTAAAATCAAGAAACCAAAACACTTTTCACAAACCATTATTTCAATTTCCACAATTTCATCAAAACCCATATATCATCACTAAAGAAGATTTATAACATGATTTTCACCACAATTTCACAATCAAAACCAAGAGATTAATTCAACTTGAACTAAGCCTTCAAGTTCTAAGAAAGTGTAATTGAGAGTGAAGCCACCTACCTCATCAAATTGGGTGAAACCAAGCCACAGATGAAGAACTCTCAAGAACACCAGGACAAAACTCCAAAACCCTCCTTAGATCTCTTCTCCTAACACAACCAAGACCAAATGCTGTAATATTTGGCATCCACACCCTTAGATATACCCCTAATGGGCGTATATCTAAGAAAATGAGATAAGAGGAGAAGTAAATCTAAGTAGATCTAAGAAATCGATTAAGAACGATCACATTCCTTAAGAATCTGGCTTCGATTCGCCAAGAGAAGCCTTCAGATCACCTCTAGAATGCTTGGGAGAAGTTTTCCAACCTTGAAGGGAGAGTAATCCCGATTTAGGGCCACATAGGAGCTTTAAACAAGGAAATTAAAGGAAAAATGAGTTAGATCCACAATTTTAGGATCTAATTTTAAGTGACCACGTGGTTAGTCTGCGCGGTTTGACAAACCATGTGCTAACCGTGTTTTAGCTTCTTCCTTGTCCATCCTTCATGCATGGCCTCATCACACGGTTTCCCTTAACCGTTTGCTGACTATGAAAAATCCACTACCCCCCCCAGCCAGACACACACGGTTTGGCCGCATGGTTTGACAAACCGTGCACCGCCTGTGCGCCTTCCCCTTTGCTTCCAACTTCACTCCAGGATCTCCCGATTCTCCGATAAGTCACCCATAACTTTTAAAACCAAGAAAAGCATCAATTAAGGGTTACATACTAGAAACCAAGGGTACTAAAATATCCTAGTTATGTTATCTCCCATGAAATCTTTATTAAATGGGATTCACATGGTAGGGTATTATAGGTTGAGGGAATCATTTCCAATATTTGTGTCAATTGAATTTTTCCAAACACTATATTTATACTAATGATATGATCATTTTCAATGACTTTATTTCCAATGGTTATGATTATTAACAGTCTTTTAAATATTATTGGATATAATAACACAATATAAGTGCATGTGATTTCTATGAAGATAATACATAATATGAAATTTTATTAAATAAAAAAGGTAATTTTATTTATAAAATTAAGGCCATTAAATCTAGGTTCATGATTCATATCATATCCTTGACTATAAAGTACTGGATATTTTTGTTATTTGACCTGTGTGAATCATCTTTGTAGTGTTTGAAAGAGGGGACGATCAGTGATTTGGTTCTTTATTTTCTAGATGAGTGTTTTTTGTTTGAAGTTTCTTTTAATGCTTCACATCTCATACATGTTTTTATTTTGATACATCATTGATTTGCTATATCTTATTTGTTTGAGTAGTATTTAACCCAAGAATGTAACTACGATACCCATGATCATGACCTTTTCACAGTTGTGTTTCCACTAATGTTTTGGTGACATTACCTTATTAGGGAATGCTATATTGTCTTAACAAATTATGAGAGTTTGAGGTATATATTCTCTTAACACTATTTTAATTTTTGGCCATGTGGAGAGATGAAATTATTATAATATTAAGACATCGATATTTCTTATACACCATGAAAAGGGAATGTTATGGATGCTGTTCTATATAGGTTTTATCATGGTGGTATTATGTTCAAGTCCGGTGATACATGGAGAGTGATAGAAGAAATTTTAGTAATGAACATGGATATGGAATAATTTTATATCATATGATGACATGTTCATATTTGGTGCATTATGTGGAGGAATCGTAATTGATGGATTTCAAGGAGGGGGATTTGGGAACATTGTGTTGTTTCTGGTGATTCTCTTGAGGGGTAGTAAAAGGATGATCAATGCTAAGTGTTATTACAAGGGAGGATATTTATTCTTTTGGTAATTCATGAGGTGGTTCACTATGAGTTACAAACTTTTCCACTATAAACATATAATAGAATGTATTTGATGAATCATTCTTTGAGAGATTGATATTAGTGGATTTTGTTAAAGACATCAAATTTTTAGTCTTGTATCTTGATATATAATCTTCATGATGGTGATGTCTAAGAATTTTTTTCATAGTGGTTATCTTTATCTATTAGATGTTCCCTAATTAAAATGAGAATACATATATGTGGACGTAGTTACTTATTTACCTCAATATTAGATAGGATTTAATGAAATTTGGGTGATCCTATATTGATTTATGAAGTATGACCACTTTATTGAAATCAAGGAGTTTAGTGTATTATTTTTTTATTAAGGACGTATCTGGAGATAGTAGTGTGGCTATTTGTTGTTCCTAATATGATAACCTATGTTTAGGATCCATTTTTAACTCTTAAGTGTGAGGAGTTCTCCAAAATTATTTTGAATCTCATTTAGACCTTTTCATTTTCTTTCATTCATAGATATATGGTTATACAGATCAAACTATCTAAAATTTGAAAGAATAGTTTCACACATATGTTATGGATATTGGGTGATTATGGGTGTGGAACTTACCCTTGGTATAATTCACTTATTATATAATTATCACTTCACTATTGGTATGAATCATCTTAGATAATTTTATGTACAACCTTTTATATCTCTACTATATTGGGTTACAGTTGGGGGTCGGTTATTCTCAGATCATAATTCATAAAAATCATGACATAGAAGGTGAATGTGATTATTCAGTGAATAGAGGTGTATCGTAATTATTAGAAGTAATATACTAACCATAATAGGAATCATATGGGATATTTATTTAGGTATCATGTGTTCTTTAAGGTATATTCTCATTATGGTTTGCCTTGGTTTGGTTATGTGAGTACAGTTTCCCAAATATTTTTAATCCTTTGTTGGTGTTGGAGAATATTGGAGTTGTTTCTTTTTAGGTATCACTTCCCTCATAGATGAGATGGATCCATGATGTTTTTCCCATATCACGGATTTGTTCATAAATTCGATAGGATTGCCATGTAATTAAATGGAGCAATTTAGACGTTTAATATTATAAAACCAATAAGGAATATATTATCATGATTCAAGACTATCTGGTGAAGGTTTTTCATGGATGTGTTATTCCATTAGCTCATGTATTATGGTGATGCACTATCTTAGAGGAGTGTAGTTGGAAACTGATACATAGATTCACGCTTAATATCTTAATTTTTTAGGTTTTATTTTATTGAGTGGAAATATATAAACATTATTATATTTTGAGATGATCGATAATGTTACATGTTATGAAACATTCTTATTTTGATGTGTTAGTTTTGTATTATAAAACCCAATACCCTTTCAAGGGGGTGAAATCAAGAGTAAATATGAATTTCTTAGTTATTGGATAGATTATTTTGATAATTGGGACTCAAAATTTGTTTTTTATATTTTGAATATTATTAAATAGTTTTTTTGGATTATTTTTAAGCATAGTGCGGTGTCCTTGGTTTTCAGAAACATAAACAGATAGGTATAGAGTTTCCAGGCCACTTTAAATGGTAGTTTCATTCCATTAATGTAATAGAAATTAAAGTAATACCATAAATGTATTGAGAATTGGGGTTTCCCCTACCTAAAAGAGGGTTTAAGGAATGATCCATTTTTCAATTTGTGAATTTTACTAGATATATTTATTTTTATATGGTGCAATTGTGTTCTTTTTTATCATATATTTAGGGTTTTTGGGGGCCTTGTGCATCTGGATGTGTCCATTTAGTCGGCCTCTACTCTCTGCCTACCCTTTATCATTTCCACTGGTATAAGGATGGATATTTTTGGAAATATTCATTTCTATTTGAGGTAATTTCATATTCCCTTTAATCTTTTCATTTTTCCTTTAATCACCATTGATTTTGATTGAATTTCATTTAGGATTTTACATTGATTCCACTAGGTCATTGTGGAATTAGGTTAGATTTGCTAGGATTTTCTACGTATTGGAAAGATAAATTTCGGAGATGGTAACTACATGTCTCTATACATTATTTTGATGGAGGTATGTCATCATATGAATTATTCAAGCGTTTTTTTATTAATTGAATTATCTTTTCAATTTAATTGGTTCTATTTTTAGGGTTTATACCTAGGTTGTTTTTGAGGTGACATCATTAATCTTATGAATGAATTTGGTCATGGTTTTTGTGAAATGGGGCCACTCAATGAAAATTTTGTTTTTATTCTTATATAATTTAATTTAATTAATTAATTATTAAATTTTATAATTTACTTTTTCGTAACACTAGTTATGATATAAGGACTCTGGTTTATGGAAAATGGCTAGTTATGCTTGGGAAAGCTTCAATAAAGATGTTTGATCTTTTTTCAATGGTAATAACATTGTTATAAAGATGTTGGTACCTCATACATACCAATATGGTAATATCATAATTTTATATATAATAAGGAATTATCTATGTGGTCTCACTACCAAGGGTGATTGAACAATTTAATATAAATTAAATTATTTGATTAAAATGAAATTCCTTTGGATGACAGATGTTTTAAGGGGCCATAATTTACTCTGGTTCACTTGTGAATGATCATGATATTCTTGTATCCTATGGGAATACATGAAATTAATTATATTAAATTAACTATAGTGAATTTAGTGGTCTAATTGTTAGGTTCCCATAGTGACCTCCATGTAGAGGGAGCATTGAATTGAGATTTATTGGCCTGAGGAGGCCATGTGAGAGCCTTGACAAGTGTTATAACATTTTGGATTGTTAAAATTATTTTGGGGTGGGTGTTCTTCCTCTAATAATGTTCTAATTATTATGGTTGGTAAATCCCCATGGTGATTTTTTGATAGGGAGGGTGAGGATACCAACCTAGTGAGACTGGGGAATTGAGATAGGTAATATACCATCTCCCTAGACTAATGCCACTAGATATTTCTATATCAAGACATTGAGATCATATTATTATCATGATAAGCTTGATAGATGTATTACCATGGGTGATTGTCCGGGAAAAAAAAGTTAACATTGAGATCGAGGAACCCTCGTAATGGTGTCTGGATATTGATGTTACTTAGGGAACCCTAATTTGTGCGGAAACAAAATACTAACCCTAGATAGGGTGCATTTGGGAAATAGGTATTGATAGTCACATGGGTCACCTTAGAACTTGAATAAATGATGTAAGACCAATGAGTATTTTTTGATTATTTTGATGGTCTATGATCATCCCCTAGGTGTTGGAAGTTATGCAAGATTACTATTATAATAGCCCCAAATCATCCCTCTAAGAGTCAAAAGCTATATATGATGACTAGTATAACTACCTTGGGTCATCCCACAAGGATATGATAGTTATACTTTATAGGTATTATGATGACCTAGGGTCAGCCCTTAGGATTCAATAGTTATTCCTAATGACTATTATTGGGGCCTAGGGTCTTCCGTTTCAAAGATGATGCCTGTTTATATTCTCTACCTTGGGTTATCTCGAAAAGGAGACAATGATGAATCCTACTATTGTATGAAATGGATTACCATGAGGGAAACCACTATATATTTTAGATGAAAACAACTCCTAATAGGTAAACCAACTAATTTCATGGATGAAACAAATTCCCAGTTTCGAAACACCCATGAGTTTTAGAATGACATGGATTATTGGTAGTTCATCCCCTTGAGATTTCAGATGACATGAATCCCCAATAAGGAAATCCACAAAATTTTTGAATGAAATATATTCCGCGCAGGGAAACCCATTACATTTTTGAATGTTATTAATTCTTACTGCATTAACCCCCTATGTTTTCGGATGATATAAATACCTTCTAGGTAAACTCCCATTGTCTCAAGATAAAATGGATTCTCGATAGGGAAATCAATTGAGTTTTTAAATGACATGGATTCACATAAGGTAAATAAACTATGTTTCTAGATGGAATAGATTCCCATTAGGGAAACCCCAAATGTTTCTGAATATCATGGATTCTCAGAAGGGTAACCCACAATGAGTTTGCAGATATCTTAGATTCTTAGTAGGGAACCTATTATGTTCATAATGAAATAGATTTCTAGTAAGAGGATTTAAACCCCTAATTTTCCACATGATAAAATTCCTAGTATAGGATATTCACATCCCCAATGTTATAAATCACAGTTTTATGGTTAGATATACTATAACATTGGATGAAGTAGGTTTGGTTCAATCCCATGATTCATGTTTAAACATATAGATAAACAATCATTATTTTTAATTTATTACTTTTCAACATATGAATTTATTCAGTTAATCATTCCACATGAACATACACAATATTAATGGATCAGTATATGAAAATAATGGGGGTTCCTTGTAGTGTTTTACTCACACCCATTACAGGTTTCTCGAACAATAGGGTACCCATGAAGACTTCACTAATCATAGGGTCAGGCTGTGACAAGGACTAGTGTATAATGATCAAATAGTATATCATAGAAGCTATTTGAGATTAATATAAGGTGAGATAAGGGGATAGTAATGATCCTTAATTTTTTATTTTCTGATTTTTTTATACATGTTATTTCCCAAGTGGGATATCAATCATGATGTATAATTGTGAGTCTATATGACTACTGAATATATTTAATTTGATACATTATGATAAATTATCTTTCTTATATATACTCTAATACATATTTTTTACTATTATCAACACTTTTTTCTATTATTGAGAACTATGATAAGGTTGTATAGTCTCCCCCTGGTATAACCCTAGACTACAAATACAAGTTGACAACCATTTACATACGAGGAGACGCACCTGGGGTCCTAATGGTGAATCCTCTAGTTTGGACATTTTCCAGTGTCCATGGACTAAGGTAAGACATTACAAAATGGTATCATTGATTTTATGTGACTGATATCATAGTGTATTAGAGATTTATTTTGAATTACTGTTTGGGAAGATGGTATACAGGTGACATAAGATGTGTTGAATCTTGTGATTAAAATCAGACCAATGTGTTTCAGACACCTTTTATACTTAGAAATCCATGTTACCCGGAGTTTTGGATTGATGTTATTAGTTTATGATTTTATAGTTTTATGATTTCACGAAATATGACACACTTGAGTTTTCAGGGATTAATTATTTATTGATTTTCAGATCTCATCCTATTAGAAATAGCTCTGTATACATGCATCATATATGGAATATTGGATTTACATGACATATGTCTACCTGTGTGTTATTGACTTCACCAATGATAGAGGGTTAAACTATTTAAAGTGTAAGAAAAAATTTATATTATGTTTTTCTATATTACTTGGTGGAGAAATTCAACTCTTCTAGGCCACGATATATATTTATTCTTATGACAGGCCATGTGGACCTATGATGAGATTCTCAATGATAATAATGAATATATAGTCCCTCAGTGTATGAGATGTATAGTGACCCAAATAATATTATACAATCATATAGTTCCATATAAATAACCCCCTTGTGGGAAATTATTTTATTAGTTCTAGAAACAAAATATTTTTTGGTTATTTAATGTTCTATCAACAAAAAATGTTGTGGTTTATTATATTGATTCTTCATGGAAGTTTTCTTAAAATATAATATTTCTATGGGATAACCAACCAAGGCCATGGTAGAAAAATTTCCTTATATATATGTGGATTATGTTGTGATATTCAATAAGAAAACTCCCATATACATAACTATGGTGAGTATTATGTTGAGATTATAATTTTTGAGGGTATGTTTTGTATGTGAGTGAGAATAAGTTCTTATTTAAGATGATATTTTGGCATTTAATTCTCGATATGAGTATATTTATATGTAATAACCCTAAATTGGGTGTTCTAATATTAGTTTCTAGGTGGTATATAAGATGGGTGAATTTAATTCTTCCTAAGAGTAATGATTTATAAGATATATGACCTATTTGTTAGGAATAAGAGACTCATGTTTTTTATATACTGGTTAGAATACGTGGGTCATTTATTATGATCAATTAAGATGATATTTATGAGGGAAATATGTGAGTGGGGTCATTTTGGGATTTTATGTTCTCTAGATATGATAATCATGGATGGATTCTTTGTGTAATGAGATAAAAACATGTGACGTGTTATCAAATATGTAATTTAAACATGCTGATGCCTTAGATATCGTGAACATAAAAACATGGTTAGGTTCTATTCCCGAGGATTTTTCTACGTGAGGTCCTATCATGTATATGGTTATGCATGAAGATGCTTTAGACTTTTGAGATAGAGACCTTTGAGTTTTATTGATTTTGGTATAGAGGTTTGGTTTCTTTGAAAGGATCATTTATGAATAAAACTATGTATTTTAGATGTATTTTAAAGTGTCATAATGGTAGATCATGCATGTATGATTTTAGTATTGGAAAAATTCCATGGTAGAGAGTGATATTGAGGTATACCATGCAATTGGAAGATACCCGATTTTTAAGAGGAGCATCAAGGGTGCTCCAAGCATAATGATTTTGACATTTTATGGATCATGGATCATTATTTAGGAATGTTAACCTAGGTTAAATGTTGAAAAAATCACAGGATCATGATTTATGTTATGTGATTAGGTGGTATGAGAGTGTATTCCCACTATTTTTATGGGAATGATATGGTGTGTGTTGTTTACAAATGATTCCATTTGAGTTGTGAATAAATGAGTGGATTTCTTTTGAATGAGGTCTAATGGAATTTATTAAATTGTTGTGGCTTTGGTTTCATTAGCTATTGATAAAAAAGGGAATTCCAATCCTTAGAATATGAGACATCAATAATGAACCAGTGTTGTTGAGTGAAAGGCCCAATGTTATTCCTTGACATTTATTTTCAATAATGCATGATGTTAATATTGATAGTGGATGATCGTGGATCCTAAGGAGTGACATGTGTGTGATGATGAAAATTTACAAGGTTTCACTCAGGGGAAGATATAAGGAAAACAATATAGTGGGTGGGTGAACCATAATCTAGTTTAGGGTGCCACCTTTTTTTACTAATGTAATTATGTATGATTCCAATGATAAATTTTTTCCTGATTTTAGGAGAAATTTTTTTAATTTTTCATGAGGAATTTTGGCATTAGTGGCCTTTCCATTTTACCATAGAGGAAATACCCCCATGATGGTGGGGTCATGGGAGTGATGTGATCAAAAATTATATGGTTGAGGAGTTGCTGGATGTTAGTGGTTAGGTGAATACAATTTATGTTGTCCCATGTTAAATCCTAGATTTGGATTTCAGATTTTTTTTTGTCGGAGTCTATTACTTGGCGTCAAACATGTGATGCTTTTGATTAGATCTAAGTATGAGCAAGGCATGATTTTAGTCACTGCTCATGATTATATCTTGATAAAAATTTAAGTTGGTCTAGGACCCAACCATGGTAATACACCAAGAGTTGGGTTTGGAATTTGGTATGGTTGTTTAAACATTATGAAAACTCCTTCAAGAGTAATGGAATACAGATCAAATAATTTAGTAGCACGTCAATGGTCAAACCCAAGTGTTTTCGAGAATGGTCATCTAGAGGGGGTCTGACCAGTGTTTTAATGTGTAATTGTTTTTAGTGAGATAGAAACACTTTATCGGGTCCTTAAGATACTAATATTTCATTTTTGGTAGGTGATTAAGTTGGTGGGGAGCATCATGGGTCAAGATCAGCCATTATGTGATGAGACTTATGACAGGGAGTTCCAAGAGACAAGAGGTGAATTTATTAATAAAATCATGGTGCCTCTATGAATTTTAGGGTAGAATAGTTTCATCTAGTTGTTTTATTGGTGATATTTAGTGGTTACTAAGGTTTTAATTAATAATGTGCCTCATGCTTGGAGTTGCACAATAGAATCCCATTGGATGTTTCAGAGTAGAACATGGATAATTAAGAATTAATGGAGACTCATGTAGGATAGGTGTGTTGGTTGAAATGTTCTTGAGTCTTCTTTGGGACGATAATTTTTTATTTTAGGTAGGTTAGAAAAACAATTACACTTTAAGGGTAGGAAATTTAGAGGAAATTTTATTTTTTGATTTGGCTGATGAATCATTTTGAGATCAGGGACTTAGAACGAGTTCTATATATTTTGAACATATTTAAAAGTGTTTTTGTAAGGATTTATGGATTTTGTGTTGTTTTGGGTATTCATAAATAAATATAGACGGGTTTAGTGTCATCATTCCATTATAAATATTATATAGATCCCATTCCTAACATGACCATGAGGGTTAATGCTTAAATGTATATGATGGAGGGGTCATCCCTTTACTTTGTGTAGGGTTCACAAAATGAACACCTATTCATAATGAGGATGTGTTGAGAAAAGTAGCTCCCTTGGACATATTAGGGTTCAAATGTGAACCTTTGTTCAAGCCGTAAATGGTGTTGTATGGCATTATATATTTTCATGGGTTGTTTCGAAATATTTATTTTCCAAAATGGGGTTTGGGGTGGCTTAAATACTGATAAGAGTCAATTTTCCCAAATTCTACTCTCCCCCTACCCTCTCTCATTTTACCTTGTATAGTTTTAAATTTATAGTTGTTCATCATGGTTATTCAAGGTGATTCCATATGTTATTAAATTTGTTATTATTTCCATTTGATTTCCATTTTTGGTTTAATTTCATTTTGTATTTGGTTTTGATTATACTATATCATGGTGGATGTGGGTGATATTTATGGCGTTTTCTTTTGGATTAAGGATAGGTTATCTTGATATGGTATCTACACAATTCCACACAACATTTTTATGGAGGTATGTTATTCTATTGATTTTTTCAATGTTTTTGTTCTAAATTGAATTAAATTTCCTTTTAAATTTGTTCTAGTTTTTGTGTATTTCTACAGGGATGGTGTTGAGGTGAAATTATATACCATCTAGATATAGTTGGATGTAGTTTTGGTGTGATGCAATTTTTTATGAGATTTTGGGATTAATATATATTTAAATTAAATAATTTAGTTACTTTTAAAATCATTAATTAATTGTTGGTATTAATTGGTATGAGTGTGAAATCAGATTAATTGAAAATGTATATTTGATCTTGGAAGGGTTTTGGTAAAGATGTTTGAGAAATGTTTGATGATAATAACACAATTATAATGTATGTGGTCTTCTGTACACACCACTATGGTAATTTTATTATTATATATATATATTGGGATGCTCTATGTAGTCTTTCATACATGGGAGATTGATCCCTTTAATCTAATGTTATTTATTTAATTAAAATTAAATTATCATGAATGGGATAATGTTTAAAGGTCCATGTTTGACTATAGTTCTCTGAAGAACAACCTTGAGTGTTTGGAACATGTGGGTAGAAAATAAATGAAATTAAATGAAATAAGATGAATGGGATATAGTAGACCTACTGTTAGGCTTGCATAGAGATATTTAGATATAGGGAGTGATGAATTTATATTGGTTATCCCAAGTAGTCCGTGGGATAACCTTGATATTATTTATGACTTTTTGGATAGTTTAAATGAGTGTGGGGTGAGTATTACTCCCTCAATGTTATTGCATTACCTAGGTGGGTAGACCCTGTGGATTTTTATGAATAGATATGGGGTGGAAACTGACCAAGTGATTCTAGGGAATTGAGATTAGCAGTGCACCATCTCCCAAAGATGATTCTTGTAGGTATTACCTTATGAGTCTCGTGAGGCCGCATGATGACCATGATAAGGTGGAGGGATGTATTACACATATTGTTTGGATTGGTCTGAGAGTTTAAATTGATATATGAAATCCCTTATAAGGGTTTCCAGATAGTGATGTGACATAGGTGATCATGGTGGGTACCCCAATGTCGTGTCAACCCAGAGAGGGAGCAGTTATGAAATGGGTTGTAATGATCATTCATGTCACCTCAGAACCTAGATTGATGATGGAATATAGAGGATATTATGATTATTATTATATTTGACAGAGTAAAGAACTTTAAGAGTTACTAGTTATACCTGATGACTATTATAATTTCCTAGGGTCACCCCAATAGGAGTTGATAGATATCCTATATGACTATAATGATGTCCTAGGGTCATCTCCCTTGGTATATGCTGTTATTTCTAATTACTATTATAAAGTCCTAGGGTATTCCCCCTATGAGTTAGTAGATATTCCTAATGAATATTATAAAAACCTAGGGTTATTTTCCTAATATTAGATAGTGATTCTAAATACTATGGACTGCCTGGGTTCATCCTACCTATAAGTTTATAGTGATTCTTACTACTATGTGACATGTATTACTTTCTATGTAACTTCCCTGAGTTTTCCAATGAAACTAATTCATGGAAGGGAAACACCCTAAGTTTGTAGATGACACAAATTCTTAGTAGGGGAACTCCATGAGTTTCTAGACGATTTGAATTCTTAATAGTGAAACCCAATACTTTTTAGATGACACAAATTCCCAACATGTAAACACTGTGAGTTTTTGGATGAAACATTTTCATAGTCAAAAAACCCATTATTTTTTATATGAAATGGATTCCCATTATATCAATGACCAGAGCTTCAAAATGACATAAATTCTCAATATATAACCCCATGAGTTTTCAAATAAAAAATATTTTTTTAGGGAAACCCCCTAATTTTATGGACAACATGGTTTCATAGTAGATAAACAATTCTACATTTTAGAAGATGTGGACTATCAGTAGGGAAACCACCTATGTTTCTAGATTACATCGATCCCTTAAAGGGAAACACCATGATTTTTTATATGACATAGATTCCCAGTAGGGAGAACACCTATGTTCATTAATGAAATTGATTCTGAACATGGAGAGGAAAACTTATGAGTTTATAGATGATTGGATACATGATGAGGGAGATTTGTTCCCCCAAAGTTCTGATTGATGATTTCATGGTCAAATACACCACGGAATGTAATAAAGTAGTTTGGGGTTAATCTAGAAATTTATTTCAAAAAAAAGGGTCAATAATGCATAATATTTATTTATATTTTCAAATTATATATATTAATTAAGATGAGAATTTCACATTCACATGCACTAAATTATTTGTTTTGTATGAGATCATGTTGGTTCTTCCACACTATGTTGTACTCACACACTTCTTGGGTAGCCGTGGAACTTGGGTTCCAAATAATACTTCACTTATCACATCTTCAAGTTGGGTTACTATGTAGTGTAACGTTATCAAGTGGAAGAAATCATATTATATTAATGATTGGAATGAGGTGGTGCTTGGAAAAAATAGGATAGTATCATGTATTTTTATTATTTATTTTATTTTTTATGTGTGATTGTCATGGTGGGTGATGGTCTTGATGTATGACTGTGATTCTGTATGACATCCAACTACATTTGATTTGATACAAAATGTTATATTTTGTTACTTCCATGTGATATGAGGTTTTTTTATTTCAATTAATGAATTTTTTTTCTATTATTGAAATATATAATACGAGGGTATAATCCCTCCATGGAAGTACCCTAGAAACATATTTCTAGTCAGAAGCCTATGGTATATGGGGATGTGTTCCTAAGGTCCTTGTTTTTACTACTCCATTTATAGAAACCATCAGTGTCCACAAACTAGGGGAGTATTTTACATTCTCTTATTATAAGTTGACTCCTATGTAGTATCCCACAAGTTTTTTATATAAAAACTTATTTTACTTCCAATGATTGGTTTTAAAAATATAGGATAATAATTGTTTGAGAGTTATTTTAGGTACGATTCTACTTTTTTCTAATCATGACTTTGTGTTTGTTGAGTTTTTTAGGTGTTAATAGAGAAATTTTTCGGAGATAAAAAGGTACAGAGTTAAGTTTGTGTTATATGGGATAAAAAAATTATGGTAGGAATCTTGAAGTTTGTGGTGGGGCCCGTTGTGAAGCCATGGGCATGGGAGATGCTAGTTACAGTACTTGGTCAACCTAGGGAGTGAGATCATCATTTAAGTCATTTGGTGTGAAAAATATTTCCTTATGTAACATGGGGAATGTCTACACAGCTATAGTGGTAGATGTTTTGATGGGATGGGTGTGTGAGTTATGTGCTTTGGAAAAATTAGAAAAGTTGGTGTTCTAAATTCTAATATTAGTGAGTGAACATTCCTTGGAGGTTCACTATGCTTTATCATATCCTTATTTTGAGAGAGAAATTCCTTAGAAGTTAATGACATAGTACCTCTATAAAACATGGAGTGTACCATGTCATGGTGTTTTCCACCATGATCACCGTGATTCAGATATTTCCTTATGGTAAATATAGAATGTTCAAACAACTATGTTAGTGGATGTGGTGGAGCTATGCTGAGGTGTGTTGAAGTAGTGTGAGTGAGTAGGAAATAGTGAGTAATGGTTGTTTATGTCATCCCAAGGATGGAAAAGGTAGGGGTAACTCCTTTATACCAAGTAATGAATTCAAAAGAAACATCAGTTGAGGGTGACACATGTGTTTTGGGATCCAAAACACCATGGTACTAGTTTATCTCTTTTAAATGAGTGAAACAACTATTGATAAGAGAGGGAGATAACTATTTTAATGGTTATGGGTTCTAGATATAGCCTTTTATAGAGGAACCATTGACATGATTAAGGCCTAAAAACCACGGTGAATTCCTATTGTGTCTTCATTTAAAACAAGGGGTTGAGATCCCAATGGATTTAATTTTTTCTTCTCCTTTGAAACATAGCTAACCCCAGATCCCTTTGGTTTCTTTTTTCCACCTCCTAGTGGATACTGACCATGAGATTCATGTGGATCAAAATCTATCTCAATATAAGGAATTAATCTTCTACCATTGTGTATTTCTTGTTACTAAAGTTTATCGTAGTGGTTATAGAAGTTGTATTTTCTAGATTTTTTGGTTATTATTTGATTTTAGTTGATCATAGTTCATGGTGTCTAGGTTTCATAGTAATTTTCATCATGTTTGGAAATGTTTGATTTCTTGGTGCTCTATTCTTGTGAAGTATTCCACACAATTTTTTATCTAACTACAGGATTAGTAAGGTTATCCTTATTTTATTTGTCAATTTCAGAAGAGAATACTTTCACATCAATGGATAAATCTATGAGATTTTGATTAATAAATATTAACTATAAGTAATGAAATTGGTAGAATTGAAGAGGATTGTATGTTTCAAATTCCCATATACTTTAACTAGGATGGTTTACTCACCCGATTTTCAAGATATTGTGATTTATAATTCCTATGAATATTATTGTTCTCTATCCCATTTTATATACACAGAATCTAGATAGCAATGTAAAGACAGTAAGATGAAGAGAATAATGAATTATACACATAAAATGAGTTTATAACTCATTCTTATTGAAAATAAACATGGAGGTGTTATAATTAATATATTTATTGTTTTTTTATAGCTGTTATTAGAAACTGATTATTTGGATTCTTATTATTGAAATCATAACATAATGAATCAGTGGATTCAAGAAATTAATGGAAAACATTGTTTTTTAACTATATTTTTGTAATTGTTTTCAATCCATTATATTTTTTTACAATAATATTGTATTCTTGATTTTTTGTAATTGATTTCCCTTTGATTTTTTTCTTACAGAAATATATGTTTTTCTTATATATATATAACTTAGTATGGAAATAAATTTCTAGGTTTGTAAATATGAATCTTTGTGTGGTTGGATGATTTTGAAAGAGATGGTATATTTTTCCCAGATTCTGGAAACTGCTTGTTATTGATGTTCGTGGGATGGATTGAATCACATAGAAAGGTGTTAGCGGTTGATAAATGGATGGTTGATAAGATTCGAGATCTATTATTTCGTATATTATTTATTTATTAGAGGTTTAATTGTTTGTTTCTTGGTGGTTTTTCTATATTTTGGAGTTTTTCTAGTGCACTATGACTATATATTTCATGTGGTAGATCAGGTTGAGTTATAAAATATCTAGGAATATAAAATGGTAAATGAATTATGAAAACAATTGATGGGAATGGATATAAATAATGAAAATAATTCATTAATTAGAAACTGTTTATTATTTGGGTTTAATTCATTAGTTACATTGATTGAAATTTGTAAATGAAATGTGAATTATAATAGAACCTTGGATTTTGTCTATTAATATATAGGGTTAAACAGAATTTTAAATGATATTTTACAAAGTAAATGGTAATTATAAAATTATTGTATAATATTTGATGATGAACTTTTATTATTGAATTCTTGGTTGATTATTAACCTTAAAATCCTAGATATTATATATTTTTCAGGATGGGAGTTATTATTTGATAAGATAGTTGACCTTAGACTAGTTGTGTGATATACTATCATTATATTCACTTGTTTATAATACTCTTACTCCTGAGGAAGATTAGTTATGATGATAAAATATTTTGGTTTATTAATATAACTCCCAACATCCATATTAATGAGGTAACTAATATGTCATGACCAATCCCACTGGGGACTAATAAGATGGAAATAAGTCGGGTGTAATACCCTAGGATCACCTCTAATAGGCCATGGACTTTAGAAAAGTTCTCAGTAGGAATATATCACACATGGGAGGCATTTTTGTAAGTACATGTACACATGAACAAGTCTCTAGAAACCCATACAAGGATGAAAGGTAAAACAAAACTAATACAAAAATGTAATAATAATATCTATCCAACATCAAATTAAAAACAAGTACTGTAAAACATAAATGGCCAAATAAAAGCCCACAAAAACAGATAAAATATTCCAAAATACTATGAAGTAGGTTAATACTATCAAACGAAAGACATGGCATAAACCATGGTCTATCCAGCTCACTTTGATCCTCCTTCCCCTAGTCCTCTTTAGAATTCATCAATTGGACTATCATATACATGAGACATGACATGTGGGGGTAGAGACCATGTCGGTGTGAGTATAACAATATCTAGAAGGACACCTCCAAACCATTTAAAATAATCAAGCAAGAGATTATTAATCTCATCATCATGTAGGAATGTAAATCAAAATATGAGATATGCCAACAAGAACACCCAAATAGAATAATAATAGACAATAAGACTAAAATAGGTCTGAACCATACCACCATCCACAATATTCTAGAGGATACCTAAAGGTAATTTTCATCTAGGAGTAATCACTCCATGAGACCTGATATCACTAAGGGCACTCATCTCAGAGGTTGTGATTGTCGGTCTATGCCTAATAAGTACTTTTTTGGAAATATAAAGATCTTAATTCATAGATACAGGATCTCACTTAGGACTTTGGGACCTTCAAGAACCTATCTGGAATAACACACTATGTAGGGGATCATATTCTTATTTTAGGTGGTCATGACGATTCTTCAAACCCCACCTAGGGAAGATGAAAGAATTATAGAGGATCACACCCCAAGTAACACTGAGAGATTCCCAAACTCTATCTGAGATTAATACCAGAGAGAAGTTCAAAATATTATGCTTACGATATAATGAAACACTATATCCTCATGCGTATGGAATGAGGGAACACCATTAACTGATATTGGTTTACATTACGTAGATGAAGGTCCTTGACATTCCTTGGAAAAATTACACAACATGTACTGGGAGTACAAGACGTGTCTTGTTTTCTATGGGTATACTCATGTCTCATCATCTCACATAACATAAATTTCACCATATACATGAATTTTATTTTCTTGATACACGACATATAGATTTCAGGATAAAACTAGTGACGTTTTGCCTTCCCCCATATACATTTGACTATTTCTGTATACTCTAGGCCATGCCTGTGTAATCTGAAAATTCCTACATGCTTGTCCATGTAAGAGTACTGATTTGTGCCCATGAACTCTAGATGTGCCCGTTTGATTACCAATATCTATGCTCGTGTACCCCTAGAGTACACACCAAGCCACTATCCATGGGTCACATGATGTGTGACATGTGTCACCCAAGGTGTGATACATTTCTATACGCATATACCAGAGAACCGTAGGAGGGGACCATATGATAACTATACTTAGGTATACATGTTGTTTAGTAAAGATTTTTCAAAAAATATATAACCTTAAAATGTTTATTATCAAACTTATTCTACCATTTATCCAGCAGCCATTCTTTCCTAGAAATAATGGAACTACGTTGAGCTAACGTTGTTGTTGTGGTGGTTAGATTTCGGCCATTCAATCATTTCAGGAAATGTCTCCCTTCATACCATGTCATCATCACATGAAAAACATTGAAATGGGAAAACACCAATCTAATCTTGATCTATCTTTGACCATCCACCATCATGGTCACACCTTCATCAATCCATTGATCATGAATCTGAACCCATATTGATGATTTGTTCCTATAATAAATGTCCACACAATGATCTTCCACTTGGAATTATTTAAACCAAAAACCAATTAAAATAATAGTTATTAACATGTGAAGAGTGTAAGAAATTCACAAACACAATAAAAGTAATGAACCTTGGATATTTTCTATATTATCTGAGATTCTTGGACATTATAATGATGAATGGATAATTGATAGGAAATAATAAAATACGATCAATTCCTAACCGTAAGAAGAAAAATTGATACCTTCAAACCATGATAAACCCACAAATAAATCTATTAGTTAATTTGATTTGTATTCATCATGGGATAAAAAATTGGGATTAAACAATAATAAAATAACCACACTACCTCAGGTTTTTATTTATCACTGAGGAATAATGATCGCATGTTTCCATCATTGGAGAGATCCAAAAGCCCTAATTTTTCCACTAATTGACAATCAACAATATATCATTGGCCATATGAGAATCCTAAAATGTCCATCTCTCAATACATACTATTTTTTTAGATAACCCTACATATTTTTAATATGCTATATTTAATAGGAGGTTATTTTTTGGCAGCATTAAAATAACAAAAAAAATTAGTTAATTAATTTTATTATTTTTTCTTCTGACATAACATTAAAAAAATTCCCTAAAAAAATAATATCATTATTAGGATAAAAACCTTATTTTGGATTCAAAATAGGTCATGGATACATGATCTGAAACTCCTTCACGGAGTTATTCAACTATTTCTGAAAAACTAGAGACACATGATAGAATATATTTATTAATTATATTATATCAATATAGATCCTATCTAGGAATTGGAATGCATTTCTAACTCAACCCCATTATTTTTGAATTTTTTTATAAAACATTATAAAAATTTATAAGAAAAAAATAGAGTTATTACTTTCTCCCCAGCTCATGTATTTTTTTTCTGAAAATAAAAAAAGTCATACTAAAAAATATAAGGGTACTAGGATCACATATATTTCTTCCACTCATTGGATCTCTCTTAATTATTATTATGAAACCAGTAGACACACGTTAAGTGTAACACCCCAAGCTTCCCTGGTACATTTCCCTTTGAATAATGCAATAGCTTGCATTGTACACAACTTCGAGATTCTAACACACCACGACCAATAGTAATATCCTTTATGAATAGTAATACCAAAAATTTTAAATTTTATAAATTTTTATTTCAAAATGGAAAACATTTTTGGATTCAGAATATCTAAATTATCTTAGGCTGAATTTTTGGTATTTTTCTAAAATCATTCAATTTTTGATGAATAGTGAAAAACATTGCGTTATTGTTTAAAACCGAATTTGTAATTATATATATAATTATTTTATTTAAATTCATTTTAGGTCAAAATAGATACATAAAACCTATATATGTTCATCGTAATTCATTAGAGTCATTTTATAATAAGTTTAGATATGTAAAGTTTTATTGAACTTTTTACCTTCTTTTACCCACCTCTTATGAGCATTTGTAAATTTGTATAAAACTTAATTTTACCGCTTATGTGAGCTGAATTTCAAAAATATGAGAGACATGGTTTATATCAGTAATTAATATTTCGTTCAACAAGATGAAAATAATATTTGGTGAATGGTGACTTTTGACATTTATTTACCACGGTTTAAAGTAAATAAGTTAATTAAGGGTAAAAATGATATTATTATTACCCTAACACATGTCATAATTATATTGGATAAGTATAATTCGACCAAAAACAACCTTATGAAAAAAAATGAATCTATTTGGTCCAATTGGACTAGATTAGGACATTTATTAATATTTTATTTAAAGAAGAGTTAAAAGAGTTAAATTCAATGATCAATAACTAAACCATTTTTAATATAAGGTTAAACACAATATAAATTCGACTATAAATATTCATTAGAGAGATAAAAATATTTCCAATATAATGGTTTTTTATTTATAATTTTTAGACAATAAATTATTAAATGTATTTACGATACAATGATGATGCAGTAATTACCTTATTAATGCATAATTAAAATAATTGATATTATAAATATAAAAATAAATATAATTTGAGACTATTAACGGGTTCCAATAATTATATAGGTTAATATGACTTGTTAAATTTGATTAGATTAATTTTTTTCGATGTAATAATGTTTTTATGAATTTAACTAAAAAAATACCAAATATTGTCAAAATTGACATAAAAGAGTTTTAAAACGAATATTATATTATTAATTTATATTCTATTCCAAAAAATATAAGGTTTAGAAAAAGTTCTATAATAATATTATATATATCATTACTAAACCACTTGGGGTTCTCTTGGATGTTTATATTAATTTTATTAACCATATAATATAAAAATACAAAGAGACATGTTAAATGTCAACCTATTTAACTAAGAGTTATATCGAAAAGATAAGGTTAATATGATGACCTAAACTAGTCTAAAACCTATTTTTGATAGTTTTTTGACCCATAACTACCTTAGTCTTTAAATAATTCATTTTTGAGCCGTTAGAAACCGAAAAATATTTTATTATAAAATAATATTTCAATCTTTTCAATGGTGCCCCTCACCCCTCTTATAAAAGGCCACTTCCCCTTCACTCAAATTCACACCTTCCATGCCATTTGGCTCAGCCAAAACCTACCCAAATATCCTCCCAACTGTACTCCCTTTATCTTGGAGGCCTAATTATAGTCAGAAATCCAACCTATGGAGCCCTTTTGATCAAATAAAAAACAAGAACTCAAAGAAGAGGTAAATATTTAATCACCTCTCTCATGTTCTTTTCTTCTTACACTTCATCTTTCTTTGTTGTTTCTATTATAAAATAATAACTCCAGTATATTATATATACTGTGATGTTATTATAAAAATGGTACAACCAGATTCAGTATTATATCCATCCTATAAATGACAATGTCACAATACGTGTGTACGTACAGATTACCGTCTCCACGTCGTGGTGTAGTTTGTTATTCAAACACTTCATCATTTGGATAGGTATAGAAATTAGTATAAATGATGTAAATAATAAATATAACATGATAATTATTCTTTATATAAGATATAACATCCAATTATATATGATTTTAATATCAAAATAATGATATTGTCACTCGTGTGTACGTACAGATTACTGTCTCCACGAACGCAATGTGATTCATTCCCCATCGTATCCATTGAAGAGTAATTTTCATTTGATGATTAAAAATAATGTTTAAATAATTAATATCATTCTGAATATTAATGAGATACAACATATCCATAACAAACATTACTTACATAATAAAGCATATAAACGAAAATGAATCAGTTAACACCCAAAACGATGACACTACTGAAATGTCATTAACAAAGAAATATTATAAGATCATATATGATATCATATTTATGTATATAGTTATTTTATAATTTAATAACAATTAATTAAATATTATATATTAGGTTAATGTACCCTCAACCAAGAAAAATCACAAGGTAAGGGTTAATTTCACAATCTCTTTATTATCCGAGGTTGTTTTAACATAAGTATCTACTGGGACCTCCTAATCATCCACATCTCCGTTTTCATAAAAAATTCATTTCAAAACATTTTTACTATTTACTAGAAATTTTTTTAAAGTCATTTATACCCTAATTAGACCTTATATGTTTTTAATGGAATCTTTCCATCATTTTCCAATCAAGGTACTTTATTACCAATTCGAAAAAATTAAGGTAAGAGTGTTTTTTTAACTTATACGTTAGGTGAAACTATTTTCCACCATTATAACATCGTCGAAGCTTCCCTTACAAGCTTATTATAATATTTTTAAAATGAATGTTTTCTTTTATAAATATATTACTTTTAAATGATTTCAAAATAGAAAGTGATATTTCGTAAAAAAAATTGATTTCATCTATGTGAACATCCATCGATGAATTTTTAGCTTATTTGATGTTGATTTATTATGATAAAAAACATCAATATTGTATTGATGGTTTTGTGATATTTTTGACTGTGGATGTGTTATTTTCACACCAGTCAAGGTTTATGGGTAAATTATTGACATTTCATATGCTAGTTTTAATATGAATGTTTATGTTATGTTTAAACCTTTTCATATGAGGAATTCATTGGACTTAGTAAGTGACGGGTGAAGCCCTCTATAACTCATTAATGCATCGGTAGGTATCCCGAGAAAAACTAGTGTCATGGCACTAGGCCTTGAAAAAATATTATTTTTAGTCTTGGCAGAAGGCCTTGACAATGTGGTTATGAAGTCTAGAATTATGCATTCCATTTTTACGAAAGTGTATATTGATATTGCATGTGATTATTCGAATAATAGAATATCTATGTGAATAAGTAAATGGAATTATTTGAATTTATCTTTTCCATATTATGGTGATGTTCATGTTTAAAAGGATTTTTTTGTCTTACATTTCCTTAAATGTTTATGCTTATTTATGAAAGTTTCCACTATATTGTAATCCTTACTGAGAATCTCAGCTCACCCCTTTATATGATTTATTTTTCCCAAGATGTGAAGAATTATATTATGACTTACCTGCAAGGATAGTTTAAGGGATATGACTGTGGTCTATGGAGACTATGTTGTGGTAGTTTTTCATTTTATAATGTAATGTAAAACTTATGAATGTATCTAGTATTTCCAAGGCTACTAAACTAATTGGTCTTTTGAGACATGATTTTTTGTGATCATTCCAATTTTATGTAATAATGCACCAACTGTAGGTAACTAGTATTGAGACGTTACGTTTGGTATCATAGGAATTTCAGTACAAACCTTGGAAGACTGATTTAGAAAAACTCTGATTAGAGCACATTACCCTAAGATAGACTTTGAGGATTAGTATAGAAGAACATCCTAGAATTTTTGGTACAGTAGAGATTTTGTGTGTTTTCAAAGAAATACAACCATGTTTAGATATGAGTAGGTAGAGGATTCACTAGAACATATGTACCTAAAGGTAAAACCCAAAAACACAACTTTGAGCTGGACTCGAATAGGTACTGGTGCACGACAATAGGCCTTGTTGCACTCTTCGTTACGACACTCCCATGGGATACCCTTAGGATAATTCTCATTTTCATTATAGCCATTATAAAGGGTTTATGAGTATATACTTCCTCAAAGAAACATTTTTATTATTATGGATCATATCCATAAACTATTTAATTTATGTTAAGTGTTTTATAAGTTTGGAATTATGTATTGTGATTCTTAAACTAGTATAGTGTTTGCCATTGTTTAGAAATAGAACATAGTGGAAGGAATAGAAACAATATGAATGTACGTAATCCATGTAGGTATTTCACTCCAACTCAAGCTAATTATAGGGGAGCTTGTGATGAAATTGGTGAAGATCAGCTTGTCACCATACTAGGAAAACTCACTCAGGATATGAATAATAACCTTACCCATATGGATCATCCTGATCCACAACGCGGAGGATCAATGTTAGAATGCTTCATGAGGAAAAAACCACCAACATTTAATGGGAGTACAAATTCATTAGTAACTGAGCAGTGGATAAATTCCTTAGAGAAAATATTTCATACTTTGGGGTGTAGTGAAAAGGAAAAAGTTGTCATGGAAGTTTATCGCCTCACGGGATATTTAGATCAATGGTGTTCATTGATTCAGAACCCAATGGAAGATGATGAAGTATGAAATATGGAATTAAGGGAGTTTAAAGATATTTTCATAGAAAAATACTTTCCTCATGACCATCGAACAGATATGGAAAGACAATTTTTGAGTCTAAGGTAAAAAGAAGATGAGGATTTCAAAAATTATGAGTCAAATGTGACAAGGTTAGCAAGACATTATGAAAATTATATACATAACCCAAGAAGTAAGATTGGTCATTTCTTTGATGGGTTAATCTCCGATGATCATTAGGTTCATAATCTTTCTTGTCATAAAAAGATATTGTCTCATGTTCTATAAAGATAGAAATGGAATTCTTTATGTGTTATGGATTTAAAGAAAAGAAAAAGAAGAAGAGATCTGCTAAAAATTCTGGAAATAGAAATAAGGGGAAGAAGGGAAAAGTGGAATATCCATCCAGTAGTAAATGTGGGAAGGAACGCCTTGGTACTTTCCTAAAGGGAATGGGAGTATGTTAAAAGGGTGGTAAAAAAGGCCACCAGGCTCGTGATTCTAAGGGGAAGAAAGAGGCTGTCAATGTTGAATGCTACGATTCTAGATAAAGGGGGAATTAGGCAAATGAATATCCTAAGCACCAAGGAAACTTACCTCAGAAATGGCCAAGGGATCAAGGAAAACATTATGTTATCACTACTGCTGAGGTTGAAGCTACAAAAGTCACGGTGGTAAGTAATTTAATGATTTCATCAAGTTTATCAAATGATTTATTAGATTCTGGATCATCGCATTGTTTCATATCTTCCCAGTTTTATAAAAAATTATATATTTTCAATTTTACTTAACAAGGGAGTTGTCAATAAAAAAACCTAAGGGAAGAATCATTACAAAAATGTTTTGTGAATTTGTTCCCATTAGGGTATATAAATGTTCTTTGTATGCTGATATCATCATCATACCCATGATATAATTTGATATAATCCTTGGTATGGATTTACTTATAGACCATGATGTGAAAATTTATTGTAACAAGAAGGAGGTTACAATTCTCGATGATGATAAGGAGTACCTTATCTTTAGAGAAGAAACTCCCCCACCAATTCTTATCTAGATCCACCTCTATTAGATCAACTAAATTCAATTATTGGGGAGGAAGAGAATGAATTAATTATGGGAGATGAAAAGAATGTTGGAATATAGGACATATCTATTGTGCAAGAATATGTTTATGTATTTCCAAAGGATTTATCTGGACATCCTATAGAACAAGAAATCAAGTTTTCCATTGATTTAATTCCTGGTTCAAGGCCCATATCAAAGACCCCTTATAGAATGGCCACTATGGAATTAGTATAACTAAAGAAACAACTAGAGAAATTGAGTAATAATATATTTATTCTCCCTAGTGTTTCTCCATGGGGAGCCCATGTTCTTTTTGTGAAGAAGAAAGATGGATATATGAAGTTGTGCATTGACTATAGGGAAATCAATGCTATAAATATAAAGAACATGTATCCCCTACCTCACATTGATGATTTATTCGACCAACTTCATGGAGCTCAATATTTTTCAAAGATTGACCTTAGATCTGGATATCATCAGTTGTGTGTGAAGAAGGAAGACATTCCAAAAACAATATTTCGAAACAGGTACAAGCATTATGAGTTTATAGTAATGCCTTTTGGGCTGACTAATGCACCTTCTATCTTAATGGATCTAATGAATTATGTTTTCAAGTAACATCTTGATGACTTTTTAGTGGCATTTATTGATGATATCTTGGTATAATCTGAAATCTATGAAGATCATGAAAATCACTTGTGCATTATTCTAAAGACTATTTGAAGAAATGCATTATATGGGAAATTTAGGAAGTGTGAATTCTGGCATAAAGATATTTCTTTTCTTGGAAATATTGTCTCTATGGATGGAATCTTTCTTGACCCTTTAAAGACTAAGGCAATCGCAGAATGGCCAGAACCGAGAAATAAAATTGTGGTACATAGTTCTATTAGTTTAGCTGGTTATTATCGATGTTTCATCCATAATTTTTCCCAGTTGGATAACCCATTAACAAAACTCACACATAAAGGGGTTAAATATGTTTGGATAGAATACCATGAATAATTTTTTGAAGAACTGAAGAGAATATTAGTCAATGCTCATATCTTGACTCTACCATCGGGGAATGATGGGTTTTTTTATTTCTAGTGATGCTTCAAAGAAAGGACTTGGTCGTGAGATTATGGAGAATGATATAGTTATTGAATATGCATCACGGTAGATCAAAATTCATGAACAAAACTATCGTACTCATGATCTTGAGTTAGGATTTGTAATCTTTTCTTTAAATATATGGAGACATTATCTCTATGGTGAAAAAATGTGAGATATATACCAATCAAATGATTTAGAATTATATTTTCTCACAGAAAGAAATTAACATGAGGAAAAAGATATGGCTAGAACAACTAAAGGATTATGATTTCACTATACAATACCACCCAGTGAATGTAAATAAGGTGGAAGATGTTTTGAGTAGAAAGGATCATGGATTTTTTAACAACATGCGAGTTGAAAGGGATCCAATTTTCATAGATCTAGTGAAAATGGATATGAGAATAATCATGGAAGGTGAAACATCAATACATTTTCAAATAGTTTCCAAACCATATTTACTAGAAAGGATAGAAAGTTATCAAGATGATGATGAAGAGTTTCAAAGGAAAATTAAATCTGTGAACGATGGGAGATTGATCGACAACATATATGAAAATGAGATTTTGAAACTTGAGAAAAGGCTTTGTGTTCCCGATATACCTGATTTGAAAGAAAATTGTTGAATGATGCTCATAGCTCCAATATCTCTATATAACCTGGTAGCACTAAGATATATAGAGATTTGAAGGAACATTTTTGGTGGGACAACATGAAGAGGGAGATTTCTGATTTTGTGTCGAGGTGTATGGTTTGTCAACAAGTGGAAGTTGGAAGGAAATAGCCAGGAGGAGTCATGCAACCTCTTCCCATACCTGAGTGGAAATGGGATAATATTACGATGGCCTTTGTCATGGAGATACCAAAGACACCTAGAAGGAATGATGCAATATGGTTCATTGTTGATTTTCTTACCAAGTCAGCACATTTTCATGCTATAAGAGAAGATTTACAACTTGGACGTTTAGAAAGACTGTATATTAATGATGTTGTAAGACTCCATGGTGTACCCCTATTGATTGTTTCTGGTCGGGATCCCTGTTTTACATCCAGATTATTGAAAAGTCTTCAGAAGGCCCTGGATACTGAACTTTGTTTGATCAATTCCAACCACCCTCAAACTGATGGACAATTAGAACGGAATATTTAAACCTTATAAGACATGTTTATATCTTTCTCACTTTACTTTAAAGGTATGTGAGATCATTATTTACATATGGTAGAATTTCCTATAAGAATAAATTCCATTCAAGTATTCATATGGAACCATATGAAGAGTTTTTTGGCAAGAGATGTCACATGCCAACTTGTTGGGATGATGTTGGTGAATGAAAAATCGTAGGCCCAGAACTTGTTGAGGAAATGATGGAAATGGTGAAGGTTATCCAAACCCACATCAAAGTAGCACAAAGTAGGAAGAAGATCTATACTGATAACTGAAGAATGGATTTGGAATTTCAGGTAAAAGATCATGTTTTCATAAATGTATCTCCATAGAAGGGAGTTATACGATTCGATAAGAAGGGTTAACCGAGTCCCAAGTACATCAATCCTTTCAAAATTCTAGAACAAATTGGGACTGTAACTTACCGTTTGGAAATGCTTCCAAGTCTCTCCAAAGTTCAAGATGTGTTCCATGTATCACTGTTGAGAAAATACATGCCAAACCCAATGCATGTACTCACCTATGGGAAAATTGAACTAGAACATGATCTGTCTTATTGTGAAGGGCCTTCCAAAATTCATGATACCAGAGAACCTGTGTTGAGAAACCGGATGACTAGTCTGGTAAAAGTTCTATAGAGAAACCATAAGATGAAAGAGGCAATGTTGGGACCCTAGGAACTTATGATGAAGAACCACCTGAATATTTTTATGTAGTAATATTCTTGAAATTTAGAGGATGAAATTATTTGAAGGAGGGAATAATGTAACACCCCAAGCTTCCATGATACATTTCCCTTTGAATAATGCAATAGCTTGCATTGTACAAAACTTTGAGATTCTAACACACCACGACCAATCAAACTATCCATTATGAATTTTAATACCCACTTTTTAAAATTTTATCTTTAAAAATTGACTTCATTTTTGGATTCAGAATATCGAAATTAGCTTAGGGTTACTTTTTGGTATTTTTATGAAAACATTAAATTTTTGATGAATAGTTAAAAACACTGTGTTCTTGTTTAAAACCAACATTTTAATTAAATATTTAATTACATTATTTAAATTCATTTTAGGTCAAAATAGATAAATAATACCTATATATGTTCAAAGCAATTCATTTGAGTCATTCTATAATAAGTTTAGATATATAAAATTTTATTGAACTTTTTACCGTCTTTTACCCACCTCCTAGGAGCTTTTGCAAATTTGTATAAAAATTAATTTTAAAAATTATGTGAGTTGAATTTTAAAAATCTGAGAGATACAGTTGATATCTGTAAGTAAAATTTGGCTCAATAATATGAAAATAATTGTTGGTGAATAGTAACTTTTGACTTTTATTTACCACGATTAAAAGTAAATAGGGTAATTAAGAGTAAAAATGATATTATTAATACCTTAACACATGTTCTAATTCTATTGGATAAGTATAATTCGACCAAATTCAACATTAGAAATAAAATATAAAACACTTTTGTCAACTAGGATTAGATTAGGACATTTATTATTATTTTATTTAAAGAAGAGTTAAAAGAGTTAAATTCAAAGTTTAATATGTAAACCATTTTTAATATAGGGTTACACACAATATAAATTTGACAATAAATATTAATTATAAAGCTAAAAATATTTCCTATATAATGGTATTTTCTCTATAATTTTCTAGACATTAAATAATTTAATTTATTTATGACACAATGATGATGCAGTAATTACCTTATTAATGAATGATTAAAATAATTTATATTATAAATATAGAAATAAATATATTTTGAGACTTTTAAAGAATTAAACTAGTTTTATAGGTTAATATTACATTTTAGGGTTGACTCAATGAATTATTTTCGAAGTAATAATGCTGTTATGAATTTAACAAAAACAAAATACCAAATAGTGTCAAAATTGACATAAAAGAGTTTTTAAAACAAATATTATATTATTAATTGATATTATATTGATAAAAATCTAATTTTCCAACAAAAAACTTAAAAAATATTATATATTTCATTAAGGAACCAGATGGGGTTTTCTTGGAAGTCTATAGTAAGTTTAAAAACCATAGAATATAAAAATACAAAGAGACATGGTAAATGTAAAACTATTTAACTAAGAGTTAAATCAAAAAGATATGGTTAATATGATAAAATAAACCTATATAAAACCTATTTATTAATTGGTTTTCAACACACCCCCACCTTATACATTAAATTATTTATTTTTGAGCAATTATAAAATAAAAACAATTTTTTTATAAAATAATATTTCAATCTTTTCCAAAGGTTCCCCTCTCCCCTCTTATAAAAGGAACATACCCTTTTCTCAAATTCACACATTAAATCCATTTTTCTTGGACAAAATCCACCCAAATATCCTCCCAAATATCCCCCCTTCATCATAGAGACCATACTATAGTCAGAAATAAAATCTAACGAGCCATTTTGATCCAATAAAAAGGAAGAACCTGAAGAAGAGGTAAATATTTCATCCCATGTTTCAAGTTATTTTCTTCTTCCACTTCCACTATCTTTGTTGTTTCCATTCAAAAATAATAACTCAAGTATCTTCTATATAATGTGATGTTATTATAAAAATGGTACAACAATATTCATTATTACATCCATCATATAAATGACTAAGTCACCATTTGTGTGTACGTATGGATTACCATCTCCACGTCGTGGTGTAGTTTCTTATTCAAACACTTCATCATTTGGATTGGTAAAATAATGAGAATAAATGATTTAAAAAATAAATATAACCTAATAACGATTCTTTATATAAGATATAACATCTAATTATATATGATTTTAAAATCAAAAGAATGATATTTTCGCTCATGCGTACGTACAAATTACCCTCTCTACGAACACGATGAGATTCATTCACCATCGTATCCATTCAAGATTTATATTTATTTGATGATTAAAAATAATGTTTAAAGACTCAATATAATTATGAATATTAATTAGATACATCCTATCCATAACAAACGTTACGTACATAATTAAGAATATAATGGAAAATGAATCAGTTAACACCCGAAACGATGATACTACTGAAATATCATTAATAAAGAAATATTAGAAGATCATATATGATATAATATATATGTATATAGGTCTTGTATAATTTAATAACAATTATTTAACTATTATACAAGAGGTTAATGTACCCTCGACCAAGGAAAATTACAAGGTAATGGTTAATTTTATAATCTCTTTATTATCTGAGGTTGTTTTTACATAAGTATCTACTGGGACCTCTTTTTCATCCACATCCATTTTTTCATAAAAAATGCATTTCAATTTTTTTACTATTTACTTGAAAATAGGTTAATTTATTTTGTACCCTTATTTTACCTTATATGTTTTTAAAGGAATCTTTCCATCTTTTTCCAAACAAGGTACTTTATAACCTTTTTGAAAAAAATTAAGGTAATAATGTTTTTTATAACTTATATGACGAGTGCGGCTATTTTCTGCCATTATAACATAGTCGAAGCTTCCCTTACAAGATTATAAGAATATTTTAAATATAAAAGATTTTTTTTATAATTATATGAATTTTAAATGATTTAAAAATATAAAGAGATATTTCCATAAATTAAGTTTTGATTTCATCAATGTCAATATCTTTTGATGGATTTTATGTGTATTTGAAGTTGATTTATTATGATACAAAACTTCCATATTGTATTGATGGTTTTGTGATATGTTTGACTATGGATGTGTTATTTTTACACCATTCAAGGTTTATAAATAAATTATTTACATTTCTTATGCTAGTTTTAATACGAATGTTTATGTCATGTTTAAATCTTTTTTTATATGATGAATGCATTGGACATAGTAAGTGATGGGTGGAGGCCGCTATAGCTCTTCAATGCATCGGTAGGTCTCATGAGACAAAATTGTTTTTTTGCACAAGGCCTTGACAAAATCTAATTTGTAGTCTTGGAACAAGGCCTTGAATAAGTGGTTATGATGTCTGGAATTATTAATTCTATCATTATGAATGTGGATATTGATATTGCATGTGATTATTCGACTTGTAGAATATCCAAGTAACTAAGTAAATGGAATTATCAGATTTTACATTTTCCATATTATGATAAAGTTCATGTTTAAAAGGATCTTGTTTTAGTCTTACATTGCATTAATGTTTATTCTTTTTTTATGAAAGTTTCCGCTATATTTTTATCCTTTCTGAGCATCTGAGATCACCCCTTTCTATGTTCTATTTTTTCCTGGATGCGAAGAAATATATTATGACCGACCTGCAGGGATAGTCTAAGGGATATGAGTGTGGCCTATGGAGACTATATTATTGTAGTTTTTCATTTTATAATGTAATGTAATACTTATGAATGCATCTAGTATTAAAAAGGCTACTAAACTAATCAGTCTTTTGAGACCTGCTCTTTTGTGATCATGCCAATGTTATGTAATAATGCACTGACTCATGGTAACTAGGGCCAGGGCGTTACATTAAGGGAATCAACCAACATTAGGGGATGTTCTTATGATAATACTAGATCTTTAATGGGTACTATATAATTGTATCTTTGTCCTCAATTTCCAACTCACCTTAGTTGATAATATGTCACGGGACTTTCATATAAAACCAATATTGTGATACATAGAAGACATCACATACCTAGTGTAAATATTGCAGTAAGAACAAGAGGTAATCCACCACATTGATCAGATTTAGTATCAATAAAGGGCCAATGAATCTCAGAGATAATTTTTGGCCTTATAAAAATCTCCAAAATCCATGTTGAGGTGTTCCAATGCCCTTTATCATAAGTACTCATAAGACTTATGATATGATTTGGGAAGTCACAATTCAATCATGGATTATCTATTTATTCCTTATCATCACTTGAACCACTTATAGCCTCATGAGTAAAAAATCCCATGTATCAGCCGAACATAGTGGTGACCTACATGGTCTTGTATAAAAGGTCTTTAATGGTTCCATAATGATAGTGGAGTGGTAATTGTTGTTATATGAAAACAAAAACAAGGGTAGGTGATCCTCCCAACTGTGGATGAAGTTCAAATTTCAAGCACGCAACATGTCATGTATAATTTTAAAGGTCCACATACTCTGGCTATTAGTCTGGGGTGAGACACTGTGCTCAAATATAACTGATTCCCAATGTCCTTTAGCAATACTCTCTATAATCATAATGTGAAGAGAGAACAATAATCTAAAATTTTCGTCAAGGTAAATTTACAAAGATAATCTATCTACTTAATATAAGTGTTTCCCAAACTATCTACTCAAATATTCTCTCAGATAGTTAGGATGTTATATTACATGGGGATTTGGTCTATGATCACCAATATGACATCATTCCATCTAGATATTGATGGAATTTGAATCACAAATTACATTGATACACCATCCCACATTCACTCTAGTACATTGAAAGGTTGAGATAAACCCACTAGAATATGGTTATCACACACCACCTACAGAAAAGTGAGGCATCAAGAGATAGAATCCACTAAACACTTATTCATCTCAAGCCACTAGAACTGACACTGAAGGTCCTGGTTCATCTTTAACCCACCGAGATTCATTTCCAAGGAGGATGTAAGAAACTCCCTAAGAACCTCATCTTTCAATGTCATGGGTACTATTTTCAATCCTCTGAAAAGAATGACATGCTCTATACCTTCAAAACACCTATTAGGACCATATCCAATAGATATATGTGTATTCAAGGTCTCACAATCTGTATATCTATGATGAGCCTCCCAAACATGATATATAAGAAGTGGTTTAACAACCATCAACTTGAGGTAAGATGCACCACCCTCATCCTCTAAGGAAAACTAAAATGTGGAAAACTATATTGATGAATCTCTTAGAAACTATGAACAAGATCTCATACTTAGATCAAATTCCATCATGTACCCCTCCCATGAATATAGACTATATTGAAGTCATAATAATGGATGAACTCTATCCATCATCTATGCATCATGTTAAGATCATTTTGTGGAAATAGGTATCAACTATTGTGACCCATAAGTAATCACCCCCACATCTTCATCAGGACATATCCAAGCCTATTCCCTAAGTCATTATATAACACCAAGTACTCAAAACAATCCTTTGGTAGTATCATGATGAGGGTGCTCATCAAACTCTTATACAACCTCTCAAATCCCATTGGAACATCTCCATCCACATGAAAGGATTCTCATATTAGGCCAAATTAGTTATAACAACCCAACCTACAGATTTACCCATGGTCGGTGGATGGCTGAGCCATCACAACACCATTCCAACCTATAATAGGATAAGGGCTAGAAATAAACATCAAGAAGGAATGAATGAAATGGGATGCCTTTCCCTAATGTACTTATACCAACACCAACCATCTCATTGAAAAACTGAAGATGAATATAGAAGAAAATAACATCTATTGTCTATGAAAACATGAAATAAATTTTTTAAAAAATAATATAGAGTATGACATTGTAATAAAATTGATTCAAAAGAGAAAAAACACATAACTAGAATTACACAAGGAATTTTAAATTGAGAATAATTGGAAAGAGTAGAGAATGAGACATCGTGACTCAAGATCCTAGAGTCCAACCAAAAAACATGGTTAGCATCAACATGTAATGCTTTGCTCCACTAAAACGACATCCACCATAGTCACTACTTATCTATATGTCATATTACTAAGACAAAACATTTGTGGGAAAAACCCATGTAGGGGTGATTATATTCATACATAGTGGGACACCCCAAAATCACCAAGGACAAAGCTTCAATAGATAAATTCAGATCCTCACCACCAGATCATATAAATCAGAATATTCTACAACAAGAATAAAAATAAAAATAACCTAGATATTCTCAATAAGTATCTGAATTGAAAAGAGAATGGGGATCTCTATCTCCATAACCCAACTAAGAACAACGATTCAACATGTAATTATAATGGTCTATCAAAAATTTCCATCATCATTCAAAACCATACAAGAATCCATATAGAGGAGACCACATATCTTTTCTATGATACACAGTTGAGGGAGCAGTAAATCCAATCAATCATCTGGGGAAACTTTACCAGAATTTGTGTAGAGGGCCCATCACTTCTACATTGTTCTCCATAGCTGAGGGAAACAAAACTCCAGTGGATGACCCAATACCTTCTAGATCTTGAAGACAGAGGAGTATCACTCCATAGATAGAGGAACCACACCCTAATTTAGTTTGAGGGGGTAATGAATATACCTATGTTAAGAGAATGGGGGACATGTTCCCTACTAAGATAAGGGAATACCTAACCTAGAATCTCTATAAACACAAATGATCACTTCCTTCAGTCAAGCACCACTAAAAAAAGTTTCATGCTCGTAACACCTCATATCATACCCCTGAATATAGAAGTACGGCCACCATAAAGTTATAGTGGGAACCATACATAGGAAATTCTATTCATTAGCTAATATCCATGTCTAGAAAAAGATTGAAGAATGCACAAGGCTCACCATTAGTCCATAAGCCTAAAACAAATATCCATAGATATATCATTGAAAGATACATGGATGGTAAAATGGGTTACTCTTTTTAAATCATTGGGATAAAACACTCATGATATACAATTTATTTTCCCAAAATAGACCCCCAATAAAAAAATCATTTTGTCATAACATTCATGTATGTCACTTCATAGGCTCGAGCCACAAGTGAGAGTAAAATATCCAATATTGGTCTTGAATCATCTTTCTCAAAGACAGAGTTCTAAATCCATTGGTAGTTCCTCAACCTGACACCGTATGCAAGAGTTATGATTGAAACAAGTTATTAACAATAATAAAAATAAAAATAAAAATAAAATTATTAATATAAATTAGTTATCAAATAAATTTTTAAAGAAGGGGTCCCACATGACTCCTACCCATATCAGCCCCTCCCCCCACATGGGATACTCATTTATTATTTTTTATATTAAGCTAATAATAATATTATTGTTATTATCATTATTAATATAAACCATATATGGGTATTTTAGAAAAGGGGTGACGTATCTAAAATCAAACACTTATCTAGTGCATGACCCCCATAATTAATCATTTAATGGTTTTTATTTTATTTGAATAATATTATCTTTAATAATAATGAATTAAATAACTCTTCCTAACAACCACATTTATCAACTATATGAGGGATATTTTCACACACATGGCCACTAGGTTCCGCCTCCCCACATTGCATGCCATTATAGGATACACCATTCATCAGGTAGAAAACCATGGGTCCCCATCAGTCTAGGAATCACCAATTCTTGTGGAATGATTCCCATCATTTGATCAATTGGAATCGCACATCCCATCGAGCTGTACTATCACCACATGCTCAAAATATAACTCAGGAACATCGATCCAAATTTGATATACTTTAGTCACTAAGAATCACATAATAATCATAGATCTCAATCCTAAACCCATAGTGATGATTAATTTCACTAATGATTGTTTATACAGTTATCTTCTACTTGAAATTGGGTGAATTAGGGACCAGATGAAATACCGATGATAATCACATGTAATGTATTATAGGTAAATGAAAAATACAATAATAAGATTGAACTTTGGATGTTTTATGGTTTTTCCTTGATTTTTTTGTTATAAAAATGATGAATTAAGATTCAGTAAACAATAATTAAAATCAATTCCTAATCCATTGAAAAAAACTTCTTAACTGAAATCAATTTTTTCTAAGTGAATAAATTCTTGTTAATGGAATTGATCCAAATTAAAAATTGTATAATAAAAAATAGATTAATAGACAAATCATAAATGTAATACTCTGAGTTTTGATCAAATTTTAGAGAATAAAAGTTTGTGTTGTTTTCATCTTTGGAGAGATACACAACTTCACTGCACATTGACCATCAATCCACAATCTAGTTTTCCATCAAACAAGAGACTTCATCTAAAATAACATTACAAATATCAAGTTTATGTTGAAAAACCTATTATGTGTCCATAAAAATATATTTATAGATGTTTAACATGTATTTTCACTAAATTAAATAAATAAAAATTAATTTAATTAATTATTTTTTACATGATGGAGCTCAAACTAAACACTCAATATTTACAATTATTATGTCAAACCTATTTAAAAAAATCATTTTAAACTCAATTAAAACTTAGATTTCTGATCCGATTGTCTGGTCGAGAATTATTCCTCCTTTATTGGAAAACTACATGTGCATGATACAATATATTTTGATATTTTTATTATATCAATATTAGTCTTAGAAGGCCTATAAATCTCACTTCGTCTCAACAAATGACTCCTAAAATATTCTTATAAATATTACAAAGTATTATTTGGAAAGAACTCAATCATTACACTCTACCTACCATCAAGGATTTTCTTCTGGAAAAGTGAAAGACTACTAACAAGGGAAAAATCGGGCTCTCAAATGGGTCTCCCACTCCATCGAACAATCCCAAATGTTCCCAGGCTATTGACAAAAACACAATAAATATAATCACAAACCCAATAATGGGTTTTTCTGAGAAGTTATCAAATTCAACTAGTCTCCTAGAACACCTATATGAGGTAACTCCACCCCTAACGTCCATATCATCCTAGTCATCATCTAATTATTGTTTTTGAACATTTTTTTTCGTTTGTGAGAAGTATAAAAAATTAAGGTCCAAGTCTAACTATGGTCCCAGGGTAATGAATACACTACCTCATTAAACCTATATAGTAATTCTAAATGACCTATGGACCTTAGAGATAACCTTCCATCCTGATTAAATATCCACAATCCATGATGAAGTGAGATCTCATAAAATATATGATCTCCCTGTCAAACTCCAAAGGCACCCATCATTAGTCCAAAAAATGACTCATGATAGCTATAGATTTTCTCATCTTATCCTAGATGTAATGCACCATTTTAATAATCACTAGTAACAACCCTAGGTCAACATGAGCTGTATCCCTCTAGCTCCAACCAGTGTTGTCATGAACTATAGGGTACCCCATATATGTCCTTGAATGGTGACACACTAATGATGGAGAAGTAATTGTTTTGATAAAAAAAATCCACCAATTGCAGGAAATGCTTCTTGTTATAACCCCAATTCTATATGTAACAATGAAACATGTTTTCCAGAATCTGAATGGTCTACTCAACCTGGAAATTGTATGGGTAATATATGTTGTGATCAACTATAGCAGAGTCCAAAAGGACTCATGAGACCTTTATATAATCATAAAATAAAGGGATTATATGGTTTTAAATGATCTTATATGGATTTTCAGGAATTTATAGCACCTAATGCATGCACATAAGTGCCAAAATCTCTAGTAAATTATACTCTCAGATGGGTAATAAGTTGTCCAACCAGGTGAGTGATTTTATAATCATTAATATAGCACTTTGACCTATCATTGGTCAGGTAAACCCGAAAATGATAAATAAAAATATATCATTATAGTTCTATTCCCATCTAGGAATCTTGGTCTTCAACTATTGGAGTGTAAGATATCAATATTTTATCTTAGCAAGACACAAAAATTTCCTTGGCCACCAATCATGATACTAAAGAAACTTGGTACAACCACATTTCTCTTCGGTGAACATATAAGGGAAAAATCCTCCTCAAAACGTCCTCTCATAACATGACTGGTGTCGTCATCCATCTTCAAACAAGGAAGACATTCTTCCCACATTCAACAAATCAATCAGGATCATGTTCAGTAGATACATGGTCACCATAGATCATACATTTGATATATTCAAGATGAGCCATGATAACAAATTGAAGGAGCAGTGGAATAAGAAAAATATATTGGAGAAAATCTACACTATCCTCACCCATGGGGGATTACGTCTATTATATCAACTGATCTATCACCTTGCTCTGAACAGGTGGATATAAATCTTAACTATGATAATATTATTCTATGGTCATGCTTTTGGGTGGATCTTAATCTGTTATAACCTCAATATTATTCATGTAAACTATCAATCCCATGTTTAAGAATACATACCCCAATAATTGTACCTATTATGTCCGAAAATAATACCTCAATAGCTTCCCATAAATATAGTACTCTTGGGGAATGGACAAAACCATCTTCAAGAGTCTTGTGTGCTCCTACTAGGATGATGAGTACATGAGGGTATCACCCAAGATAGCCACCATGAAGTAATCCATAAAGGGTTTAAAAACGTAGTTCATAAGTCTCAAAAGCTCTACTGGGGTGTTCAATGTGCCAAAGGGTATCGCCATGAACTCAAATATAATACAGTGGATTTGGCAATACACCTTCTGTATAACCTCCCCACAAACACAGAGTAGGTGATAACCTATCCCAAGTTCAAACTCTTAGATCAAATTAACCTCTATCAATCAGTAATATAATTAATTTATTTATAGGGTTGATACTCCTCCCAATATATTACCAAGTTTAAGAGATTCCAATCCACAACTAACAAAAATATCTCATTAAATTCCAACTGAAAAATAACATGGATTATTAATTAAATAAACTAAGTCGTATGATTCCCCACCTCTACGGAACCCCAAACATCACCTTTATATCTCACGACTCTTTAGGAGTTCCGATATGATGGTAGAAATTTCAAGTCATCTCTAGGTTCAGAACAATATTGAATATAAACTCTTGATGGGAAGTTAACTAGGAAGATTCTCAAGAAGGATGTCCTCATACTCTTCCACCATCACCGAAAGTTGTATCAACATATAATATGTTCTGCAAAGGTAATAAAAGGAAATTAATAAATTAAATTTGTATCAACCAATACATACTTTCATCATACTCCATCTAATATTACTTATCTTGTATGAATGAAAATATAATTAAACTTCCCAAGGTATCATGTAACCCTCACTAGTGACATTCATCAAGGAATTGATAGTAGAAACTAGTACATAGCATGGAAAACACCATAGGGCCTCACCACTAGGAATGAAAAGATTCCACAGAATTCTCATTATCCTCCCAAATTTAATTCACTCAATTAGAAGTGTGTGATCACTGATGCTCTATATGGGAGCCTCCAGACTTAAGTGTTAAAAAAATTTTCTCTTTTAGTATCTCTAGGCCACAAATAGGGTATACATTTATGGACATGTTGCTTATTAATAAGTATAAAAACTACCACTGGAGTAGAGGAGAAAAAATTCATACCTCAATCAAAACCAAAACATTAGTGTTACAAGACTCCTCTTTTAAAATCTATTTTCCTGTTTCCAACCTATCCTACTTAACTAGGGTATTCACTAACACCTTATCAAATCAAAAAATACACAAACATACAAGGCAAAGGAATTATTCCATATCAACTTGACAATATTCACATTGTGAGGCATTGAATCAGTCATATATTTTAAAATTTAATAAAAACAATGTGTCTTGGTGTGGGTAATTTATTCTATTCCCTGCATTCATGAAATAAATTTTGAAACCACCAACATAACACTCTATTGATTCCCCATGTCATGATGGGGAATCCTTTCATGCATGACTACTATCAAGAGGGAACCTTTCCATGCGGGAATTAAACACCATAATCATATTCCATTCCTTTAACACTTGTGAAAAAATGTAGTCTATCTCACCATGAAACCTAGGTGGTCTCTATCTTTGGAACCCATGATGTGTAAGAAACATAGGTGTGTTATCCATTGGCACCATCAGAACCAACTGGTTCTCCATGAATAATAGCGGTCAAAAGTGAAACTAATTAGTCATTTGGGGTCCATATAATCAAAAAAACCTGGACCACAACCTCAATCCAATCCTCTACTACTTGAGGCTCTAGATCATCATGAACCCACATCAGTACCTATCAAAGGAACTCATGTAATGCTCTAAGCCTATACACACCATCATCATATCCTTCTAGATCTATAGACTACTCAACATGTGGATAATCATCTTCTTAGACCACTTGAATAAATTCTGTGTGCTAATCAACATGTGGTAAAACTTTTCAGTGACCACTATTATGAAAAGACTCATGTATGGGTCCCTAAAATAAGGGATCATTGCTCAATTGGTCATCATCATGACACTACCTAGAAATCCTAGCTAGATTTCATTATAATAGAATCATCAAATTATTATGATATACCATGATCAAAGTGCATAAATGTGGAGATGACTCGAGAATGAAATTCAAAGTACTCAATCCTATATGATGAATGTACCAATGGTTCCCTACAACCGATGACATGGTATGCTGAGTTGGAAAATAGGTAGTAAGATTCCTTATATATTGATACCTCAGAATCCTCACCGATACTGGGTTCATGGCCTAAAATCCACACTCAAGACACTCCAACACAATTTCCCAATGTTCCCAAAAAATCATAGACATGGGTCCCCCTCAATCATTGACCAAAGGATGAAATCCATTGATACCACTCAGTAAGAACCTAATCTATTAGGGACCACCTAAATGATACAAGGTAGAGGAAACATGTCCCAAGCCTTCCTCAAATAGGTTATGGGTTACGACATCCACTATGAAGAAAAATATGAAATGAGAGGCATTTTCATGATGTTCTTGTAAGGAAACACCTAACCATATCCGTGAAAATGTGGAATGGAATATAAAATATTATAATATTTAGAGTATAAAAAATGAATTAAATAAAATCTAGGAAAATAAAATAGAGTTATATAGCACAATAAAAATAATATAAAGGGGAAAAAAACTTTTCCAGCCATAAATATACGGGGAATCCCAAACTGAAAATAACTATAAAGTTTATTATAGTGGAGAGACAATCTGAAGACCCCAGAGTTTGACTACTGAACATGGTCATCATCACCATGTACTTCTAAGATCCACCAATACCCGGTTCACCATCCACCCTACCAATATTTATGTCAACTACATAAGACACAATACACGAGGGAAAATCCTATTCTGGGGTGAGTATATATGTACCCATTAGGACACCCTGAAGAAACCATGCATAAATCATAATGAAATATTTGTTAACACATCACCACGAAGAAATGTTAATCAGAATACAAGACAGAATAAAAAATAATATTAAATCCTATATTCTCAACTATATGCCCAATTAATGCGAAAAGGGAAATATCCATCTCCACAACCCAAATAAGAATGATTAGAAAACTTATAGGTCCAATGGTCCATATATGATATGAATAGTCATGAAAAAACCATATATGAATCCATATGGTGGGGACACACCTCACCACTACACTAGAAGGTTGATTGGGCCACAACTCTTGTTAAGAATCCCACACAACCTCACATGAATTTATGTGGAGGGCCCCAAACATCACCAATAAACTTCACATTTGATGTAGACACAACACCAATGGAGGAATCACTCTGTGATGGAGCTCAAAGACTTGGGAGTATCACATCATAGATAGAGTACCAATATCCCATTGTAGTATGGAAGACTACCCACTCAGGCTGTGTAAAGATCATGTGGGACCATTTATATAGTGCGATAGGTATTACCAACCTCAAAACCTCTCTGATCACACTCAATCACTACCATTAGTCAATAATCACTCAAATAATCATAGTTCTCATAAGTATTCACAACGTGCCATTAATTCCAAAATTAATTCCACCATTATTTTATACACAAAAACTACTTAGGATAGACTTAACATTGGAAAAAATATCCATGTTTGGAAATTGCTTGATTAACACACAAGGCTCATCATCAGTTTGATGAGATAAATCATAAATCCACAAAATTTTACTAGAAATTGTGATGGATTACTAAACGGATCACACCATTTTTATTCTCATGAAAAAAAAACTCAACATATTCTATTTATTTTTCCAAAATTGACATTTGGTGAAAAATGCATTTCTTCAAAACCTTTATGTATGTTGCTTTATGGTCCTGAGAATTGAGTTGGAATAAAATATCCAATATTGGTGTTTAATCATATATATTAATGATAGGTTCAAATATATGAAGTAATTTCATCAATTCAACATCTTATGGAAGAGTTATGACCAAAAAAATATTTTTATAATCATAAAAATAACAATAACTACAAAAATTTTATTATAAAACATTTATTAAATAAGTGTTTAAATAAGGGTCTACATAGATCCTATCCCTCCATCCAATATTCTCAATTCACCCCTCCCCATATGGAATCCTCATTTATTATTATTTTATATGAAATAAATAATAATATTAATAATAATATGATTATTATTAATAATATAAAACATATATGCATATTTTAGGGAAAGGTGTCTGTATCCCCCCCCTCCTCAAAGAAACATCAAAAACGCCTCCCCCATGGTTCCTAATTTAAATCCTTTTATATTATTTTAATACTATTATAATTTATAAAAATAAATAAAATACCTCTTCCACCATATATCTTCTATCAAGGGTATAATAGAGAGTTTCACATGGAATGTTGCTGAAAACCTCTTTCTCACACCACCGGACACTGCCAGATCCACTATTCTTCATGCCTCAAACATTAGGTATCCAACCAAACATTCCTCATTGATATTTGTGGCCATATTTTAAAAAATTTATCCATTTAAACTGATCTTCCCATCGATCCATAACGTTTCCCTATTCACAAAAAACAATCAGGGAATATCCATCCAAATATGATATATTATAGTCATTAAGAATCAAAACCACATCATTAATCTCAATTCTAATCCCACTAATACTATTCATTGCACCAAATATCTATTGTATAATGATTATATACAAGCTATTAGTCAAATTTTTGACCAAACAAAATAATGATGATGACAACACATAGTGAGGGGAAATAAATTCAAAAATTTAAAAAGATGAATGAACCTATGCTACTGTTCAGGTTGACCTGTATATATTTTCATCAGAACAATAACTTAATAACTAATAAACAAAAATTCAAATAAATTTCTAAGTTACAGGAATATAAATCAACAGCTTAAGGCAAATGTCGTTGTGTGAATTAATTCTTGTTTGTGGAATTGATCACTGTTGGACATGGGATAATATAAAAGAATGAATCCTCAAAACATAAATGTCCTGCCTCAAGTTCAGATCCATTATTGGTGAATAAATGTTTCATTCTTTCTTCATTGGAAAGATCCACATATCCGCTCCACAACAACCATCGATCCACAATCCTATCGTCGCTTGTCAAAGATCTATAGTCTAATGGATCCTATAAAATCTCCGGGTTATGTGTCTAACCCAATGATTTGGAAATAACCATATATTTATAGTGTTTTAATAGGTCTTGGCTTCAAATTAAAAAATTAAATAAATAATAAATAATATATTTAATTATTTAACCCATGATGGAACTTAAGATAGACACATGATGTTTATAATGATTATGTAACACCTTGTATAAAAGCCACATTCTGAACTCAATGGTGGTCTTGGATTTCCAATCTGAGAAACTTTTCAAAATTTATTCATCTTTTTTCGAGAAATATTCATGTGTGTGATATAATATATATTTTTTATTTTTATTATATCAAAAAACTAGGATCACGAGACCTCAAAATATTGTGCCTTCCTAGTGCTTGACTCTGAAAAAATTCCTAGAAAAATTCCACATTGTTACATGGAAAAAACTGGTCATTACTGTAATAAAGGGTGCCAAAATTATAGAAAAACCACTCTCAAATCTCCAATAGTAGTCATCCAATTTATAATCCATGATTTTTTATTTATCATCATAGTATCCTTCTCCAATTTACCACTCTAAATTTCTATTTTTATTTAGTTAAACCATGTTATTTTTCGTAAGCTATATTCTATAGTGGAAGATTATGTATCAACATTAAAATAATAAAATAATAAATAAATTTATTTATTTTAATATGTGTGACTGTGAATTCAATTTAACAAAACACTCGACATAGAAATTTTTTTATCATGACTATGTTAAAAATAACATAAAAAATTTAATATAGGTCCCATATTTCCAATCCAAGACATTATTCTCCAGTTATTACATTATTAAATTAAAACAACACACATGTGATATAGTATCTTTAATTCTTTTATTATATCAATATCGAGCATCTCTTGGACACAGAATCCTGTGATAATTGAGTGCATGGGTTAAAAACTATTATTTAAAATATTCCAAACCGCTACAAGGAAAAAATATTTAGTAAATAATGGGTGACTATACCCTCTTCCAAGATCTCCCTTTATATGTCGTATAGTGTGGAAGAATATCAACGTTTTTGTGGATTATGGTATAGGGTATGTGATCATAAGAGCTATAATGACTCTTAGTTTTATTATAAATGTATGTGTGGGATATATATGCTTAATGTTATGAAATATGGATGTATCTCATATGTAATTTATAGGGTTATTATAGGTGTACATATGAAAATTCTATAATAGCTTGTGGTATAGATTACAACTACATTGTCTAGGATAGATTTAATTATTAGTACATGGTAATGGGATGTGATAAAATATGGACATTGTTATGATTTTGGTATGATGACCATAGATTGATTCCAATAGAAATATTGGACCTTCTGGAAGGTTAGGGTTGGTTGGGATCTTGTCTCATCCACATCATATGCGACTTAATATATATATGGTGTGATTTAATGGGTATAGAAGGGATTGAAGCCCATAATGTTTATTATTGTGGGAATGAGAGTGAAAAGTCACATGGGAAGTGGATGGGAGGCACCTTTAATATATATATTCATTTTATATTATGTTATCAAATCATGTTAATTACTTTTTGAAAAATCCATAGTTATTTTGAGATATAGTTCACCTGATTTATGTAACAAGTTTCTTTCCCTTATTTATTTAACAGGCTTTAGAATTATACTTCAATATTTACATGATATGTATCGTAGAAGATCCTAATGAGTATATATTATATTCTCAACCCTATATATATAAATTATTTTCTATGTATGCAAGAGTTGTTTATTGAATGACCTCAGCATTACTAGTTTGTAGAGGTTGATTAGAAGTTGTTGTAGTTCACTATGGGTTACTAGTAATTTTCCATGGTCTATTTCCTTTTTCTCTTTGTTTTATAATGTTTCATATACTGGGATGGTAATTTATTTAAAATGTGGAGTTTATTAGAAGATTCTTATCATTTTTTTGGATATATTTTGAGGGTAATGCCTCTAAATTTATGCATTTGTGTACCCTTGGTACCCGTCACCAAGTCATGGCCAATTAGAATTGGTCTTTATGGGTTACTCTCACCTTTACAACCGGATGAGGAGGAGTACCAGTAGAGTGGGGTTCATGATATATTATATATAATTCCTTTCGAGACATGTTTAAAAATTCTAGGGGAGGTTGTATAAGAATTTTATTTCTCCTTATTAATTTTTCGTTTATAATACATTCATAATTTATTACATTTTATAGCACAAACTACTCATAAGTTTTTGAGGAATGATTATAAATATTCTTATTCATATTTATGTTAAATTAATTTGTAAAACATGAAATGTATAATAAACATATAATTCATAATATATTTTTTTTCCACTTCCCATGATAATAAAGTGTGTCCTTTGAGAATACATCCCATTCAAGTATTATACATGGGAACCTATAGAGGTATTTTATAATTTCTCAAAAAAATTGAATTATATTATGAAATTTATACCACCAATGATTATTAAGGTATCATTAATGTATTCTTGTTAAATGGTTCTAAAATTTAAGGAAATAATGCCACTAAAATCTCTTCAACCTCAACTATAAGGTGTATGTGAACTTTAATATATAATTTTAATAATTTCTAAAAATGTATAAATAATTATGTAAAAAATATTTATTATTAATTTTAAGGATATTTTTAGGTGTGGATGTTTATATATAATTATTTTATACTATTGGAAGATGTCTCTTTAAAACTATCTTGTCATTAGGCTATATCATGGGTAAGGATTTGAGGATAAAATAATGGTGGGTTCGGTAATGGGAGGGGACATAATGATAGTCGGTTGTATAAGAGGTGATGATATAACCTTAATGTGATGGGGGTAGAAGATGATCTACATTATTTCTAGGAAAACATCCATTCATTAAGATAGAAAAACCTTTCCTTCATGAATTGTGTACAATTATTTCTATGTGATGGAATATATTTATACATATATAGATGAATGAAAAATTCATGAAAACATAGTAAACACAAATATAATATATGTAAATGTAATGATAACAAATAAACTACAAACATTTAAGTGTTCATTCACATTGATGGAATCTCCTTAAATTATTTTTCTAACATAATTAATATCCTCATCATGGGGTATGACTATATTGTGGATAATATTTTTCATTTGGACTCTTTTAATTTTTGGATTATCACAGTCAATTAAAAACATTTATGCCTTTAATGTTCAACAATGTACATCCATTATGGATTTTACAGATCAATTATAAAGAAAACAAGCTATTTTAATTTTTTTTTAAAGGTAATGCTTTGGTCAAAGACCAAAGCACGATTTATTGAAGATCAAAAGATTACAACATGTGAAAAGAAGGGATTTTTTTACAGTCTCTATCAAACAAATACAATAAGTCAGGGGGCAAAGTGTCCATCCAATTCATGCTTTGATGAACACCTTTGTTGGCAAGAGCATCAGCCACAACGTTCGCTTCACGGTAGGCATGAGTAGCAATGTAGTCAATCTCTTGAAGAGAGCTCAGAAATCTCGACCAAAGAGCAGTAAGTGGCCAAGCAAGATGGATGATACCATTCCAGATGGCATGAACAATAGTAGTGGAGTCACTTTCAATCCAGAGCTTCCTCCAGCCCCTTTGGAGGGCAAAGTTAACCGCATGGATGACTCCCAACATTTCAGCCTCAAGAGAGGAAGAGTGCCCACAACCAGCATAGAAGCAACCCTGGCACTGTCCCATGAATTTTATATTCCCAATTGAACATCAATAGTAAAAATTTTAACTTACAGTTATATATTACTTTAAATATTCCTTGCAATTTCCCATAGTAATATCCTCCATCATTTGAATGGAAAAAAATAACAAATTTTTTTAATTTATAAAATACATCCATAATAAAAAACTAAATCTAGTTTGCATCATATAATGTTTAATTACATTCTATATTGAATATTATATTTAAAAGTTAGTTTAATTCATCTGTAATGGTATGTATAGTTGAAAGTATGAGACATTTGAACTAAAAAAATAACAAAATTACACATGTTAAAATAATTTAACATATATAATATCATTTATAATTTATAGATAAATATAGTAATAAATTAATAATTTAAATTAAATGTCACTCATTGAAGGTTTAATAATAATGAAATTGAGTCAAATTATTATTAAAATGAGTATTTTGAGATAAATTGAGCATAACATGAATATATTTTAAATCATTTTTATAATTTAAATTTACATTTAATAAAAAAATCCGAGAACACAAAGGTTTAGTGTCTTTAAATATTAGAAAGATACATATCTTATTTAACATTATTTCGTGAACACCCCCATAAAATTCTATTTGAATGAATTCATTATAAACATATTCCTACATTAAATTTTTTGAAACAAATAGAAACATAAGGAGTGATATCAAATGATTACTAAGGGAAAATATTACCAGTGAGCCAAAAATGGTTATATAATAGCCTTGTGAGAAAACATGAACATAGGAGAAAGATCATATTAAAAATAACATGGAATAAAAAGACTCATCCATATAGAATTACAGATGTGATTGAAACCTCCAAAGGTTTATCATGAAAGTATAATATATACCATGGGATAATAATGATGAAAAATAGAACAATAATCATGATCCGTGGATAATAACTTATATGTGTGGAATAATAAAGAGATTAGAAACCTGAATCTGTGTGATCACAGATAATAAAATCTAGTGTATTCAAAAGGATTCAAGCATAGCTGACCAGAATCACGCCTACACACCACACTCTGAGTTGTAAATATATCTAACCATGATCATGACAATGAATTTTTTTGGGACATAACTAAGTATAATCAAGTCCATTTACAATGTTGGGAATATATGTAACTACCATCTTTTACATGTAAAAAGTTATGAATTTAATTAAATTTAATCATTTATATATACAAATATATGCACATGGATAACTGAAATAATTTTTATGCACAAATTTATGAATACAGATATCCAGAATCATTTACCTGAAAAACATCACTATGTCATCAGATGTAAAATAATACCCAATACATGGGAGGGTTATTTTAAAGAACCAAACATTTCAGGTACATAATTCATTTCTTATTTCCCTTATTTATGTATTTTTCATGTTTTTTTTTCTCGGGCGATGCCTTAGGTAACTTTTGGATGGTTTGGAGGTTATTATTATATTTTAAGTGTGTGCGTGGTTTGATCTTGATTTTAAAACACCATGAATTTATCTCTAGTAAAATGTGTATCTTGTTGGAGAGGGAGAGTAGATGGTGCACAACTGGAACATAATTGATTCATTTTTAGAGTTAACTATGTAGAATTATTTAGAATATTTTTTTACTCAAGATGAAGGTAAAAATCACATTAGGTGCATTATTTACATAATTGTGTGGAAAAACCATGCAGGTCCCTTAAAGATGTTGTAATACCCATATGGGTTGATGACAGATTAGTAACCCATGTTACTAAAGCATGCAAAACAATTAAATTAATATTAAACTTGGAATTTAAACCTAAAACAACCCCAAAAGTTTTCATTATTCATCTTTCTTGAAGGTCTCTCAAACCGAGGGACTCTAGTGGCATTTTGTGGAAATTCCTCTATAAATGAACATTAATTTCAGGTGAATTTTAGGATTATTCCCACAATAAATCAATGTAATAGGCCAATTTTCCTTTATTTTACATGTTTATTTTAGAAAATATCTCTTATTTTTAGAATGAATAATACATCTGGGCATGGCTAGATGAATGAATTATTTTATGACTTAATAACAATTTACTATTTCATCATTGGATAGGTAGCTAAATCCATATAATTTTCACCTTAGCTTAATTGATTCTTGATATGTTGGTAGTGATGGTTCTTATAATGTAATACTAGTTTAATTTAATGACTTATCATGTTCTTGTTCTTTAATCATGTTTCTAAAAATTCCTTATGAGATGAATTGAGATTTATTATAGGGAATATCTTACATGATCTTGATATGGGTAGTGATTCATGAACATGGATTTTAGAACTCATGAGGTCTGAAGTTTATACTATATTGTGTCCATTATATATTAGTTATGTTCTCTGACATGTTTGTGGGTTTATCTGTATATGTGAGACCATTTCAAGACATGAATCAAGTCTGGGTACACGTGTATCCCATGAGACCCTTTCTTGATATGACATTCTTATTATATACTTATTTATGTATTCTTTCTAAATACATGTTTTTTTTCTCTAATATTGGTATTTAGTTACAAAGTGGGTCTAACATGACTTGTTGGTACCTTATAGGGGGAGTTATATTATTGTGATTGTATGGTTTTGATTTCACCTTTAGCGATAACATATGGAATGTGGATTTCCCAGATCCAGATATTCGTTTGATATGTGTGGACATGGATTTCCCTAGAGCTGAAGATTGGGTCAACATGTGTGAATGTGGCTTAACCTAGAGTCGTTAATTGGGTTGAGGTGTGGACACCATGAAATTCTCTTAAATGAAGAAATGAAATTGTTTGTCATAGGTGTAATGTGGTTAACGAAAATTTGGTAATTTTTTTTAACTGACATGTGTCCCAAATGGAATGATCTAAGTCATGCAATAGTTACCTTTTACCTTCCATTGAGAATGGTGATAGAACTAGTAGATTCAAGGTTTATGGAATCTTGGTTGGCATACAATGACTTGAAACTTGCTTGTTTATTAAATTATTTATCTTTCTTTCATAGCGTAAACTTATATATGTATATTATGCACTTAGGTGAATTATTCAATAGTGGTGTCCTAATAGATTTATACTTGAACCCTACATGGAAATCTCAAGGTGGATGTATATTTCATGTTTTGGGATCAATATAAAGTAAAGGTTCTTACATTGAGGAGTTGATCAGGTGGATCTTGGATGATATTGGAAATGCTATGACAAAATTTATACAATTGATTTAGTGATTTAGTTTATTTCAATTAGTTATCATATATTTTTCAGCCTACCACATTAAGAGTTTTGGTATATTTTCTTGTAAAATTTGTATTATATTTGTTATTCCATGAAGCTACCTATGTGCTATTAGGGAATTTTTATTATTTCTGTTTGTGATACTAATGCATGTATCATATTACTAAGGGTATAGTCTAAATATGACAATATTCAGGCCCTCACTCCCATTCATAATCTTCTTTCATATGAGGACATGTTCATGAGGTCAATTGACACACTAGCCAGACCCATTGATTTTGACAGGGCATTAAAAACTAGTCTCATAGGATGTTTTATATTTTTGTTCATTTCATCTTTACTATAAATGTGGTAAGGTAAAAAAGAGGAAGGTTATATTGAACTTGAGTAGTGGAGTCAGACATGGGCCTTAACATCTCAGGTATAATGAACCTTTGAGAACTCAGGTATGGGACTGCTATTATAAGTTGTGATTTTATTATTGATCTATTTCACCTTGAGTTATCCACAAAATTTATTTTTGTTATGGTTTTTGAGATTCTGGGTGTGTTCATGTATCATGATTAGGCCCTAGTATCACATGTAATGGATATTATTTCTTAACATACATATAAATTCAATTAATTAAATATCATTGGTAGTTTTTATATGTTATTATATGTTATATTTGTATTGAAATTTTAATTAATCTGATAGATCATGCTATGCTATGTTATAAGTATATTAATGTGAATAAAATTCAAGTATTGGAGACTTGGGTAAGGACCTATGTTGTTTTAATGGGGTTATTTTTTGTGGATGTGGGTTTCATCTTATGATGGCTCTTCCAATAGAAATCCATTATACGTGATAATAAACTACTTGATTTTTTACCTTTAGTGATCGATTATAGTAATTTCTAACCTCCTATTTGGAACTTCAAATAATTCAACCTCAAAATCATCTTATGGAATCTCCTACATAAATGGATTATAATCCCCTTAGAAGTATGTATGTTCTCTTCATACAACTGGATGTGAAATATAATATAGTTGAGAATTCTCTTACACCCACTCTAGTAGTTTATCTAGTGGAACTAATTCCACCTGGGGTCTTTTGATTATATCCTATTAAAAGTAGAGTATCTAGTTAGATGACAGTCATTTATGATTAATATTTTTATTATTATAATCCCCCATCATTTGTGGGTACTATAAGACCTCAATATTCTAAGGATTAGGTCAATATCATCAAGGGAATCATTGTTATTGTGGAGTCTCTAGAGGATTAATTGGTTAATATGGTTGTTTTCATGATTAAAGGGCAACCTAGGAGGTGTTGGGGTGTCATGAACCAAGATGGTATATGTGATATTTTAAATTGGGATATCATCAAAAATATATTCTTCGAGGATTTCTCCCCTGATACAATAAATGATGATTGAGATCACATGTTTATAGAGATCCAATATGGGTAAATGTTGGTATCTCCCAATTCAGATCGATTCATAGAGATACTTTTCTATTTTCCTATTTTGGATGGAAATCATCCACAATTGGACAAAAAGTTTTAGATTAGCCTTTTAATGTAACTGATGTTCTATATTAGGAATTTCAAACTGATGACATAAAGTGAGGTGCTACGATAGGATCTCATAATTAAAAATAATATAGAGGAGGAAAAACTAATGGGACTTCTTGTGGCTCTTAGTAGACAAGTGAGTATCATCTCTAGTGGTTTTTTGGTTTCCTTCTCTAGTAGAAAGTAGTGAAGGATCGAATAAATACGCCGAGGTGGTGAGATACATTTAGAATAAAGTAAATGATCTTTATCTACTTATATAGGAGGAATTGTTTCTAGTTGTTATAATTTTGGATTGAAAGGGCCTTATATAAGGTTTCTCCTAACCATGGTAATTATTTTCATCAATTTAGAAAGAAATTTCATCAATTGAACTTTTTTGGAATGTCATCATGGTTGGTATAAGGGATTTTGGACCATTGTGTAGCTATAGGACCTTAGTAGTAGATTCCTACATAAAAAAAATTCATTGTCCAAGATGATTCATCAATATCAGAGGAAAGATCCCAAATCAAATGTAAGAAAGGATTATGCAGTAGTTCTAGTTTTATCCCATAGAGGGGGACCTTTGATAGTTTTAGTTATAATTCTTATTACCATTATAATATCTAGATAATTTTGTGATATGGGATTTTCCTATTATTTTATATTTTCTAATGTTGTTGATGGGATAGACTTTATGGTTACATTATATTCATAATTTTTTCTATTGATAAACTCATGGGGAGGAAGGTATACCATATCCAAATAGACCAAAAGTGTCCCATAGTATTTTTTTCATTATAAAAATGTATAAGATTTAATTACCTTATAAATTATTAGTATTGATCTGATTTTTCACATGGGATTGTTCACTAGTTATAAAGAACAAAACAACTATTACTATATACAATTATCCTTTATTATGATCAAGGGATATATATATGTTTTGACTAGTTAATGGGATGTGAGAGTAAGGAAAATGGAACCAAAACAGATCTATTTTTGAGTTTTTCTAACATAGTTAGAATTAATTGTTCTTACAGGAGTTCAGGAAATTTCCCCCTTTTCTTTTCCTCAAGTGATGGGTCATTAAATTGATGTATTTCAAGATTCTTTCTCAGGATTTCATCTTGATAGTGGAATTTATTTCAGCATATATCTCTTGGTAGGAGTGTATTCTCTATATATTCCTATGTATCATACGGCACTGGATGCGTAAAATGAACTCAAGGTGTAGTTTTAATATCAAAATAAAATGCGAATAATTGGATTGAGCACTAATCATTGGGGTGATTTAGTTTTTTTTTCACTATGAATGATGATGGGTGAACTCAGCTATGTTTGGACTATAGTAAGTGGAATCAGGACACAATATATAATTAGTACCCATTACCGGGGATCAATGATTTGTTTTATTAGTTGAGGGAGTTTCTGGTTATCTATCATTAACATGGAATTAGGCTATGATCATCTTTGAGTCATAAAAGTGGATATTCCTAAATAATAACTTAGAATTAAGTATGGAATGTATGTGAATATTTTCAAGACATTCTTGTTAATGAATTTTCTAGTGGTGGTCATGGATCTCATGAAAAAATATTTTCCATCCATATGTTGACTCACTTCGAACATTATTTGTTAATGATATCCTAATATACTTACAATTAATAGTGATTCATACTAAAGACCTAGAGGTCATGAGGAGTACACCATCAGAACATCAGTTTCATGACATGATTTCAATGTGTAGCTTTGAGATCCATGTGTTGTGGTTCCTTGGGTATGGGATATCTAAGGTGGGAATCTTAGTTGATCTAGATAAGGTAGAGGTGGTGATGCATTAGTAAATACCTAGGAATGTCTTTGAGATTAGAAGTTTACTAAGATTAGTGATGTACTTCTGATTATTCATTCGTTATTTATTTCATTTGGTTGTGCCTATTATTAGGCTTACCAAAAAGGGGTGAAGTTTGAGTGTATTTATTAGTCTAAATAGGCCTTCCTAGAGTTGAATATGAGATTTGCATCAAATATTATATTGACCATAAATGAACCTAAGATTGGGTATATGGTTTTTTGAGATAATCAAATATTGGTTTAAGATCTATTTTTATATTGAGTAAATAGTTTTTTGCTTATGGGTCAGTTCAGTTACAACCTCATTAGTGTAACTACTCTTCACATGACTGGAGTGGGCTACATTATTTCGTGGGTTGAAGTATTGGTACTATTATGTATTTAGTGAGAGGTTTCTTTCATTTTTATAGACCATAATATCTTATATTATTCCTCTATTTGTGAGAATTGAATATGTGGTAGAGGCATATGGTTGATTATCTGAAGACCTTTGACTTTAATATGGATTATACAGAATGAATGTGTAATGTTGTTGAAAAATTACCCTAGCAAGAAGATACATGAATTTAGAAAGAATCCAATTGAGGAATATATATTGATATGGTTATTAACTAAATGTTTTGTTGGTGAATCTATCGATTATGGGGTGATATCATGTCCCCCATTAGTTATCACCTCTCCCTTGTTGAATGGGGTGAAATCCATCCAGGAGACAGATTTTGAGTGGTAAGTTATGTGGTCAATGTTAGTGTAAAATGACCCAATTATTTGTTACTATTTAGGTTCAGATGATCTAATATATGTTCATGAGAGAGTTGTGGTTCCCTCTTCTATGAGAGAGGAAATTATGAGATAATATCATGATTTACAATGGGTCATGTAGTCAATATTAACTAAGATGTATCATAATATTAGATGATTGTTCCTGTGGATTGGTATGTTGAGGGACATTACTGTTTTCCCAGATTTTATTGTCTGTTAAAGGGTTATGGTCAAGCATCAAAAAACAAATGGTTTTATTCGACCTCATTTTAATGACCACATGGAAGTGGGATGGTGTAATGATATAATTTTTGATAGGGTTTCCCAATACTTTGAGAGGTTGAGGTTATGTGTCAGTTATGATTGATTAACTATTGAAGGTGGACCATTTATTAATGTCTCAAGACACTAATTTCATATATGACATGGGAAAATTATGTGTCTAAGAGATTTTATGGTGGTGTTTAGTTCCTTTTAGCATTATGTCAGATAGAGACATGAATTTTACATTGTAGTTTAGAAAGGATTGCTAGAGGAAATGGGGACTCAGTGGAAGCTGGGTATGAAATATCATCCACCTAATGATAAGAATTCAGATAAGACAATCAAGAATGTTTTGGATATGATTCTTGTCGGCATCCTAGAATGTGATAGAGAATGGGATAAGAATATATCTTTATTATCATTTCCATATAATTCTAGTCACCAATCATCAATTTATATGACATCATTTGAAACTCTTTATGGTTGGTAGTATAATTCATCATTATGTTTGATTTTTTATGCAAGGTAGTTGTTTTTAGGATAAATGTGTGGTTGGATACATGTAATCGGGTCTAGTTTATTTATAATTAATTATCAGATGCTCAAATATAGAATAAATCTTATGCTGCTTGGTGGTGATGAGCCTTTGAGTTTATTGGGGGTGATCGGGTTTTCTTTCAGATGTCACTCTGGTTAGGAATAAATGTTTTTGGAAATAGGGAAATTCAACACCATTGTTTATAAAACTATTTGAGATTTTAAAATATATCAAAAAATTGACGGTAGATTAAAAATACCTCTACAATATTGAGATATGAATAATGTGTTCTATGTGTCACAGCTTTTATGGTACAATGAGAATCCTATTAATGTAATCATTAGTGAGAATGTTGAGGTGGAAATAGAGGCATAATTTTTAGAGCGACTAGTACGGATCACCGAATAGATATAGAATGTGTTGAGGGGAAAGAAAATACCAATTTTTTGAGTTATGTGGAATTAAGGATAAATCCATTAGGAGAATTAGAAGAATTAATATGATGTATAATTATCATGGCCCGAGTTGTATGAGAAGTAACTCTAAAGATACTTCTAAAGGAAGAGAAGATATTAAAGGGGAAAATTATAATAGCCCAGGCATTCTAGTTACACTACACCTAACATTAAACCCTTATTTTTTAGTTATTATTTTCCTTGGTGAAGTGTTAGGTAACATCTATATGGGTTTGATTGTTTTAGGAGCCTCTAATGGGGTGCGTAATTTTGTAGAACCATACTTATCTCCTAAGAAAATAGTCTTGTATATTTCCAAGGGATAGAAATTGGTGTGTAGTTGGTGAATAGTTAGAATTAACCTTGAAACATTATTTATGAAACTATATGTACTAGAAAAGAGGTAAAATCATGTCTAGATCAGGATTTACTAAACCATTCAGACAAACCATGTGGGTACCCTAAAAAGGTAGTATTCCTCGCATGGTTGGTGCACAATCTAGTAAACTATGTGAACAAACCATGAAAAACAATTTAATTAGTCAAAACTTTTGTATCTTAACCAGAAATCACCACGAAATATTTCATTATTCCTTCTAATCTTATTGATCTCAAACTTAGGGAATCCATTTTCCATTATTATCAATTACACTTCCTCTAAACAAAAATTATAGTGGTCTAGAGTATTTGGCTCATAATAATACATGGTAAGAATTCGTTCTCCTTATTTATTTTAGATTTTCTCTCATCTTCTTGGAAGTAATCATAGATTCAATTTATCTTTTATAAATCTATGAATTATTCAATAATATAATATTATTTTATCATTTTATCAGGGGATAGGTGAATGGATGTAGAAAATTTTTAACATCCCTTAATCTGTTATAGAATTATTAGGGCCAGTGGTAATCATGGGGTTAGACTAACCTAATTCAAACCCTTATAGTGATCTTCTTATTAAATAATGATTTTAGAATTCATTATGTGATGAATTCAAACTGGTTTGGGGAATTCATTGTGAAGGTTGTTCTAGGAGGTGATTCTTAAACTTTTGTGTCATTACTATTAAGGTATGAAGTCCTTTACTATTTTATGGAATTAATATATTAGTTGTATTCTATGAAATTTATATGGGTGAATGTCTGTTGTGAGAACTATTCTTGATATGATTCATATATGGGTGAATTATTCGACCATGAGACCCATGTTTGATATGAATTTATTTTTACATGTTTATTTATAGCTTGGTATTGGACGTAGGTTTGGATTAATTATGATTGGATTCAATGTACTAGGTGGGTCTAACATGAATAGTTTATCCCAAAGAGGGAGAGTTTCACTACTATGACTAAAAGGTTGTGATTTCACCTTTTGAAATGAAATGTGGAGTTTGTATTTCCCTAAAAAAGGATATTTGGTCATCATGTGTGGAAATTTTTTACCTTAGATCATGATATTGGGTCAACATGTTTGAATATGGCTTTCCCAAGAGCAAAGAATTGGGTTAACCTATGGACACGGTGACATTACCTTAAAGTATGGTGTGTAATTCTTCTTTAAAAGGAATAACATCGAATCCTGAGAGTTTAATGAACTGGTTGAGATAATGTGTAGAAGATGTGGAATGATCTAACTCAATAAATAGTTATTTTGAACATACTTTATATGTGGTGTAAAATTAGATAGAGTTGAGGTTCTTAGAAGCTTGGTTAATACATGATGTCCCAAAACATCACTATCTATTTACAATTTTTTCTCTCTTTCATGACATAACTTTCTATATATATATTGTGGACTCATTTAGTATGAATTGTTGTAGTCCTACTAGGTTTATAAGAACACCCTTCATGAAAATATTTATGTTCATGAAAATTTCAGGTCTAGGGATCTTGCTATGAGAATGGGCCCTATATTGGAGAGTTAAACATGTGGATCTTGGAGTATGGAGGAAATAATATGTAAAAATATAGAATTTTTTTGTACTTTTTTAGTTTCATTAATTTGGTTATCATATATTGGCTGGGTTGACACATTAGGAGTCTTGGTTTACTTTCTTGTATAACTAATATTCTATTTATTAAGCCGTTAAGTTAGTGATGTGTTGTTCTGGGATGTTTATTATTACCAATTGTGATATTAATGCATGAATATTATTATCGAGGGTATTGGATCCCCAAAATACTATTCAAACCCTCACCATTAGTTGTTTACCACTTTCATGTAACAATATGTTCATGTGGTCATATGACACACTAGATAAACTCATTGATTTTTTTAAATCAATACAACTATATAGATATAATCCCACACGTTATATCATGTAAACTATACATATGTGTGTCAGATGATCACGATCACATTCATAATAGATTTATAGTATAATTAAGTCATGAGAAAAAAATGCATCTCTTGAATTTTTTGAAAAGAAATCAACATAATCTTTCCAAATAAATAGGTTTATGGTATCATTAGAGAACATCCCTGGTAAGGCATATGAAACATTAGAGGATAGTTTCATATTTGAAAAAAAGTATAAGTTCATTATAAAATTATTTTGAAAAATAATAAGAAATATCATGAGATATTTGGTGAAAATTATTTTAAAATTGAATATATTTTTAATAAAAATCTTTGGGAAAAAATGAAAAAGTGAATAAAATTTTCTTTGTAAAAACATGAAATCATGGAAAACAATATTCACAAATAAAAATTGAAGAAAATAGTGAGAGATAGTAACTAAAAAGAAAATGTTGGAAAAAATTCCTTTCAAACTTTTATTGAAAAATTTAAAACTAAAAAAAATACCATATAAAATCATATAATTATTTATAAGGACATCAATAAATATAATTAATAACCTGGACATGGAATAGATAGATTCCTAGAAGAAAGGAAGATTTAAATTTAACTCTTTCACAAGTATCCTTTTAGTTCATTTGTGAACCAAAGAGAGGTGAAATATTAATAACACATGTAACAAAAACAAATAAATATAGAAAAAGAAGAAAACATGGTTTCAGTGATAAATTACATATAATTTCCACCAATCAGTACATATTTATAGAAAATATCAATTTCAAATTGGGATTGGAAAGAAAACCCTTCTGGATTTAGTAACATTAGAATAAATAGATATTTAGTGATAAATGATGAGATATGTTTTTTAATTACATGAATTAAATGAAATGTATGATAGGATATATCCATAGGGATGTATATTCACCACAACTATAAACATATTTGTTGAATTTGTAAAATATCTCAAATAAATGAAATTGAGAAAAGAAAGACTTACAAAGATCCTAATATAATAAGAAAGAATCATTTGAAAAAGTTGTTTTGAAAGAGAAATGAAACTACCTAGAAAATAAATATGAAATAAAATATAATAAAACAGTAGGATATAAATAATCCATCATATAATAGTAGTATTTTAATTAATAAATATTACAACCTAATAAAAGAAGTTCGATCTAGAAAAACCACTACACTTTATTTTTTCTTGGGGAGAAATGATATAACCTATTGTATAATAAATTTAGGGTTATTATTATTTTATATCAGAACTATATTTATGTTTCTTTTATTTTATACTATTCGTTATTAATTTTTATTACCCTTTTACCAATAATTATTATAAAATTAATATCTAGGTGTTAATGGTCCAGTTTGTTATGTGATAGCTTCGACATGGTGGTTCCATTCCAGGACACCTGATAAGGGGTTCATCACCTAAAGGAAAAAAATAGTGTTCTAATATGTGTTTTTATATTTTTATAAATTATAATTGTTATTTAAGGTAATTTATGGGTATAGTTCTCATTTAACACTTAAAAATATCATTTTTTTGATTATTGAAATAACAAAAGAATTGACTTATTAGGGAATATAATTTGGTATATTACCACTCCATAATCATGAAAACATATTAAATAAATAATTATTAAATAATATTATAAATATTAAATTTTTCTTATTCATTCATGATGTAAATGTTATAACATCATTCATGTTGGTGTTAAAACTGACCAAAACAAAAACACTTTATAATGACTGAAGGAATTAGAATTTGATATTGTATAGATGTAATATGAATTTCACATAATATTAACTATTTTATATTTTTTATAAGTGTTATATTATATTTGAGTTGATGCGGATAAATAAGATAATGAAGAATTATTGAGAATATGATAACACTAACACCAAGGACTTGAAAATTCTATTTGAGAGCCCCTTATAAATAAGGGATTTAAGTCTTTTTATTCTGACTTGAGGTTCCAAAATTTGGTATTGGATTATTAGGGAGATAATTTTGTTAGGTACATAAAATTTATCTAAAGGGAACATGTTCTTTGAGGTGAGTATAAGAGAGGCCCTTTTATGGGTGATCTTAGTGGAATTTTCATAAATACATATTCCTTAATGTGTAAGAAATGTTTTTTACATGGAAAGTGGGTAAAAATTGGAAAAATAAGGGAGTTAAAATGATAATAGGTTTATAATAAACTCATAATATCTTTTATAAACAATTTATTATGATATTTTAGTTCTTTAACCCAGAGTTAAAATCTTTGGACTCATTTTACCTTTACCATGTTAACTCAATTTTTACCATAGTAACATATACTTATGCCTAAAATTGAAATTGGTATTATTATATAATTTTTAAATTATAATTCCCAATATGAAATCAATTATATTGGGTTCATATTTAAAAGTCTAGGATAATTAATTTTTATTTAAGAATGCATAACGCATTAGAAAATAAATTTTCAAAATATGTATTTTATGAATAAAACGAATTTAATATTATTAATTACCAAGTAATAATAATTAGATGGATGTTATAAAATTTATTTATATATATTAAAAATATATTTTATTAAAATAATTATTTAACACTAATACCAAAAATTTATAAAAATACACAATATAATTTGTTTTTGAAAAATTTGTATTTTTAAATTTAAATGATTTTACCTTTATTAAAAACCAATTAATAATATATTAATTAATATTTATTAATACATATATATATATATATATATTTCACAAATTGTTAATCTCAAAATATGAGATATTTAAATTTTAAAAAAAAATCTTTTAATATATAGTAAAACATTTATGTTTAACTATGAATAATTAATTTTGTATTCCTTATGGTTACTGAATTATTTATTAGATGATATTAATTTATTTTAGAAATAATTCCTTTGATTTTCATAATAAATTTTTTAATATTAATCTTAAAAATTAACAAATTATATAAAAATACATAAGTCGTAAAAATAGTTTCTTTAGAATCAAAGGTATTTTCAAAAGTGAATTAATATATTTTAATTGTATTAAAAAATAATTTATTAGTTTCCACTAAAATAATTATAATAAATATTTTTAATATCTAAATTAAAATTATTTATATTAACTATATAATTATAATTCCAAAATTTTACTAGTATTAAACCCAACTTACAAATAAAATTTAATTATGTTCATATAATTTCTATATTACCCCATTACATCCTATATATTCATTCAATTAAAAAAAGAAAAATTAAACTTCTCATTCCAATAAAGTTTATTTAAGATTTCACAATCAATAATTCTAATTTCATGATGTTTTTTTTATCATTATTGGTTTTTTTCTAAAATGGTAATTCTCATGGGTGAGGATGATCCATGTGATTATTTTGTAGTAAAATTAATATTTTTTTCTATTTATTGTTACAATTTTAGGGGATGTAATCACCAATGAAATGTAATTATCCATGGTATGTAATTAATGGTTTAATGATATTTTGTTGTAATATTCTTTTAAAAGTGAATTGTTATTTGTTAATTTTATTTAATTATTATATGATTTATTTTCTATATATATTTTGATTCAATATAAATAATAAAAAAATAAATTAATATTTAAAATGTATAATTAAATCGGTGATTCTACACTCTCCCCCAAATTAAATCATATCCTTTTAATTTAAATTTCTCTCACCGATGAAAATAGATAAGCGTGTTCTCAACATAGTCAGAAATTGGGATATAGTTTATAATTATATTTGTAATATTCTTTATTTGGTAAGACTAGATAACTCACATATTCTATCATAATAGGAATATGTTTAGATTTTAAATTTTCATATCTTATTTTTCCCAATTTTTCTCCATATATTTAATGAAAATATTTCCATTGATAGATCATGATCATGCATTAGATAATTTTATCATAGATATTTAATTAATGTGATTCATAATTTGTCACCTTTTTTTCAAATGTAGACATCCCAATCCATTATTTAATTCATTTTTGTAAATTTAAAACCCATATCCATTATAAGGTAGGGTTAGTATAGGTCATGTGACCATCATTCTCTTCAGTGCCTTGAAATTTTATTCACATTATTATATACAGAGGAACATTAACCCCTTTTGAGTTAACTTATCTTATGGATTTAAGAGTATTGAGAAATTTATTATGAAACAATATTTTTATCCAACAATTCTATGAAAACTATCTATATCATTCATAGTGGTTGGTTTGGGATATTTTTCAATTACCTATATATTTTAATCATCCATATATATGCCATTGATTGTGCTTAAATTAAACAAGCATGATAAGTTATATATATATAATTCAAACTTGAATAATTTAGAATTGAAATTATATTTTTTGATGATATTTAGCGCAATCCCAAAATTCTCTTCATTTCACTTGGAATATATGATAATATCATCTATAAATTCTACCAAAATGAAATATATAAAGAATAAATTCATTATATTTATAAATGAAACATAAAATTTGTATATCTGAATGGAATCACTATGTATACATAGTGTACATATCTTGTATGAAAGGAATTCATGGGTACATCCTTTAATTTCTCCATTAATTAATGATATCCAAATAAAAAGTAAATATTTTGAAAACATTAATCCCATCATAGATGACCAAACATGTTATCAATACAGTGTAATAGATAGTTGTACTTGATCATGATCTTATTAAGCTCAAGATAATCAATACAGTGATTCCATGATCTATCTTTCTTCATGAAAAATTGGACTCGTTCACCCCATAGTAATGATCAGGTGTATACAAAACCCATATTCGAATTATCTTAGAGTTTTTATTTAATTTTTCCAACATTATTAGTGATATACTATAAAGAGTATTTGATATTTGTATAAAGCCATATATGTGTTATATAGAAAACTCAAACTCATTATTTTAGGCCAGAAAATACAAATCATTAGTGAAAAAATAAATTTATTCATTCATAATCATCATATACTAAATATTGAGTTTATTCCCCACCATTTTGGATAAATATCTCTGTTAATAAGGTATTAAGAACAATATAAATAAAGTAATCCCTATAAATAGTTCATAATCATCATTTCACTAAAAAATGATCATATATTGACTTAATATATTAAATGAGCCTTACATATCCCCAAATATTATATGGGTTCTATGTTAGAAGTGCATATAAACACCAAAAATCACATCAAATTCATCTAAAGGTATAATAATAATATTTGTAGGAATCAAATTCCCAAAAAATTCTATCCGATAGGAGTTATAAACATAGTATTAAGTACTCATACCATAAAGAGTTTTTAACAATAATTTAGTATCTAATTATGAGGGTGGTTATTGTATGCTCTTAGAAAACATATAATATATATAAGTTCATATAACTTTAACTAATTAAGAAATGTTATGTTATTGGGTAAATTATGAGTGCACCTATCACTACTTCATTTTTGTAATGCACCATAACATAGGTGATTTATTAATCCTTCCCTCTATCCCTTTCCTTATGAGTTTACTGACATTAATTTTCCTCAATTTCCAATGTATTTGTGCACTAGTTCCCTTAATATTCCTAATACTAATAATTCAATCTTTGGAGTGTGGGTGGTTCATTGGGATAATATTTCATTCAATCCTTTTCATTAATTGGAATATTCATATCTCATTTTAAATCATGTGATTGGTGAATTTATATTCCAAATTTTAAGAATTTACTTATTGTTTAAAGAAAATTCCCCTCATTATTCTTTCGAAATTTTTAAATGTAAGAAGATGAATCTACTTTTTTCTTTGGGGTTTATCATTTGAGTTTCCATGAAACTCAATTTTCCCCCTCATTTCCCTAAAAAAAATTATAATTCGAGTTCCTAATTTCTATTACCAATTTGAGTGAACATTGAAAATTTTCTTTATATATACCAATGTTCCTCATAGATATATCTTTTCTGATACCTCGTTTTAGGACACTAATTAAATGATAAATCTTTCTTCTATGGTGATTGATAAAAATGACACTATAACCATGAATGTATTATGAATCATTATACATATGAACCACTATATTCATACTCATTTTACTCCATCTCATAGAATTCTCTCTTCATTTTAGTATAAAGTGTTTAAAAAATATATTTATTAAAAAACAACTTTTATTAAATACTCTAATTACATGGAGTAAATTTTTTTCACTTACCCCATGTTATTGATTGTGGGTCACAATTTATTAGCTTTATCATATAAAAAATAAATATTTAAACAACATTTTCATGATCTAACCACTATATAATGGATAATGCCTTTTTGTAGATATATTTTTTAAAAATTAGTGTTTTTATGAAAAAATAAAGGATTATGGTCTTTAATGCATGAAAGACTCAATAGAATATTTCTCCATCTGTGGTGCATCTGGGAGCTCAACTTGGTCCAAGTAATTGATCAAAACTTAGATATAATTTTCATTAATTATTTCACTCTATTTACCACCCCATTAGGTTTAATAATGAGAAAATCATTAAATAGTCCATAATTATAATTTTTTAACATGGTTTCTATTGGTTATATCCATTTACTAAAACCAAAATGGTTAATATGAGTAATAAAGAGTAATAAGTTTAGATAATTCAAGTAAACTAAAATATAAAAGTCAACTGTATGATTTCCTATTCTATCACATCTTCATTTTATTATATGTAACATTCAATTCAACCTCAGTTGTATTAAGTTGGGTGATCTTATACTTATTCACCTTAACCCCCACCCTCCAAAAAAATAAACCCTTATCTGAAAGTAGCTATAATGATACAAGTATTAAATACATATATTTTACATAATTTATATAATTTAAATATTACATATCTTAAATGAAACACACAATCCTAGAGCCCAAAATTCTTGTTTATTTGGATATTAGTAACCTAAATGTCACATTACACATTATTTTTTAACCATATCCTAAAAAATTCTCCACACATGAATTATTCCAAAACATATTACTATATGTAATTCCCTAGGAAAAAGGGAAACATAAAGAGTGGGCTCAAATACCTAGTAAGGTAAAAAATTATCAATGGTTCATAAATTTTAAATCATAACAATGTGATAAAACATGAATATGGGAGAAATATCATATTAAAATAACATGGAATCATAAGTGTTTTTTATAATGCATTGATGAAGGATATATAACCTTGAAAGGGTTATAACTAAAGCATAACATATATAATGGAACAAGAATGGGTAATCATAAAACAACAACACCATGTTATGGGGTATATCATAGGCATGTGGTATAAACAAAAGAAAAATAAAAATGTTTCTTTTTAGACATATAAAACCAGAATCATATCCATGTAGACGTTTTTTAACTTAACTAACCATAATCATGTCTAAACACAGAGTTGTGAATGTAGATAACTATGATCATTTCCACACAAAAAGTTGTAAACATAGATAACTAAAATTATGTCCATGAACAAAGCTATGAATAAAGATAACTAAAATCATGTCCACACACAATGTAATTTTATCATGAGTTATAAACCTTCATCCAATGCACTGGAGGTCAATATACTTATGGTTCTACATGTTATATAATAAAACATACTTTTTTGTTCAATATAAACATAGTCAGATTCATTATTCCATCATATCATAATTAACCCATGAGAATGAAATTAGTTTCATGAATATTTTAAAAAATATTATCATAATCAATATAAAAAAATAAGGAGTAGGGTTAAATTAATGAATATCACCACTACATCATAAGAAACATTAAAGGATGTAGACATAGTTCAATAAAATTTTATAAGATCATTTGAAAATTGTTTTAAAAAGAAGAAGATATATCCTTTAATTTTAATAAATTTTAATTTAAAAGAAATTAATTTTAAAATAATAGTTTTAGGAAAATAATTTTTTTGGATAAGTATGAAAACTAATGAAGAATTATTTATAAATAAAAAGTGATGAAAATAGTGGGAGAGAGTGATGATGATAAAACATTACAAAAATACTAAATTAATGTTTTTATAATTAAAATTATATTAAATTAAAAATTTCCATGTGAGATAAAATAATTTGGAATCAATACATCCATAAATGTATATAATAAATTAGTATATGGAGTAGAATGATTATCGAACGAAAGAAGAGTTGAGGTCGACACCACTTATAAGAAATGTTTCTGTTGAATTATGAAATAAAAGTAGGTGAAATTTCAAAATAAATTTAGAACCAAAAAATAAATATATTGAAATAAAATATGTGGGTTTTTATATATATAACATATAATTTCCACTAATGGGATCTTAGTCATCGATAATCTCAATTTCAAAGTGAGAATAAAAGAGAAACTGATACAGCTTTGGTAATATTTAAATTAAAATCCCTTGAAAGAGAGAGGGTGAGATGGATTTATATATAAATTTAATTAAATTAATATTATGATAGGATAAATTTATTTTTATGTATATAAACCACATAAAATAACATTGGTGGTGAACATGGAATATATTTCAATGAAATGAACCAAGGATGTGAAAACCAACACAACTTTGTAATTTACAAAGTATGGGTCATTTGAAAGGGATGTTATGAGAAAGAAATAAAAAATAGGAAATAAAATACAATAAAATAATATTATATAATAAACCAAACATATAATAGAATAATTAAAGCAGAAATAGTGTGACCTAATGAATGAAGATTGAGTAAACAAAATCCCTTACCTTGGAATTTTTTTGGGCCATACAAGCTCTAAATTCTTAAATAATAATTTTTTTATTATTGTTAAATATATCATAAATATATATTTTTTACATTATATAATTCATTTAAAATTTCTTATTATCCATTTATTAGTCTTTATTTATTAATTTTATAATTCAATTGTTAATTTCTTCATTTGTTTTGTGTGAGGTTCGTTATAACGGTTCCAGTACTTGATCCTTACTACTATTATCATCACATTGTTAATGTAAATTGATGTTAAATAGGTGTGTTTCATATATTTATTTAGTCTAATGGTTATTTGACATTACTTACAGTGATTGTTTTCATGGAACAATTAAAAAAATCCTTTTTGATTATTATTGATTTAATAAAATAATTAAATTTATTAGTGAATATACTTTTGAACATTAACACATATGCAGTTATTAAAACATATTAAATCATTCATTGTTACATTATGTTATCATTATTTAATGTTTTTATCCATTCAATAGTTAAAAAATATAACATCATTCATAGAAGTTGTAAAGAAAACCAAAACAAGAACACGTTATAACAACTGAATGAGTAAGAACGTGTTATTTTATAGTAATAAAATTAATTTTATAGAATTATAATGATTTTAATTTTATTATTAAACTGTTAAAATTTTATTTTAGATGGGTTTTATGAATAATATAATGAAGAATGTTTGAGAGGATGATATCACTTACATTAAAGACCTGAATTTTCGCTTTAAGAGCCACATAAAAATGAGTTATTTGGAACTCGTTTTAAACATAAGTTCCACAATGTAAGATACAATTATTATAGATATAATTTTGGTCTTTATTAATGTCTAAAACTATGGAAATATGTGCTCTAATATGGGTTGATAATGAATCCTATTATAGGTGGGATTAATTTCCCATTTTTCAAATACCCATTCTTTAATGTGTGTGGAATGTCTTTTTACATGGAAAGTGGTTCTGAAGTGGAAAAATAATGGATATAAGAAAATTTAGGATGATAATACCCCTATAAAATCTTTTATATATGATTATTTATGATATTCTTGGTCTTTACCACTATGTTATACCTTTTTACCTCTTTTTTACTTTTAATGTGCTAACTCATTTTTTACCTAGATAACATATTTTTATATAAAAAAGTAAAATTGAGATTAATAACTAATTTATAAATTTTGATTTTAAATATGAAATCAATTTTATTCGATTCAATATCTAAAGGTGGTAAAAATTTATTTTTATTTAAGAATTCCAACAACATTTTATTAAAATGTATATTGAATAAAATGAAAAAAATGTTTTTAATTAAAACATAATTATCCTTGAATTGATTTGAAATTATTTTATTCAGTATAAAAAAAATATGATTAAAATAATTTTATAATACCGATCACTTTAATTTAATATATTACACAACATATAAGAAAACAAATCCTTGATAAATGAGAGATTTAATATTAAATTTATTTATTGTTGTTACTGACTAATCAATAATAAGTGAATAGATTTTTGTTAATTTATTTATATATATATAAAATACATTTTATTGAATTTTATAATCAATATATGTTAAATTTAACTTTTAAATAAAAAAATTTATTATAAAAATAATTTTTTTAAATAAATCATTTTTTGTTTAGCATAAATAATTAAATTAATATTCATTGTATTTCATTAACTATTTTTTAGATGCAATTAATTTAATTTGATAATATTTCCTTGAATTTTTTCATTATATTTTATTAATTTAATATTTGAAAGTAATAGCATTATGAAAACTAAATTAATCATAAAAATAGTTTCATTATAATTAATGGTATTCTCCCATGTGAATTGGTATTTTTATTTAAATTCAAAAATCATGTATTTCATTTCCATTAAATTAATTATAATAATTTTTCTGATAACTAATAAAATATTATTTATAAAAATTATATACCGATAGTTCTATACTCTAAATCTCAAAGGCCCTTAGAGTTTTATATTTTTGGATAATCCCACTGTTAACTAGGTTGAGAGGGAACTCTTACACGACCCGTAGGCCCATACACACATGTCCCAATACATGAATTAATATCCCAATGACCCAACTATAAATAAATCACCCCAACATATTCTTCATCAATAGTTCCTATCTCTCCTCCTCATATGGTTGATCGGATTGCATTTCCCTTTACAAATATTCATGGTGTCTGGTACCAATGGTAGTTTCTATAACCTCTCATTCTATGAATCCTCTAATCTCTACTAGTGGATGTTACTCTATATGATTCATCTTCTGAGGCCTTATCCAATGTGTTATGACATTAATGATTAATTTTCTAACATTCATTGATCCTAAATGCTGTCTCTTCATAGATGAGAGGCCTTGTGACCCAAAATACTTAGATGGACTGAATGCCTTATGTTATGTAGGCCTTTTTTGGCCGGCAAGACCATTCAGATGAATTGTACATATACAATAGTTCCAAGCTACAATACCTGATACAATATCTATATTTATACATTGTTATAATGTAGTTACAATACCTTATACAGTGATGCTTTATTACCTATGAAAATTAGGTTTGGCTTGGTTTTGAACTCGGGCCTGATGGAGGATTACGAGGAGTCTTTACCACTCAGGTAAGACCATAACTTCACCGACAAATATAAATCGATAATAAGTTAATTTGAGCGGTACAAAAATATCATATACTCTATAATAGTGGTCATATAATCAATATATTATAGAGATTTAATCTTATAAATTCATTTCATTCAATCATCATTGAGCATGATTCTCATTCCAGTAGTTTGCATTTTCATTTAAAAATTATTCTTTCTCTTTTCATGATGTTTGTTCTCATTATTGGGTTTTTTCTACTAATCGTGATTCTCAAGGTTGAAGATGATCCAAAGGAATTCATAGCTGAATAAATATTATACATTTCAATTAATTTTCCATATTTAATTTATGCAATTTCATGGGATATAATAATCCATGGTTTATAATCCATGGTTTCATGAACATTTTTTGTAATGTTCTATTATGTGTGAATATATTATTGTTAATTTTATTCATTTGTTATATGATTCATTTACTATATATGTTTTATTTATTATAAATAATAAAAAAATTAACATAGGGAAATAAAATACATACTTACAATTTGGGAAATTATAATCTTGTTTCACTTAAACACAGACAAATTTTTGCTATAGATGACCATAATTTTAACAAAAAATTTATTCAAATAGTTCATTTTTTGTAAAAAATATTTATATTGAAAAATATTTTTTGATGAATTTTAAATTTAATTGTAACATTAAAACCCACATTAATGATATGGAATTAATTTGAAATGATACATAGTAAATGTTGTTCATCTCTAATAGTGGAATCATGAACCTTCTTGGTTTTATTTAAATAATTTACAACATAATTATGATATTATAAAGAAAAAGGAATGCATTTATCCATCAATAAAAACTAGTAAATTTATAACACTATATATAATTTATTTCCCACAAGAATCTTCAATGTATTCATATACCACTTAATCGAGTATATCCATCTAAATCTCACTGGTCCCCTAAGATTAAAAGCATTAAATAATTTTATTTTCAATTTATCCGTAGATAAAATGGGCCATATATGAAAAATTTATGGCAGGAATAACTTCTATAGATGAAAAAATATAATGACTATCAAATTACACATACTCTTTAAATAATTGGGTTGAACATTTATGATGGAAAATTATATAAATAAGTTTGAAAGCACAATTAATATCTTGAAAATTTTATTAGGGGAGAAACTGAAAATATTTATCGGAATTAAATACTAATTTTGATATGACTATCAAGAATATTAAAACCTTTAAATGTATATTTAAACCCATAAAATCACTTTGACATATTGGAACAAAAAAATAAAAGAAACTTAATTATTTTTTAAATAATCATGAATATATATTCCTTATATTTTCTCAGAATTTATTTTATTATGAAATACATGAATCTATTCCATCACATGATTGTGTGTGTAGTTTTTTTTTCTTGAACACGTCTCTTACAAATAACATAATTAATTTACACTATATTTTAAATTCCCCTAAACACTAAAATGTTCCAAAACATAGTATTATACTTTTTTCATTATTTATAATGTCTATGTTTTTTTCTAAAAAATATTCATTTTGAATACAAAAGAAAAATATATTGTTACCCAAATTATGAGTAAGATAAATTTTCATAAATGGAATTTAAGGCATTAGAGGGGAAGAATGTATTGGAATTGATATAATGTATGAGTTTTATTTAGAGTGGGTTGTAATACCAATTGAACACCGACCAATTATTTTTGGTACTAAACCATATCCCCTTTTACCATGATATAAAAATTTATCTTTATTGGACTCATAATGTAGAAGAAGAAACTATTTATGACTAGTGTATTTCTTATAATGATTGAGATCATAATACCCACATTTTACATGAAATAAGTCATCACAACACCCTAGGAACTACTCTTGATTTATAAAGGATATATTAAATATTTTGGGATTGATAAATGAATTTAAGATATGATTTTACCTTCTTGAAATTATATTAGGTCATTAGATGTTCAAATCAAAAATACTGCGAACCTTTATTAATATATGAAAATGAAAAATAAATAAATTTCTAATAGGGTGAGTGTATGTCGGAGATTCCCATTGTACATTGAAAATAATATATATAAATATATATATATATATATATGTAATTGTAACTCCATATTAATGTCATCCTAGAAAACCAATTAGGGACTTCAATTGGATATAACTGACTATAACTAACATATACATGATTCAAGTAAGTTAAGATGTAACTAAAGTGAGTAAAGAGGAATCCCATATGAGAGATATCCCATATAATATTACAAAGTAAAACCTACTAATTTTTAGATTGGACAATATATCAAAAGCTCTAAAATAATCTATCCTAACTCTATAATCAAATTAATTTGAATTTGATTATGTACAAAAGGATCTTCATGAATCCTAGAAGGAAATATATAGTGTTTGATTATATTAGAATCAGTAGGTGGCCATCACCCAAACTCTACTTGTTTATTATAAATTTGAGCGCATGTAGTAGAAATAATTGAGGTGAATAAAAAACCACACATCAATATTCCTTTTTATAACTGATAAACATAAATAAAAAAACATAATATATAATTTCATATAATAGAAGGATATAAACCAATGTATACCTACTTTTATTCTTTCTTATAATTTAATAAAAGGTTATAAAAGAATCAGGGTATTATAATAATCCCATATGATAGGTAATAGTGTATATATAGTCCAGGAACCATTAATCCCATCCCTCAAGAAATGGTGAAATCAGTATAATAAGTTAGGGAAACTTGAGATTATCTCATCTTTGATGACCTGTCCATTAATATCTTGATTATATTCTTATGAAATTTATAAAAAAATGAACCCCTTTCACCATTTTATTTATGATCAGGTAATAGTTAATGATATGTAACACCACTAATGATAAACCTATATAACTTAATTTACTATTAAAAACATTTATGACATATTCAATAAGAAAGATCATACAGAATGAATTGTATATATAACATCAAAACAATAACAAATAAGGCAATCATGTATAATAATTAATAATATAAATAAATAGATCATGTGTAATGAACTAAACATTTAAAATATTTGGAAAATAAAAAACCAAATCACACACATGTCAAAACATGTGTTGTTTAACAAAAAAAGTATTTTAGAAAATAAATAATAGAATATTTTTTAATTCAAAACATTTATTTTTTTAAAAGGATCAGTAAACCTTATACAATTCTTAGCCAAATCATTGGATTGATATGAATGATAAGAGGGGTTACTTACCTATCACTATGTTTAACTTTATTATATATCCACAAATAAGAGGATCCATTTCTAATTAAGGGAGGAGACCAAATTAGAATAATTATCATAGGGATTTAGACATTATAGTGAAAATAAAAAAATTTAAAATATATATCCATTATATTACATTAAAATTTAAAATGATAAAGATATACATTATCCTAGGATATGAAATATAAAGGAACATGAAGTACATTCAATAACAAAGATAATGTAAATTAAGTGTTTATATTACCACAATGGGAGAACATTGGGAAATAAAGGAAATATAGAGTACCATTGATTTTCCATTATCAAGATTCAATCTTATAGTATCCCATAAATTATTTAAATAAACATTTACAGAGTAAATAAAATTGGAGGAATATGAATAAAACAATGCAAATTTAGGTGATCTCCCAGTTCTAAATGAAGGTTAAAAAATAATGGAAAAAATTTATATGTTTTAAAATTTTAATTGAAATAAAGATTATACCATTTATTTTAAAAACACACATAATATTTTACTATTAACCTAGTAAAAGGAAATCATTAACTCACTATTTGTGAAATAATTATCTAAAACACACCTGATATCAATAGGTATATAGTACCCCTCTACTGGTTACCTGATGAAAGTCAAACACCTACACCTAACTCCATTTCCCATCCCTTCCATTATGAATTCATATTTATCAAACTTAATATAATCCTATAATATTCGTAAATGGATGAAGAATAAGAGAAATCACTAACACATATGAATAGGGAAATTTAAAACTCTCTACTATTGATATTCTTCTCCTCGAGAAGCATTAACGAGAATCATATGGAAATAAATTCAACTATTATTTCATTACTTTGTATTCACATTCCCTATGATTTATATAAAAATCACACATGTTTTTGTAAAATATAAACCAATAATATTAATTTTTTTCTCAATACCTTTCTACTCTACTTGAAAATAAAAATTATTGACTCATTAAGAAGAATCTCATTCTTACTTGATATCATCAAATCAGAACACATGTGTAGGATTATGTATGTATTTACATAGTTGTGAAACATCCAATAAATAATAAAAAAGTTTAAATATTGGTGATCAATAAATCTTTTGGAATCATGGTTAACATACATAGATAATGATGGACCTTATATAAGAAAATTGGCATGGATTTGAATATCAGGCTCAGATTTAGAATAAGTGTTGGGTTTTTTGTCAAATGAAAACTCAAATATGGATTATTTTACTTAGTATAAATTCTTAGTGGTCTTTTGTAAAGGATAGAGAAACATTGGATGTGAATTTTTTGAAAGAAGACAATATCACAAGGAAGATATGTTATTCTTTACCCAAAGGAGGCTATATAGAAATAAATTGGATTATTATTCAATCAGTCATGCTGTAAAGTAGAAGGTCATGTTTTAAAGGAAAATATAATGCTGAAATACATACTCTACATGAATTCAGTATAGATTTTGTTATTTATATTGAAAGTCCCAAATATCAATAATGTTACAATGTTTTGAAAGGAAATAGGTCTTGAGTGATTAATCTTACATCACTTATTAATAAGTGGGTTATGAAAATTTTGTTCAAAAAATATAAATATAGTATATTTGATAATAATGAAAGGGTGGTCATCAAACCATAATAAATCATTTTAATGGAAATTATATTTCAATAATGTCACATGGATGACCACATGGGAATATTTATAGGGGTTATTTTATCAAGGAATTTTTATCTTGTCAGAATTCAAGGATTTGTACTATATTTTTGGAAAAAAAATTTCAATGACTTAACCCTGTCAATTTTGTGGATTCTATATCGAACAATGGTTATATCATAACACTATTTTAGAGTATGTCACATTATAAGAAATATGATCTTTCTCAATGTTATTGGTGGATAGAGATCATGACAATGCAATGAAGGGTGTGTCACAATGATGTCTTAATTTATAAGTTATTTTATAAAATAAAAATTATTTTAAAATTTTAATTTTTTTATGAATTATTAATTTTATCATGAACATATTGGAATTTTATAACCCTCAATCAGTGTGTGATCAATAGAAATTTTTAAAGTAATGTGTACGAATGATTAATTAATTAAGTAATATTGAAGAAGAGTGGGAGACACACCAAATATAGTAGAGAAGTGTAAAATATAGAATTATGGAATTAATTACATACTATTATGGAATTAAACTAATATAAAAACTATATTATCTAATATAATTTAGTTTAAAATGAAGATACTCCTACAAGTTTTTGCTAGTAATCTCACATGATAATCTTATGAGAAACTATCATGTCATGTTTTCAATGTACATTGTATCAATGTCGTGAGTAGAGAGATGATTTAAGGGAGTGACATTTGGATTAATAGTGATCCCATCCTAAAATTTTGTAATCACATAAATGAGTAGTGGTTTATTCTGTACATCGAATATTCACCACTTTATAATTGTTTAATATTGCTCTTAGTAGTGAACCAATAAATGATATTTGTGTCGCTATATTTATTTTTATGTGTTCAGATGCTTTGGTTTTGTGGTTGATCATGTAATGTTTTTATCATTATTGGTAATGAACGAACATATACATCATAAGGATGAATTAAAAAAATAATTCAGACCCCTATTCACCCCCTCTTAGGGTGTATTTGGCATGTTTATTTTAGAATATTTGGTATCAAAGGAACTAGTTTAATATTAGTGAATTTATAAAAGGAAGACATTAATATAGAAAGTCTAGTAAATTTTAAAGCTGTTTAATTGTCTATTGGATTTAATTATAAAATTTATAAGTTCTGAATGAGATCATATTTACAGAATGTTAGACTTTATGTCCACTCTTTGATTATCTATTAAATACACATAACTAATCTTACAGGGATTTCAATGAGTAAATAAGATTTAAATCAATAAAAATTGATAAAAACCTGAAAACTCTTTATACAAGATTTTTTCAAATTATATTTACATGGAATTTATACTTTTAAAATTCTTTAAGAAATTATATTATAAGATATCAAATTTTCATGAAAGAGAAAACAAGGTGAAGGAGGTGAATAAAAAAGTTCTACAGAATAAATATAATGATTTAAATATGAATGAAAGTAAGAATATTAATGGTATCTTTAAATAGGTTAATTAGGTTTTTGGATCTATTCATGGAATCAATGATTAGATAATGTATTTTAATATTGTGTAGAAAATTCTAAAGAAATTTCAACCTTGGTATAATCCAAAGCTATCAATACTAGAATAATGAACAATCCAAGAGAAATACATTGATGATTAATATAGTATGATTGTTTTATATGAAATTGAAGTAGGTACATAAATCATTATATGTTATTAAAAAAGAAATGTAATTTAAAGACATGGATAATTTTTAGGTGTTGTTATCAGAACGAGCTCAAAGAAAGTCATTTTTTCATAATATACAGTGGAGTCCAAGTATATTTCAAATTATAATGAAACTAAAGAAGTGGTTTGGGTACACAACTCCATTCATGTTCTTAATGTGGCTCCTAGTAGTAAATACCACATAAAACTATATTATGATAAAACTGTAGTAGGGAATATTGTAAAAGATCCAAGGTCTCATCATTAGAGAAATATCAAACTTTATAAATATCATATCTTAGAGAATTTTTCTAAAATAGAAAACATCACAGTGAGTAGATTTTCAATAGAATACAATGTGTTTGACCCCTTAAATAACAACTTAACTCAAAAAGAGACATTATCATCATGTGAGAGCTAGAAAACTAATTGTCATTAATATTTGTATATAGTCCATGTGGTAGTTTGTTGGATTTTGTGTACGTTATATTTTATTTATATTCAAATAATTTAATATTAATATATTATTAAATGTTTTTAATTATTTTTATGACTTTAATATATAAATTAATATAGTATATGTCACATTGAAAAGGTCTTAACACTTCCCCAATACAATGAGAACGGTAAAATTTTATTCCTAAAATCCTCAATATTGTTTTTTGGTTGATTAAATTTTATGATGGGACACATCTTATGTTGACTATGATTGATACCCCCCAACCCTAGTTACCCATAGCTAGTGCATTTTTACATAACATTGAAATGATTACAAGAAATAAAGTCCTGAAGAACTGATTGGTTTAACAGTCTTGGAAAATAGATTACATTCATGAACGTTACATTAAACATTAAAATATAAAACAAAACATAAAAAATCCTTTTATAATTCCATTATTCGAATAGCTTAACACTGCATATCAATAATAATAAACTTCTTGGAATTTGGGAGAAACAAAACCTACAAAAGGGGTGATCTCAGATGCTAAGTAGGGGTAAATAATTATGCAAAAGCTAAAACTTTTAAGGAATGATGTTTAATATAAAATAGCCCTTAAAACCTAAAACTGAACATAATATGGTAAAAATAAATCAAACATTACCATATAAACATGCATATGGATATTATACTAGTCTAATAATCACATGTAATAACTAATTTCATAATGAGAGAATGCATAATGCATGACATCATAACCACAAAGTCAAGGCCTCATGCCATGACTAAAAATATTTTTTTTTCAAGGCCTTGTTCCAAGACCCTAATTTTTCTCATTATACCTAACAATGAATCTAGGGGATATAGAGGGCCCTGTCCGTCTCTTACTATGTCGAATTCATTCCTTATATGAAAATCATGAAACAAAACATAAACATTTTTATTAAAACTAGCATACGAAATGTCAATACTTTAACTATAAACCATGAATGCTATAAAAACAGCACATCCAAAGACAAACATATCATAACTCATTAAATAAAATATTGACTATTTTATTATAATTAATCAACCACAATTAATAATAATATTTAGTAAATGATGTTAAAATTGTTAAAAATTATCAGTAAAATGCTATGGGAGAAATATAACTTTTTTCATGAAATAATTTAAAATTCACAAAATTAATAAAGGAATGCATATATTGGATATTTTTAAATCAATTTTTCCCATACCACTATGAAAATTTAGATGGGAATTAACATTTTAAAACATACATGTTCATATATATATAAATCCTTAATACCAATTTGAAAACATGAAAATTAATGAGAACTATTTAGAAGAATAAATTTATAAAACATTTAAAATGATGTTTTAGTTCAAGTGTACCTTAAGAATAATCCTTTTTAAAAATATTTTATGAATCATGGACATGGATAATAAATATGTCCTAGTAAAAACTTACACATAAACAATCTTGGATAATAATGAGATTGAGGAATTAACCCTTACCTAGTATTTTCCTTTAGTCAAAGGTACGTTTAACCTCTTGTAGAATGACCAGGAAATGTAATTAAATTATACCATAATAATATCAATATTTATTATATCATACATGATTCATTTATGTCTTTATACTACAAATTTAATAACAATTTCCATGATAAAGTAACATTCCCATTAATAATTGCTTTCTTTATTGTATGTGTTTTAACTTGTTATTCATGATCATATTACTTATATCATGATTTAAATAATTCATGAATATAATAAAATATTTATATATCATATATATTCCGAAAATAAAAATTCATAATAGATAGATATATGAAATGGAAACATTGTTCGTGGAGACGGTAGTCTGTACGTACGCATGAACATTGTTTTTGTTTTCTTATCGTATAATAAGGAAGTAAGTAAAAAACATATATTTATCTATACAAATATATATTATTCCATTATATATATTATTTCAAATATCTCATTATTAAAAAATATATATATTTTTATAAAAAAATTTGAATGGTGATCATTGAAGATGAATCTTACCGCGTCGTGGAGAGGGTAAGTTGTACGTACGCACGAGCAACAATATCATTCTATTGATGATAAACCAGTGTTTAATTGGATGGTATATTATATATATATAATAATGGACATTATATATTAGTTATTTATATTAATTATGAACATTATTATACCCATCCAAATAATATAGTGTTGAATAACAAACTACACCACGACATGAAGAGGGTAAACCGTATGTACGCACCTATGATGACTTTGTCATTCATAGTATGGATATAATATTGAATATGGTTTTACCGTTTTTATAATAACATATCAGTATGTATAAGGTACTATAGTTATTATTTTAGTATATAAATAATGAAGAAATAGGAAATGGAATAAGAAGAAAAGAACTTTGAAAGAGGTGATGAAATAATTACCTCTTCTTCAGGTAATTTCTTTTGATTAAAAAAAAGGATCTTTAGGTTTATTTTATGACCTAAGTAAAGACTCTATTATAAATTGAGTGAAGTTTGGAGTAGATTTGAGCAGGTTTATTCTAATACAAATGGATTTGGAGGTGTGGATTTAAGAAGGGGAGATTCCCTTTTATAAGAGAGGTAAGGAGCACTTTAAGAAAAGTTTGAAATATTAATTTATTATAAAATAATTATTGTTTTCTAATAGATTAAAATAGATTTATTTCTATGATTTAGTGGGGATGGGTCAAAAGCCTCTCAAAAATTAGTTTTTACACAAATTTAGGTCACAATATTGACCTTATCTTTTAGATTTAAATATTAGTTAAATAGGTTACCTTTTACCATGTCTTCTTGTATTTTTATATTAAATGGTTAATAATATTATTATAAACTTCCAATAGAACCTCAACTGATTAATTGATTATATATATATATATATATGCTTTTGGCTGAATCTTATATTTTTAGAAATATTATATCATTTAATAAAATAGTATTTGTTTTAGAAACTCATTTATGTCAATTTTGAAACTATTTAGTATTTGTTTTTTTGTTAAAATCATCACAACATAATTACATAAAAAATTAAATTTAATCTACCCTAATGTGTCATATGCACATATAAACTTTTTTTATGGAATCAGAAGTCTCAATTGATGTTTATTTTGATTTTTATAAAATAAATTATTTTAATCATTCATTAATAAGGTAACTACTCCATCATCATTGTGTCACAAATAAATTTAATTATTAAATGCCTAAAAAGAATAAATAAAGTACCATTAAATAGTAAATAAATTTATATTTCTAATGAATATTTATATTCGAAATTATCTTATGCATAACTCTATATTAAAAATGGTTTCGTTAATAAAATTTGAATTTAACACAATTAACACTTCTTTAAATAAAATAAAATAAATGTCCTAATATAAAACAAGTAGATCAAAAAGTGTCATATTTTTGTGATAAGGTCAATTTTGATAGAAATAAACTTATCTAATAGAATTATGACATGTGTTGCAGCAATTATAATATTATTTTACCTTTAATTACCCTATTTACTTTTAACCGTGGTAAATAAAAATAAAAATTTATTATTCACCCAAAAGTATTTTCATCCCATTGAATCAAAGTTTTATTAATGATGAAAACTATGTATGTTGGTGTTTTGAAATTCAATTCACAAAAGTGTTAAAATTACGTTTTTTGCAAATTTGAAAATGTGCCAAGGAGGGTAAAAGACGTTAAAAAAGTTCAAAAAAATTCTATATGTCTAATATTATTATAAAATGACAAAAATTAATTGCATTAAAATAATATATGTATTATTTATCTATTTTTAATTTATGAAAAAAATTTAAATTAAAAACAATTATTTAAATGATTTTTTTTATCTACAACACAATGTTTTTCATTGTTCATCAAAAATTGAATGTTTTCAAAAACATATCCAAAAATCAACAAAAGATAATTTTTATATTAAAATTTTACAAAACGATGTCAATTTTACCAAATTCAAAACATAGAAGTTTAATTAATTTATTTAATGTTAATTTTAGTTTCCAAAACCAGAAAGCGGGTTTTTAAGAAGTAAAAACTATCAAAAGATAGACATGTGTTTATATACAATTTAAATGATAAATAAATACAATGACCTAATTTATATAAAATAAACAAATATAATCTTATGATAATTTAAAATCACCAAAAAATATAATTTAACACTATAAATTATTTCGATTAAAAAAATTGTTTTTAATTATAATTTATTATTTTTCAGTATTCATCAAAATATGAAAGTTATCAGAAAATGTATAAAAATATTATCCAAACTAAATTTTTATGTCATTCGTCTAACGAAAAATTTAATTTCATTAAATTAAATATATAATAGTGTCACATATTGGATTTAAAAAGGGTTCGCCATTAAAAGGATGAAAACAATATTTTTAAAAAAAATACTTATTTTATCTGAAAAATTGAATTTGTCCTTATATTATATCTAAGAAAATAAAATATGAATGTTAAAATTATATAGGATATATATAAAATTCAAAATGTGGTTAATACTATTCATAAGTTATTTTTAAATAGCTAGTTTTATTGGTCATGATTCGCTTGAACTCGATGTTCTGTGTATCACGAGCTATTGAATTATTTTAAAGGGATAACATACTATGAAATCTTGGGGTGTTAAATTCTCCCCACAATCAATAAATTGTGTACTTACAATTTGAAATTGTTTTTCAAAAATTGAAGGTAGAAAATAGAAGATACCTTTATGGAAAACCCACATTGGAAATAGGGTTAACAAAATATAGTCTTAATAAGAGGGAAATGGAAATGAAAACGTCCCCACCAAATTATAAATATGAATATGAGAACATTGGTGGAAATTAAAAAACCAAATTGGAGGAAAAACATAAATATTTATAGGTTGTTATTGAGTTCATCATTCACAAACAAGTGAATAATAAATTGAAAATTGAGGGCCTTAAAGCCATAAATCTATGATGATTTAATATATCATCGGTTAAACAAAACATAAGGTATTGGGATAACACATTTTTTGGTTTTGAGATTCAATCCCTAATGTTTAAGAATTAATTTCTTTATATAATAAGAAAACAAAAATTTACTTGACATGTAGGGTTCCATCTATTAACTAATATCTACCACAAACTCATCTTTCTCTCTAAAAGATAATAGAACTCCAAAAATATTCCATTAAACCTAATCGTATTGTGTTTAAAATAATGAATTCATAACTAATCTCCCATACCATTAAAAAACAACATTATACAAACCTAGATATCATGCAGGCCAGTGGTAGGTGATGCACCCTTATCTCCCTTTGGTTGCGAGATTAAGTATCGCGGCCTTGTCGAACTCGGAAGGTTTTTGCTCAACCTCCGGGTTATAATTTTTATAAAAATCAAAAAATAGTCTTAAGAAATGATTTAACCTTAAACAATAATATCCAATGTACAAATTAATTCAATTAAACCTTTAGAATTATCTAAAATACTTCAATCTAAACTCACATTCCAAAATTTATAAGGAAGGTAAACATATGGAAGATCTATTTTTCAATGTAATAACATGTGAATACCTTCATCAAGTATTCTCTTAAAATATAATAACATTCTTAATTAACATAAAACATTATTGATTACATTCATGATCCCTTATTCTTTATAGAATACTAGATATACTCTTCATAACCAAAAGTGTGGTAAACTCTAACAATGATATAATAAATACACAATTAATTAGTTTCGAGGTAGTCATCAATATCAAAAATAATTTGTCCAAATCAATCATATCTTATTCCAAAATCATTATATCTGTTTCAAAAACATATTAATGGTTATATTCCCTACAACTATATATTTTATTTAATGATTAACTTGAAACTATGTCACTTTACCTAGTACCATAAAATCTAAATTTTTTAATGAAAGCATACTGAAATACAATCAATATATACTCTATAATTCTAATAACTTATACATCATTAATATAATACTCAAATGACACTACTCATTAATAACAGATTTAGAAAACTAATCGTTCCTCTTCATCCATGGTAGTATCATAACTCGATTATTATATAATAGAATCATTTGGCGTATACTATGATTATTGGGACATTGATTCACGTAGTGTCCCAACTCATTACAGATGAAGCATTGTAAATTTAAAACATTTTTCTTAACATTGTAACATTGAACACGGTGTCCTTTTTTTCTACACCGATAACAAACTCCCATTCCATTCATGCACTTCCTTGGTTGATTATTTCCATAGTTATCACATATGGGAACAACATTCGTTCCATTATTCCCTTTATACATCTTTCTCTATACTATCCTCTTCTTATCTGGCTTCATTTCAAATCCATATGACTTAGAGAATTATTTACTAATCTTATTAACACATGATACTATTTATTTATAAGATGAGAATAAGTGGGAGCCTATTTTGATTCTAAATTTTTCCTTAAGACCATTAAAGATATAATAATTCTTACCCTTTATATTATGCATATTTTTGGAGTTCTCATTCCTTCTACTGGGTGCCATTTCTAAATGACGACATACACAAAGTTAGATCACATCATAAAGTATAATAAAAAACTAGATGAATTATCAACATGAATTGAATATTTTAACATATCTAGTATTATAAAATAGGTTTCTCTGTAGACACATTTACTCATAAATACTTTTTAATGGTTTGTAAAAAAATTGAATTAAACTAAGTATATCCCCTGAGAGTGTCAAACCAGTTGCATAGTAAGGCCCGTTACCCTGTACCAGGATACCCTGGGTCAAGCCAGACACTCTTTGTTAGAGTTTTCAGTCCTAGGTATATCTGTTCCAGATCAACATCCACTTGTATTATCCATATAGGTATGTATTTATTAGAAAACCCACATAATCTATACTTTACATAAATTTATAATGTTCTCCTATACTTATTAGTAAAGTCTATCGTAGGGTTATAATCCCTAATCTAGGTGTTATAAATATATTTCCAAGGATGTTTCTAAACTTCTTTTGATACCAAATATATAACCCCTATCCCAGTTACCCAATGTCGGTGAATTTTTACATAACATTGGCATGATTACAAGGATTCTAGTCTCAAAGGACCGATCAGTTTAGCAGTCTTGGAAAATAGATTATATACATGAACGTTACATTACACATTCAAACATAAAACACAACATAAAAAAACATTTGATAATGACATTATTCTCCTAGAATAAACCTAAATATCAATCATAATACACATCCTAGAATCCTGGGAAAACAAAACATAATAAAGGGGTGAGATCAGATGCTCACTAAGGGTAAATAATTAAGCGGGAGCTATAAAAATTTAAGGCAAGATGTGTAATACAAATAACATCTTTTTAAAACAAAACATTAACATAATATAACAAAAAAATCAAGTATTACCATATAAACATTAACATAGAAATTATACTAGTTGAATTACCACATGTAATAACTAATTTCATAATGATGGAATGCATAATGTCAGACATCATAACCACATAATTTGGGCCTCATTCCAAGAATATAAATAAAAATTTTGTCATGGATTTTTGGAAAGACAATGATTTGTCTCGTTAGACCTACAGATGAAACGAGGGGCTATAGAGATCCCCGCCCATCACTTACTATGTCCAATGAATTCCTCATTTGACAAGGGTAAAACATAACATAAACATTTGTATTAAAACTAACATACGAAATGTCAGTACCTTAACCATAAACAATGAATGGTATAAAAATTTCACATCCATAGTCAAACATATCATAACTCATTAAATACTATATGGAATATTGTATTATAATTAATCAACCTCAGTTAAGAATAATATCTTGTAAAGGATGTTGAAATATTTGAAAATTACCAGTAAAACTCCTTGAGAGAATTATTTCTTTTTGATGAAATCATTTAAAAGTCACACAATTTATAAAAGATGATATTTAAAAGATATTTTTAAATAAAAGTGTCCCATATTACATTGAAACTTTTGAAAGGAATTAATATTTTAAAACATTCATGTCTATATAAAGAAATCCTTAAAACCATTTTAAAAACATGGACATTAATGGGAAAGATTTAGAAGAATAAATATTTAAAAATCTAAAATTATTTTCTAGTTAAAGAGTCCCTTAAAAAGAATAATTTTTAATTATATTTTGTGATACATAAACATGGATAAACAATATGTCCCTGTAAAAACATAAACAAAAACAAACTCGGATAATAATGATATTGAGGAATTAACCCTTACCATGTACTTTACTTTAGATGAGGTTACATTTAACCTCATATATAATGACTATAGTTTGTTATTAAATTATAAGAAAAATATTAATATTTATGATATCATATATGATTCATTTATGACTTTATACTACCCATTTCATAATAATTTCCATGTTAATGTAACATTTTAGGTAAAAATCGTTTTCTTTATCATACATGTTATAACTTGTTATTATTGATCATATTTCTTAGATCATGATTTACATAATTCCAGAATATAAAACATGATTTATATATCATATATATACAGAATATATATATTTAAAATAGATAGATATATGAAGTGGAATCACTGTTCAAGGAGATGGTAGTCCATACGTACACATGAACGTTGTTTTTGTTTTCTTATCTTATAGAATTGAAGTATGTTTTTTTAAATGGTTGGGGCTGAAGCCTCAATTTATTATTAATGAAAAGATCTATTTAGAGGGTAGAGGGAGACCCAATACATAGCCCAAAGGACCAAGGCCAAGTGGCCTGAATACAAGGCTTGAAAGCCCATTTTTTGGCCCAAAGGACCTTCTGTGAATAGTACTGATACAGTACCCTGCACAGCTACAGTTGCCGCTACAGTACCCACCACCGCTACAGTACCCTGCAACAGTTCCTCCGCCACTACAGTGCTGCCACTGCTACATTTCCACCACTTCTATAGTGTCTACTACAGTTCATCGCTACAGTTCCCTACTACAGTACCCCCTGGAAATTCATCCATGCCTGGATTTGAACCCGGGTCTTTTGGATGCCAAGCAGGAGCCTGTACCACTTGGGTAATGGCTCGTTGGTAGTATAGAATAGAAGTATGTAAAAAACATATATTTATCTAAACAAATATTAATTATTCCAGTATAAATATTATTTCATATATCTCATACTTAATCTATATATATATATATATTATCAAAATTATTGAATGGTGATCGTTTAAGATGAATCTCATCGCGTCATGGAGACGGTAAGCCGTACATACGGACGAGCAACAATATTATTCTATCAATGGTAAATAAAATCTTTAATTGGATGGTATATTATATATAAATATTAACTACCAGGTTATATGAACTATATAAAATAACTATAATAATAATTATACCCAGCTAAATAATTTAGTGTTGAATAATAAACTACACCACGACGTGAAGACAGTTAGTCGTACATACGTACGTATGGTGACATTGCCATTAATAGGATGGATATAATAATGAATGTGGCTTTACCATATTTATAATAACATCTTAGTATGTATAGGTTACTATAGTAATTATTTTAGTATGTAAATAACAAATAAAGAGAAAGTCAAAGAGGAAATAAAGAACTTTGAAATAGGTGATGAAATAAATAGCTCTTCATTTGGTGCTTCATTTTGATTTTATCATAAAGGCTATTTTGGTTGGTTTTCTGACAAACGTAAGGCATATAAGATGAATTGAGTTTAGTTGGGATGATATTTGATTTGGGTTTTGCTGATCCAAATGTAATTGGTGGTGTGAATGTAAGAGAACGGTTGGTGCCCTTTTATAAGAGAGGTGAGGGGCACTTTAGGAAAAGCTTGAAATATTAATTTATTATAAAATAAAATTCGGTTTTAATATCTATAAATAGATTTATTTCAAGTATAAGGTGGGTATGGGTATAAATTCTCTCAACCAATAGGTTTTACACATTTTTAGGACACGATATTAACCATATCTGTTACATTTAACTCTTAGTTCTTAGATGAATAGTTTAACTTTTATAATGTATTCTTGTATTTTTATATTAAATGGTAAATAAACATACTATAAAATGCTAATAGAACCTAAAGTGGTTAATTATTGACATATATATAACATTTTATAACTCCTTTGGCCTAATATTATATTTTTTGAAATATTATAGCATTTAATAAAATTGTATTTGTTTTAGAAACTCATTTATTCAATTTTGACACTATTTAGTATTTATTTTTTTGTTAATGTTATAAAAACTTAATTACTTCTAAAAAATACATTTAATCAACCATATATTTTCATATTCACCTATAAAATTATTTTATGGCCTCAAAAGTCTCAATTTACTTTTATTATGATATTTATAAAATCAATTATTTAAATCTTTCATTAATAAGGTAATTAATGCATCATCATTGTGTAATAAATAAATTTAATTAATAAAATTATAAAAATTATAAATAAAATACCATGATGTAGGAATTTTTTTTATATTTCTAATTAATATTTATAATCCAATTTATGTTATGTATAACTCTATATTAAAATGGTTTAGATAATAAAATTTTAATTTACCACTTTTACAACTTCTTTAAATAAAATATAATAAATGTCCTAATCTAATACAATAGGATCAAAAATTATCATATTGGTTTCTTAAGGATGATTTTGGTAGAAATAAATTTATCCAATATAATTATGACATGTTTTGGGGTAATTAAAATATCATATTTACCTTTAATTACCATATTTAATTTTAACCGTGATAAATAAAAATCAAAAGTTACTATTCACTAATTTTTTTTCATCCCATTGAATCAAATTTTACATACCCATAAAAACCATGTTTGTCAGATTTTTGAAATTCAATTCATTGAAGCGGTAAAATTTCGTTTTATGCAAATTTGCAAATGTGACAAAAATGTGGGTAAAAGACGTTAAAAAAGTTCAATAAGCTTTTTTATGTCTAATCTTTTTATAAAATGACTCCAATGAATTAAATTGGACTAAAAAATTTATTATGTATCTATTTTTACATTAAGATAAACATTTAATTAAAATAATTATTTAAATGAAAAAGTCCGTTTTTATCTACATAACAGTGTTTTTAACTATTCATCAAAAATTGAATATTTTCAGAAAAATACAAAAAATTCACCGAATTAATAATTTTGATATTAAAAATTAAAAAATGATTTCAATTTTACCAAATTCAAATCATTGAATTTTCAATAATTAATTTAAAATTAACTCCCATTGTTAAAACCATAGATTTGGTTTTTAAGAAATAAAAACTATCAAAAGATTGACATGTGTTTATGTAAAATTTAAATGATAAATTAAATCCAATGACAAAAATTATATTAAATAATAATAATAAAATCTAATGATACTTTATAACCAATAAAATTTTAATTTAACAAAGTAAATTATTTCAATTAAAAAATTTATTTTTAATTAAAATTTAGTATTTTCACTATTTATAAAAATGTGATAATTATTAGAAAAGTACCAAAAAAATTTCCAAACTAAATTTTTATGTCCTGGTTATAAATAAAAATTTAATTTCATGAAATTGAATATATATTAGTGTCAAATATTGTATTAGAAAAAATACTTTTTTTAAAAATACTTCTTTTATCTAAAAAATTGAATTTGTCTTTATATTATGTCTAAGAAACACAAAAGATGAATGTTAAACTTATATAGGATATATATAAAATACCAAATGTGGTTAATAATATTCATAACATCTTTTTAAATGGCTAGTTTGATAGGTCCTGATGCGCTTGAACTCACTATTGCATGTAGCACAAGATATTAAATTATTTTAAAGAGATAACATACTATTAAATCATGTGGAGTTACAATCAGGTATTAGTACTCGTAAGAATATGAGACATAATATTTTTAAGTTTTAACTTATTAATATATAAGAATATATATTATTTGACAAAAACACTTGTAAGAAACCAGAAGTCTATGTGTCATTAGATATTCATGGTTGTGAGTGATTATAACAGTCTTTGTATTTTATGATAATTATTAATCCCTGATAGGACTTGTGTACATTTTCATTCTGACAAAAAAATATGATTCCATATATTTTTGTGCATTATTGTACCTTATATGGGTTATAAACTATATATTGTTTTTGAATAAGTTGAGTAATGATTTTTTTGGTAGATTTTCATTAGATATATCAAAGTTTCATTAATATTTTTCCCTAGATATATCTCAGTGGATAAGACAAGGTTCAGTCTCTAGGGGGTTGTTTTTTTATGTTAATAAATCCTACAAAATATTTTTGTGTTTTTATAGTTTTTTAAATCAATAAAAAAAATATAAAATAGTGAATAGGAAATGGAAATGAAAATGAAAAAAAAATAAAGGAAATAGAAACAAAAGAGAAGAAGAGAAATCCGTAAGAAAAAACCAATTCTTGTTTGATTTACTATACTTCATATCATAGGTTTAAATAATTAATCTATAAAAGATCAAAATCACATAGAAAACACTCTATCTCTTGATACGTGAACATATAACTCTATGAAAAATTTAATGAACATGTACAAGATCGCCTCCCACACATGATAACTCTACAAACCGTTAAAATATTTCCCAAGTCAAATCATACTTTCATTGGATGTCTCCCATAAAAAAGTTATCATTACTATATAAATAAATCATATAACCTATCCCAAAATACTCATTAGAATAAAAAAGAAAATAAGGGAAAATAATAAGGATTTGACTATATAAAACATCACATTTTAATGAGTGTGTCGTCACATCTTCCTAGCTCACAATCAAAATATTCTAAAAGCAATGAAGAAATCAGTGATAAAAATGAGCATATGATCTCAAAGAAACATTGAGATTCACATCCTAGAACTAGGTTCTAAATTTATTCCCCTATTTATGGAGGTATTAGATAATCTTTGATGAAAGATAAAACATCACAATAAATTTTTTACAAAATGCATATTTACAGAATAGATAAGGCAAAGAATATGTGAGAGAAAGGAGAGGGAAAACATGAATTCTGAATAAGGGGGTCCTCTAAAACAATTTCACGATACCCAATTTAGATAATAAAGATGTTTTTCAATACTGACTAATAATCATAACACTCCATGTGAAACCCTCCAAAAATAGTCTTCATCTTGCCCCTCTATAACTCCTTTGATTTCATCCTTCCTCCTCTAACTGAATGGTGTAAACCAAAAATTCATAGGCTTCACCTCAAAATTATTATTTTTAGATTCTTTCCAATTTACAATAATTTATTATTCATTAAAAATAATTTTTATTTAAATCAACAAATTTTATTATTTTAAAAATGCACATGACCATAAGTTGTCTTTGATTTGGTACCACACTACACTAAATTCCTCCAGCTCCCACAAACAAAAACAAAATATTATCAAAACCGGTTTGTGCTCCACTATTTAAAATAATTTTTATGAAAATATCGACAATATAATTTGTTCAAACACCATGTGTGAACCCATATTCAATGAAAAAAAAACGAAATTGGTGAACATGGCCCTCTTTATTCCTAAAAAAATCAATTAAATGAGAAGAAAAACTCTCTAGCAACTCAATTTAAACATTAGTTCACCATAATTAGCCAAGAGCCTTGACCTCAAGTCCTACAGTGGAAATAAAATCAACAATTTCATCAGTGCTATTCCATAATAGTTTCTAATTTTCATCTCGATATTAGAGATCATGATTTGGCTATCTGATTTAGTGACAGTACTAGATCAGTCATCATCATTATTTCACTCAACCACTAGGATTTTTTAGTAACAAACTTATTATCTACACTAGTTCATATAAATGTATATATGGATAAATGTTCTTTTCATCAAGAATTAAGTATGTTGAACATAGGAAAATTGGGTACATGGAGAACACTATATATTTTCCAGGTATCCAAATGGCTATATGAGTGCTTATTTCAAATTACATTACATTGAAAGCCTTCAATCCCCTATGTGAGTTCTGATAAAAAATGGATTTTTCATTTCCTCTTGAAAAAATAGGATTTGTGGATTCCACTACGTAATAATGTTTGGATTTCTAGAATAAACTAATATTACTAACAAACAAAAAAAATAATAATATGAAAAATTAAATATTTCATCAAAATAAAGTATAATAAAATATTATATCATAAAAAAGAAATAAACAATGTTAAATTAAATACTAAATAACACATATTATTTTATTAATTTAAATAAAATATAATTAAATTAATACAACATGATTAAACTAAATAAATAAAAAATTAATTAATTAAAATAAATAAGAAAAAAATTAAAATTCAACAAGAATTATAATTTATTGTAACTAAATATTACATTATTAAAATAAAATAATTTAAAATTTAATCATTAATTACTAAATGAATTAATTATTTAAAACAAAAAAACACAGAGCATTGAAAGAAATAAATGCATGGATTGTTAATAAGAAATAATTAAATAATAAATAAATATAAAAAATACTAGTAAATAATTTAAATAAAGAAAAGTTATTAATATAACAAATAAAAACACATATTAATTATAAAAACAATTAATTTACTAATTCCACCATATTTTTACAAATAGCCCGAATTAACAAAATCAATAACATTTAAAAAATTAAATTCAATGTAAATCCTAGAAAAGGATGTTGGAAAATATAATGAATAAATGAAACATAGGATTCACCTATAATTAAAACATTTCTTTTAATCAAGATGTATTTATTCACATTTAATGGTGAGATACCAATATCAAAATGGAAAATCTGAAATGACACAAAGAATCTATTTTCTTAAATATTTTCTCTCATGGATCCTCCCAAAGTGAAAATATGAATATACTCTCGAATAAAATTTTTTCCCTGCAAAATTAATTACTATTAGAAAAAAAATTGATTCTAAAATTTAAATATAATTTAAGAAACCTCAATTTTTAACAAACTAAAATTCCAAACTTCTATTTACCTCTAGGTGAAAAGAAACACATAATTTAATAGATCATAATAAATAGAATGGCTATTAGATGAGGTGGAGTGAGAATTTATTAGTAGAATAAATAACACTTCCAATGATTTGACGAATGAATAATGAATGAAATGACCAAATGTGTTCTTCCTTTGTTAGGATTCTTATATTATGGTTTATTTGGATTTATATATTATTATATAAATTGGATTTAAAATAATTAATGTAAATAATAATCATATAACATTCTAGAACGATTTTACTAAAGTTATTTTTTTCTATGAGGGAAATAAAAATGAATTTCTCAATTAAATCCAAGAGGTATTAAATATTATCCACCTCAATGTTTCTTCAAAACCCTCAAATTTGAGAAAACTTTTCACATAGTGATACTGTTTATGTGATTCTATAATATTCACAATTTCATAAAATTCTAAGGGTTTTGGATGTTATTTCAATGAAACATAGTTTTTTCATCATTTAAGACCCCTTCCCCACATTTAAAACCCAAGAATTTTTCCATTATTGAATAAAAATATTGGAGGAAATAATATGAATGCGTTAATTCAAAAAGATATTCAATTTAGAAGTGAATGGGTCATGTTTGAGGGCCACAATAGATATAAAAAAACATTTTTCCATTAATAAATCAATAATAACAACCTGAACAAGAACACCTAGAGGTTACTACTAAAAAAATCAAAACACTAATAGAGAATTTATAGATAAGTTTCATGAAAAATTCTGAATTACAAATGGGTGGTCAATATGGAACTGAAATGATCATGGGAATCATAGATATAAAATTAATGTCTTCCAAACAAATTAGTGACCATAATGTTTTAAATAGATATTTAATCATGTAAAAGAACATAAATATGAACTCTAAATTCATTTAATATAATCCAAAAAAAGAGGAATAATTATTTAAATAAGACCTGAATAAAAAAGAATAATTTGAATTTTTATAACCATGGGTTAAAGATTTAACAGTTAAAGTTAAAAAATGTCACTCCCTTTCATTTATTTCAATTTAATTTACTCAAGTTATAAATTTATAGCTAATAATTGTTGGAAAGGATCTACAATAAATTCCATAATTTTATGTTCAAAGAATGTGAAAACCTAAGTAAATGTTTAAGGAGTTTTTGAATGTTTATTTGTCTAGTAGTTATTTTTTATATTTCAAAGACATTGAATTTAAACATAAAAAAGAAAAAGGAAAATTATGCTCAAATATAAACTTATTAAATGGAATTAAAATTTTACATTCTCTACTGATTAATGGATTACATATTTTTTTAGAAATTTAATTTTGTAGAACATTAGATATTTATTTTACCAACCAGAAAGTCTATAACAGATGAAGAAATGTATACCATCCCCCAAACATAAGATTCAAATTATAATAATAATTTAAACTCGATGTATGTAAAACTAATAATGATAATACTGGGGAGTTTCATGGTGGTAATGTTGTTACTTTATATAGTTGGTATCACCATGGAATGTACATCTATATTATTTTCTTACTAACGAAAATAAAAAAATTATTAAAGAAGAAAATAATAATCGAAAAACTAAAATAAAAATAAAATAAGATAATATTGTGTTTAAAACGATTGTAGGTGTTGTATTTAGATATTCTATAGTTGTAAATCCATTAGTTCATCCCCAATCCCAGAAGGGGGTTAGTTTTTTACAAAATCCACCACATGTGTTTCTTTCCAGTGTTTTTTCTCACTAAACCAATAAAAAAACATTCTTAATATAAGACCTATTTTCTCAATGAAAAATAATGGAAACACCATCTCATTTGATTTAAATTCATTATTGATGTGAAAAGAAGGTGATAGAAAGGTTTACAGAACATCAAATCAAACTAAAAATCAATACTAGCCTTAATAATTAAATCATCATAAATCATTTAAAATTTAATTGATTAATATAATATGAGGGAATAAAAAAATATAAACTATTAGGTCATAAAATAACTTTTTACCTTACACCACCTCAGTTTCTACATCAATATTATCATTTTTAGCATCCCCAAAAACAGTATGTTTATGAGTTTCAAGAGTTCTTGAAGTTCTTAAGTAGGTGAATTATCATCTTTCTCAAGTCCCTCTACAAATTCATGATATTTAGTAGAATATATATAACCTACAGATAGAGAATAATTATAAATAATTTATATTAAAATTTGAATAAAAGGGAAGAAATATTTCTTCCAAAAACAAAAAAACTACAGGAATTTGGTCATCTTACTCTTGTTTATTAATAATTGTTTCTTCTAGGGGTATGTTTGGGTAAGGATTGATCTTGTCTAAATATTCCATCCTCTCATAAAAATTTAACACATAATCAGTGACTTATTTCATGATAATATAGAGGGTATATTGAGATGGTTAAACCCGTTCTATAATGGAAAAATTAGTAGACATGTTAGAATAATAAAAACCATTAGAATGAAAATCATAAGATTAATGATTGTGAAAAATTTATCCAGATTCTATAATTTCATAATGTAAAATATTCTAATATCTTATAAAATATTCACTAACTTGAGTATTTTTTAGCTTTATAAATGCTTTAAACTCATCAAACTCATCATCAAATAATTATAGGATGTATTATTATGTGTGAACATCTTCTATGTAAAACTTAGGAAAATAATGTTATAATTCTATAAGGTATTTGGATAAGGCTTATGAAATAGTTCCACTAAGTTCCTTATAATCTTTAATGAGTTATGGAAAATATTCTTCACATAAAATTTTAAATTCTTCGTGGAATTTATAAGAAATAAATTCTACCACAGCTTATGATTAATGAGGTGGTTCCATTTTTAATTTTTTTTTGATTATTGTTTTTCTAAAATCCTAAAAAAGAAAATGAATAATAACTAAAAAAACATGCCTCCTTGTAAATGATGCTAATTTTTGATATATTTTCTTTTGAGCTATCAAATATACATTTATATTTTTCCAAATATATAGATTAGTTGATAACCTAAGGTTGGTCTTAAAGAGGTAGTGTGTTGACCTCATTGGATCCTCTAAAATATTTTTTGGATTTTATCTATTTAAAAATGTGTAAAATAATAGATAAAAAATGAAAAAAATAAAATGAAATAGTAGCGACAAAGAATGTAAATAGAAACAAAAGAAACTAAGAGAAGTGACTAACAAAAAACCAGTTCTAGATTGATTCACTCTACTACCAACCATATATCTAAAGAGTTGAACTTATAATCCTCAAATATGGGTTGTGAACAATTAATATCTCGATACATTCACCCCTCAATCTCTGAAAAATTGAGTGAACACATTCATGATTTCCTCCCACACATGATCACTCACTAAACTATGAAAATATTTTATAGGTAAAATAATATTTGAACACGATCTCTCCCACAAAAATGTGATCATCACTAAATCAAAAAATTACATGGCCAATCCTGAACTACTATACAACATAAAAAAGTGATAGAGAGGGAAAGGATAAGGTGTTTTGAATATAAAAATATTCCAAAAAACGGGTGTAACATCACATCTCTCCAACCCAAGATAACAATCATCTATTTGTAAAGATGAAATTTATGATCAAAATAGCTCTTTGAAATCTAAGTATAATTGTCCCTCAACTTTTATAAATAGGTCCATGTGTTAGACATTAATGTCGAATGGTGTGTGATCCTACATGAATAAAGAGAAAAAACACAAAAAATTTTATTTAGAAAACATAGAGAGATAGAAAATAGAAGGAGAAGATGAAAAGAGGGAAATGAGAGATAAATAAACATTTCCAAATGAGGGGATACATTAAAACAATTGATCAACACCCTATTTAGAGAAAAAATAAGAAAATATTTGTAAAGGTAACTAATAACCAAGATACATCACATGGAGCACTCCAAATTGGGTCTTCATCTTATTACTATGCAACTCTTATGATTTCCTCCTTCCCCCATATAATTGAATGACGACAATGACAAATAAATATGATTTATATCAAAATAATGTTTTTTAATTATTTTTTTGTTTCCCTTAATTTACCATGTGGTAAAAAAAATTTATATTTAAATCCTTAAATTTTCCTAATTTTAAATTGGCTTGTGACAATAAGTTGACTTTGACTTTATGCTACTCTATACTAACTTCCTCCTCCTCCCATGAACAAAAAAATAATCATCTTTACAAATTCAGGCTCCAGTATTGCAAAAAATGTTAATAGATATATTAATTGAAAAATTTTATCAAAAACCATGTGTTCATCCATATTTAATGGAATGGACGTGGCATTAGAGAAAAGAAGCCCCCTTCATCCTCAAAACATCCCAAGAAGAAGAAAAAACACACCATCCATTCACTATCGGGCTCAATCCACTAGAATCAATCAAGATCCTTCACCTAATGTTTTGAAAAGGGTTTACAATCAATAATCTTGTGGGTGCTCTTCCACACCAGTTTCTAATGGTCGGTTCGATCTTGGAGATTTCAACTTGGATGTCTAATTATGTGATGGAATAATATTAGTCATATTCATTACTTCGCTCGACCACTAGTATTCTTTAGTAATATAAAATTCAGTTACATGAATTTATGTAGCTGAATATATGAAAAAATGTGTGATTTCTTAAAGAATTGGGTACATAGAACCATCGAAAATTAGATATACAAACAAGACTTCTAATTGTCCAAGTATCCAAAAGTCTATGTAGGTGCTTCTTTCCAATTCCATTACATTGAAATCCATCAATAATTTACATGGTTTCTATTGAAAAAAAGGATATATTTTTTCCTCTTTAAAATCACGGTACATGGATTTCTATATGTATCCATGGATAGGTTTCTAAAATAAACTAATACGACTACAAAATAAAAACATATTAAAATTACCAAAAAAATTATTTTATAAAAATAATTTTAAAAAATATTATATCATAGAAAAATTAATCTATATTTTTTTTCTAAAAATATAATCATAGATATTGTTTTAAAATAAAATAAAATATAATTAAATAAAGAAAACTTGCTTAAATTAAAATAGGAAATAATTAACAAAAATAACTAAAAAATAAAAAAATAATTATAATTTATTGTAACTAAATATTAAATTATTCAAAGAAAATAATTTAGTAGTTAATAATTAATTAATTATAATAAAAAATCACATTACACTAGATGAAATAAATACAAGGAATGATAATAAACAACAAATAAACATTCAATAAATTTTACAAAGACTAATAAACAATTTTTAGAATGAAAATTTTATAATTTAACCAATAAAAAAATTATAATTATAATGACCATTAATTTACCAAATACACCATAAATAAACATAAGGTTATAATTGACCAAATTATTAAAATTTAATTTATTAAATATACCGTAAATCCCCAAAAAGGATGTCAAAAAATATAATGAATAAAGGCCACATTAATTTTTGGATTCCATATTTATATAAGATGATATCTTGACCCTATAATATAATTAGAACTATGACATTAAATTTCATTGTCGTAGTGTAAAGATGAGCTCATTTCAGATAGTCAAAGAAAGATATACCAGGTGAATAAGTTGATGATGTCGGTGTGCAAATCTATTTATGATATATAATGAGAGAAGGATTTTATTACACTATGAGGGTTCTTATATGGGTTTTTAAGTCATATCTTCTTTCTCAAAGGGTTCCTTGACCCATTTTTAGATGGTAATATTAGAATTTATGCAAGCCAAGCGATTGCTGTCAGGAAGTATCCAAGAGGACTACATAGAAATAGATTCCTCTAATATTTGTTAAATATTATTTGTATTTAAAAGATAAAATAATAAAATTATTTACACTGGGATGTAATATTTATTCAAGATTTATTAAATTATCCAAAATTGTAAATAAATATTTATCCACATGGTAATTATTTAATTACAGGAATATATACTGTATATTTATATATTTTTATTCTCATAGTAATAACTAAATTTTTATTTATTTATTAAATAAAATATGTATTTAGTTATGAGAATATTAAATAAATACATATTCACCATAACGTAAATAAAAATTTATTTATTTATTATTTGAATAATAATTATTTTAATATTTAATTGAGATTTCAATATATGTTGAGTGAGAATGAATCATATTTTTTATATTAATAAATATATATTTTATATAAATTAAAATTTATATTTATCATTGTGCAGGTTTTTACATGTTTCAAGCAAATAAATTATAATATTATTATTTACATTGAATGAAGTTTATTTGCGATTAATTCATAATCAAGGAACCCTAGATAATTTATCAGAATTAAACATTGAATATATGTCTATTTATTGACTACTATGTAAACTAGAGAAAGGTTAATTTCTATACATAGCCTTCATCTCAATTTTCATTCCCTTCATATATTCCTCTCAATACACGGAAGAAAAAGAGAGATTCATTCAAGCTCGAGGGAATGTGAAGCGATCAAGATGAACAATTCAAGCCAATCGATCAGCCACACTAACAACTAAATGTTCATTAGTTTGGTATGGAGGTTGAAAGAGTACATATGGTTTGCTTATATAGGGGATCTAATTTGGTTTATCGTGGTATAGCGATGACACAAATATCAGTTTCGACCAATCAACACCATCAATGAAGAAAAATCATTAGCACGAGTTTATCTTTCCTATTATGATATAAATTAAATATAAGTTAACATAAATAAGACAATATCTTTTTTAAATGAAATTTATTTTTAGTATTATTTGGAAAAAATATTATGGTCCATGAAATTCACGTCATGTACATTGTGAATGATCCACTAAATTAAAAAAATCCAAGTAGTCCATAGGCCCAACATGAATTTTTACTGCATTGGGAACCTACACCCATTCTTCTTAAACCACCTTATACTAGTCTCAAATAGGTCCTTTTGTAAATTTCAAGTAGGAAGAGTGGAGGTGGAGATCTGAAAGGAAATAATTTTATAGTGAAGCTTGGGATCATAGAAAAGTCTAAAAACCCACAAGAACCTATAAAAGAGACTATATTATTCTAGAAACACATGTTGGAACCATTTTTGATATTTTACTCTAATAACGTACTAGAACAATATAAACCCCTTCAACCTAGACCATGATGGGGTCGGGTTTGATTGGTTTGACAATAAGAGTATCAAAAAAAATAAGCAATATAAAATAATTAGAAAAGTAAAACAGACTATTTAAATAATTTAAAGACACAAGAATAGAAGAAAATGAAATCCATAATGAGAGAAATGGTAAAAAATAAAATATTTATCTTGGAAAAAATTTGGGAAAACTACTATAGTAATAAGGAAAGTGAGGGGATGAGGCTGCGGGTGGTTGGCTTCGACAGAAAACGCACATCATCATATGGTTTTTCTAGATCTATGGAACTTGGAGGCAGATATAGGTCAGACCGGGTTGCAGAGGTGGTCTCTTAATTGATGAGCATAACGACATACGACTGGGCAGTGTGTCCATGAAGATGGAGACTATCAGTTCTTGTCTGGAAAATGCAACGTTGGTGTCTCCAAATTCAACCAATTATGCAGCGTGCACTAATTTATTGGACACTGGTTTTGGAAGGGCTTAATGGAAGAGAAAGTGTGAATATGAGTAGATGATGTTTTTTGGGTTGTCTTTTACTTTGTAATTGGATTGACCCTTTTGGAATTTGTGAAACTTTGAGGTTTTATTCTGGTCTATATCGGTATTAATCCCTCTGGGCCTACAATATTCAGGCCATTGTTGTAATTCCCTAGCCCTAAACATTACATAATCTTGAATTAAGTTAATAATTCACATTGAGGATCTTTTCAGGATTATATTTTTATAAAATCTTGCCATATATATTACCTTACATCTCAAATATTACAAATTAGAAACTTCTACTCACTACCCATTTATATAATAAAATAAAAACTCTTAAAAGAACACATTAATTATTTTCTTGATATAAATATTCTTGAATTCTTGATTTATTTTACCATTACTTATATACTATGAAAAACATTTCAAAAACATGATATGAGCATAAAAATCTCAGTATGGTTTATAAAATAAAGAAATAAAACATTAGTTAGTCAATACATACAAAACATAATCTCTTTAACATACCTCAATAAATCATAACATTTATGAATAACACATAGAAATCATAAATCATAAAGAAAACTTATGGAATCTATAACATAATTACATTTTATCTTTCACATATACATATGGAGTTACATTTTGAATACCCATCATAGTATATTTTCTATATCTCTTAGGAGAAACATTAAGGGTTACCTACACCATGTTACCCAATGCATTGAAGAGGTATCTCAGGCTCACCAGCCCTAGGCTTGTCACGGAACTACCCATATACGTAAAACATACCCAAGAACCATAACATAATCATAACACATAAAACAATCATAAAGTAAAGATATAATTTCCCTATTACAATAAAAATATATCATTTCAAGATATTTACATAATCAATTCAATTTAAAGGACACATTTAAAACATTTAAGAAGACACATTTAAAACATTTAATAAGAATATTTTTGAATCAAAGTGTCCCATACCACTTTGAAACTTTTAAAGGACCTAACCTTTTAAAACATTAATTTCCATATTAATAAATCATTAAAACCATTTTAAAAACATGGAAATTAATGAGAATTATTTAGAAAAATTAATCTTCAAAACTTTTAAAATGATGTTTTAGTGAAAGAGTCTCATAACACATGAGAAACACTTGAATAAAAATACTTAAATAATAACATAAAAAAGCTTATAATATCATGAAAATAAAATTAATAATGATATAATATGTCATAGGGTTGTATATACACTTATAGGATAATAAAGGTGCACAATATCGAGATATGCCTCAATGAAATGAGATTGAGACGTATCCCCTTACAAAGATCATTTTGTAAATAAAATAGATAGATTATGTGTATTCACAATAGTTACACATAATTAATGTAAAAATACAAGATAATATATCAAAATTTATTTATCACGTAATAATATAATGACATAATCAAGAAGTAGATGATCAACCCAAAGATTAGAAATTGGGTTAATGAGTAACCATGCCTTTTGTTCGACTTGTCTTGTTCATTCTTTATCTCCCAGAATAATAAAATTAGGTTAATTTCTACTTTCATCAGATAAGTTTTCAAGTTTATTATTACTTTTATATCAAATATTAACATGTTATAAAAATTTTATAATAATTTATGTTAATATAGATCGTTTAGTCGATATGTGGTACTTGGGTCAAAAATGAACTTGTTATAATTACAAATAGTACATGTGGTAAAAATTCCATTATCACCAGAATTATATTCATGATTTAGATATAATATTTATCATATATGTTCATTATATATGTATTTAAAATAGTCCATATCATTTGGATATACAAATACGAAATGCACCGTTCATGGAGACTGTAAGTCGTACGTACGCATGAACACTATTTATTTTTTACATTTTTAAAGGAATTAAAACCAAATGATACATAGGTATATTATAATAAAATTGTAATATAATATTTTATATATGTTACATAAGTTCATTAACACCATCTTTTATATGTTTTATGTATTTCATGAATGACTCATATCCCTTTGAGGGGGCGGTAGTCCGCACTTCCACAAACGAAATTATTGTATTTACCCTTATGGAAATTATAAAGGTATGATATAAATAAAAAATATAGAAACATAGAGAAAATTTGAATCTAATATATATCACATATAAATACAGTGTCATCATAATGTCCACCATGAGTGGATATATGAGATAATTGAACAATCATCGTTTCGTGAGGACGTAGTTCATCGTCCAAAGAAACCGTAAGTTCATATCCATTAGATGGAGGTGTGTGGAATTGTCGATCAAATAATTATCATAAATAAAACCTATTATATTGAGCATAATGGTGTTGTTATGTAAACAGATAATAATAAAATCATAAAGACAAGATAAGGAAAATAAAAGAAATGAACTTGAGAGAAGACATGACCTTTAAATTAGGTAACTCCCTTTGGTTTGAACTAAAAGGCTTTATTGAATTTCAAATATTACAAGGGGAAGGATTATATGAGGAACATATGGATTTTGAGAGATTATTGTAACATATGTTTCATGATCCAAGAGGCTTGAGAGTTGTGATTAATGGGTTAGAGGTGACTTCCATTTATAAAGTTGAGGACATGCTCTTTAGGAAAATTTGAAAATATTATTTTATTATAAACTGACTATCGTTTTCAGAAGGTCCCCAACTAATTTAATTAAAATATAATGTGAGGATGTTTCTAAATCATATCTAAAAATGGGTTTTAAACATGTTTAGGGAATAAAATTAACCTTATCTTTTAGCTTTAACTGTTAGTTAACAAATTTAACTTTTACCACTTCCTCTTGTATATTCGTACTATATGGAAAATATACTTTATATTAAATTACAAGTGACCCAAAATGGATCATTAATGAAAATTTAAACATAATATATGTCATTTGGACTAATCTTATATTTTTTAGGATTATTATATTATTTAATAAATATTAATTATTTTAAAAACTAATTTATGTCAATTTATAAACTATTCATATCATGACTTTTAAGAAATATATAACAAATTTATTATTTCCAGAAAAAAATCATTAATTAAAATAAAACAAGTCATTATTATCCCTAAAATTCTTGTATGACATAAAAAAGTTCTAAAATAAATTTATTTTAACATTTATTATCTCATTTATTTAAAACATTCGTTAAAAAGGTAATCACTGCATCATCATTGTGTCATAAATAAATATATTTATTTTTTTCCTAAAAATTATAAATTAAATTACATGATGTAGGAAATATTTTTTTATATTTCTAATGAATATTTATAGTCAAAAACATATATTTTATAACCCTATATAAAAATTGGTTTACTAAAAGATATAGGTTAATGTTACATTTTCCTTAACATTAAATTAATTTTTATATAATGTCATTTTCAGTAAAAAGTGGATACATGGGGTACCAAAATTGGCCCAAGTATTCCCATGGTCAGAGTTGTATCATGAAATAGGTTTAGAACATGTGTTAGGGTAATTTAATATTATTATAATATTATTATTTTTTACCCTTATTTACCACATTTACCTTTTAACCGTGGTAAATAAAATATTTACTAATGTTACTATTCATAATGTCTATAAATAAAATATACTTATATATTAAATTTGGACCTCTTGATTTCAAATATTGAATCTATATTTATAAATTTAAAACACAAAAGTTTCATAAATTAATTTTATATTAATTCCTATTGTCAAAACCAAAGAGCACGTTTTTAAGAAATATTAACTATCAAAATATTAACATGTGTTTATGTCTAATTAAAATGTTAAATTACATAAAATAACCAAAATTGTAGTAAATGGTAAAAATATAATCTAATTAAACTTTAAAATCAACTAAAAATATATTATAATCATATAAATAAATTAGATTAAAAGGCAGTTTGGAAATAAAATGCAGTATTTTCCACTATTCATAAAAATGAACTTTATTTGAAAAATACCAAAATTTTACCCAAAGTAAATTTTGATGTCATGATTCTAAAGAAAAGTTTATTTTTTCAAATGTAATATATAATAGTAAAAAAAACTAGATTCAAATGGTTTTCTACATCAAATAGAGTTAAAAGAACCTTTTAAAATATTAGAGTATTTGTGCTTAAAATTGGATTAATTATCATTTTAAGACTTTAAAATTTATTGGTTAAAAGTAAATACATTTAATAAACATGTGTGATAATGTTTTAGATATTTTGGTTCATTCCTTCCAAAAGAATTTCTAGGCGTTTAATACCATTTAAATAATAATAATATTATATTATTTTCATTAAAACTCAATGTTGTGTGCGACGTAAGATTTCAAAGAAATCTGTTGTTTCATGTTGAGTATGCCATCAGTCATAGAATCACCTTGAATGTAAAATTAATATTTAATTCAAAAATATTAACAAATAGGAAAATTTCATATTCTTTATTTACATGGGATTTTATATCCTTCCCCCCTTTTCGTAATTGCATCCACCCAATTTTAATTTTGTTTCACAAACTTCATTAAAAGTCCCACATCAGAAAAAAAGTCAATAAAACTATAAATTTAAAAGAAATAAAGGGAAGTAAAAAATTTCACCCGAGATAACAAATATTATGATCCCATATAAGAAAACATGAATATGGAAGAAAAAATAACCATCATGTTTTGATGAATATTGTTTCAAAGTAAGATCAGGAGAAAGTTAACAATAAGAAAACCACAAACGTTTGAAGGGTTAAACGATCATTGGTTTCTCAGTAGGAAATGTAAACAAACAAATTTTTTTTATTTAATTTACCTTTCATAAATTTTGAGAATTTTTATGGGATTGACTAAAGACATAAGGAAATATACATTCTTTTCAAGTTGAGTTTCATCCGTTAATAATTTTTTACCCCAAACTCATCTTTTCTTCAATAGATGAGTGTTCAAGATGAATTGGTCACACTTTAAGTGATATAATCAACCAATAGAAAATATAATGATCCAAAAAAGATGAACCCTATATTTCTCAAGTATTTAGACATTAAAAAACAAAAAAAGGTGAGTATAAGATCAGATAATCTCAAAAAGAAAAATTCTTTTATAGAAATAAATACTACTCTTAATCCCCAAAATTCAACAAAAAATACCCAAATTTCAGCAAATAACATTCAATACACAATTGTCCCTAAAATTTTTCAAATTAATCAAAAATAATATTGAAACCAAAAACTGAGAAGGATTTGATCAGGTAGACTTCCATGGTAAATTTCAATATTTATCTCAAAATAACATTAACTACTCTTAAAGTCTCATATTGAAAAGTAATTAACCTAATCAAATATTTTCTATGATAGGTTAATCATTTCCATAAATATCCAAGATGACTATATATAAAAAATAAAAACATTGATTCTTCTAAAATAATATTTCAACCATTACTCCACAAATGAAATCTTATAGTATTATATTTTCATTAGGTATATAGTGTTCCCAAAAGAGAAATCAGCTTCCAAAATAACCATTATCTCATAATCAATAAATCATTTTATTATACTAAGGATATCCATTTGTTAAAACATTTGATCTGAAATCAACTTATTTTTTATCAATAAAATCATTTAACTTAAACGAATAAGTTATATTAACCAGGGGCTTCACATAGTCCAATGATAGGTGATAAATCTCAATCCCACTTTGGTTGTGGGTTCGATTCCCACAAATTTGTTTAACAAGATGCGTTTTCACACAGTCTTCCTGTTTTACATTTTCAAAAATTATTTAATTTTATAACATTTTAAAAAATGAGATAAATTCATCAAAAATACCTATACCATATTTTAACCACAAATGTTATCTCATACCTCAAATTTTCATCCCAAAAAGTAATAACATGTAATTTCCTCAAATTCAAAGACCGTATAAATGAAAATGGTTATTTATAACTATATTCACATAATAAAAGATAATTCCTCATTGAATAACATTTTCACATATCAAACATCAGGTTTACAAGTAATATAAAAAACCATCCAATGTAATCCTATAATTCATACATTTAAACATATCATAATCAATAGATCCAACATATCTCTTCAATTTCTAAAATTTATATATTTTAATCATCGAACATTCTTCTTGTTCCGTTATCCATGTTTTTCCATCTTATTATTTTATAATTATTTTCTACAAAAGAAATCATTCATAATGTTATAAGATTTCAATAATTTCCAAAAATTAACTAAGAAATAATATTTACCTTTAATAGGTCATTTTCAGTTTCCTCATCTTCAATTAGAATGACAATAGGAATTGGTAAACATATATCTTTATGATCCTTCTGATCCCATTACTGAACCTTCTTCGTAGGACATCTATTTTTATAATGACCCTGAACACCACATTTACAAGACTCAATTGATCATTCGGAAAGACCTTCTTTCCCTTTCTTGGATTCAACTGGATGCTTCCTTTTTCCATAGTAGGTTATTGTTTTATGACCCTCTTTACTACATCTAAAACATATTCCCATCCCATTGAAGCATTTTCCAATTTTTTCACATCATTGACACATATGTTTTTGAATATACATACCTTTATTATTATTACCCTAACATACATTGGGAATAGTTTATCACATATTTTTTCTAAAGACCTAGAATTTCCGTGATTTTTTTTTTCTTCAATACATGGGAATTTTACGTGTCTGTGGAAATTTGCAATTCTTGATTTTGTGGCCCGGTGTGGTCAGAATCAATTTCTAAAGCTTTGTTTGGGTACCTTCAGTAAACGTATGAGTGGGATTTTATAAATTTTGAACTAGTGCTCAGAACTGAAATAAAAGGGCACCGTTGAACTCACAGCACCAGTATTCTCTTAAGAAGACTTTCACTTTGACAGTAGTGAGTCAAGGATAAATGTTAGTTTTTGGGTTTTCTTAAAAAATAATAAAATAAATTGTAACAGTTTATTTTATTTTTGATCCTCCATGTGAGTGCGGGTAGTTAGAACCTCCACTTGGGAGTTGATGGTGGGACCGCCACAACCCAACCTCCCATGAGAGGTTATGGTGGTGGGGCCCACCTGAGCATAACCTCCCGCGTGAGGTTACGATGTGGGGACCACCCGAGACCCATAACCTCTCTATTAATGAGTGGGGTGGGGACCACCCGAACCCTATTGATGATAGAGGATAAAACCTCCCACCTCTCCCTCTTTAAGGAGGGAGATCCTCATTCCATCTACCTAAATAAATGTGACGCCTCTCAAAATTTTAATTTGTTCGGGCCCACTCATTTAATTCATAAATGTTGATTTACATGCCAATGTAATAATGGAAAAACCCTCCAATTATTTTTGTTGCCATAATCTTCTTCTTGGTGGAGGCTTTGAGAGGAAAGCTAGGGAGAAAAGATCCCAATGAGGAACGTGAAGAATGCGAAGAACATGAAGAACACCGAATGCACTCTTTCTTCTTCAACTTCTTCCTCGGCCACCAACCTATCAACTCTCCACAATGTCATCAATGAACCGATGAAGCTCAAAATTGAGGACATGCGGCGGACACAATGAACGATAGTATCCTCCATATACCTTTCACGACTCCCTCAAAAAACGACGAGCGTCGAGCGACGAATCAAAAGGTAGGGTTGTTTCCTTTAATTTAATATTTTCTTCCTTATTTAATCGAAGAATGTTGTTGTTTACCTTTTTCGGGTGGGGTGTTGTGTTCCGTTCTTGAAAATCTATTGCTACCACCCTAAATGCAGAGGGTGCGAGGCAAACCAACATGGCTTGACCCCTCCGTTGTTCATTTTTTGATGACTCCGCAACGGCATGGCAATGAGGCAACGACGACAAAGATGGTGAAAAAAGGTTGTGATACCCACAACCTCTATCATTAATGCCGCCCTCATGGTGCACCGGTGCTTCCGGTCGAACACCGCTGAGCCCCGCCCCGTGAATCGCGGCTTACCCGCGTGCTATCCCGCGTGCTCCGGCCTACCCCACTCACTCCGGCCTACCCCCTGCAAGACTTCCTGCGCGTCGTCGCGCCTCGTGCCGCCTGCCCACAAGCCCAGCACGCTATTCGACACCGCCGACACCCTGCTGGCACCTCGTGCCCTGCCACGCCCGGCCGACTCCCTGCCTGCACCCTAGGGAAATTCCCCGGTGCACTGTCATGCACCCCTGCACGCTGCCCAGCATCCTCGCGGCCCCCTACTGTGGCATGCCCAGTGCCCATTTGGCCCCCTACCGTGGCCTCCCGGCGCACCTACGACCTGACCGGCGTCCATTCTTCTTGCCTTCTCCCCACATGACCTGCCCGCTGGCCTCCCAACCGCTAGCCTCCCGAGCTGACCCTCATTGTCTCCCGTAGAGTCATTGGCTGAACCAGCCCGACCTCTCTTGGTGAGTTAGTGAGCCGCCTACGTGGAGAATTTCAGACCAAACCATCCTCGTAGTCCGATTGGCCGGGCCCAGCGGACTGGGCCTAACTTAACGGGCTGACCCACCGAACGGGCTGGGTCAGACCCATCGGGTCTGTCCAGGTTAACCCAGACCGGGTCGGCCCAGACTGGGTTGAGCTGAGTTGGTTCGGCCGGGTCAGACCTGACCCTGGCCCACTACTGACCCTTTAATTACTTTGTCCATAACATTGGAACCAGATGCTTGTTTGATGAACCCTCAGCGGTGATGGTAATCTCGATGATAGATGATCATTTGAGTATACTGCACTAGAGTTCGGGGTATAGTTGACTTACGGTCAGGTTGGATCTTACAAGAATCCAACGGGGCCCCCGAGACTAAAAGGAAAATAACTAATAGACCAGGCATCCAATTGGCGCTCTGTCTATTGTGCTGAGAACCCTATGACATGGATGTCCATTTTGATACTTATTAGTGGGTTTTCGTGACACTTGGAGTATTGACTTGTAGTTCGTGGAGCGGACCCTCTTGGTGATGAGCGAGCAGATTGGAGAGACCTAGAAGCTGGTCGAGACTTGACGACTGCTGACCGATCGACTCAAAGTGATTCAGATGGCCCAATGAGGTGAGTTTGGTTGTAGTAGTAGACCCATGGCGTAGGAGTGCTTAGTTGTAGCGGTAAACCTACGGTACTTGATTGAAGGAGTACCTCTTTAGGCTAAGAGGTGGAGCTCTTGGTTGTTGTGGCAGACCCATGGTGGGGAGCGCATCTATGTGAGCACGGAAGTCCCAGAGTACTCGACAGGTGGAGTTCCTCTACAGTCCAAGGTTAGTGAGAAGCGCTTGGTTGTAGCAGCAAGCCCATTGTATTTGACAAAGGAGGAGTTCTCTAGCAGCTGTGCTTTCGACATCATGAATAAAAACCATGGTTTGAGATGATTCAATGACTTTTGGGTTCTCCTCGTGATTGAGATGGGTTCCTGATAACTTAGCTATATGTATGGGCATATACCTAAGTAATGGTTAACCGTTGATTTCATAATTTGTGGTTTATCCTTGTTAGATTTTGTGAGACCATGAGGGTATCAGGATCCCTACTTAGTATCGTTATACTCACCCCTACACGGGATATGCCCGTACCACGTTGTGTTGGTTGCAGATGACAGACAATGCTGACTGGGTCAGAGAGTAGCAGGACTGGATGGTACAAGGAGGAGGACCACTCGGCGTGACGGTAGACATAGCAGACAAACAGATGTGGAGTTCTGAGGATTCCATATATACCTACCCTTCATGTAGGAACCCCAGAGGATGAACCAATAGATATTTTACTTTTTTTCATTTGTACATGATTTTAGTTGTACTTGTAATTTCTAGTTGGGCTTGTATTTCCGGCCCCTTTACTTTTCAATACTCTTTTGTATTCATCTTTTCTTAGTGTATAAATTCCAGCTCGTACTCTGTTGTGTGTGTTTCAATTTATAAAGGCAATTCCTTCCCAATTTAGGGATTTACACCTTTGGGGCTATTCGCCAGCCCCTGGCCTATGGAAGGTGGGTTTGGGTTAGTCACGATATGGGCCCCGGAGGACAGGTCGTGACAAATTAGTTTCAAAGGAGTCGGTTCGACCGCATAACATAAGACTCTGATGTTTATTTTTTATGAAGAAATAGTGTTAAGGGTACTATGTGTGTTTTTCAGTTCAGGGAGTCTGGTGTTGGTGCGGGCGACCGACGTATCCATACACCAGGACCATGACTACTGATTTTTGACATAGTGCACAAAAACACTGATTGCGTGTGTTTTTTCAAAAGTTTTTCTTATGTCAGCTCAACTAGGTCATCTCACCAGGTATAATATTTTGACCGTGTCACATCTATTTCATTCAAGATTCCTCCCCGCAGACAACCAGTTAGAGCCCTAAGAATTGTAATCACTGACAACCCACCGAGCGACGAGGCCTCGGTGTAGGGCCCCTTTCAAGCGGTGGCACCAGCGGTACCACTCCATGTGGGGGCACCGATGCCACCAGCCCCAATAGCAAACGATGCATGCCACTTGAGCATGTTGCACGAGTTCCAGTTCTAGAGGCCACCCTGGTTTAGGGGAGAGACGGACCCATAGGCGGCTGAGGATTGGCACAAGGCTGTGGTGAGAGTCTTCTGACTAGTAGGGACACCGTCCGACTTAGGAAGCCACATGAAGATGGTGGATCCGGATGCTTTAGATGCTTGACGAGGCGAAACTACTTAGGACATAATTCGAGAGCCTATTTTGGGCAGAGTTTGTACCAGCCACCCTTAATGTGGTGTGGATACAGGAGCTACTTCATCTACAGCAGGGTATCATGATGGTGGAATAGTACTCAGTGAGGTTCATAGACCTCTTGCGCTACTCCATAGATATGGTGTGTGACCCATTCTTCAGGGATAGACCTTCTAGAAGGGGCTTATGCAAGAGATCAGAGCTCCAATGATCTAACTTAGCATCCCTACGCAGACGGGGGTGTTGGAGCGAGCACTCCTAGTGGAGAGTTTCTCCTTGAGCAGTCTCCAACAGCAAGACCCACCACTAGTCGACAAGCATTAGAGTCTCAAATAGCTGGAAGTAGACTGGTGATGTAGAGGACCAAGAGGACCAGACCTACCGGTGGTCGACCACATGACTCAGGATCGGATGTGTGAGGCACCCGGGATGGAGATAGACCTGCCAGGAGTGGCCATTGTTACTAATGCAGCAGATAGGGTCACATGTCTCGTGACTATCCGACCCACCACACAGACGATCAATAGACAGTTGAGGGACCTCTCAAGCAGAGATAGAGATTCGATCAAGGTGGTCCGCAAGGAGGAGGTAGATGTGGAAGAGAAGCTGGACGTGCATCAGTCACTGGATGATATTTTGAGCTGCTACCGCCACCACCACCATGCGGTCTACCCCGACCACAAGGAGCGAGTGGACAGGGGGGAGCACAACTTATGGCAGCTGAGGCCTACGATCACAGCGTTCCAGAGATGATTCAAGGTATGATATGTGTCTATTATACCTTAGCTATAGTTCTTATAGACATAGGTTCCAATCACTCGTTCATTTCCACACCTGTCGTTCAAATCTCATAGATTCTGAAGGAGCCATTAGTTCGATCCTTACAGCTAGAGACTCTTACGGGAGTTGATTCGGCGATTATGCACTAGTGCCGGCTGTGCGAGCTTACTCTAGGAGGCGAGAACATCAGCTGGGATCTCTTAGTAGTGACGTAGAGGCCTTAATACGTCATCTTAGGTATGGAATGGTAATCTATAGTCCATGCCTAGATCGACTGTATTAGGAGAAAAGTGCGGTGTGTCCACATGGATGGGACCAGGTTTACCTTCACCAGTAATAAGGGAACCTTTTTAGCATAGGACATACTTACTCGGAGGAGGGTGCAGCCGATCAATCAACAGTTGGTTTACCTTACCCTCGGAGTAGTTGATGCGGAGAGTCCGACTTACCCTGTAGTGGTGGAATAGTATGTGAATGTTTTCCTTGATGATGTCACAAGACTACCTCCTCGCAGATAAGTGGACTTCTACGTTGACATGTACCTCGGGACGACACCGATATATACAACAACACAACGGATGGCTCCCGCTGAGCTTCATGATCTGTGGGTATAGGTGGAGGACTCGTAGGGGAAGGTATTCATCCGGACCAGTGTGTCTACTTGGGCAGCCTCGATTCGGTTCACCAATAAGGTAGATGGGAACTTGAGGCTCTGTTTTGACTATCGTAACCTAAATAAGGTGACCATAAAGAACAAGTACCCACTCCTGAGGATTGAAGACCAATTTTATCATCTCAAGGGAGCTCAATGGTTCTCGAAGATAGGCCTCAAATCCAGCTATCACCTGGTCAACATTCAAGACGAGGATGTGCGGAAGACGACCTTTAGGTGTCAGTATGACCAGTATGAGTTCACGGTTATGCCATTCGGCATAACCAATGCTCCAGTAGTATTCATGTGTCTCATGAAAAAGATATTATATCCATACATCAATCGCTTTGTCATATTCTTCATCAACAACATTCTGATATACTCGACTACTGAGGAGGAGCATGTCTACCATTTGCAGGTAGTAATGGATACACTCTGAGAGAATCATATTTATGGTAAGCTCTCGAAGTGCCAGTTTTGGAATTGAGAGGTTCAATTCGTGGGACACATTATCTTGGAGCCTGGAGATGTAGTGGACCTAGAGAATATCGATAAGGTACTTGATTGGGAGCCACCCAGGAGTGTGATAGAGAAACAGAGTTTTCTGGGTTTGGCTGGATACTATTGGAGATTCGTTCTAGAATTCTCCAGAGTTGCAGCACCACTTTCAGCCTGGACAAAGAAGGGGAAACCCTTCATGTTGTCGGAGAGATTCTAGTAGAGCGTTCAAGAGATGAGGCAGAGGCTGACTAGTGCCCCCATCATAAGGCTTCTAGAGGGAGGCATAGGGTACATAGTTTACTGCGATACATCAGGGACTAGACATGGGTGTGTCCTGATGCGGGAGTGAGAAGTGATTGCTTATGGTTCTCGGAAGCTGATACAACATGAGAATAACTACGCTACCCATGACCTGGAGTTAGTAGCACTTGTCTTTGCCTTGATGATGTGGTGACACTATCTTATAAGAGAACATTTTACCATATACAATGATCACTATAGTTTCAGGTATATCTTCTCTTAGATGAACCTGAACATGAGACAACAGCGAGGGCTTAAGTTCTTCCAGGACTATGACTTTGAGTTAATCTATACTCCAGGGAAGGGGAACGGTGTAGAAGATGATATCAACAGGAGGAATAGTATACAGTTTCTAGGAGAGGCGATAGAGCAGCTGGCTGCCTAAGAGATGTCCTTTGTGGATAGGGATAGAGCAACCTTTCAAAAGTATCATACGGTCACTCCTCCACTTCTTCAGTGAGTCTGGGAGGCGCAGCATGGAGATGCGGACTGTGAGACAAGACATGCTCAGATATCTATATGGAAGGCACCTGATGGATTATCTGAAGGTGGTCAACACGTCATCCTTTGCACAGGACGTACTATAGTACCAATAGCACTTCAAGAGGATGTGTTAAGGGAATTCCACACTTCCCCTCTAGCGGTACATCTAGGAGTGGCGAAGATGTACTAGGACCTTCGATGACATCACTCGTGTCTAGGTATGAATAAGGGAGTAGTTCATTTTGTCTCATGATGCCTCACTTGTCAGTAAGGGAAGGCGGAGAACCAGGTACCATCAGGCATGGTTCAGCCCTTAGAGCTACCAGAGTGGAAGTGGGATGGGATATCTATGGACTTCGTGACATGTCTTCCCTGTATATTCAAGGTTCATGAATCGATTTGGGTGATCTTCGACTGACTCACCAAGTCGGCCCACTTCCTACCCATCAGAGAGCAGGGCTCAGTCGAGAGCATCGGATGCCTTTACGTGCATGAGATTGTGCATTTACATAGAGTTCCATCCTCTATTTTCTCCGATCATGACACATGATTTACTTCCCTGTTATTGAAGGGGTTGCAAGAAGATTTAGGGACACATCTTCACTTGAGCACCACCTTCCATCCTCTGACGAATGGTCATACCGAGAGGAACATCCAGACCCTCAAGGAAATGCCATGTGCATGTGTCCTCAACTTCGGTCGTAGTTGTAAGGATCATCTACCTTTGGTGGAGTTTTTTTACAACAACAGCTATCACTCCACCATCAGCATGACACCTTTTGAGGCCTTTTGTGGTCGACCTTACAGATTTCCACGGTGCTGGATAGACCCAGGGGAGTCAGTGCTAGTGGGGCCAGAGATGGTACGGGCTACCATGGAGATGGTGCAGATCATCCAGGAGTGGATGAAGACTACACATAGTAGACAGAAGTCGTATGCTGACAGAAGACAAAGACCTCTAGAGTTCGAGGATAGTGACCACGTCTTCCTACAGGTCTCAGCATGGTGGGGTCTACGAAGATTTGGCCGAGGAGGCAATTTATCTCTAAGATTCATCGGACCTTTCCAAGTCCTCGGTAGAGTAGGTTAGGTGTCTTACCTCCTAGCTCTTCCAACTCAGTCGCATTGTGTGCATGAAGTCTTCCACGTATATCAGCTGAGGAGATAAGTGCATGACCTATCCCACATTATCTAGACTATGGGGAGCTAGACATTAATGACAGGGCGACCTTCACAGAGGTTCCGGTGGAGATTGAGGATCGACATGAGTGGGTCCTATGTCGACAGTCGATACCTCTAGTGCGCATTCGCTGGCAGCACGAGAACCTCCAGGAGAGAACATGGGAGCAAGAGACTTAGATGCGTGCTCAGTATTCCCATTTGTTCCCTTAGTGTGATTTGTAGCTTACGGGGACATAAAGCCCAGAGGTGAGGAGAATGTAAATATTCGGTATTTCAGTGGAATTTTTTTTCTTAAATACATAGGAATTTTATGTATCTGCTAAAATTTAAAGAGCTTGATTCCGAGGCCCACTGTGCCTGGAATCAATTTCTAAAGCTTTTTTTGCGTAAGTTCAGTAAACGTACTAGTAGTATTTTAAAACATTTGAACTGGAGCTCGGAACTGAAATTCGAGGGCACCGTTGAACTTGCAACACTAGTATTGTCTTAAAGAATACTTTCACTTCGACGACAGTGAGTCAAGGATAAAAGTTAGTTTTTGGGTTTTCATAAAAAAAATTAAAATAAAGTGTAACACTTTATTTTATTTTTGAGTCTCCATGTGAGTGTGGGTAGTTAGAACCTACACTTGGGAGTTGATGTTGGGACAGCCACACCCCAACCTCCCATGAGGGGTTATGGTGGTGGCACCCACCCGAGCATAACCTCCCGCAAGATGTTATGACGTGGGGACCACTCGAGACCCATAACCTCTATAATAAATGATAGGGGTGGGGACCACCTGACCCATATTCATGATAGAGGATAAAACCTCCCACCTATCCCTCTTTAATGAGGGAGATCCTTTTTCCATCCACTTAATTAAATGTGAAACCTCTCACGAATTTAATTAGGTGTGGCCCCCTCATTTAATTCATCGATTTTGAATTACGTTCCAACGTAATAATAGACAAACCCTCCTATTATTTTCATTGGCATAATCTTCTTTTTGGTGGAGGCTTTGAGAGGAATGATAGGGGGAAAAAATCCCAATGAAGAACACAAAGAACGTGACGAACGCGAAGAACGCCAGAGATGCTCTTTCTTCTTCGACTTCTTCCTCAGCCACCTACCGATCAACTCTCCATAACGTCATCAATGAACCGATGCAGCTCGAAATTGAGAACGTGCTAAGGATGCGACGTCTGACAGTCTCCTTCGTCTACCTTTCGCAACTCCGTCAACAAACGACAAGCATCGAGCGATGAATCAAAAGGTAGGGGTTGTTTCCTTTAAATTACTATGTTCTTCCTTCCTTAATCAAATAATGTTGGTGTTTACCTTTTTCGGGTGGGGTATTGTGTTCTATTATTGAGAAACTATTACAACCACGCTAAATTCGGAGGGTGCGGGCCAAACCAAGATGGCACGACCCCTAATTTGTTCTTTTTTGTGATGACTCCACGACGACATGGCAATGAGGCGACGACGACAAAGGCGGCGAACAAAAGTCGCACTACCCGTGGCCTCTGCGATTCCTGCCACCCTCGCAGCTCAGCGATGCTTCCGACCAAACACTGTCATGCCCTGCTGCATGAATCTCGGCTTACCCGTGTGTTACCCCAGGCACTCCTACCTACCCAGTGTCGGTCTTCCCATGTGCCGCGCACCCTGCACTGCTGCGACCTGCGCTTCTGCACCCCGCACCGCTGGCCCACGCATCCCGCGTGCTCCCAGAACCATTGGCGCTCATCCCGGCACCCCGCGCCGCCTGCCCGCGTGCCCCGCGCACAACCCGACACTATCAGCTCCCTACCCAGAACCCCCGGGCCGACTGCCAGCGTGCCCTGCGCATTGGCCGACTCTGCACTCACTCTGCCCTGTGCCCCGACGCCCTGCCTGCGCCCCGGTGCGCTGCCCCGGGGCGCTGCCCGGTGTCCCAGCGCACTGTCCAGTGCCCCCACGACCCCCTGCCACGGCCTGCCCGTCGCCCACACGGCCCCCTTCCACGACCTGCCCGACGCACCCATGACCTACCTGACGTCCATCCAGCCTGCCCGCACCCCACGCGACCTACCCGTTGGCCTCCCGACCGCCGGACTCCCGAGCTGACCCACGGTATCCCTCACAGTGTTGCTGGCCGAACCGGACCGACATTCCAGGATGAGTCACCAAGCCTCTTACGTGGTGAATTTCGGGCCGAACCGCCCTCGCAGTCCGTTGGGCCAAGCCCAGCGGACCTGGCCTAACATAGCGGGCTTACCTGCCCAATGGGCTGGGTCAGACCAATAGGCTCTTTCCATGTTGACCCAGACTGGGATGACCTGGATTGGGTTGGGAAGAGTTCGTCGGACCGGGTCGAACCGGACCATGTCCCACTACCGACCCTTTACATACTTTGGCCATAACATTGGCACTAGACGTCTGTTTGACGAACCGTTAGTGGATCTGGTAATATCTATTATAGACCGTCCTTTGAGTATACCCCACTGGAGTTCGGGGTATAGTTGAGTTACGGTCAAGTTGGATCGTACACGAATCCAACTGGGCCCCCGGAACTAAAAGCCTAATAACTAACACACCAGACGTCTAATTGATGCACCGTATATTGCGTTGAGACCCCTATGAAATGGCGGTCCTTTGTGAAACTTCTACGTAAGTTTTCATGACACTTGGAGTATCGAATTTTTTTTCTTGAAGAGGACCCTCCCGGTGACAAGCGAGCAGATTATAGAGTCCTAATAGCTGGCTGAGATTTGATGACTAATGACCAATCGACTCGGAGTGATTCGGATGGCCCAGTGGGGAGTTCTTGGTTGTATCAGTAGACCCACGCTGGAGGAGCGCTTGGTTGTAGCGGCAGTCCCACGGTACTCGACCGAAGGATTACATCTGTAGGCTTTGAGGGGGAGCGCTTGGTTGTAGCAGCCGACCCATGGCGGGGAGCGCCTCTATGGGAGCTCGACAGACCCACAGTACTCGATAGGTGGAGTACTTAAGCATTCCAAGGTTAGTGGGAGTTTCTTGGTTGTAGCCCAAGCCCACTGCACTCAAAAGTGGAGGAGTGCTCCAACAATCATGGTTTCGACATCGTGAATAAAAATCCTGGTTCGAGCTATGTCAATGACTTTTTTGTTTTCCTCATGATTGAAATGGGTTACTTTATAACTTAGGTATATGTATAGGAATATACCTAAGTAATGGTTCTCTGTTGATTTCGTACTTTGTGGTTTATCCTTTTTAGATTTTGTGAGACCTTGAGGGTCTCGGGGTCCCTATTGAGTATCGTTATACACACCCCTGCACGGGCTATTCCCGCACCTTGTTGTGTTGATTGTAGATGACAGACAACATTGATTGGGGAAGAGAGCAGCATGACTGGATGATACTTGGAGGTGGACCACTTGGTGTGACGGTACACAGAGTAGACAGACGGATGTGGAGTAATAAGGAGGCCATCTGTACCTACCCTTCAGATAGGAACCCTGGAGGACAAACCAATAATTGTTTTACTTTTCTTCAGTTGTACTTGCTTTTATTTGTACTTGTACTTTCTAGTTGGTCTTGTATTTCCAGCCCCTTTACTTTTCAGTAATCTTTTGTATTAAGTTTTTCTTAGTGTTTTACTTCCAACTCATACTCTGTTGTGTGTGTTTCAATTTATAAAGGAAATGCCTTCCCGGTTTCGAGATTTACAGCTTTGGTGCTAGTCGCCAGCCCCAGGCTTATAGAAGGCGGGCTTGGGGTGGTCACGATACGGGCCCCGGATGACGGTTCATGACATTTGATGCCCTAGATAAATCACTAAGGTAAAATAGGTCAATCATGACTCGATATAGTTGGTTAATAATAAGCCCTAGAGTTCTAATTGAATCTCCAATTTCATTCGGCTGCTCATTCAGAAAACCACCACAGTTTACTTCACTTCCATTGTTACATTGGTGCCTGCTATATCTAGCCATTAACTAAAACCAAAAAGGTTAGTGTGAGTATATTAGTAAAGTCATCATATAATATGTTATGAGGAGGGTAAATACTAAGATATATTTAATCATGTTATCTTAAACTCATTAAATATATCAAAAATAAATAAGACTCATTCTAATATTCTAACCATTATGGTTATGTCACTTATTCTTAAATAACACCCTAACCTCTAATGTTATCTTAGTAGACCTTTGATACCAACTACAAGGTCACAGCCTTAAATATTTTATAATTATGAATTAAGTTAATAATTTACATTGAGGATATTTTGAGGTTTATAGTTTTATAGAATTAAAACATAACTATTTCATTACATCTGAAATATTACAAATTAGACACTTCTACTTAGTACCCATTTATTTAATAAAATAAAAACTCTTAAAATAAAACAAGAATTATTTTATTGATATAAATCTTCTTGAATTGTTTCTTTCTCTTGCCCTTTTTTATACCCTATGAAGACATTTAAAAAACATTGGATGAGCATAAAATCTCAACAAGGGTTATAAAATAAATAAAGAAAACATTAGTCTATCAATACATACAAAACATAAGATTTTTAACATACCTAATGAAATCATAACATTTTTGAATAACACATAGAAATAATAAATCATAAGTGAAACTTGTGGAATCCATAAGATATATACATTGGATATTTCACAGCTACATAGTGAGTTACATTTGGAATAACCATCATAGAAAAATTCCAATATCTTTAAGGAGAAACATTAACATTACATCCATCATGTTACCCAATGCATTTAAGAGCTATCTCAGACTCACCCGCCCTGTGTTTATCATGGAACAACCTGAATAAGTAAACAATTACCAATAACCATAACAAAATCATAACACAAAAAAAATAATAAAAGAAAGATAAAATTTCATATTACAATAAAAATATATCAGTTCTAGATGCTTATATAATAAATCCAATTTAAAAAACACATTTAAACATTTAAAGACACATTTAGAACATTTAAAAAGAATATTTTTGAATCAAAGTGTCCGATATCACTTTAAAAATTTTAAAGGAAGTAACGTTTTAAAAATTAATTTACATTTTAATAAATCCTTACAACTATTCTAAAAACATGGTAATTATTGTGATAGATTTAGAAAAATAAATATTCAAAACATTTAAAATTTTGTTTTTGTTAAAGAGTCTCCTAAAACATGAGAAACACATGAATAGAAATACTTAAATAATGAAATAAAAAATTTTATAATATAATGAGAATAATGATATTCATGATATAATTCATCAAAGGGTATTATATACACCTTATTGGATAATAAAGGGGCACAATATCAAGATTTTCCTCAATGAAAGGGGATTGAGACGTAACCCCTTAAAATGATCATTTTGGAAATAAAATAGAATGATTTTCTGTATTCACTATATGTAAATATAATTAATGTAAAAATACAAGATAGAATGTCAAAATTTATTCACCACATAATCATATCATGATATAATCAATAATTATATGATCAACCCAAAAAACGGAAATTAGGTTATGAAGTTCCCTTACCTTCTGTTTGACTTGTCTTGTTCATTATTTATCTCCACGAATAATATAGGCAAGATAATTTATAATTTCATCATAACCCTTTTCAAGTTTATTATTTATTTTATATCATATATTAACATGTTATAAAAAATTCATAAATATTTATTTTAATATCGTTCATTTAGTGGGTATTTGGTACTTGAATCAAAAATGAACTTGTTATAAATAAAAACTATACATGTGGTCAAAATTCCATTATCACCAGAATAATATGAATGATTTAAATATAATATATATAATATATATCCATTATATATGTATTTATAATATTAGATATCATTGGGATATTGGAAAATGAAATGAATGGTTAATGGAGACGGTAAGTCGCACATACGCAAGAACACTACATTCATTTCTTTTTTCACTTTTATAGGAATGAAAATCAAATGATATATAGGTATATTTTAATTCCATTATTATATAATATTTTATATATATTACATAATTTTATTAACACCATCATATATACATTCTATGTATGGCATGAACAAGTCATATCACTTTTAAGGGGTGGTATTCCACACTTCCTCAAATTGAAAATATCGTATTTACACTTTATGAAAACCATAAATGTATGATATAAATGAAAAATACAGAAACATAGAGAATATATAAATATATTATATATCACATATATATATAGTTCCAAAATAATGTCTACCATGATAGGAGGTAGGAGATAATTGAGCAATAATCGTTTCGTGAGGCAGTAGACCACCGTCCACAGATACATTATGTTTATATCCATTAGATGGAGGTGCGTGGAAGTGTAGATTGAAATATTTTCATAAAAAAACCTTTTATATTTAAGATACTTTTTTTTACGTAAAATAATAATAATAATATCATAGATAGTGGAGAAAGAAAATAAATGAAAAGAAAATGAGAGAAGACATTACCTTTCAATCGGGTAACTTCCTTTTGGTTTGAACCAAAAGGATTTATTGAATTGAATTATTCATAGGGGAAGGATTCTAAGAGTGAGAGAGATATGTTTGGAGATTATTGAATATTTGTTTGATGATTCATGAGTCTTGAGAGTTATGAGTAATGGGTTAGAGGTGATGGCCTTTTATAAGGGGTATTAGGGGCTCTTTAGGAATGTTTGAAAATATTATTTTATTATAAACTAAATTTTGATTTCAGAAGGTCCCCATGTTATTTAATTCAAAGATAATGTAATTATTTTTCTAAATCCTCTCATAAAATTTGTTTTAGAGAAGTTCAAGTCATAAAATAAACCTTATATTTATCATTAACCCTTAGTTAACATATTTAACTTTTACTATTCCCTCTTGTATATTCATACTATATAGTTAATATATTTACTATAAAATTCCAAGTGACCCAAAATGGATCATTAATGAATTTTTTAACATCATATATTTCAGTTGGTCGAATAATATATTTTTAATATGATTTTATCATTTAATGAAATATTAATTCTTTTGAAAACACATTTATGTAAATTTGTAGTCTATTCATATGAATACATTTAAAAAGTCTATAACAACTTTATTATTTCAAAAAACCTTCATTATTTAAAATAAAACAAGTCATTATTATCGCTAAAATTCTTGTATTTCATAAAAATATTCAAAATAAAATTAGTTTAATATTTATAATCTAAAATTATTTAAAAAATTGGTTAAAATGTTAATCACTATATCGTAGTTGTGTCATAAATAAGTTTATTTATTTGATGTATAAAAAATATAAATAAATTAAAATGATGTAGGAGATATTTTTATCATTATAATTATTATTTAGAGTAAAACATATATATTATATATCAAAATATGAAAATTGTTTTACTAAAATATATATGATAAGGTCACATTTTGGTTGACATAAAATTATTCTATATAAAATGTCATTTTCACATACAAGCGGCTCCATGGGGTCCTAAAATCGACCAAAGGATGACCATAATCGGAAAAGTTATCATCTAATAGATATATCACATGTGTTAGGGTAATTTAATATTATTATAATATTATTTGGTTTACCCTTATTTACCAGATTTACCCTTTAACTATGGTAAATAAAATATTTACTGAAGTTACTATTCATAATGTTTAAAATTAAAAGTTAACAATTTAAAAAAATTGGAACTCATGATTCCAAATATGGAATATATTTGTTCAAATTCAAAACAGATAAGTTTTAGATATTATTTTAAAATTAATTACCATTTTCAAAATAAAGAAATGTGTTTTGAAGAAATAATAACTACCAAAAGATTACCATCTGTTTATGTTTAATTAAAATGTGAAATTACATCGATTGACCAAAATTGGATTAAATGGTAAAATTATATAATAATTTAACATTATTAAAAATAAAAAATATAGTTTAATCACATGAATAAATTAGATTAAAAGAGAGTTTGGAATTAAAATGCAGAATATTTCACTATTCATAAAAAATGAACGTTATTAGAAAAATACCAAAATTTCACCAAAATTAAATTTTGATGTAATGCTTCTAAATAAAAAGTTTATTTTGTAAAATGGAATATATAGAGGTAACAAAAATGAAATTTAAAATGGGCTCTATATCAAAAGGAGGTAAAATGACCATTTGAAAATATTAGAGTATTTATGCTTATAATTGGATTCATTCTCATTTTAAACCTCTAAAAATTATAGGATAAAAGGAACAACATTTAAAAAACATGTGAGATCATATTTTAGTTAGTTCTGTTCATTCCTTCCAATACAAAGGCTAGGCGTTAACTATAATTTAAATAATAATATTATTATATTATTTTTCGGTATAACTAAATGTTGTGTGCAATGTAAGATTTTAAAAAACCCATTGTTACGTGTTGAGTATGCTATTAGGCATAGAATCCCCTTGAATGTAACATAAATATTTTATTCATAAATATTAATAAATATGAAAATTCCATATTCTTTATTTAACTGGGATGTTACAATTATAGTATGGCCTCTATGCCTTGGGTGTTTGGTTTTATACTGGGTTCTTCTTCTTTTGACAAAAGGGGGATTGTGTGTTGTTTCATTTTTAAGAAAGGGGTATGCCCCCAAATTTTCTAGTACACATATTAGTTTTTTTCATAATAGATGAACCAACACATTTATATATATCAACTATATACAATTCATATAATATTAATTTCATTATAATTTATATTTAAAATTTTATAAATTAAATTTCTGAGAAATAATTATTATTTATATATATAAATATAACCCACATGTACATAAAAATATAAATAATTTATAAAAATTCACAAAAAACTACAAAAAATATTAATGTTCAATTAATAAATTCATTATATATCATTAATTGTAATCAATGTATTTAAATATTTTACCTTAAATAAATTAATAATAATTTTTTATGAATTATTAGTAGAATTGATAAAATATATATATATCATTTTTAAATAAAAATCTAATATATTTTTGAATTTTATCAATGTATTTTTTTAACAATGATAAAATAACTTTTTATTCGTGATTATAAAAAAATTGAAAAATGTTATATCATTTATAATTGTTTTTAGAGAACATAATGATTTTATAGGAAATACATGATTGAAAATAAGACCAAAATATTAATTAAAAAATATATAATGATTATCTAATGGACATTCTTTATTCGTATTCCCATTCCATTAATATAAAAAAAGTACCAACCCTAACTTAGACAAGTATGAAGTCATCAATGACTAGTTGGTGGGATGGGGATCCATTATTTATTCTACGAAGAGGAAAATGATGTTTAAAAAACATAGGTCATGTTAAGATAAATAATTTTAAATTCTTATTAACATTAATTAATTAAATTTTATATTTTTATATTAATGTAAAGAATATTTATAATTTTTTCAGTGAAAAGGAAAAATGATTTACTTCAAACCAAATAAGGATTTAATTTATTATATGGTTCTATTTCAAATATAATTTCCATATTGTAGAATTTTAATTTTGGAAAAAATGAACTCCATTTTTTAATTCAACAATTGAAAATTTTCATACGAGGATGTTTTGATAATTTTATGAAATGGGTTTAATTTTCAAAGAATAGTCAAAATACAAATTATCTTTGGAAACTTTATTTTCTTTTTATGTATTTATAAATAAAAATTATATTTGGGATTATTATAAATATTTAATTAGTTATTTTTTATTAAAATATATATTTATTTCCTTTGGAATGTATTTTATACTTTAATTTGGTTAAAAGACATTTTTTACTTAAAAGACATTTATTTCTAAAAAATAATTTTTCATTGTGTTTCACAGGTTTATTTTTAAAATAATTTTTTCCACTTCTATAAATTTAATATTTAATAATTGATTCTATATTTGGAATTATGGGGTATTAAATTGGTAAATATTTCCTGTTCATTTTGGTTGATTTGAAATAATAACCATTGTAAATGTTTGTTATCGTGATAATGTTAAAAAGACTTAATTAAGGTTCGAACAAATGTGGTAGGGCATAAAAATCATTAAGGTACCTGAATTTATTTTATTATATTAGTATATTTCAACCATAATCATCCAATCTTAAAAAATATGACTATTTGTTTCTTTTTTTATTTGATTTAAATGTTTCTTCAATTTTGGGAATAGAATTAAAAAAAATATCAATTTCATGGTTTTAAATTAATCATTTATGTTCACATATAGAAAAATAAATTCAGGAATGAGAATTAATTTATATGTAAAAAATAATTATTTTTATTATTTTGAGTTATTTATAATTTTTATTGAAGAAATAATTACTTTCAATTCTTATATAACACTGACATTTTTCTTTTACAAGTAGTAAAAAAATCGAGTAATGATATTTAAAACATAGAATGTAATACTATATGGGTGAGATAATTTATCCCAATATTTTTTTAAATATATATAAATTATTATATATTCATTTATGATTTCTATTCAAATTAAATTATGTTCTTAATGTCATTAAACTCAAATTACATGAATAGTTCCAACAATATAATTAATGATATTTTATAATAAATAAATTTTTTTAATTTATTTAAAATTATTAAAAATCCAATAGTTGTCCAATATAGTGGTATATGGTTATAAAATAAATCCTAGAAAACTTTTAGGCCGTTTTTCCTTTTATATTAACTTTATTCACCATAGAGAGTATAAAACGTTGATATTGTCGTAATTTTCAAAAGGGTTAACATGGATTAAAAAAAAGAGATAAGGTAAAAAACAAAATCAAAACATAGAAAAGTTTTAATGGATGATATTATTATTACCAATAGCTTTATTATATTAAAATTATATCAATTTATATCTACTTTAATAGGAAATTTAATTTACACTCTTTTAGTACTTTAAGAAATTTAGTGAGTACCCCTTCCCTTACTAATGAAAGGCTTCCTCCTATTCCATATTTCTCAAACAATTTGAGCACTTTATCTCATCCATACCGGAAAAAATATTTTTATAAAACCCCTTACCATATATTATAATTATTAATTGGGGAATAATAAAAACCTTATAGGGCTTAAGGTGTAAAAATATGAAGTTGTTTAAAGATGAGGTATAGATTTTAACTGAATATTTTTGTTTTATGTTTCCTTAAACCTACCTAAGAACTTCTTTGAACATGATAAAATAATACAAATAGTATATTATATATAAATATACCTTGTTTGGTTAGTGTTATAACCCATATAAATTTCATTATTCTATCAAATTGTAAATGAATTCATCATTGACTTGTACGGTGGATTACCATATCGCAAACCAATGTAATTAATTTTCCATCACATCCTATTAAGAATATATATAATTATGTATTTCATATATATATATATATGATACTCATGACAAAATTACCATTATAAATGGATAATAAATCACTTTTTTCATACCTCTCAATCCATTTAAAAATGATATTGTTTTTTGCGCGTTCATGTGGTTTACCAACTCCAAAAAATGCATTTTTTTCAATCCCACGACATATAAATTCTATATATATTTATATTTGAAGAAATAATATTATATTTATGATATAATAATCAATTCTAATATATAAAATTATACTTACCTTATAACACCCGGATATTTTTTGTAATAATTTTTTTGAAATAAATTTAATATATTTAATATTTAGCGTTACACACAACATAAGGTTTTGTTTACATGAAAAGAAACACTAATTTTAACTTTTTCAACATGAAAACCCATGTTTATATTATATTACTTAAAACACTAAGTTGAAAATAAAACAACAAACACTATTAAAATATAACTATTTAATATGATAGTTATAAGATAACTATTGGAAAATAGGTTATAAATTGGATTAAATAAATTATGAAAATATATTGTTTAAAAATGTATATAAAAATAATTATTTGGTTAGAAGATAATTATAAATGAAAATAAAAGACTATTTAGAAATAAAAGAATATTTTCAAAAAAATTATTTTTATGCAAAAAAATATGTTTTAACTCCATAAAATATTCAAATCAGGTTTGGGGAAATATTTTACTGAAATTTATATGTTATATATTAAATAAAATTTTTAACATTAATCTTATCTGGTTTACAGTCAAGAGAATAGAATAATTATAGTTTTATTTTTAAAAACTGTAATTTTTTAGAATATAATTTTTTCACCACTTGAAAAATTATTTTAAAAATAAATATTTTATACTTTTAGAAAAATTATTTTAAAAAATAAAAATAATATTTTAAACAACAATGTAAAAAATATATTGGAGTTGAAATTTGTTGAAATGATAAATGTTTCAATGAATAGTGGAAAATACTATGTTTTTTATTAAGCAATGAAATTTATTTTATATAATTTTAAAAAATTATTATAAGATGGTTTTAAAAGTAAAATTAGTTCAATTATATATCTATAAATCCAAATTTATATAATTTTAATCAATTTCATATTGAATTTTTATGTAAAAACAATTTAATTTTTTGAAGCATTTTTCATTGGAAAACACTTTTTTGCATCTCTGAGATTAATTTGAAATAAAAAATATTCACTCGTATGAATAGAATTTTAAAAATTAGATTCCAAATTATTAATCATAATAAATTATGTTATATACCTATGTACTCTTAATTCTTTACCATAATTAATAGTAAATACTGTAAAAATTAATTACCGTAATTAAGGTTAAAATTAGTTTACCTGGGGTAAAAATCAAAAGATAAAGGGTAAAATAATCTGTAAACATATCCAAAAACAATTTTATGGCCATATTAAAACCATATATATTTTAATATTTATAATAGTCCATTTAGGGGCCTTATGGAATGACAAAACATGGGTACACCTTTTTCCTTCAAAAAATTACAAGTGTACCACTCACCTCATTAATAGAGGGTCACCCCTCCAATATAATTAAAAATTAAAAATCCCATAATTTCAGTGAATAAATACAAAAATAATTTTTATATTTCCATTATATCATCCTATAATCCATATTTTGGTCTGAAAGGAAATCTAAGAACCCTTTTGGTGAAAAACTGAAGAAGTTGTATGAAGAAGAGGTGACATCCGTAGCCGAAAATTTTAGTTTATTTCTTCCTAAACCTACTTCAATTCCTATTAAAACATGAATATATAATGAAATAAATATTATATATATATATATATTATTTTGTTGTATTAACCTAAATTCTTCTCCTCTTACATCAAATGTGGTAATAAAATCATTTTTTATTTGTACGACAAACTACTGCCTCATGAACTAATGTTCTTCAGATTCCATAACCAACTCTCAAGGATGGATATAATAATGGATTCAGTGTTTATATATTTTAATAATGATATTATTAAACCTTTTTAATTATAATTCCACATATAATTTCTTACTTACCAACATGTTGGAGAACAATAACGTCACTCGTGTGTACGAAAAATTACCGCCTCGCGGTCCTATGTGATGCCTTTTTCATTTCTATTTTACTTGTATGGTGTTAAGGTAAAACTAAATGAATAAATATGATATTTTTAAGATAATGGGGGCTCAAAACCCATTGGGAATAGGTACTGTAGCATACAGTAGGTGCGGCACACTGTAGCAACGACGTGCACTATAGCAGTGACAGTTCACTGTAGTAGCGACATGGTACTATAGCGGTGGAAGATACTATGTAGTACTATAATACATAGAGTACTATATCATTACTATTCACATAGAGGTCCTTGGGCCAGAAAATTGGTCTTACATGCCAAGTAATGGGATAAATGCCCACTGGGCCTTTGAGCTATGTAATGGGTCTCCCTCTACCTAGTTAAAAAGAGGAGTTTTCATTGATTTAAATAATAAATAAGGCTTCAGCCCCAAACATTAAAAAAATAAACATATATGTTTTTATATTTCATTCCATGGGGATATGATAATGTAGTTTGTGTGTTTGATTGACTATCAATTCGTGAAGAGTTGTGATTCATTTTTCACTGAAGCTTTTTCATGAAAGTTAAATATGGAGAATTTAATAAACATATAGGATATATATGACATATAAATTATTCTTAAATAGTAATATATTATTTATCTTTCATTAATTTTATTCATTATGAAAATGTAATCAATGTTAATTTATACATAAGATCAATCTTCTCAATGAACTATGTATTTCATTTTCTAGGTCGAAATTTTATGGATCACTATAAATAAATATATTGTTTATATATATAATATTTATATAATTTTTAAAGTTTTGGATATTATTGAATCAGTATCAACAAATGAGGACCAGAGAGAAAAAAACAAAATATACGTGAAAAAAGAATCATTTATTAACCGATTTTTTTTTAACAAAGAATAATTAAAAATAGGTAATAAAAGGTAATAAGTAAATCATATATGGTATAATATATATAATACAGTTAATTAATATATGCATAATAAAATAATATTTATTATAAAGTATGTTTTAATCAGTATAAAGGATGCCAAGACTAATGATAAGAGATTTTCATCTCGCTTTTATTTTTCTGTGAGACACACAGAATATTCATCACATATAGATTTTATATATTGTATATACTGACCATGAATTTATTTTATTGTTATCATAGAGATAATTATTTGTATTTATATATTATTTTTAGTATATCTCTTTCATTGGGTTAATAGTTTCAACGTTCCCAGTGTGGTAATGTATTTTTGTCTCAATTTTACAGCTTTGGGAGATATGTTGTGTTACAAACCTATATTATTTTAGGAGGTGTATATAAAACCTATTTTACATGAAGTATCTTGAATTTATATATCCTAATTATTTTTTATGTTTAATTTAATTTTATTACCTCATAGAGATTATTATTTAAAGTTACTAAATTTGTAGGGGTTTTATGATTTAGTGTCATCGTTTATCAGGATTGTATATGTTCATGCTTTAGATGATTATATCTTACAAATTATCTCTCATTAAACTACTAAATTTTATTATCATTTGGTTATTTTTGGTGAATACATGTTTTTTCTTCATGTTCCACTCTTTACGGTTTAAGGAGACCAAAATAATTTTTTTAAGATGAATCATCTTTATTTAGATCTTTAATCATAAATTTTTTTCATCCATAACCATGTTTTCTAAAAATGTTTTCAAAAATGTTTTATAAGTTCTCTAAATGATTTATTAAAGAAATTATTTCCCATGTATGAATGTTTAAAAAAACTTTAATATCAATCCTCATATCATTTTTAAAAACAAAGTCCATTTGGATTTTACAAAAAATGTGAAATTAATATTTTTTTAAATGTTTTTAATGAATAAAATTTCACACCATCATTAAAACACAATGTTTTAATGCTTCATTTATAATTTTAAGAGGTTATTTTTAAAGAAAATGAATTTAAATGTTTTATGTTTAAAAAAATTATATAGAAAATATCTTTTCCAAAATAGAATTATTTAAATGATCATTACGGTATCCTTTAAATGTTTCCAAGGTTAATTTAAAAAAAATTAATATGTTTTATATTTGGAAATTTATTTTTAATGTGTAAAGGATATTTTCCTCAATAATATTCCAAATGATATTTCAAAATAAATTTTCATCTATGATGACATCCATTGATGTTACCTATTTCTTTATGTGGATACGATCCAGTGATACCATTATTTTTTTATAGATGATTTATGTTTATGATTAAGAGATGTTTATAAAACCCATTTCATTTCAATGGGTTATGCTATGATTAAATTTCTTTTGCAACCTATTTATTTTCATGTGTTCTGATATGATAAATTTGTTATGAATCTCACTTATTTTTCATGGGTTCTGATATGATGAATGTTTTATGATCTTGTGTAACACTAATATATGGATTTTATAATGTGATGGAGGTTATGTTATAACAAAGGATGATAGTTAAATTATAACAACAGTTGGTGGTTATGTTATATCCAAATATGGGAGGTACCTATATCTCCCTCCAATTCATTTAAAATGGATTTATATCCCAGGAGGTAAACAATACTAGAATGAGAGGTGAAACAATTTTTGTAAGAGAATTTTTCCACTACGATAGTCTTGTGAGTGAACCTTGACTACAATGATGGTTTGGAGAGTAAACCCATTCCACTATGATATTTTTGGAAATGATCCATGGCTACAATGGAAATTATTTTCTATGATTATGTATATACGGAAACTTATTTTGTTATGTCAATTTTATGCTTTCATGTCTCATGTGTGACATCCCAGACCTGGATGCCACATAATAGGTTCCTCAATCCCAGTGGTCCACATGTCCTAAAGAGTATCTACCCAAATTCCAGAGGCTTCAGAATATTACAGAGGGAAGAGGGTGTATCCATGGGGAGACTATGCCCTCATTACCAAAGTGTAGCAGCAATGTAAACAAAGGTAAATAGTGGAAGAAATATAAGTAAATATAAGTCAAAGTGAAAAATTAATACAAAAGTAACAATAACTGAAATATCTGTAATAACAATGAACAAATAATGATTATATTCATGCCACTAGAAAACTAGAAAAAATGGATACATTACTATAGTCATAACATGTTCCACAAAAATATTAATGAAATCAAAAGACTATCCCAAGCATCCCAATATCCAACTATGTCCTTTTCTATCAATCTTCATACTAAATAGCAAGCAATGAATTGTTGGAAGCCATATTCTTGCCTCTATTAACACCTGAGACCATGCAATCTACTATTTTTACCATGCGGCGCTGATAGAGAGTGTGAGATAAATCTCAATGGCCCCACCAATGGTGTATATAACATCTTCCTCGTGTAATGGAAATATAGTAGTGTGGAAGTATGAATATATACATTAAAGTAGTAAAATGTAACTATATACCCAAGTACCTGCTCCATCCCCTATATGGTGTCTAAACATGTAAACAATTCATTATTTTATTATTACCACTTTATAAATAAGTCACATGTAATCATTTGAAAAGGTTCAAAGTTATAACATGGAATCCTATAATGATATATAACAGTGATGTACCATGGTAATAACCAAGGTGATGTTAACCTCAAGGGTCACTAAAACAGTTATAACTATATCCTTTCAAGGGTAAGAGTGTTATCCAAAAAGCATATTCCAAGGCATTTCACCATAAGATGAAAACCATTACTAAGGTGATCCTCCAAAGTAAAATGTAGATAAGAAGAGACAGGACCCTATGGGATGTAACCATAGAAGCTACTCGTCAATGTTGGATCCAAGTATTGTATACAAGGAATTCTATAATGATATGTATTGGATCCTATGGTGTCACACCAAGAATCCATAGAAAAGGCAGAGATCGTGATCATGGTTGGTCTCAACTTAAGAAAGATGTATCCTTAAATTAGACGGGGGTTCCCGATGTCTTATGGAATTCCCTGATAAGAATCCAAGGAAATCTCAGGTTAGGAAATTCCTATTTAAGTACAAATTCATGTAATAATACATTTGGTTAAAAAATTCCTTTAATTAGTGTGACAAGGAAAAGTAGCATGTAAACTTTTAATTAAGTCATTTGGTTCAAGCCTTTCCTTTCATTAGAATAAAAAGTCCAAGTAGTGTGTAAACATTTATTTAATCAATTTAATGCATATTATATATTCAATTTTCATTCCACTTCCTTCCATTAATGTGGTAAGGGGTGCTACAGATATTCAACCTATAATTCATTTACATTTAATTCCACGTCATATACATAATATACTTCCTATTTAACATAAAACATTTAATTTTCAAATTTAAGAACATAACTTAGGAAGGTTATGTGGTGAGAATAAATAATACTTTCCATTATTAAATTCACATTATAAACAATCCATTTAATATATAAAAACTTACCCTTAGGAGCTTCATGCCAAGGCCCACCCAAAGAGTCGATCAAATATGTCAAAACAATAAAATGAAAATCATGGAATGACATCCTATATGGGATGAATGGAGTTGTCATTATAACCACCAACAATTAATCACATATATGGATAGAACATATCCATATAGTTCTAATTATTATAATCATTTCATAAAAATTCAATAAATGACACCCTATAAAATCAGTGAGCCCCACATGACAATTCCAAAATCATCAAACATTAGGGATGAGTTATAGGCCACCCACCTTATTATTGTATGAAACTAATCTTGTGGTATTATCCCTTTATTTTGATCTGATCAGAGTAGATATATGTGAAAGATAAAAATTATCATACCCCGATAACACTATCATGAGAAAGAAAGAAGATGAATAGATTAAAAGGACTCGAGTACTTACCGTTGCACATCCAACGTGCTAAACTGAAGCACAAATGGATCCCTGAATAAGGATATATCTTGACTCCTACCATTGGTCTTCAATAAGATCAAAAATAATACTAAAAGGGGTTAATACCACTAGTTATTGTATTAGGTGGAAGTAGGTATAATAGATCATTAAGGGAAAATTTGTAAAATTACCTAGAAAAATGGCCTCTGCATAGTTTGTCCACACATTTTTACAATCTATGTGAAAAACATGCATGATTACCTTGGAAAAAGGGTATCTTGCACAGTCAGTCCTCAATGTCATGTTCTAACAGTGTGAGGTGGCTCTGTAAAAAAATAATATTTGCGCAATTAGGAAAACTGTGCGTCAATCGTGTGACTTGGATGATTCCCCAACAACCTGTGTTTCAAGCTCCAAACAATACATAGAAACCCTTGGGACATTTACCAACTAAAAATTCATAAAAAAGGGAAAATAAAATGATTTATACTAAAAATTAATGTATCCATACCTGAGTGTAAAACCGGGTTCTTATAGTCTTTCCCCTTAAAATAACTTGTCCCCGTGTTCACCATCAAAAGGTGTAGAAAAACTATCTGAAAATAAATTCTGGACACTAAGCATGTGCGTCAGATTCCCTATCGCAAGTCTCGTCTAGTAATCAGCAATTCTACCATAGCACACATACCGTAGAGACATACCGGCCTTAGAGAGCCTTCATGCTCCAATCTAAGATCCATACTAGATACTCCTCAAAGGTAGAATCCACATCTAACTAAAATTCCTTAAGATCAAGAGTATGAGATAGAACAACAAGATACTAGAGAAACTATGAGATGTTGAAGAATTCATTCATACCATGATACCTTTGAGTTAGTAGCCACTGAAAGGATACCGAACTGACACTATCTAGAATCTCATTTGACCCTACATAATCAGGAGACAACATTCCCTGCTTTCCTAACAACTTAATCCCTATCCTGGGTGATACCTGAAGGAAAATAGGATGCCTAACCTCAAACTAAAGGGGCCATGGACAATGATCAACATAAGAATTTTTTATAGACTGAGTAATATTCATATTCTTTCTGATGATCTGAATCATCTTTGAAGTATCCTGAATGAGACAAAGACCTAGTAGGGCTTCCTCACCCACCTCTAGCAAGAATAGATGTGAACGGAATGGCCTACCTATAAGGCCTCAAATGGATCCATCTTAATTGACTCTTAGAATCTTTTATTACAGGAGAACATGATGAGAGGGATATGATTTTCCAATGAACCACTGAAATCAAGGACACATGCTCGTATAATATCCTCTATGACATTTATTGCTTGATCTGATTGTCCATTAGTCAAAGGGTTAAAAGATATTATTAGAATCACCTGTGTTCCCCTAGAATTTTTCAAACCATGATAGAACTGTGAATTGAAATTAGAATCCTGAACATAAATGATAGTACGTGGAACCCCATATAGCCATATGATTTCATAGACATATAGTTTCCCAGCTCATCCACTAAGAAATTATCCTGAATAATAATTAACTGAGATGATTTCATTAGGAAGTCAATGACTACACATATATAAACGCTACCCCATGGTGACATTCGTAATCCAACTACAAAATCCATAAAAACTTCTTCCCATTTCTATTACAGGATCTAAAGTGGTTGTAACAAGCTTGGATGTCTTTTGTGATCTGCTTTCACTAACTGACTGGAAGAACACCTAGTGATAAATACTTCTATCTGACATTTCATCCTAGGCCACCAATAATAGTTTCTCATTCCCCAATACATCTTCGAGATTCTTAGTTGAACTATCCACTAAGAGGTGTGGTAATTGAACGTCAACTCCTTTCTCATATCAATAGTTACATAGATACATCCACATATATGTAGGACGTTATCTTTATCTACAGACCAATCTGGAGGTAGTTTATCTCTTGATATACTCTCACAGATTACCAAGCCTCCAGAATATATAAATTGTTTACACGTCACCTTTATAGCGGGGAAGAGGTAATAATAAAGGATGATAGGTAAGACTTCTCGTGATAATCATGAAACTCCAGATATTTCTCAGAAAAGAGGTCCCTTAACATCCATTCATCATCGGATTCCCATACAGCCTATCTTTTTTTCAGCTCAGTGCATCTGCCTCAACATTTTCTTTCCTAGTTGTATAGGTAAGCTCAAAATCAATGGATTGTAGATATTAGGCCCATGTTCTCTATTTGAGGTTCATGTAATGTTAAAAAATGATATATTTGAGGCTATTGTAGTCTGTGTACACCATAAAGGGCTCACCCAACATATAATGTCTCCAACAATGTAAGGCCTGGACAACAACTTCTAGATGATGGTCGTATGTTGGGTAATTTATCTCATGAGGCCTCATCCACTTAGATCTGTTTGAAACAAAATTATCCTCATGCATCATTACTACTCCTAGGCCGATGCCTAATGAACTAAAGAAGATGTAATAACCTTTTCCTATATCCGAATGATTCAGAATAAGTGTCGATACTATCCTCCCTTTTAGCTCCAGAAAGGCTTTCCCACATGCTTCTGACCATATGAACTTGATACCCTTCTTTATAAGACCAGTAATATGTAAAAAAAATTGTGTTAAGTCTTGTATAAAACATCTATAATATCCATCCATCCCCAAAAAACTATTTATTTCAAAAAAATTCTTAGACTACTCTAAAAATAATACAACACAAACCGTTTTTAGGTCAATAGATACTATTGATTCTAAGCTAATATTGCAAGACAAGTGATCATTTTTTATCTATAAGTACCACTTAGCAAGCTTGGAGTAAAGATAATGTTCTCTAAATGTACTCAAAATGATCTCAAGATGTTTGGAATGGTCGCTACGAGTGTGAGAGTACAACAATATACCATCCAAAAAGACTACGACAAAAGAGTCCAGACTCGGGTGGAACACCCTATTCATCAGAGCCATGAAAAAAGAATGTGTTTTCGTAAGACCTAATGACATAAAAACTTACTCATACATAATATACCTACTACAGAATGATGTGCAAGGTATATCTGATGGAACGACTCATACATGATGACATATTTATATCTGGTCGATCTTAGGGAAAAATTTTTCTCCTCGAAGTTGGTCGAAGAGATCATCTATTTGAGGAATTGGATACTAGATCTTGATAGTAAGCTAGTTCCACTATATATAATCTCCACATATGCATATGGTTTTATCCTCCTTCTTGGATGAAATAATGGGAGAACCCCAAGAGGATGTAATGGGCCATATAATTCCTTTGACCTCTAAATCCTCTAACTACCGTTGGAGCTCTTGAAGTTCTATTAGTGCCATCTTGTATAGAATGGAAACTTGAGATTCTCCCGAAATAATATGGATTATGAACTCTACCTCTCTCTCAAAAGGTAATCCAGAAAAATCATCAGTAATGAAATCAATGAAATGATCCATTATTGGAGGAAAATCAACTTTAGGTAAACCATGATCTTCTATTAAGAGATTTGCAATCTAGGTAGTCACTCCACCTGGCCCAAGATTCTCTCATCCATCTTTACAATCCTGGACATCCAACTCACTCTTATATAGATATCTTCTACCCTCTAGTGATATAAATAATACCCTATGATGATAACAGTCTACAAAAGCATGATATTAAACCAAATAGTCTATCCTGAGAATGACATCGAAGCCTATCATATTGATAACAACTAGGTTCTATGTTAAAGGTTAACTTCCTACATCAAGGGGATAGTCCCCACACTGGCGTATGACCAATTTTTGTACCCATAATGGTGTATATAGGGTCATTAACCCATAGTAATACAATATATATAGTCTGAGACTCTCCCTGATAAATAAAGATATAAAAGTGTTCGAAGAACCTATATCAAATAATGAAGATACTATAACACATGCTACAAGAATAATACCTCATTCTGTAGATGGTCCCCTAACCTTACCCTTGGGTATCAGATATATTGCATGCCACTAACATGATCCATGGACATGTGTAATAGATGGACTACCACAATCATAACTGCTCAGATAGTGTAGCTGGTGATCAGGGGTCTGACTACCATGACCATGACCTCCTCTTCAACCAGACCTCCCAGTTCTATTCCAACTCCATGCCTGACGTGGTATGAAAGAACCCACTCCTGAAGGTGGAGCTGGTTCAAATCATTTTCCACTCATGGCTGGTGGAATGGTCTAATAGAAAAACTATAGATGCTCCATACGACCACAATCATAACACTCCATTATGTCTCTATCACATTGAGGCTTCTTATGCCCTCATTTTCAACACTGATGTCACTCAATTGAGATATTGAATCATGAATGCTGATTTTCACTTCCTTGATGAGAGACCTTGATAGAATGTTTCATATCACGAAAATAACTAATAGACTAACGTGACACTGATCCCATATTCTCGGTACTATTTTCTTCCCTCAGGTTGTTCATAGTGATAAGAGATAGATTGACTATTGCAAAAAAGGTAGGTATGATAATGACATTCACCTACCTAGTGATAGAATACTAGATCCTACCCTCAAAATATCTAGCATGAAAAACATCATCAACGACTATAAGTGGTGAAAAGTGTTGTAACTCTTTGAAATGCACTGAATATTCCATGACTGACATAGAACCCTACTCAAGATGCATAAACTTTCTAGATCTATCAGCTATCAGTGTCTAAGGAAAGAACTGATCATAGCTGACAATATGGAAATCATCCCATAACATTCCTTGATGATTAATGGACTAGGTAATCACATCCCACCGGCACTTAGACGAATCTCAAAGAATGTATATGGAAATATTGAACATCCTATCTCGAGGAATATCTATATGATCCAAGATATATAGGGTGGATTCAAGCTAAAACATAGCAGACTGTTGATTGGCATCCCCGAAAAAGGTTGGAGAAAGATTCTACATGAACTCACTAGTCAGATCATCCATTATAGGAACAATTTGTGGAGTACCATGAATGGAATTCATTATATATAAGAAACTATAAAAAACATTGGAATAAATTTCCAGATCAGATATAATAGGTGATGTCGTAAGTGGAAGTCCTAGAGGTAAGAATGGAGGCTCAAGGCCCACCATGTGTGGAGCAGGGTCATCACTACCCTCTTGGTGTACTATACCATGATTTCATGGTAGAATTGGCCTAGAATTTCAAATAAATCAACTCAGAACAAGATTAAGAATAAGGATAACATCACTAAAGGAAGATGAACCTATTAAAACTCACTACCCAAGGCATAATAGCCAAACTACCCACATAAACAGTTTGGTATTAGTAAGTGATCATGTATAAGTTTCATTTCATCTTAGATTTAATTACCAGTTTCACTCTATTACCTTTCATAAATATGTCTTGGAGGGATAATTATGTGCAACCAATTCATTTTAGATGTCATGATTCACTTTATAATGGATTTTCATTTTGGGTGAATCAGTTCCCATACTCCTTATCACTAGAAATGACACCCATTTATTTATAGTATAATGACTCAACTTGGTAAATTACTCATCCCAACTCATGAGGTCCCATACACCGTATGAATTGAGATAATAACTCACTCAATTTTATACAAGAGTAATAAAATCATATGTAAACCATCAAAGCATCAATTAGAAAACAAAGGCATATCAAGCAATGCAAGGCAGTGAATTGAACCTATATAGAATGGTAATATGCATGACATGTAAATTTTAGGTGCGTATAATGTTGCATGTCACAATGTTCATTTCCCTCATATCATTGGCCAAGGATGAGATAAAATCCTAAAATAGAGTAAAAATAAAAAACACCACATATCAAGTACATCATCTAATGGTGAAATAATATCATATGTAATAGGAAAAAGAAGGAAAAAATTATAATATTGGTAACTTTGTGTTAACCGCAAAAATGGGTTCACGATGCCCAATCATGATTTATGACCATGTCCCAGGTGTTCCTAATATCTAATCTATTGGATCCAAATAGTAAATCAAGAAAGAAAACTCCTTTGATACCATTTTGTGATGTCCCGAACCCAGATTCTAGTAAACAGGTGACCAATGCCCAGTGTGCCACATTGCCTCAAGCGCATCTCCCCGAACGCCAGAGGCTGATGACTAGTAGAGAAGGCCTAGGGTGTGCCTTTGAGTAGATTATTCCCTCATTACCAAAGATTAGCGCAACAGATGAATGTAAAAAATGGTAAATAGTGGATGCGATATAAGTAAACATAAGGTATAGAAGAAAAAGGAGACAATAGTAACAATAACTAAATTAACTATAATAACAATAAACAACTAATGATGATATGTCATGTCACTGGAAAACTAGGAAACATGGATACAAGAAAACATGAATAATATGTTCCAAAGAATATAAATGAAATAAAAAGACTATCCCAAACACCCCAAGTTCTAACTCTTTCATCTACTATCAAGATTTACACTAAATAACAAGAAATCAGGTGCTCGAATCCATATTCTTACATTTTTCAACACCTGTAACCATGTATACTACTTTGGGTACCAAACTTCACCCAATAAGGGTGTGAGATAAATCTTAGTGGGCCACCACCAATAGTTTCTACAACATTCGGATCATGTAATGGAAATCTAACAGTGTAGAAGCATGTATATATAAAGTAAAGCAATATAATGTTACTAAATACCCATGTACATGCTTCAACCATTGGCTAGTGTCTGAACCTATAAATAATTCATTATTTTATTAGAACCAATTCATAAACAAGTAACATGTTAGAAACTAAAAATGTTCCAAGTTGTAACAAGGAAACCAGTAATGTTATTTTATAGTGAAGTCCCAAGGTAATAATCAAGGCGACGTAGACCTCAGGGGTCACTAACATAGTAATAACTATAACCTACAAGGGTAAGAGTGTTATCCAAAGAGTATATTCTAAGGAATTACACATTAAAATGTCTATTTAATCCAAGGTGATCATCCAAGGTAAAACAGGGCTAAGCGAAGAAAGGGACCTATGGGATATAACCACATCACCTTGTTGTCAATGCTTGATTTAAAGAGTGTATCCATGGAATCATATAATGATATAGAAGGGATCTAATTCTGTAATACTGGGAATATAGAGAAAATATTAGGATCATGATCTAGGGGGTCTCATCCTTAAAAAGATGTATCCTTGAAACAGAATGGGGTACCCGAGTGTTCATTGAATTTTACTAATAAGAATACAAGGTGAGATCGAGTCAGGACATTACTATATATGTATTAAGTCATGTAATATTTTATTTTGTTCAAGAAATTCCTTTCATTAGTGTAACGAGGACATGTAGCATGGGACATTTGATTTAATCTACTTAAATAATATTCCATATTCAAGGATCATTATTATACATTTCATTAATTTGGTATGGGGTGCTACTAATATGAAACATACCATTCGTTTACATTTAAGGATAAGCCATACACTTAGTATAATTTCTAGTTCCCATTTCCCATTTTATTGTAAAATTGAAGAACTTACCTTACATGGGTTAAGTGGTGAAAATACATGGTACTTTATATTATGCGATTCTCATTCTAATCAATCCATTTAATATATAAATACTTACCCTTAGGAAGTTCAAGACAAGGCACACCCGAACGGTGGCTCAAATGTGACAAAAAACTAAAATGACAATCATGGCATGACATCATACATGGGATGAATGGAGTTGTGGTTGTAACTACAAAAAATTAATCACATATAGAGAAATATAATTTCCATACGGTTCTAAAAATTATAAAAATGGAATATAAATTCAATAAATGACACCCGATGAAATCGGTGGACCCCACATGACAATTAAAAAAATCAATGAAATTTAGGGATTAGTTATAGACCACCCACCTTAGGTTTGTATGAATCTCTTCCACTAATATTGGACCTATATTTTGGGTTGTATCAGAGTTGATTTAAGAAAAATAGAAAAACACTCATACCCCGATAACTCAGTCAAGTGCAAGAGATAAGAGGAAAGGCATAAACAGACTTAAGTAATTACTGTTACACATTCAACATGACCCAAGTAAGCTGAAACAGATCCTGGATGAAGAAAATCACTTGATTCCAACCTTATGTCTTCAATCTAACAAAAAATAAGAGTAAAATAGGTTAGTCCCACTGATTCTCGTATTAGGAGGAAGAAGGAGGGTTAATAGATCATTAAGGGAAAATTTGTAAAATTTACCAAAAAATAGAATATGCATGGTTTGTGTAGACAATTTAAAAACCCATGCACAAACCGTGAATAGTTACCTAGAAAGAAGGGGAACATGCATGGTTAGTCCACACAACCATGCTCCAATCGTGTGAGGTGGATCTATCCAGAAAAACACAATCCTCACAATTAGAAAAACCATGAACAAACCTTATGCCAACCGTGTGACTTGGCCTGTTTCCCCAAAAAGATGGGTTTTGGGATTCGAACAAGGCCCATATATCCATAGGACCATTACCAACAAAAAATGAATACACAAAAGGTTCATGAAAAAAAATTATACTAGAATTAATGGGATCCACACTTGATTGAAAAACTATGTTCATACACATGTTCTTTGATTTCCTTATGATTCATGTTTTATGTAGTACCATTATTTATACCATGACTCACAATTATTATCTATGATATAAAAGGTGTGGTTTTAATGTGTTATTATTATGTTCTCGTACCCATATGATCATGATATGTTTATATATTTCCCTTTCTATCCTTACTAAGTATCTAAGATCACCCTTTATTATGTTTTCTCCCAGGATATGCTGTTTTATATTACAAGTGATATGTATAAGAAGAGTGTCATTTATCATGAACTATGTATGAGTTGAGGTAGAAATATTATGAACTAGTTTTTTATATTCCCATATTTCTAAAGGCACTAGACCTTTACTATCCTCACTAATGTGTTTATATAATGTAATTAATATTCATTTAAAAGATGTAATATCAATACAAGTAAATCCTGAGTCACTATAGTTGGTATTAGAGTAATGATTTAGTTAGCCTTTGGATAACCATATGAGAAAACATTTGTAATTTTCTTGGGTATATGTTTATGGATATGTATAAGGATATGACTAAGGATGTCTTAACATTTAGAAAAACATACTGAAATTTTGGAAAGGATAGACTGATTGGTTTCCAATAACTTTTATTTCTGTCTGGATACTACAAGTGGATGTTTATCTGGAATAGAGATAAGTAGGGGTATTTTTCATGAAACTCCCTCCAAAGATACCCCTCATAGGATGGAAATGAAGAAATGGAGATATAAACCATTGATTACCACCTCATGTAGGCCCCTATTTGGTGACAAGTACCAAGGGTGTACAAATATCACAATATGGGATGCATTACCCTTTATAAGGAAACATGAACGTGAGATAGGATTTATTAACCAAAGAAAAATCTATGACATATATATAAGAAAAACCAAAAACCATCCCACAATTCATGTGTATATAGAAATAATAAAAATAATATTTTCAAAATTATATACCAAAAAACAAAAAATATTAACACAACAGTTGTCCCATGGTCTGAGCTAGTAACATTCAGTACGGTCCAAATAATCCTCTTGGAAACCTGAAAATAGTTTTATACATGTAGGGTGAGAATACATGTATACTTATTAACAAAACCAATTTTTGTCATGAACAAGTGGACGGATCATAGTAATTTACTCATGTGAAAACAAAAAAAAAACAAAACAACACTAAATAGGTAGACTAACCATATCCTCGAAATCAATAGGGATCACTCACCAAATAATGATTCCAAGTAATATAATATAATATAAATCAAGTCAATGATAGGGAAACCCACAATACTTTACCACTGATTATCCTCTATTTCACCCTAAGTAAATATGTCATGTATTTCCCACCTCTTCTAAATATATCACATCACATCCCTCCTACAAACACTGATGCCATACATCACAACACATCTTGCCAGCACACACCAAGTCCATGACAACACATCACATCCCTCCCACACACACCTAGTCCATCATAACAAATCTCATCCCGAAGAAACATAAAAAATCACAACACATATCATACTGAAGAAACATGGTACAACACAAAAAAAATCATCCTGAAGACATATAGGACACCATATCACTACATTCTTGAAGACACCCAGGCCACTATCACCAGGAAAAGTGAGTTGGGAAGAGCAGGTGGCTAGCCATCCATCCTCCCACCAATATATTGGGAATGAAACTCTCTTATGTGACTATGTGGGTATCAACACATAGTTATTGAAAAGGGTAGGGTGCATATATAAATCACATGAATATATAGTTCCCACTTTGTTGGCACCCCTATATGCATAACACCATACATGAAAAACAGAATCCATAGATATTTTCAGTATTTAATTTATATTAAACAATTTTAAATATTCTCTGTTACCAACAAGTTCTATTAAACATTTTGTTTAAATAATTATCATGTAATAATTCTTGTTTATGATAATTATTATTTTCACCATCCATACCAATCAAGCACCTAAAGAAAAAACACACTTCAAGAAGCACATTGAAAAAACCCAAAAACCATGTCCAAAATCATTATCCACTGCCACCCTACTACACAAACACACAACTCTTACAGGTTTTCTGCCCACACATGTGTCATACATGTCCCCAAAAATGTCATACCTCATATAACATATTTCCATATTTATAAAAACATCTATTTTCAATTCCAATAGGTTAATTAAGGGCATTAGCATAAAAACCATTGGATTATCATGCCTTAAATTCATTAACAGACTATACATAACTATCCAGTTATTCACAATGATACCAAAAAATTATAAAAATAGAGGTTTCAGGAGGATCTTTCTAAATCGAAATCAAGAAACCACCATATAAGATATTCATCAGGGAAACATACTGATATAAACATAATATAAAAATAAAAAAAATCACCAGAAATCCATAAGATAATACTTCACATTTTCCTTACCCTTTAACATTAATATTAATTTATTCACTTTTTTTGACAAATATGAATCTAATATCCTCAAAGGATTAGAATTTATATACCCATCCCATAAGATACAAACTTGAGAATGATGAAGGAAATACTACATTGAATGAATAATTATTTCCCCAACTTTCTACACCACAATAGGGGCACACATACTAGAGGAAAAAAATAGGGGAGAACCTAGGACAACTATAGAGCCTCATTCCAAGACTCTAAAGAAGAATGACTTTGGGACCTCCCATATCAGGAGAAATAAGAAGGAACTGAGGAGGGGAATATCTCTATCTTAGAAGTACTAGATCTAAAACTAATGGGATTGAAATGCTATGTTGACCATTTAAAGTGGATTTCATTAAAGACACATGTTTTACATGTTTATAAGGATACTAGAATTTTAGAAAATTAATGATATGTTGGTTTCATTTGAAAAGGAATAATAAATAATTAGTTATGTGATTAATAAAAATTTTCATCAAAATAGAAGTAAAAAAAGGAAAAATTGGAAAATTGGAAAATTACAGAAATTTAGAAAACTGTTGAAATGAGTTACTACCACTACAAGGACCATTAACTACAAGAAAAGTCAAAATCAGTGAGTCGCTACCAGTGAGTCCCCGCCAATGAGTCACCACCAGATGACTCCCTACCAGAACTAACCACCAACACCTCAATCATCATATGTTTTGAAAATTAAAAAGATGAAATGTTTGGACTATTACATCAGTTACCTCTAAAACTATTCCATCCCTTAAGAATTTATAAACCAACCCATAATAAAATACAAGAAGTGTCCAAACAACTATACCTCAAGATACCCCACAAGGATATTGTTAAACAAAAAAAACCACCACCAATAACACCCACTAACCAAAAATATCACAATAGATAAATAATTATACCATCCCAGTCAACGAAACTAAGTAATTCCATCTTCCATGTTAAGATACTATCTTCTTTGGGCAACACAGACTAGTCTGAATTGGTTTAATTTCATCATAGTAGAACATGTTTGGATTAGGAATCAAATCATCCAATTTTATCATTTTAGAACATCATCACACATAACAAAAAAAACATAAAATCAATGGGAAAACAACATATCTCATAAAATACCATGGTCCAAAAAACACATCATAAAGAAAATAATGGGAAGGGAAAACTCAAAACAACTATGGGTACTAGGCTCACATATCTATCTCAATCTCCCAAGTACTCTCTTCCTTGCTACAATTCTGCCATAAAACCAAAACTAAGTTAATGTTTCATTCATGAAAAACATTATCTCAACATTGTTAGATCTCCACCGGATGCTCCATGAAGGTTTCATCATACTCAATACCCAACTATCCCCATTCAATGACGTGGTAGTCATCATGAAGATGAAATAGGGATGAGAGATGTGAAAGACATGATGGATCTGTACCAAATAGCCTGGAAACACCAACTGGTATTACACCTCACCAACTCAAACCAACACCTCAAATTGTCTAAAAAATTGTGGGGAGATATTACTTCCCATCCAAAATATCCACTACCAACATTAAGTGGAATCCTTAAAGAACACATGGTTTCTAACCTCAAACTAATAGGTCCTCCTCCTATGATAGACAGATGAGATCTTCTAGACTTGTGATGCTTTCAACCTCTCCTAATCCAACTAAACCTTCTTTATTATGCTCTACACCACCTCAAGACCAATAAATGATGCCTCCCCAATCTCAGTCAAGAACAATGGATAATGACTAGACCATCTGTAAAAATCCTCAAATAGGGCCATACCAATGGATGAGTGATGACTATTCTTATAAGAAAACTCAACAAGGGTAGGTGTTGTGTACATTATTTGCTGATGTCCAAGACACATGTATTCCACATAACCTCCAGTGTCTGGATAGTTTTCTCTATCCAGCTATATGTATGAGGGTGGAAGGCATTGTTGAGGTGTAAATGGGTTCCAAAAGAATGCTAAAATCCTTTATATAATCATGAGATAAAACAGAATCCTCGATCAGTGATAATGGAACTTATAACCCCAGGAAACTGTACGACCTCATCCAAAAACTTGTTATCCAAATAATCAACTATTCCTATCTCCATGATCACTAAGAAGTGGGCAGATTTCATGAACTGATCCATGATCACCTAGATAACATAAAAAATTCCTGGAGATAGTGGCAACAATGTGAAGAATACCATCAAGATATCATCCCATTTTCACTTAGAAACATCCAAGTGTTACCAAAAACATCTTGGAATATGACTCTTAACCTTTACCTATAGGAAAACCAAACATCAAGCCACAAACTCCGCCACTCCACATTTCATTTCGGGACACCAAAAATTGTTCCCTCAAACCACGATACATTTTATAAACTATTATCTATACCAAAAAATCCGATTTATGAAACTCATGAAGAAATAACTTGCGTATTACAACCAAAACAAATAGCCTTCCTTGAAACAACATCCAGTTTTGACTATTATCCGACCATATGTCTCGAGAATCACCATGGACAACACGATCGCACAACAAATCTACCTCCATGTCTCCCCACTGAGACTAATCCACCTAATATATAAAATATGAATATAGAATTATCTTAAACAAAGTTCCTCTACCACCATCCACTCTTGCATCTATGTTCAAGGCTACCAAATCCACCATCACACACCAAGAATTGGCGAACACCAAAACAACATCAATATGTAACTTTATGAACATTGAGTCAACCACAATATTCTCATTTCTTGAGGTGTAGGAGATCTCAAAATCATATTCCTAAAGAAAATTCATGCACCTTCCCTGCTGTAGATTCAAATAATTCTATGAAAACACATTCCTCAAACTCTTTTGATCAATGTAGACACAAAGAAATCCCCAATGAGGTAATGGCACCATAATTTAAGTGAAAACACAACCTTCACTAGATTTAGATCATGGGTGTAATAGTTATGTTCATGAGGGAATAAATTCCTAGACAAATATTAGATAACCACCTTCTTCTACATCAATACGCTTCCCAATTCTAGATGGGATGCATCACAAAAACCCTCTAACAACATAACCCCCTACGACAGTTAAATCACTAGACCACTGACCAACATCCCCTTCAGGTATGTGAATTCTGATGAGAACTTATTCTTCCACACAAAATCTTGACCCTTCCTAGTTAAAGTTGTAACAACCTGAGTTTTTTGGACCTATTTTTTTCGAATAAATTTAATATTTCATTTATATCTTTAAATGAAAAAAAATAAAAGATTCCTTTCACATGGAACTAACATGGTATATATTACCCAAATCTCCAAATTGGAGGATTCTACACACACCAATGACTTGGAATGTGATGCACACAACACTGAGTTGGCATATGATACCCACAACATTGAGTTTCAAGGAAATATATATTTTTTTATTTGTTTAATTATTTAAATATGATAATTATAACCTAGAGGTTAATCATATTAATATTAATAAAAATAAATACCTTTAAAATATTTTTTATAATTTTTTTATATAAATAAAATATATGATTTTTGATAAGGTCCTTTTTCTGTTTAAAAACAACATTTTTTTGAATGAACATTTTGTAATAATGAAAGTAATTTCAGATAAATTTATAAATTTATTTTTTTTTTAAAAAATTAATTATTTAATTTATAACTTTGAAATTATCTTAGGGTGAATTTTTTGTATTTTTTTGAAAAAACATCATTTTTTTGATGAATAGTGAAGAATACTGCTTTTTAGTTAAAACCTGCCTTTCTATCTAATTAATTATTAATTATTAATTATATTATAAATATTTTTTAATGTGAAAATAGTTGAATATTACATGTCATAATAAAATTAAATTCATTTGGATCAAATTCACGTTGAATTTAATAGAAAATATGAACAATCTTTGGAACTTTTTCTTACTTTAAAACCTTGTTATTTCACCCCGTCTGTGAGATTAGTAGTAATATTAGTTTTTCTTCTTCTATGATTGGAATTTAAAAAATATTACCTAAACTATTATATTCATTTTTATAGTTAGATTCTAATAGTACCATGTTAATTTTTTACAAAAATTATTAGTAAAAGTGATTAAAATTAATAATAGCAATTGAGGCCAAATTAAACTCATTTAGGGACTAAACCTTAAAACTAAGGGACCAAATGACCCATACACTTATAAAACAACCATTTCATGTCCATATATTGTCCGTAAACCTTCAGGTATCGAGTTTTTTTATTTTTTATGACTTTTTTAGTTAATAACATCTTCACACCTAATTTTTTTCAAAAAATTCCATGTGAGTCCTTTTTCTTCCCTATAAAAGGCCACCACCTCTAAACATTCCTCAGACCTTTCAAGACTTTTAAATTAGTCCATTATCTTCCCATGTTTCATCCAAAAAAACCACCCTTATACTTTGAAGCCTACCTTTTGGAAAAAAACCATCTCAAGGAAACATTTTGGTAGAAACCAGAAGAAGTTACCTAATTTAGAGGTAGCATATTCATTCAAGATCCTTTCCTTTATTTTACTTCTCCACCCTATCCACTCTCTTTATTTCCATCTTGTGTGAAAAACCCAATATCTTTCATATATGTTTTTATGTAATGGTTTTGGACTAAAAATACACAAATCTATATCTAATGTGTAACATCCCAGACCCGAACAGGCACCCGAACAGTGCTATCGGGTCGGGTGTTACGACTTTAGGCACACCTCCCCAAAAGCCAAAGTCATCCAATTAGCAGCGAGGGTCTGGAAAGATATGGTGGGGAGGATATATCCTCTTAGAGGATAATAATGGCACTGTTATGAGAAATATTATATAACATGAAATGGAAATAAATGACCCAGTAGACTCAAACCAGACCAGCAGAGTAGAAGCACAACAATATCAAATGAACAACAGAAGTTAAAAACAAATAGAAGCAGTAGAATCTAACACAAAAACATTTTAAAAAAATTGTAACATCTAATATAACATATAAGTCATGTATCCATAGAATTAATGATATAAAGTGGTGCCAATGGATAACCAACAGTAGCTAAAATAAACATAGTAAGCATGCTGATATAGGAAAGAAAGAAAAACAATGTAAACTCTAGCTTGGCATAACCTCAAGGTCCATTCTATCCCCATTAAAAAGAAAATAAAATCCGAGTACTGAATCTAATCTCTTTTCTACATGTAAATCTATAAATTCCACACACATCCCGGAGGTCCCATGTATGGTGTGAGACAAATCTCTGTAGGATACCACCTAATGGTGCGTACCTAATATTAGTGTCTAAGTAGGCATATATTTATAAGGAAGGTATTCAATAATATGATTCAAAAATAGTCATAAATTTCATTGCTTCTCAGCTGCCACCATGAAGGGTCACCTACTCCAGCCAAAGTTGGAATCTTGAACATGTAACCCAACACCATGTTTCTCCTATCACCTCGTGTCTAAAGTACTAACATCCCAAAGGCACAACCAAACAATAATAACCTTGCTCAATATCCCATGAATACCCAGGTCACAACAACTAGAGGAGATGTGATGCCTTTTCTCAAATAAGAACTGAAGGGACAATGATTCTTGCCCTCAAATCAGTAACTGGGGGGACAAGGATGTTTTCCCTCAAATCACGGGGAGCCTCTTCCCCCAACATGATAGCCTCAATGCTATTCCCTTGAAGGATCCTCACCTTCCCCTTGGCTTTCTTTGAAAAGCGCTCAAAAACCAATTTTACCTAACCGAAACTATCGAGGGCCTCTACCTAACGAGTGGTCAAAACCACCTCTTCACTGAGTCTACATGTGTGCACAATACTCAATGTTCTATTTGAGCGATAATAACAAAAATAAGTTTCTATGCCACAACATCTCTGAACCCTCTTGTCGTTGCATCCATGTCACTCAAGAATGATGGCCTTACCATCCAAGTAACCAGGGCCATGCCCAACCTGACAGTCACACTTCCTCAAGACGACGTCCATGACGCTCTATCGTATGGTCAAAACACCCAATATAATCCTAGAAAATCCCATCCTGTAATCAGCATCACTCAATAATACCCAGGCCATTCCCAACACAACCTTAATGTTCCTGCATATAAAATATCACACAACACATATATATAATCAAAATAAATAATTCAAATAGAAAAAACAATCTAAAAAATTGAATATCACTATCCATGTGTTGTACAATACAAATATTGAGGTCATGGATGCCTCTAACGAACATAATCATGGTTAAAAATTCAAAGTCATCAGTTTAATTCACAACAATTCAATTATAACCATTTTGGGACCCCCGACCAAAATGTCCCAAATGAGCTCTGGCCTCTAACCCAGCCTTGCTCAAGCATATCATGATAAGGGAATACCCAATGGCATCCTACAATGTATACGATCATTTCAATATAATTAAAACAAGTGTATCACTCAATAACCGACATCATGCTAAAATGCCAAAACCATCAATTTAACTCGAAAACACAAAAAAGGTATAGACCACCTACATGAGACTCATAGATGTAGTTACATCTGATATCGAGCTCCAATTTGAAGCCAATATTTATAGATCTATGTTTCTTGTTAAATCCTGTCAATTCTGCTTAGATAGAAACTATGGTGTGTGAGGAAAAGAAACTATAATGAAAGGGGGTGCTTGGGTTATCCTTCCTGATGCGATCCTTTAGCCATTGATAGATTTGATAATGGATGTCGAATGATAAATTTACAAGAAGGAACATTCTTGGCCACCCGGAGAGACACCGTTCAAAAAAAGGAGAAGAAGAATATAGTTTCGGAAAGGAGACATGAAACTCTCCCATATAAATGAATAAAAATAAAAATACATGGCATTTATGAAGGAATACATGCTTTGTAGTGGCATTGTCTATACTCTGACATAAGTCGAGGTAGCCACACGGCTTGGATGTGCCACACAGTTCAAAACACCGTTAAAACTCACCAGTACATTGAAGGAAGATACAAGATGTGTCAAGTAACCCAACATTCCAGTAGTAGGAAATTATAACAGAGTCACCACACAACATGTACTTTGTCAGAACATAGATAGTACATGCCTAACCCACACATGACGTGTACTTTAGAGTACATGGTGTGTAATATGGAAATTACAAGTACATCCCAGATTTTCCTAGTTTTCTCAGAAACAAGTCAAAAAATCAATGAGGGTTGGTATTTTGACTCGTTCCAAAAAACTCGGTTTCTTACAATCTCCCCCACCTTAATATAGAGTGTACCAGAGCTATTAGACAAACCCCATATATTTCACTGAACCTACCCATCACGGTCAAAGAAACCCAGATTACCCCGGTCTCAAATGTTCTGGAAAATTCCTCAAGGGGTTCCCCATCATAGGAATTGCCTATCTCGGACTAAAAAAAACCCAAAACTCAAATCAATAAACAGTCCAATGACCTATTACCTGGACCCATGGTCCTCTTGTAATGCGTCATAACCCATGCACCCCATTAGTGCTCTCATTTCATTCTTGAAACCCAATTGTATCCCACACTTCATCAATATCTACCTCCATGAGGTCCTGTTTACCATATATTCTCATAGCTAAAACAGGTTCCATGCACCTCAAGTAACCCACATCCTCAATTTCCTGATGCCTATGACACATCATGTTAGCCGCATCCTCAATGCTCATGATGATACACATATCACATATATATAAATATATCACACACATGAAATGGTTTCAATACCACTAAATAGTATCAGGTCAGTCCACATATATCTTATGCACATTATGCACTCAAAAAAGGTCAATCCTCAACATGCCATTCCAAAATAAATGCAAAAAAATAACATCCACACCCACGACATACCTCTTACTATCGTCGGGTCACCATCCTAATCAGCCTTTGGCAGCTCCACGGCGTGCACTTAGAATGATGTATGATTGCCAGATGCCCGTGCTCCCTACACTGCTACTCCAGTCTCCGGACACTAACCCCTTAGTTGGGTCCCATTTTCTCTGTCACGTCCTTTACATGAAGTTGATCCTCGGTTACCATCACCTGGTACGGACCCTGATCTGACCCCATACGTCACAGTCTTTCTTGGTTACTTACCTTTGGCTGTCTTAGAAGACTTCCTATAGAACCTCTCAAGATTCATGAATTGTCCACATGACTGATACTCCTTTAGAGGCCTATTGCATAGAGTTCAAACATTCCCTGGTTGTCCTCACTAATGTAAAATAACTGATGAACTTCTACGAGGATGTATAGATGAGTCCTTGGCCTGACTACCCTATTGGAACTCATCCTGAAACCATTTCTTCCTATCCGAACCATCACCCAAATCCATTGTCTAGACTAAGTGAGACCTCTCGTTCACATATCCCTCCAATATGATCACCTAATTCACCACCTTTGAGAACAAACCCATCCTAATGATATTTACCTAGATCCGAATGGCTTGTCATATTACATCCAGAAAGAACCTCAACCTTTCCAAGTCATCGCTTACCATACTAGTTGAAAAACAAGATAGCATAGAGAATGTTTCCACATAGTCCATGATGAACACATCTACCTACTAAAGGCTCATGAACTCCCAAGACCTCTCTGTCCTTAGTGTCTCTAGGTAAAAGTGCTCGAAGAACCAGTCCTCAAAGTCTTTCCATGATAGTACTTCATGTAAGGGAGCCTAAACCTACACATCCCACCAATGCTTCAACGGTCCTCTCATAATTTACATTGCTTACTTGACCCTCTTCCTATGAGGCGTCTCGAGCTACTCCAAGATAATCTACATTCCCTATAACTAGTTCTCAGCTGCTTGTGTGCCACCATCACCCTGAAAAAGTGGCATGTGCTGGGACTGCAAATCCTACGTCAGATTTTCTATAGATGGATTTGACCCATGTGCATCTCTCTCAATCCCCTACAAGACACATACCAAACTAGACTAGAGTTGCTCGTCGAGCCCCAGTCTAAACATTTCCAAACCTGGCTATTGTCCTGCCTACATTGCATCATAAACATGATCATGTCCCAATGATTGTACATGTTTCTCATACTATACCTGCACCAGATCCTGAAACTGATCCTGCTCATGTGGTACTGTACCATCTCCCTCCGGACACACCATCTGAGTCTTTCATAAGGAAATTGATGAATACCATAAATGGACAAATAACCCGTATATATATTTGGAATATATTCAATAAAAATAAAGAAAGTAGTAATGTGGAATCTTATAACAACTACCCTTACTCTACCTTATCACAACCCATGCCCACAACATCCCAGCCGCATGGCCTCCTTACCCGCCCTCAACAAAGCCTAGTATAAAAAGTAGCACGGGACATGCGCATCCTGACAGCCAACGATTCCTCAAACTGATGACTGATTCATGCAATCCTATTGATAAAAATCACATCAACCATAGTACCATCATTCTCGTACAAGATCCATAACCAAATACCCATCCACATGCAATTATAACATGTATATAATCGATGGAATATTACATTGTAATCAACAATAAATTTTATAAGAATTTTCACCCTTCAGATTTCAAAAGCATTTATAGCAAGAAAATAGATATTATTCAAATGGTATTATCACTTTAGAAAGCATACGTGCAGTATTGAGATTGAAATACCTTAAAAATGTTCCTATCAAAAGAAAAATAATCACGACTTTCCATACCGAGCCAATGTCCAATTATCTCTTACTGCACATGGTCAAGGGTCACATATCGCAATCAATAACATCACAAATCATGTGACCCACTGAGGTGAAAATAATATAATCTATAATCAGAGAAAAATAAATATAGCAATTCTCATCCAAGGTAACTTGGTCCATCCCACATACCTAGGGCTTCAGGCACCCAAGAACAAGCTAGAAACTCAATTCCAATTACAAGCTATCTCCACTCTACCATATCCAAAAGAGAAAACCAGCAGAAATAAAAATATAAGACTCAATATCACTAGTATCTTGAAAAACACTACTACTATGTCGCTATCAAGAACTCCTATAATACCACTTTTAACATCCCGGACCAAAACCACCACCCGAACAGTGCTATTGGGTTTGGTGTTACTACCATAGGTGAACCTCCTAGAACACCAAAGGAATCCAACTAATAGGGAGGGTCTGAATAAGTATAGTGAGGTGGATATACCCTCTCACAGGATAATAATGGTATTGGTCTGAGTAATAATATATAATATGGAGCGGAAATAAATGAATCAGCAGAATTGAACCAAACCCATAGAGCGGAAGAACAAAAATATCAAATAAACAACTGAAATGATAAACAAACAGAAGCAACAAAATGTAGAAAAATATCATGCTAAAACCACTTTTAATAACTACTAGAATAGACAAGTCATGCATTTACAACATGTAATTATTTAAATGGGTTCCAATGGTAGACCAAAAGTAGCTACAATAAACAAGGAATGCATTCTGATATAGGAAAGAATGAAAAACAAAGTAAGCACTAGTTAGGAATGACCTCAAGGTACATACCATCTCCATGAAACATATTATACAATCCATCTCTTGAAGCTGATCTCTTTCCTGAACAAAAATCTATAATGTCTACACACATCCCGAAAGACACATGTAGGGTGTGAGATGAATCTAAGTTTCCTACCACCCAATGTTGCGTACCTTATATAATCATTTAAGCAGGCATAAAATTATAAGTAAAGTAGTAAATAGTGTAATACAAAAATATGAATAAACTCTACTAGAGCTCAGTATCCACCATGGAGTGTCACCTACTTCAGCCAATGCCAGAATCTCTGTCATATAACCCGAAACCATGCGCCTCCTGACACCTCATGTTTCAAGTACGGATGTATGGAAGGCACAACCGAACAATAGAAACCCTACTCAGAATCCCACGCCTACCAACGACACAAAAACTAGAAGAGTATCGATGCATCTCCTCAAATAGGAACCAGTGGGATAATGATGTCTGTCATCAAATCAGTAACCGAGGGGAGATGATGTCTACCTTCAAAATCATCGCGTGCCTCTTCCCCAAACTCGATAGCCTCAACGCTATTCACATGAAGGATCCTCACCTTCCACAGGGTTTCCTTTGGAAGTCACCCCAAACCAATTGTAACTAACCACATCTATCAGGGGAATCTACCGAACGAGTGGTCAAAACCACCCCATCATGGAGTCTATCTATTTACACACTACTCAGTGTTTTAGGTGAGTGGTAATCACCAAAATAAGATCCCATGCCACAACATCTCTAACACCTCTTGTCCCTGCAATAATTCACTCAAGTCCGCTGGCCTCACTATCCATATAACCCGGGCCATACCCAACTTGATAGTCACACTACCTTAAGCTGATGTCCATGAAACCCAATCTTATGGTCAAAATCACCCAATGAAATCTGGGAAAAGTCCAACCCATGATCAACATCACCCAACAATACCCATTCCATGTCCAAAAAACCCAAATGTTCCATTGTATGAAATATCACAAATCACATATATATAATAAAAAGTAATACATCAAACTAGAAAAACAAATTATACAATTTAATTGCACCATCCAAGTGTTGTCGCATACAAATACTGAGGTCTTGGAAGCCTCTAAAATACTTAATCATGCTTAAGAATTCAAAATCAGCAGTTTAATTCACATAAATTCAATTATAACCATTTTGGCACCCCCAGACAAAATTTTCCAAATGAACAGTGGCCTCTAACCCAACCTCACTCAAGAATAACAAGATAAGGGAATACCCAATTGAATCTGAAAATGCATAAAAATATTTAAATATAATTAAAACATGGGTCTCTTTAAATAGATGATGTTGTTCTAAAAATATGAAACACTTAAATGACCACGAAAACAGGAAATAAGGTATGCACGACCTACCTGTGACTCGTAGATGCTGGAACGTCTAATATCGAGCTCCAATTCAAAGCTGGTCTTCATAGATCTTCATTTCGTTCATATCATGACAATTCTACTCACATGGAACTGTGGTTTGTGAGATAACGAATGTAGAGTGAAATAGGGTTCATAAGTTGATCATACCTTATGCGATCCCACACCCACCAACTTATTGAAGAACGAATATCGGATGAAGAATCTAAGAGAAGGAACATTCTTGGCCTCCCAGAGTGACACAATTCTAAAAACAGAGTTGAAGAATATAGTTTTTGAAAGTAGACACGATGCTATCCCATATAAATGAATAACAATAATAATACACAGTGTGTATGAAGGACTACTTGCCATGTAGTGTCTTTGTCCATACTTTTACTTATGCAGAGGTAGACACACTGATTGGACATGCCAAACGGGTCAAAACACTACTAAAATACAACCAGTATGCGAAATGAATATACAAGGCGTGTCAAGTAACACTACACACCATGAGGTTGAAAATTATTACATGGTCACCACATGTCATGCACTTAGTTAGAACATGGATAATACATTCCTAACCCACATATGGTGTGTAATTTTGAGTACACAATGTGTAACCAGGAAATTTCAAGAACTTCCCAAATTTTCCCAGTTTTCTCATAAACAATTCAAAAAATCAAAAAGGTTTTGGATTTTGACCCATTCCAAAAACTTCGTTTCTTACATAATGAATGTTTAACATACTATTTCCATTTATGATGAACCATTGCTTCATGAAACGTGGTTTGTTTATTTATCCTTTACCACTAATCATGGTGGACATTATGATGGACACCATATTTATATATGTAATATATATTTTTAATTAAATCTTATATATTTCATTTATAACACACATATTATTACCTTCCATTTGGTTTTAATACCATAATATCGTTTGAGGTAGTGTGGACTACTGCCTCCTCAAAGCGATGTGATTCATTCTCACCCCACATGGAATGCATTAATGATTAATTTGATGAACTTATATGATATATATGATATAGTAATGATATGATAATAATGATATATATATATACATGTCATTGACATACTTTATTTCAATATGACACTAAAAACATAAACATCGTTCATGCATACGAACGACTTACCATCTCCATGAATGGGGTATTCCATTTTATATGTCCTTAGGTAATATAATATTATAGTATAAAAAACAATATTTATCTTATATTTATATGATTTTATAAATTTTTTAATCATGATATACATATATGGTCCAACTTTATAACAAATTAAGACACATGCGAAGAACAAAGCAAATGATTACCTGAAGTGAAACCTTAGAATAATATCATTAAAAACCATGTAATATAAGATCATAATAAAACCATATACGGTATTATGAATATGTATATTCTTTTGTGAAAGATTTTTAATAATCTTGTATTTATTTTATAGGATTATTGTATCTGTATGAATATTTTCATGACACAAGGTAAGGAGAATTTTATTTCACTATTAATTTCTATGAGATTCATGTTATTATCACCGATATTTTATTTTGTGTGGTGTATATAGTGAACACGATTGAATTCCATGTATATTATACCTCAATTTATGTTTATTAACATATCCATTCTATGATTCTTCTTTCATGGGTTTTAACTTTCAAAAGTAACCAAATCGGTAGATTAGTTTTGTCTTAATTTTCCTTTTTTGAGACTCATGTTTTGTTATGCACCTAAACACTTTTTTGAAGTGTATCTACATCTATTGTACATGTTATATCATTAATGTATTTTTTTACATGATATCTTAAGTATCATTTAAAATCATTTTCTTACATGGAGAGTACGATCCCATGTAACCAAGTTATAATGGTTTATTGAGACAATCATATCATTTTTTATGATTTTTTTTTATTATGCTTCCATTAATGAAATATCTCAAGAATATTTATGAGTATCCTTATAATATGTGTATTCAGTGTATCCTCATTTTTTAGTACCGTTTTTAAACTCTTTGGTAATTAAGATTTAATTTTTAATAAGATCAAAGCGTCCCTCTCTTTAGTCATAAATCCATTGTATTCAAAAACCATGTTTTTCAAAATGTTTTCAAAAGATTGTTGAAGATCATTTTAAAGGGAAAACTATTTTAAAACATGTTTTCAAATATTACATTATATGTTTTCTATTTAAAATGTTTTCAAATTGGTTTATGTAAAAAAATTATTTCCAAAGTATAAATGATATTTTCCTCCAAAATTTTTTTAAGAGACCTTTAAAAATTATTTCATATATATTATAACATCTATTGGTGTTTCTCGTGACATTATAGGGAAATTATTTAATTTTACAATTCTTATTCATTCTCTAAAGATATTATGTTTTGATGGAATGATGTTCATGAATCCCATTTCTCTTTCACGGATTATATTATTTTGAAACCTACTTCTTTTCAAAAGTTATGTTTTTGATAAAATGATTGTGAAACCTATCTATTTCCACAGGTTATGATATGTTTACTTTTTTAAGTTAAACATTTCATCTCATGGGCTATGGTATGATCATTTATGATCTTGTGGTATATGTATGTATTATTTCATAATGTGATGGGTGATACCTATATCTCATTTCAATGCATTGGGTAAAGATTTATATCTCATGAGATAGACAGGGATGGAATGAGGATTTACCCGGTTCAGTAATATAGGGTTTGAATAATGTTTTACTCAGTTCCGTAATATAGGGTTGGAACAAGGTTTTACTCCGTTCAGTTATATGGGGATGGAATGGGGGGTCAACCAGTTCAATAAAGGAGTTTTTCCAATAAAATGGTATTGGCATTGATTCCTTGTCTACTATGGAAATAATTATATGCTTATGTGTTTCCAAAATTTCATTTCTTACTCTTAGGTTATTTGTTGGTCAGATTAGAGTGCTCAAGAAGGGGGTGGGTGAATTGAGTATCTATAAAAATTTATTTTTAAAAAGTATTCTAAAAAAGGTTTCCCAATAAATTTATGTACATCCCATTTAATCAAAGTAATATGGTTATAGTGGTTTTAATATTTTAATAACTTCTTAGAATATTGATTAAATCTCTGTAATCTTAATATCATTTATTAAAATTATTTTTTAAGATATTCTAATATGGAAAACAATTATAACTTCTTTGAAAGATTTAATATCAAATTAGATTTAGTGATTTATGAATTAAATTGTAAAATAGAGAAAACTAAATTAAACAACACATCACATATCAAACATGTGGTATAGTCTCATGAAGAGACCTAGTCCACTCCACTTGGTGATCACCTACCACAATGTATTTTGTTTAAATAAACTTGATCCACACCCTAGATCAGTGTTAACAACATTACACAAGGCTGTCCATGTCACATGACCTCTTCTACATTTCTTTGTGGGTATGAACTAATAGGTCACACAGGTATCTCTTCCACAAAAATCTATGGGAATAAACAAGTGTAAAAAGATATATGGGAAAGGATATATTGTATCCTTCAGTTTAATGCAATATACAATGTGTGTTTTTATACAGACACACACACTGCTCGAAAGATAATTATAATATATAACAGAGAAAAAATGTTGTGATAAATTTATAAGTTCTCTGAGTGATAGTATGTGTATTTCTAGAAATCTAGGACAAAATAGATGTAGAAATCAAGACCTCTCGTAGAAAATAGAGTATTGTAAGTCAGCTAGATCTATATCATTTTCTTCATGAAGTTGGTGGTGCAAAAATGTTGTCGATTCTAGATTTCGAGTATGCTTTCTGTGTTCTTCAGCAATGTCGAGTTCCATGTTTTAGTTTTTTTTCTCAAGAATTCTCATTCTTCTTCGTTATTTTACACACACTTGTTTTTATGCTTTCAGTATTGTCGCTTATTTTCTTATATCCACACTGTTCATTTTATTATTAGAATGCATGTGTTGGAGCCGAAAGGATGCATGTATTCGAAACCTCTTACTATTAGGTGACATGACTATAAAGAAACATTAATTATGTCGGTGTATTTAGAAACTTAAATATGACTGTTAGAAATTAAATTGAAAAAAAAACAAACAGATTATGAAATGGTGCCACTGTATATCTGTAAATGGTGTCTCCATGAAACACAATATATTTAAAATAGCGTTTCATTCTTTGTATTTGTGTGGCGAGACATCTATAACAGAATAGTTGTATAGAGATCAGAAACTCGTAGCACATTTGTAGTGTTTGATCATAGTATTTGGTCCAATGTCTGGATGGTTATAGTGTCTGTATGATCATAGTGTCTGGGTCACGGTGTCTGGTAATAATGTATTGATTATCATGGTGTCTGGATGGTCATGATGTCTCGATTGTCACAGTGTTTGGATGGTCATAGTGTCTGGATGGTCACCGTGTCTGGATGCTCATGGTGTCAGGATGGTCATGATCTCTGGATGGTCACAGAGTCTGGATAGTCACTTTGTCTTGGTCATTTTCCAGAAAATACAACCAAGGGTAGACTCACGGTGTCTCAGACATAGCCAAATATCTGTATACATAATTAAATAGTGATATTCATAGAATTAATTAAACATAATCATTCATAATAAAATTTCAATGTAAACAAAATAGTTTACAATAATTATTTAAGGCATGATGAAACTAATCATCTATACAAATGATTTTAGATAGATTAAACATTATTAAAAAGATTCATAGAATGTAATGGATTTTTGATCATAAAAACATTATTAACACATGAGGAGTCCCACAATCTCCCCCATTTTGATGATCAAAAATCATGTGAGTGAGATATCTATTCGTAGTGAATGTGCCTCTTCTATAGTGTGCATATAGAATACACATTTCTCACCTTTTTGGGATTATTAAAAAGAGTAAAATAAGAAATATAAAATAAATGTTCACAATGAATTTGATGGATAAACAGTGTCATTAAAAACTGTAAGTAACATGAATACATAAAAAACATCCCTATCAAAAGATAGTAGGCATTGTTCTTCGGCACTGGCATTTCTTCTCTTTTCCATTAGTAGCAACATCAAAAGAAGAAGACATAACAATAGAGATGGAAGTGGAAGAAGGGAGTGAACTAGTGGAAATATAAGGTAAAGGGTGTCCTTTGAAAATAGAAGGGGATAAGGAAGGTGTAGTGGAGACTGAGAAAACTATTAATCAAGGATAATATGCCTAATTTGACTCAGAGCTTGAGAGAAAGATGTACATGTTGAAGTAAGGGTAGGGGATGAGAAGGTAGGCAAACCAGATCTCATGGATGAATCTGTAGGAGCAAAAATTGCAATACTCTGGACATGAATATATGTTATCAATAGTTTGATAAAATGAGCAATGATATCACCACCATACTACATGGCTTTTTAAAAGTAATTCTTGTTCTCCATAAACATATCAATCAAAAGGGTGAAATCTTTGAGATTTTTGACTTGAGTCTTAAAAGCATGAGTGACATGAGACATTCTCATTTTCTCCACAAGGTACACGAAATAGTTGGTCATGTCATTCTTAGAGAAGATATTATTGATGTAGAAATACACCTTCTTAGAAATTTCTTGCTGATCATCATTGGAAATCTATGAATGAATATATTCAAATTCAATAACTCTATCACTATTCTTGGCAACAACAAATATAGATTCTTTGTCAAAAAAATTAATCATAGATTAAGTTCTTCTTTGACAACTGTTCAGAATAGATCACTATCATAAGAGGGTTGAGATGATTGTCCAGAGGTATGAGAAGCAATAAAATACAATGTAAGGGATTTTAGTTTTTTTAGAACTTTCTGAAGACAACACTTATACTCATCATCAAACTTGTTAAGACAAATTACATGTTCATGCATCTGTAGAACAATACTATGGTTTCTTTTAAATACCTTTTCAGCTAAGGAGGTTAGATTAAGTTGAATCAGTGAGGCTAATTCTTGTGGTGGCTGACTAATAATATCTTCAATAGGATAAGAAATAGGTTCTGGTCATGAGTTCATCATTCTCTACATTTCTTCAACTATACCTCTAAGAGTCTTTACTTCATCACATATCTAATTTTTCTCAACTCAGACTTCACGAATCTCATGAAGAAACATGGGTTGAATATTCCATATGATCTTTTCTAATTATAGGGAAACATCCCTTTCACTTAAATTGGTTATTGGAGCTAGTTGGGTATTCAGGACTTTTTCAACTCCATCTAATAGGGTGGATCCAAATGCTTTCAGATCATTTTTATTCACCATGATTGGAGTTTCTTGTAAATGATTAGGGATAAAAGCTGGGATAGGATCAGGTTATTTGGTAAAGATATCTTTAGGAGAAGATTCTAATTTCAAATGAAACATAGTATACATATAAATTCCCTTAACTAAGACTTACTGGGAATTAGTCACAAAATCATAACAAGGGAATTTATACCACGTATCAAATGAGCATGGATCAATAAGATTATGGACTTCAACATATTCCTGATTCGGGTGCTGCTCCCCCTCAATAGGTGCATCTTTCTCAGGACTAAGATATTTAAATCCTTGATCTATTTTCAAGATTTCATCCCTAATTTTCTCACCCATTTCTTTTCTATCGATATGAAAGGCTTGCTCCATTCTCTCTTGAGAAGAAGGAATAATTTCAGGAATAGCTTTTTCATCTCGGTGTTCCTCAAGAGTAGTTTCTTTCACAAAAAAAATTATATACTATTTTACAAAATACATTTCACTTACCTTAGAAAAAATTATTATTTAGAAGAAAGTTGTTCATCCAGATTAACAACTTGTTCAGTAACATGCATTTCATTCTAAAATAAAACATGAATAGATGATTCATTGTATTTCTCATTTAGATCATTTGTACTGTAGGTGCAATAACCATTTCATCTTCTTCCTCTTCATAATATTCCACAACTTCATCTAGTTCCAATCCAGAATTAGAAATGTCTTTAGTTATTGAAGAGTGTTCCATTGGATTGAACATTTCATAAACCCTTTCATTGTCTTCCACCCATGCTTTTCTCTATGAATTCCAACTTATTTCAATCTATTTACTATAACTATCGAATGAAAGAACTCATAATCCTTAATAGATTCTTCATCTAGTTCATCCAACCATATTTCATAAATAATTGATGAGATAAGCCATGAATAGAATATGGAGGTTGGCTTGGAGGTTGTTCTGATCAACTCACACAAATGGAGCATATCAAAATTTCATAGGTTGATCTTATATCCATTTTTGATGAGATGTATCAAAAATAAATCATGATACTTTAGTATAGAAAAATCACCTTTTTGGGTGCTAATCAAATTCTGAACAAACTTAAACAAGAGTTTGGTTTCACCATCTAGCTCAACAGCTATGGTTCTCATCTTAGTTTCATTTCTAGTTAAGCTTCTCAATGCTTCTTCCAAAACAAATAACTCACTTAGAGGTTGAGGACCTCTCTGGTAGTCCTTCAGTATACCCTCTTGAGGTATCCTAAGGCATGCAACCCATAACCTCGAAGAAAAAGGTACAAATATATCCATTGATCCAACTTTGAACAACATATCCATCTTCTGAATCAATAGGGAATTGAACATACTGATAAAATTTTTCAACTAGCATCGGATAAATAGGATTACCCTATTTTGTGTACCAATCCAGCCATACTTTCTCTATTATCATTTTCAATACCAAAGACATACTTGAAAAAATACACTTAGGGCATATCTCCTTTTTGGGTATCACTATATTGTTCAATAGATTCATATTCATTGGACCTTCGGGCACAATCTTTGGTGTGATTTTAAACCTCTTCTTTGATCTATGCTTCTCAAGAGTTGACAATGATTGGTGTTTCATCCTGGTCATTCAATAAAGGTTCTAGAGAGAGAAGGGTTGAAAGAGAGGTTATAGTTTGAGAGAAGAGATATCAGGTGTAGAAGGAGTAAAACTTATTTAGTTTTTATCATTTAAGGATACCAACAGTCACAAAAATCAAAAGAGCGAGAAAGTAAAAAATATAAAATAATAAATTACAGTGATACGAGTTTTAATGTATAATATAATAAAACATTTTTATAGTGAAACCTATAACTGGCTTTCATAGTGAGACCGCAACACGCGTTCATGGTGAGACCATAACAAGAATTCACAGTGAGACCTTAACTAGCTTTCACAGTGAGACCGTAATAGTGTGATTTCTAAACTCTGTGACAGTATTCTTTGAGAGAGTAACTTCCTGATATTAACATAGAGAGATAGTAATTATGGGACCATAAAAATGAAACAATAATATTTGAAACCATAAAATGTGAAACAATATACATGCTACATATGATTTATCATTACCAATTCATGTATTATGTAATCTATTCATGTATGATGTCACCTTTTTGATAATAAACTCTAAAAAATTTACGTCTTACATAAATGTGTTTTGTCATAGAGTGAGAAAAAATATTTTTTGAGATGTTAATAGCACTTGTATTGATACAATTTATAGGTACATTATGGAATTGATATCCCTAATATAATAATGTGGGTATCATCTAAAAAATTTGTTCCCAACAACTACCAGCAGCTATGTATTCAGCTTCTGCAGTACATAATGCAATGAAGTTATTTTTCTTACGACACCATGATACTAGTGACTTTCCTAAAATGTGACAGGTTCCAGAGGTCTAGTTTCTATCTAACTTACAACCACCGAATTCAGCATTAGAATAACTCACTAACTCAAATGATTTTCCTATGGTATAGAACAATCCTATATTGGGTGTATGCTTGAGGTATTTGAAAAATATCTGAATAGATTTTAAATGATATTCCTTAGGGTTTTCTTGAAAACAAGAACACATACATACACTAAACATAATTTCAGTTCAACTAGAAGTTAAGTAGAGTATGCTTCCAATCAGTCTTCTATAACTGGATTGATCAATAGATTTTCCATGTTCATCAAGATCCAACTTACAAGAAGTAGTCATTGGAGTTTCACTATATTTATTTCTATTGAAACCAAAACGTTTTATAAGATCTATAGTATATCTTCTTTTATTTAAAATAATTCCATTATTATTTTGAAATATTTTAAATCCAAGAAAGAATTTGAGTTCACCCATTAAACTCATTTCAAATTCATTTTTCATCATTTTATAAAATTCAATACATAAATAATTTTTTTAAGATCCAAAGATAATGTCATCTACATAGATTTGAACTGGTAAAACATAATTTTAAATTCATTTTATAAAAAGGGTAGGATAAACTATTCATTATGTGAAACCTTTACAGATAATAAAATTACTTCACATATCATACCAAGCTCTTGGATCTTGTTTTAAATCCTATAAAGATTCTAATAATTCAAACATATGATTTAAGAAAATTAGGGTTTGTAAAACTTGTGGGTTTCTCAATAAATACATCTTCAGCTATATACCCATTTAGAAATGCACTTTTGACATCCATATGATATAGTTTGAAATTCAGATGTCCAACATAAGCAAGTAGAATTATGATGGTTTTATGCCTAGGTACTGGTTCAAAGGTCTCTTTATAATCAATTTCTTATTCTTGACTATAGCCTTGTGCAACCAATCTAGCCCTATTTTTAACTATATTTCCAGATTCATCTACCATATTTCTAAACAACCATTTTATGCCTATGGTAAATGTGACTTTGGGTGTATCAACAAGTTTCCAAACTTTTTCCTTTCAAATTTATTATGTTATTCTTGCATATCCATCACCCAAAATTCTTCATTGATATCATCCTGAAAGTTTTTAGGTTCTTGTTCTGAAAAAAATACTTGATGATCAACCGGATTTCTAAGAGAATCTCTAGTTTGTGTTCCTTTATTTATGTATCCTACAACAAAATATAAAGGATGGTTATTAAGAGTTCTAAAAACTCTAGAAAAATAAGGACTAGAAATTTTAGGTTTTTAAACATGGTCAGGTTCATTGTGACCTAAATCTATAGAATTTCTAGAATCAAAAGATTTCACAGATTCCCTTACAAGATGGTTAAGAGATTTTGAATTACTTTCCAGATTTGATACATCATCTTCCAGGTTCTCCAGAGTGATCTTACAATATTGTGGTTGTGTTTCATCAAATTTGTCATGGACAAATTCTTCCACACATTTTTTTATTTTATTAACACTCGATAGGATTTAATTGAGATTGAATATCCAAAAAATATTCCTTCATCGCTCTTGTATACATATTTTTCATGACTTTATTTAGTATCAAGGATATATAATTTACAACCAAAAACATTGAAGTAGCTAACTCTGGGCTTTCTATTGTTCCATAACACATATTGTGTTATTTTATGAATAGGTCTAACGGACACTCTATTAAATATATAGCGTGTTTTATTTACAGCATCAACCCAAAAATAAATAGGTAAGTCATATTCACTAAAAATGGTTCTAGCAATCTATTGCAACGTTCTATTTCTTCTTTCTATAACTCCATTTTTGAGGTGTTATAGGTGAAGATAAATTATAAATATAGTCATTTTGTGAGAAAAAGGATTCAAACTCTTGATTTTTAAACTCACATAAATGATCACTTCTTAGTGATTTAATTCTAATTCCACTAAGATGTTCTTCAATTTTGGAATATTTGGTAAAACGAGAGCATGCATTACTTTTTGGATCTAAAAATAATGTCCCAAACTATCTAGAAAAGTCATATATAAGAACATAAACATAGTTCTTACCATTTAACATTGATACTCTTGATTGACTAAACATATCCATTTGAACTAATTCAAGAGGTTGAGAAGTTAAAACTTCTTTCATTGGATTCAAATAAATTTTGGGTTGATTTCCTTTTTGACAAGGATTACAAACATTATTATTTGGAAACTCATGTTTGGGTTGGTCTTTTACTAAGCTTTTTTCTAGTTAACGTTCTAAGAGTTAACATTATAGTTTCCTAGTGTCCTTTTCTAAAGCCATGACTTTTTATGAAATACACTTAAACATGAAGCGTTTTGAGAATATAAATAATGTAAGTTAACAAAGTAATAATTTTCATTTATTAATAAATAAATCATTGATTAATTTTTATAATTAAAAACATTGATAGAATAATTTTCAAATTTGACATGAAATCCATCATCAAATAGTTCTAAAATACTAAGAAAATTATATTTCAATCCACCAAAAAAGTAGTTTAGAAATTAAAAATGAGTTAGAGTTACCGATTTGGCCAAGGCCAATAATCATTCCTTTGGCATTATCACAAAAGGAGACATGTCCTCCATCAATTTTTATTAATTTTTTGAAGCATGAATAGTACCATGTCATTTTTCTTGAACACCCACTATCCATGTACCATAAGGTTTTACAAAAACTCATTAATAAACATTCCTACAAAATAGTCAAATAAAAACAGATTCTGGAACCCATACTTGTTTCAACCTAGTGATATTAGTGACCCATATCTGCCTCATAGGTTTCCAATAATCATTATGTAATGTACTTGAAAAATAAACTCTATTTGGTCCATACAAGATTTAAACAGTAGAGAGTGTATCATAACATGAACTAGCAAAATGTTTTCCAGAACTAGGACTAATGTTGTTTTCCCTAGACTTAGAAAAAAATTAGTTCTTTCAAAATTATTTTACCAGGTTGATAGCCATTATCAATAGTATATTTAAGAGCAACTTGTTTACCTAAAAGTTGTACCAAGGCAGATTTACCATTATTAAAAATTTTAAGATCCTTTTTCAATTTCTAATTAGATATTTTTATTTCATTGTTCTCTTTATGTAATTGATCATTTTTCTCCCTTTCTATACAAATTTCAGTTTTTACAGTTGTGGTAAGAGAATTATATTTCTTTAAAGAATTGAATTTATCATTTAGTTCATTTCATGTCTCTTAATGAATATTACATTACTCAAATATTTCTTCATTAGACATATTTTCAGAGTCACTCTCATTTCCAAAATAATAGGAATTCTATACAAGAAATTCCAGTGTTAACTCAGATGTGTTTTTACTAAAACACATAATGGATTTTTAGCCTATTCATCATGTGATGATTCTGAGTCACTTGTACTGTCCTCAGGAGCACTCCATGTTTCTTTCAATACATTTTTATACTTTCTCCTTTTGCCCTCATATTTCTTTTTTTACTTGAGCATAGTACAATCATCCTTGTTATATCCTTTTTGCCGACATTCATAGATGTAAATCTCACCATACTTGTCATGTGTTTTCCAAAAAAATTTCTAACTTCCCTTTTTGGTCATATCAAACCCTGAAGTTAGGATTTTTGAAAATTTTATTCTTCTTGTAAAATCCATTAATCCCTCTAGCTAATTGAACCATCTCCTCATCACTATCAGGTGATGATTTTTCACTATTGGAACATTCTACAGAAACATCCAATTTTACTTTTCATTGTGCTTAAAGGTGGTGGTCTTAAACACAATTGATTTTCTTTTGGGTTCATCCTCCTCTTCCTTGTTAACTTTCAGCTCATCTTCACACATCAGCAGTTTTCCAATGAGTTATTTTATAGGTTACTTGCTAATGTTTCATGAGTCACTAATAGACACTAGTGTTCCTCTCCATCTTTCATGTAGGAATCTGAGAATCCTCATGATTTTTTCTTTGGCAGAGACTTCTCTTCTAAGAAAAATCTTTGTGTTGAAAATTTCTTAAACCTAAGATACATGTCAGAAATAGGATCATCATGTTTTATTATAAAGTTACCATTTAAATAGTATAAGTATTAACTCACATTTCGTTCACACTAGAAGTTACATCATGTGAAATAGAAAAAGTATCCCAAATTTCATAGGCATTTTTACATGTATAAATTCAATTAAATTCCTCATCTCTTAAATATAGGTATAATGGATTCATATATTTTCAATTTTATTGTAGTTAGTCTTGGTAGGATCATCCCAAGTGATTATATCAGTAGAAGGAATCTTATATATTAATCTATAATTGAAGACTAAATTTCAAAACTCATTATTTCTAAATGCATTTTCATTTTAATTTTCCATTGAGCATAATTGGTTCCATAAAATAATGGTGGTTTTTTTCAAAACCTTCCAATATATTATCCATAATAATTAAATACATTGAATTATCTAGAAACATATAATTGATCGAAATTTCTAGATCTTTAAAGTACAATAAAAATCACAGTTGAATATGGTAAAAAATAGAGTCTTAATAAACAATCCTCTAATACCAAATATTAGTTAGAGAAGAGTACTCAAAATTTGGGGTGGGGGGTTAACTGAGTATCTATAAAAATTTATGTCTAAAAATTATTCTAAAAAATGATCCCATTAAATTTATGTATAACCTAGTTAATTAAAGCAATATAGTTATAAAGGTTTGAAAGTATAAATAAATTCTTAGAAGATTGATTAATTCTCATTCATCTTAATATAAATTATTAACATTACTTTTGAAGCTATTATAATAAGGAAAAACAATTATAACTTCTTTCCAAGATTAACTATCAATGTAAATTTAGTGATTTCTAAATTAAACAATAAAATAGAGAAAACTAAATTAAACATCACAACGGATATAAAACAAGTGGTTCGGTCTCAAGTTGAGACCAAATCCACTCCACTTGGGGATCACATGCTACCAAGCTGTTTAAATAAATAAACTTGATCAAACCCTAGATCGGGGTTAAAAATAGTACACAAGACTATCTGGGTCACACTACCTCTTCCATAGTTCTTTGTGGGTATGAACTAACTGGTCACTTAAGGACCTCTTCCACAATTATCTGTGGGAATACACAAGTGTAAAAAGATATATGAGAAATTATATATTGTTTATTTTAGTTTAATATAGGAGTTATTTCATGTTTTTATACAGGCACACACACACTACTTGAAAGATAAGAATAATACCCAACAATGAAAAATGATGAGAAAATGATAGAATTTTTCTGAGTGCTACTCTATGAAGCTCTGGACTTCACGGGTGAAGAATATGTATAAATTGAGTTATCTCATTTAAAAAAGAGTATCATAAGTCAGCTAGATATGGATCATGTTCTTCATGAAGCTAATGGTGCAGAAATGTTCTCGACTCTAGGATTTGAGTATGGTTCATGTGTTCTTCCGTAGTGGCTAGTTGCATGTTTCAGTTCTTTTACTCAATAAATCTCGTATTTCCTCATTATCGGACACACACACACACACACATGTTTTTCAATTTTCACCATTGTCTCTTCTGGCCACACTGTTCTTTTTATTCATAGAATTCATGTATTGGAGACGACATTATGCATGTATTATACACCTCAAACTATTAAGTGGAATGTCTATAATGAAACATTAATTATATCAATGTATTTAAAACTTCAAATATAGCCATTAGAAATTAAATTAAAAACAAAAAAACATATTAAAAAACTGAGCCACAGTCTGTCTGTAAACAGTGTCTATATGAAACAATGTCTCCTTAAAATGATATATTCTTCATTGTCTTTGAGAGGTTAGAAATCTATTATGGAATAGTTTTATAGAGATAAGGAACCGATAGCACATATGCAGTGTTTCATCATAGTGTCTTGTCACGATGTCTGGATGGTTATAGTTTCTAGATGGTCATGGTGTCTGGGTCACAATATCTGGTCATGGTGTCTAGATGGTCATAGTGTCTAGATGGTCACAATTTCTAGAAGGTCATAGTGTCTATATGGTCATGGTGTCTGGACGGTCATAGTGTTGGTATGGTCATGGTGTCTGGATAGTCACGATGTTTTGATGGTCTGGTGTCTGGATGGTCATGTTGTCTGGGACCTATTCTAGAAAAACACAACTGGTGGCAAACTCAAGGTGTCTCAGACTTATCCATATATTTGTATACATAATTAAAGAGTGATATTCATAGAATGAATTAACCTTAATCATTCATAAGATAATTTAATTATAAACAAAATAATTTAAAATATATATTTAATGCAAGAAGAAACTAATCATCTATACACATGATTTTAGATAGATTAATCATGATTAATAAGCTTTATATAATGTATAAGATTTTTTATCATTAAAACATGATTAACACCCGAGGAGTCCAATATTATGATTTCGTGGATTATGTAATTTACTTCCATTTGATTCAAGCCTTATGAAAAACCAAGAATTCTTCCATGATTGTTGTATATGATCTTCAATATGATATGTATGGATTTATATTTTCCTGATCATGTTCTCATACCCTTATGATCATGTTTATTCTTGCATGTCTCCCTTTTTACCCTTACTAGTAATTTGAGCTATCCACATTTTATGTTTCTTTCTCAAGGTTTTAAAGTTATGTATTATGTTTGATGTGTCTAAGAAGGGTTCTAGCTATGAAGAACCTAGAGGGAGATAATGTAGCTCACATATGTACCTGTGTTTATGTTTCCATGCTTCCAAAGGAACTATAACAACTACGGTCTATAACATCTATTTGTATTTTGTTTAAGTATTTGTCATATGTAATGAATTTTTAATTTTTGAAAAGCAAGAGTCGCTATAAGTTATATCAAAGAAGATGAAACTCGAGAGATGTTTGGAATGAACTTTTAGTAATAGCCTGTGAGATCAAGGAAGAAATAAAAATATTCCATGTTCTCGGGTGCTTCCCCAGAAACAAATTCTTTGAACTTTGTTGGGGCAATATACACACCATGATGAAACACCAAATGTCCAAGTAAAAGGACCCCTTATTTCGAAATCATAATTTTATAAAAACATACATAGAGATGGTGGCACCAAATAACCTACAAGACATATCAGATATGCTAGACGTTCTTCTCTTCTGACCAATGAGGTCATTCCCATACAACATATCTGACTACCCACATAATAACTCCACTCACCAACAAAACCCACGCACTATCCATCCACATCTGAAAAAATTATTATATTCCAAAATATGTAAATAACAGAAATCGTAGAATACAACCATTAAATTCCTTGAATGAAACAATATGGCTACTTTTGAATCAAGAAAAGATCCCCATGGGACTAATGTGGACCCATCATTAGTCTATACCACCGACACACCTCAAACAAGATGGTCTGACTTCTGACTAGAATATTCAATACTAAGGGTACAAGGAGCCTATGACAACCCTGCTTTTATTACAAACATAAACATGATTTATTACATAAAACATCACTTGATACAACAAAAAAATATAGATAGGTTTAGTGTCTTTGGGGCTTAGGATCATTACATAAAAACTTAAAACATGAAATACAATATCTTTACTGAAAACTTCCTTTACATGACCCCTACATTCCCTCGTACTTAGCATTGCATGGGATAACCTGAGGACATGGATAAGAAACGGGTGAGCTATAAAGCCCAGTAAGGGAGTAAACATGGAATAAAGTGAGGAGTACAATACATGTTAGACAATAGGAATATCAATAGAGAATAAAATAAACATGAACATAAAGGCATGATAACGCATGATAATCATAACATGGAAATGTGGCAACAACACTTATCATGGAATTAGCATTAGCCATGGCTCATTGCACATGGAGCCTGAGTAAATCCTCATTGCACATAAAGCACGATTAAACCCTCATTTCAGTTGAATTATCACGATTCAACACTCATTTCACATGACGTATCATGATACTATAATTTACCCAATGCATTGGAGCGCTATAAGGGCGCACCCTTCTTAAACATTTCATTTCATGCATATGTGTGCCACATGGATCATAAAACATGGATTCATAAAACATAATAATCTATTCCATGATAAAGGAATGTGGAATTAATACATGAAACTTAGTAACCAATAAGTAAAGTTTCATAATGGTGGATACCCTAGATGGAGAAATGGTCATGGTATCCACTACACAACGGCATTGGCTTAGAAAATCGGTGTGATTTCAGCAGCATAACTGCATGACATAAGAATTCCTAAAAATGGTTGATGAGAGAGAAAGGGGTTCCTCATCATATTTTCATGTAATGGATAGTAAGGAGGTCATATAGATACATTTCCCAACAATTTTAATGGAATTTAGATTCATGATACAAAATTAATGCTTGAATTTAAAAGAAGCGAGAGAAGTTCCTTTCGGAATTTCGGCATAGTAATGGGTTTACATGGGAGGCATTTAATGAGAGAGAAAGGGGTCTCCCATAATTCAAAAAATAAGAGGGCAGTATGGTGGAGGTGTGAAACCATACCCCAACATTCATAATTAAAATTAAAAGGGCAATACAACTTAAATAAAATTGACAAAAATGAGAAAGGATGAAAAAACCCTTACTTGGAAGTGTGCTTCCAAAGGCTAGAGATAGGCTTGTGAGAGGATTCTTGGGAGCTTGGGGCACCTTGGGAGGATTCTAGAGAGAGTAGGGAAGAGGTAAGACGAACTCCAAGTGCTTTGAGTGAGGAGGAAGTGGGAGCTTTGGTGGGTTTATATAGGAAAGGTGAGGGAATTCATTATTATTTAGGTTTGGGTCCCCTTACATTAAATTAATCCAAAGCAAAAACCATACCATGGTTTTTGACCATGGTTTCTGGAAAAATGAAGAGGAAAAAAAGATTTTATAAGGCCAAAGTCAGAACTTCTTAAAATATTGGGGTTGTTTATGTGGAGGTGAGTCACACTCCCATGGAAATTAATTTAAAAAGGCAAGGTGTTGAATAAGTCTTGAGGGGTCAATTAATGCTTTGAAAATTAAGTAAAACAAACCCAAAATTACATCATTTTAATGGTAAAACATATATTGGCCGAAAATAAAGCTTATTTAATTTTATTACATCACTACTGGGTCATTATGATGTCATAAAACACATTATATATTTAAACGGTATTAAATTTTTACCCCAAAATTTGACTATCTCAAAAAATTATGAAAAATTCACCGTTGGATAATTTCAACGTACTGATTCCATAAGTAACATTTATTTTATCTAAATAATTTTATAAATATGTTAATTTTCAATTTTAAATTAAAAACTGGCATTTATCGAAAATTCACGGGTTTTGACAGAAATGGCTTTCAAACCTTAATAAAAATTATAACTACATTCATAAAATTATAAGAAAATTTATATTTAATAAAAATTAATTTAATAATAATATTATTTTATTAAAATATTATTTAATTCAAAAATACCTTAATTTTATAAAATAGATTTCTTAATTAAATAATAACTAAAACACCATTTGTACTTTAAAAACTATTTATAAGGTATCAAAAAATGACAAGAAGTTATATTCATTATTATATAAAAAAATATTGTACATGAACATAGTACTACTTATTTGTTACATAACCCCTTAAAACAGCTGCATAAGACCTAAGGGTAAGGTATGTGATGGTGACAAACTCTTGGGGTGGCTCGGATAACATCACTCGAGTGGTAATTTCAATCAACTTCCACTTTTCCTGAAGACGGTCACGTTCGAGCTTGAAATGATGAAGCTCAGCTTGGGCTTAGTCAGGAGAGAAGATCAAAGATGCCACCTCTTTTCTGAGCTCCGACAAATGAGATTTTCATGGGGTAATTCTACTGGATGAGGCCATCGCTTCTTTTGTCTGAGTAAATTGGATTTGTTAAAGTCCTATATTTATACTAATCATGTGATCACTGTTCAACGCCTATATTAGAAACGATCAAAAATTGTTTTAATAAAACCAAAGAAGTTGACATTTTATATAAACATAAAGAGAAATTTAATTAGATCATGAGGGATTTCCATTAATGAAACTTTGGTTCGTTACAATATTCCCCCCTTAAGAAATTTCGCCCTCAAAATTTTTTTCCCCACACTAAAACAGATGTGGGTAACTCAGCTTCATCATTTCCTCTGATTCCCAAGTCGCTTCTTCAAACTTGTGGTTTCTCCACAACACCTTGACGTGGTGCATTGTCTTATTTTCTAGAACGTTTTCTCTACAATCTAAGATCTTCACTGGTTTCTCCTCATAAGAAATATCATCTTCCAATTGTACCACCTCAGAAGAGAGTACATGTGAAGGTTCTGGTATGTACTTCCTTAAGAGGGATACATGAAAGACATCGTGTACTTTGGACATGGCAGGTGGAAGTGTTACTCGATAGGCCACAGCCCCGACACGATAAATAATCTCAAAGGGGCCGATGTACCTTGAACTAAACTTCCCTTTCCTTCCAAACCTCATGACCTTATTCCTCGGAGATATTCATAGAAACACCATGTCTCCAACTTTAAACTCGAGGTCTCGTCGACGATTATCTACATAACTCTTCTGTAGACTCTTAGTTGCCTTGATATGCTGCTAAATGGTTTTTACCTTCTCCACCATTTCCTCAACCATTTCTAGTCCAACCAGCTTACGTTCACTGAACTCATCCCAACATGTCAGTGTTCTACACCTTTTCCCATACAGGGCTTCATATGGTGCCATTTGGATTCTTGAGTGGAAACTATTGTTATAAGAGAACTCAACCAGAGGAATATGTTGATCCCATCCACCTTTAAAGTCTATTGAGCATGCTCTCAACATGTCCTCAAGTGTTTGGATAGTCTGCTCTTATTGGCCATCAGTTTGATGATGATTGGCCATACTGAAGTTCAGTTCAGTATTCATAGCATGTTGAAGACTCTTCCAAAACATGGAGGTGAATCTTGGATCTCGGTTAGACACAATATATAGTGGTACTCCATGCAACCATACCACTTCCCTGATATATATTCGCGCCAGTTGATCCAAAGGGAAATCCTCACGAATAGCAATGAAGTGTGCAGTCTTTGTAAGACGATCCACAACAACCTAGATTGCATTGTTGCCTTTGGATATCTTTGGAAGTACGGTGACAATGTCCATGGTGATGTTCTCCCATTTTCATTCTGGTATGGGCAATGGTTGCATCATCCCCTTAGACTTCTGCCTCTCTGCCTTCACATGCTGACACACTAGACACTTTGATGTATATTCAGTGATCACCTTCTTCATATTATCCCACCAAATGTTTTCTTGGAGATCTTGATACATATTTGTGCTCCTTGGGTGAATAGAGAATTTTGAACTATGTGCATCATCCAAAAGTTCCTTCTTCAGCTCCGGATTTGATGGAACACATAGTCTTTTCCCAAACCGCACAATTCCTTCTTCATTAAAATTAAACTCCGAGGATTTCCCCTTTTTGATAGCTTCCACTTTTTCTTGAATTCCCACATCATCCTTTTGAGCATCCTTTAACCTCTCCAAAAGAGATGGTTGATCAATCATTTGTGAAAGGATTTATGATGTTCCCTTCTCTATGATTCCCATGTCCATCTTCATCAAGTCTAAGATGATTGGATCCTTCTCAATTCTCATCTTTGACAGAATCGCTGGGTTCTTTCTACTTAGGGAATCTGACACCTTGTTCGCTTTCCCTGGGTGGTAATGTATTGAACAGTCATATTCCTTGATGAGCTCTATCAATATTCTCTGGCGCATATTAATCTCTTTCTATGTGAATATATATTTAAGACTCTTTTGGTTAGTATATATCTCACATTTCTCTCCATAGAGATAACGCCACTAGATTTTCATGGAAAAGATCACCGCCGCCAACTCCAGATCATGCATTGGATAGTTTCGCTCATGGATTTTCAACTGCCTTGAGGCATAGGATATCACTTTATCATTCTGCATTAGCACATAGCCTAAGCCCTTCTTTAAAGCGTAACTGAATACCAAAAATAGTTCCCCACTTGTGGGTTAAGTGAGCACGTGCGCAGTGATAAGCCACCTTTTCATCCCCTTGAAGCTTTCTTCGCATTCATCACTCCAAGAAAAATTTACTCCGTTTCGAGTTAGATTGGTAAGAGGGTTGGACAATCATGAGAAATTTCTCACAAATCATCGATAATATCTAGCTAACCCCAAGAAGCTACGGATATCCATTACCGATGTTGACCTCAGCCATCCCTCAATTGCATCTGTTTTAGAGGGGTCCATAGATATCCCATTGCTTGTGATGATATGGACCAAGAATGAGACCTCCTTCATCCAGAACTCACACTTTCTATACTTTTCATAGAGCTTCTCCTTGCGCAAAGTCTCTCTTACAGTTTTTAAATGCTACTCATGATCCTCCTTGGTTTTGGAGTATATTAGAATATCATCTATAAAGACTACCACAATTTCTTCAAGGTAATCTCAAATGACTCTATTCATCAATTCTATGAATATTGCTGGAGCATTGGTGAATCTGAAAGCCATTACTATGAATTCATAGTGCCCATATCTTGAACAAAAAGCTGTCTTGGGGACATCTTCCTTCTTCACCCTTACTTGATAATATCCTAGCTGCAAATCCACCTTGGAGAAGTATTGTGCTCCACGCAGCTGATCAAACAAGTCATAGATTCTTGGTAAAGGATACTTGTTCTTTATCGTGATTTTCTTAAGTTCATGATAATTGATTCAAAGCATCATTGACCCCTCCTTATTCTTGATGAAGAGGACTGGTGCACCCCATGGTGAAGCACTTGGGCATATAAAACCTTTATTTATATTATCCTCTAATTGTTTCTTCAGCTCTTCAAGCTCAACAACAGCCATTCTATATGGAGTCTTGGATATTGGTAATGCCGCAGGTATAAGTTCAATTGAGAACTCAACATCTATTCTAGGAGGAAGACCTGGCAGTTCCTTGGGAAACACTTCAGTGAATTCCCTCACAATAGGCATTTCTTCAAGGATGGTTTCTTCTTTGGACTCAATCATCTGAGCCAGATACGCATGCTCATAAGGCAGTAACATCCATGCTTGAGATGATGGAGCTAAAGGAGATTCATCTTCCTCCTGAAACATGTAAATAATCGGGGGTCGATTCTTCATATGGAGTGTGATTTCCTTCTCCCGACAATTTATGTTTTCTCTATATATGGAAAACCAATCCATGCCAAGAATTGAATCAAATTCCACTAGAGGAAGTATAATGAGGTTCACTGGGAAATTAAATCAACAAATTATAACAGGGGAGGACTTATAGTCATGGGATGCAATGATTGCCCCATTTTCTATACTCACCGATATCTTCACTTCCTTGATTTGTGGTGGTGCTGGGATTGTTCTACTAAACTTTCGAGATATAAAATAATGCGTAGAACCTGAATCAAAAAGTACATTCGCTATTCTTGAATGAATTACTAGTGTACCTGTCACCACTTCGTTGTCGGGGTTCACTTCCACAGAAATTGTGGAAAAAGCTCTTCCTTACTGCCTTAGAGGTTGTTGGTCACCTCCGAAAACCCTTGGATTAGGGCACTGATTTTCAAAATGACCTGGTTCTTTGTATTTGTAGAATTGAACAACGCGTTGAGGTTCGAACGGATCATTCCTCTCCTCTGTCGCAGCCATGGGTCTTTCTTGCTGACAGTTAACATCTTGGGTCCCTTCTCTTACACACCTGAAGCACTTTCTCATCCCCTTATGGAAATTTCCAGGGTGCTTCTTTCCGTACTTTTGGAAAGTGGGGTGCTAGATCTTCTTAGCACCGTTGGATTTATCCATCGGACCACCAGCATTGAATTCCACCTTACGCTTATTGTCCCCATGATACCCCTATGATTCCATGATCTCCATTTTGACTTTGAGGGCACATCAGACAATTTCCACATAGCTGTCGAAGTCACGGATCGCAAATGCTTTCCACAGGCTAGGCTTCATCCCACTAAAGAAGTGGTCAACTTTGCAGTTGGGGGTAACAACAAAGCCGTAAGTGTAACATGAAAGCCTTGTGAAGTTTGCCTCGTACACTCCAACAGATTCTTCATCTTTTTTCATTAGGGAAAGGAAGTCCCCTTCCATCTTAAGCCGAAGGGTGCACGGAAAATATTTATCGAAAAACATATTCTGGAAATCCTTCCATTCCAACGCCTTGATCTCCTCCTCAGGCTTCGTATTTTTGATCAATGTCCACCATTGATCAGCTTCACCCTCCATATGATAAGCAACCAGAAGAACCTTCTATTGTTCAGAACAATGAAGGATGGAGAAGATCTTTTCAATGGATTTGATCCATTGTTCAATGATCATGGGATCAGATGATCCACTAAAAGTAGGAGTCCTTTGTCTCATGAAGCTCTCGATAGAAACTTGTTCTTTCTTAGGGGGGGGGGGGGGGGGGGGGGGGGGTTTGAACGTTCCTATTGACCTGTGTTTCTATTCAAAACATGATTTAGCTGAGAGAGAAGCATGAAAAAGTTCGCGATTCCCGCTCCCATTGGATTGGGTATCTCATTAGTACAGTCATCACACTGATCTTCACAATGGTTGTTAGCCCAAGTCCTCCAATTACCGGCCATTGGCTGGAATAAAAGGAATGTTAGGGGTAACACATAAAGGGTAATCCAAAGACAAAAGTTTATGATTTATAAATAAACTTTTATTTCCTTAACTCATGAGTCTATAGACTTCAATCTAGGCTTTTCATGATCTACATTCTAACATATATTTATAGGGGCATTTTTTAATTCCATTAATAAGGGTTCATACTATGATTTTGAATTTATCAAAACATATCCCCTGGGAGTATCATAACCAAGAGTGCAGCAAGGCTCATTGTCGTGCACCAGTTCCTGTTCAAGTCTAGCTCAAAGCGGTGTTTTCGGGTTTTACCCCTAGGATACATCTATGCCAGAGTCATCTCTACCTGCTCGTATCCAGACATGGATGTATTTTTTTGATGAAGCACTTACTCAGTACTTACCAAAACATAGGGATTATTTTATTATACTTAGTCTTGTATCTAAGGATTTACTAGGGTTTCTTAATCCCAAAAATAACTAAACCTATCCTCTGATACCAACTATGACAACCCTTTTTTTATTACAAACTTAAACATGATTTATTACATAAAACATCACTTGATACAACAAAGAAGATCGAGAGGTTTAGTGTCTTTGGGGCTTAGGATATTTACATAAAAACATATAACATTAAATACAACATCGTTATTGAAAACATCCTTTACATGACCCCTTCATTCCCTCGTACTTATCATTGCATGGGATAACCTAAGGACATGCATAAGAAAAGGGTGAGCTATAAAGCCCAGTAAAGGAGTTGACATGGAATAACATGAGGAGTACAATACATGTTATAAAATAGGCATATCAATAGAGAATAAAAGAAACATGAACATAAAGGCATGATAACGCATGATAATCTTAACATGAAAATGTGGGAACAACACTTATCATGGAATTAGCATGAACCAAGGCTCATTGAAAATGCAGCATGAGTAAATTATCATTGCACAGAAAGAACGAGTAAACCCTCATTGTACTTGAATTATCATGAGTCAACACTCATTGCACATGAAGTATCATGATAATATACTTTACCCAATGCATTGGAGCGCTATAAGGGCACACCCTTCTTAATCATTTCATTTCATGCATATGTGTGCCACATGGATCATAAAACATGGATTCATAAAACATAATAATTTATTCCATGATAAAGGATTGTGGAATTCATAAATGAATATTTTTAATCAATAAGTAAAGGTGCATAAATGTGGATTCCATTGATGGAGAAATGGGCATGGTATCCACTACACAATGGCATTGGCTTAGAAAATCGGTGCGATTTCGGCAGCGTAACGGCATGACATAAGAATTCATAAAAATGGTTGATGAGAGAGAAAGGGGTTACTCATCATATTTACATGTAATGGACAGTAAGTAGGTCATATAGATACATGTACCAACAATTGTAATGGAATTTTGATTCATGATACAAAATTATTGCTTCAATGTAAAAGAAGAGAGAGAAGTTCCTTTCGGAATTTCTGCATAGTAATGGGTGTTCAAGGGAGGAATTTAATGAGAGAGAAAGGGGTCTCCCATAATTCAAAAAATAATAGGGATGTATGGGAGAGGTGAGAAACCATACCCCAACATTCATAATTGAAATTAAATGTGCAATACAACTTAAATAAAATTGACAAAAATGAGAAAGGAAGAAAAAAACCTTACTTGGAAGTGTGCTTCCAAAGGCTAGAGAGAGGATTGTGAGAGGATTCTTGGTAGCTTGGGGCACCTTGGGAGGATTCTAGAGAGAGTAGGGAAGAGTTTGGACGAACTACAAGGGATTTGAGTGAGGAGGAACTGAGAACTTGGGTGGGTTTATATAGGAAAGTTGAGGGAATTCATTATTATTTAGGTTTGGGTCCCCTTACATTAAATTAATCCAAACCACAGACCATCTGATGGTTTTTGCCCATGTTTTTTGGAAATGGAAGATGAAAACAATATTTTATAATTCCAATGTCCGAACTTCTTAAAATATTAGGTTTGATTATGTGGAGGTGAGTCACACTCCCATGGAAATTAATTTAAAAAGGCAAGGTGTTGAATAAGTCTTGAGGGGTCCATTAATGCTTTGAAAAGTAAGTCAAAAAACCCAAAATCACATTATTTTAATGGTAAATCATATATTGGCCGAAAATAAATCTTATAGTATTTTATTACATCACTATTGGGTCATTATGATGTCATAAAACACATTATATATTTAAACGGTATTTAATTTTTACCCAAAATTTTGACAGTCTCAGAAAATTATGAAAAATTCACTGTTGTATAATTTCGACGTCCTGATTCCAGAAATACCATTTTTTTATCTAAATAATTTTATAAATATTTTAAATTTCAATTTTAAAATAAAAACTGTCATTTATCGAAAATTCACGGGTTTTGATAGAAATGGCTTTCAAACCATAATAAAAATTATAACTGCATTCATAAAATTATAAGATCATTTATATTTAATAAAAAATAATTTAATAATAATATTATTTTATTAAAATATTATATGATTCAAAAATCCCTTAATTTGATAAAATAGAATTCTTAATTAAATTATAACTAAAAACACTATTTGTACTTTAAAAACTATTTATAATGTATCAAAAATGACTAGAAGTTATATTCATTATTATATAAAAAAAATAATGTACATGAACATAGTACTACTTATTTGTTACATAACCCCTTAAAACAGCCGCATAAGACCTAAGGGTACGGTGTGTGATGGTGATAGACTCTTGGGGTGGCTCAGATAACATCGCTCGAGAGGTAATTTCAATCAACTTCCACTTCTCCCAAAGACGGTCACGTTCGAGCTTGATATGATGAAGCTCAGCTTGGGCTTGGTCAAGAGCGAAGCCCAAAGATCCCACCTCTTTTCCGATTTCCAAAAAATGGGCTTCGTATGGGGAAATTCTACTGGATGAGACCATCGCTTATTTTTTCTGTGTAAATTGGAGGTCTTAAAGTCCTATATTTATACTAATCATTTGATCCCAATTCAAGGACTATATTAGGAATGGTCAAAAATTCTTATCATAAAACCAAAGAAGTTGACATTTTATATAAACATAATGAGACATTTAATTAGATCAAGAAGGATTTACATTAATGAAACATTGGGTCGTTACAGAGCCTCCATACATCTAGTACCAATGAACACAATAGAATGGATTCTACAAAGGAGTGTGAAGATATACAATCAAATAAAGCATAGAAAAGATTTTATGATAAACCGATGGTATCTCTAATGATCTCTAGTCCATGTAGTGATACTAACTCCACTGCATGCAACTGACCACACCTAGCTCCCCTTCATCTTGGCTCACGACCGCCTCCATGAACAATTTTGGGTCGAGGCCGCTGTGCCCGAGGAACATCATGAGGTTGGCCTTTACCTACCTCAACTTCCCTAGCTAGAATATTAGCCTACTTCCCCTACCATTTGAAGGACATCACTGGTAACTGTTACTGAGGATGACACTAAAACTTTTTCCATGGCCAAACTGAGATCAATAAGCCACTAGTCACTAGTCCTGAATATGGCTGTGAACCCCATAGAAGAAAAAAAATTATACCTAATCCCATTGGAAGGAATGGAAACTAGATGGTCAAAATAGATTCTAATTAAGTCAACTCATGGATGGTATAAACATCAAATACCCTGACACCCAAGGCATTCAATCGACGACTCTTCTTCTAATGGAACCCTATTCATTCTCCTCCCTCTGCAAACCTCTGCTTTAGTGAATCCGCATGATCACCTATACCTTCTTCTGAATCTCGATGTATATCGGTAACCTAAAAGGTGTAATTGAGTACTATATCGAAAGAAATTGTGCCCCATGAAGACACATTTGTCAAGACACGTCATCCATAAAAAGAAATGGGTTGAATAGAAAATGGTCCTTGAAATTAATACCATGATCTAATATAGACATACTACTCTACTAAATGAAGAGTAGATATTTCTTTTTCTCAGCCTTTATTACTGAGAAAGAAACTCTAAACAGAACTCCTTTTGGAAGTCAACCCACGAAACATCTAACTCCATCTTCTCACCAAGGTACAACATCATCCACTAATGTACAACTCCTCACATCTGAAAAACATCCATAAGAACCCTATGCTCATTTAAGGATTAGATCAAACTGAAAGAAATCTCTGTATCCTCTAGCCAACTCTCTATTTCCATAATTAAAAATTCCCCCTCATACTTTTCCAAAGCCTACTACTGAAAATAATTCAATATCCTTTGAGACTGATTATCATACTCAACCGGATATACCCTTTGTGGGTCCACCAAGTTATCCTTTTGAACCTACACATCCTAATATACATGTGGAAAATGACTTGGATCTATACATGAAATATAAATAATGATGTTCTAAGCCCGATAGTATTGATTTTCATTATGACATATTTAAATTAACTTAAATTCATTTAATTTCATTTAATTTATTTTCTCCATTTTTATTTTCCATGAATAACCCAATTGAAATAACAACACAAGTAATCATGAGGCATATACCTATCCTAGGTATCAACACTAAATGTAGTCCCATATCACTTGTCCCGGAATAAGCTCAGATTCCATGCACTGGATCACTGGGTGCCGGAATATCCTATGTCATAGTTGGTCTTCTAGGCCTATGTCACACACTAAGGTCAACTAACACAATTTCCATACCAACCCATGCATTACTCACCATTCCTATCTTCTATGTCCATCTGAAATCACAACCATCATCCTTGATACCAATTTATCACAACCCCCCCCTCCAAAGATACCCCCTGATATTAAAATGAAGAATGAGAGATAATGACCCCCCGAGTCCAGCCTCCAGTAGTCCCCATGATAGAGAATAGCACCATGGGTGTACAAATATCACAATATAAGAGTAATTAACCTTTATAAAGAATCATTATCTGAAGATAGGATGTATCAACCAAAACCAAATACTTGAAATATATATAAGAAAGACCAAAAACCAACCCAAAATTCATGTGTAAATATACCTAATGCAAATAAAATTCTCGAATGTAAATAACAAAAAAAAAATAGATCCGCAACAAAGTAAATATCCCAAGGTCCAAGCTAGTGACTTTACTCATGGTTCACCTAATCCTCCTCAAAATATGAATACTATTTTTATATACGTATTGCGAGAATAAATGTATACTCTGTTGGAAATAAAAAGTCTCTCATGCATAAGTGGAAGGATTACACTAATGCACCCCTAAGAAAATAGTAAAACCAAAAAGAACCTAATAAGTAGAATAACCATAACCCCGACCCCACCAATGATCTCTTACCAAATAATGCAGCCATGTAATCAAATATAATATAAATCACATCGATGATAGGGTACCTTATATAGCTTTCTCACTGATTATCTTCTCTCACACCACAATTTTCCTGGTTCTCCTACCTCTTCTGAATATATTACATCACACATCACCCACACACACCTAGGCCACACCTCACAACACATCCCACCCACACACACCAAGGACATCACAACACATGGAATCCCACACCTAGTCCATCCAAACACATCTCTCCCCAAAGGCACCTAGGACAACACAACACCTTTCATCCAAAAGTCACCAGGGAAAACACACCATAACTCATCACCAAGATCCATCTAACACCATATCGGAGCTCACCTGAAGACACATGGGACCACTATCACCTGGAAGAGAGAGCATGTAAGGGTGGGTGGAAATACATTCATCCTCCTACTGGGATTTTGGAAAATAAACCCTCCTACATGACTATGTAGGTGTTGAAACATAGTTCTTGAAAAGGGAGGGGTGGTTATAGAAATTACATGAAGATACAATGTTATACATATATATAGAGAATGGAACAAAATCCCAACTTATGGTTTTACAAAAAAAGTACACCAAACTACTCATGACTTCCAAAATTTGCTGCCACCTCTAAATGAATAAAACCAAACAAGAAAAATTGAGGCCACAATTCATTTTTAGTATTTAATTAATATTAAACCATTTTCTAGATTCTCAATTACCAACCTCTTCCATTAAACAAGCAGTTTAAATCATTATTATGTAATAATTATAGTTCATGATCTATATTCATTTCACTATCCATACCAACTGGAAACATAAAGAAAAAACACCTAACAAGAATCACATTGAAACAACCCAATAACCATGTACAAAAATATCTTCCAATACATCCCCACTGCACAACCACCCAACCATATGAGCCTTTCAACACTACCATATCTCATCCATGACCCCAACACATGTTAGATGTCATAAAATAAATTTTTAGATTTATCAATACATCTATTTTCAATTCCACTTTGTTAATTAAGATAATTATCACACAAACCATTAGATCTTGAGAAATTAAATTAATTTTCCTACAATACATAATTTTCCAATTAATCAAGATGATACCAAAGGATCATAAAAATAGATGTTTCAAGAAGAAGTATCTACAAAAAATCATGCCACCATGAGATATGATATTCGTAAAGGAAAAATGCTGATACAAACATAATTATAAATCGAATAAAAATCCAGGATAAATATATATGACAATACTTCACATTCCCCTTACCCTTTAACATAAATATTAATTGATTCATTATATTTCATAATTAAGAATAAACTATCTTCATAATGATAAACATTTTTATACCCATCCAACATGATTAAATTTTTAGAAAGATGAAGGAAATCCAACATGAAATGAAGAATCATTTCACCAACTTTGTGAACCAAAACATGGGAAAAAGTATAAGAGGAAATAGCTTAAGGGGGACTCTGAACTACGACAAAGGATCATTACAAAACTCTAAGGATGAAGTATTTTGGGACCTTCCAAATCAAGAGAAAGAAGAAGGAACCAATGAACATAAGATCTATACCTTAGAAGGATTAGATATGAAACTAATGGGATTGAAAAGACATACTTGACCATTTAGGAAGGATTTTATTAAAAACATGTGTTTAATATATTTAGAAATATCCTAGAATATCCTAAAATAAATGATATGATTTGTCTCATTTTAAAAGTATTAAAAAATCATTAAATATGTTATTAAACTAATTTCTTAATAAAAAATACATAAAAAAGAAAAAACTATAAAAACTAAAAAATTATGGATATTTAGAAAACTATTTAAATGAGTCATTGCCCCCACTAAGATGAGTCACCACCAAATGAATCACTGCCATAAAGGAACCTCCAGTGAGGAACCGCCAGTGAGTCACTTCCAAATGAGCCGCCACTAACCAGTTACCGCCAACGAGTCACCAATAGTGAGTCACTTCCAGACGATTCATTGCTAGTGAGTCATCCCCTACAAGTTACCACCTAAAAATTCAATACAAGGATGATTTGGAACTAGGATGATCTAGATCCATGATGAGCTACTGTTAGGATTATTTACTACTCGGATGACCTACCTCCAGGATGAGCTACTTCTAGGATGAGCTACCATTGGAAAAATATTGTAATTAGTCACCTTGGGAATGACTCATATGTCCCAAAAGCACCTCAGACAGCCCCAATACACATCATGAATAATATTTTTGGAAAATTAACCGTCTAAATGGTACGATCCAATATAGTAATAAAGCTAAAAAATTCACACTGATATGGAAGCAATCATCACATTATGAATGGAAACTATCATTGCCACACAACTGGTTCCACAGTTCCATGGGTCATGATTTTGAAGTTCACAAAGTCTTAATGAACAATTTTTATAAATTCTAAAAATGACCATGAATGACCTAGGTTATAACAAATTTTTCATAGATTAAAAATATGGTTTTTTGATATTGTTATCCTATATGTTATTATTTTTATTATATGGTATTACAACTACAATTATAGTTGCTAAAACTATGTTTTTTTTGTTTTAGTCAATGGTTGGAACCTGATGGAACCATGTTAACATTGAATCTGATGGAAAATTTAGTGATTATGAGCTACCAAATTTGATGACGATTAGATAGATATATATTTTTATTAAGCATAATATTCTATCAAGATATATTATATACAACATAGAATTTAGTGAGATTTCTAAAGCATAAAATAAGATAACGATGAACTTTTATGAAATTTTTTGTGGTAATGAATATAGAGGAAAAAAGATCCACCTTACTACATGTAAATAAGGTTCGAAGAAGATCTTAAAAAAATTTCAAATGTTGAGGAAGATTATAATTATGTAAAAAGGAAGGTCATAGTGTGATAAATTTTCTAGGAGTTTAATTTATTATGTCTGTAGAGCATGGGAATTATCCATGTCAATAAATTGACACCAGAATTTACTTTGATACCATAGAAAGACCAATTACATTTCAATTATTGATGTGGAAGTATTTAGGTATTTATGTTTTCTGATTCAATAATTATGTTGTAGAAGTATTTTTTGAATGGTATTTGGGTTGTAAAAATTAAGAAATATTTAAACATTTTGTTAATTTTGGAAGAATATATATCTCCATGTAGGATCAATATAAGGGTTATGGATACCATAAAGGGTTTTTGAGTTTAAGGTTGATTATAAGTAAAATGTCTGAGACACATCTTTTTCGATATTATGTGCTGGTATTTTATCAACAATATGATATTTGGGGAGAAATTTATAGAAATATGAACATTTGGTTTTTTAAATGCTTTAGTAAAAGAAAACATTATTTCATTCGGAATAAAATTACATTTTATGGTTATATGATTAAATTAATTTGTAACCTTTAGTGTTTATCTATTTTTTTTAAGGTAATTGAGATCTATTTCAATTTCGGAATGTTTTAGGAACTATGATAAAATATTTTTAGAAAAACCTCATCCTAAAAATGATGATACAACCTGTTGCATCTAGAAAGGCCATGTGGCATAGAATCATGACCAGAGGATGATAAGGGTATAACACCTACCATTGGAACACATGAAAAAGTACTTCTAGTGGGAAAAAATGAATAAATATATTTTTAAGTATGTATCTCAGTATTTTGTATGTCAGTAAGTTAACATTGAGGGAAAAAAGTCTATGGGGATGCAACAACCATTATCTATACAATAATTTAAATCGGAAAAAAGAAAAAATTATTTTTTTGGACCCCCCAAAATATCTAAATAGAAAAAGGATGTATGGGTTGAATTCAGTCACCTTAAAAATTCAACACAATTCATCACTATTATGGGATAATTATATATGAATAAACATACCTAAATATACATTAATAAAGTTCTATGTTTTAATGGGGAATTGTGTTCAATTATATTAGATCAAAATATAATGATTTTCTTTAATGTTTTAGTGAATAATTTATTAATATACTAACATAGAATTTATTTCCATCACTATAGATCATCCCCAGATAGATGATCAGCCTTATAAAGTAATTCAATGCATAAAGGGAATGATAAGATATTTTTCAATGGATTTTAATGTTTATGGGTATCAAAACATTAATTGAGTTGATTTTTATTAGAACAATATATTTCAATAAATAATTAATATGTACCCTAAAGAAGCCATTTTTTAATGAATTATAGAACTATGACATACTAGAATGAAATTTGAAAAAGAAAGCTGTTTGAACCCAATATAGTTGACGAAATATCATAGAAAGTTAGAGGCATTCAGAATCATGTAAGGGAAGAAAAAAGTTGGTAGAAATATTATGCTGATAATTAAAAAAACGATCAATAATTTTTTATTGATTGGAATGTTTTTATATTAATTACCCCATTGAATAAATAAGAGAAAACTAATCCTTAGACATATCACACATTTTGAAATTCTTGATCGCATCAGGAACACAAAATTTCGATTGGATCTTTCAAAAAATATATATTTGGATAAAAATATTTCGAAAATATCTATGATAAAAATTTACATAAATTATAAATCATATAAAATAAATTAAGAGTTCATACTATTAGAGTATGTCCTTTATTATGAGGAATAACATGAAATTATTATTGATTCTACAGAGAAAGTTTTATGAAACAATAGTAGTCACCAGGTTAATATTTCTTAGTGAAACCACCATCTTGAGGAAGTTACATGGATACCTAAGGATGTAACGTGGTAAAAAATACTCATATTTTAGTACCAAAGAGATGAATTTAAACAGATAAATTCATTTTAAGGGGGTAGATTATAACACCATGAGATTTTGTGCAATTTTTTTTGAAATAAATATAATATTTTTAATAATTTTCATTACAAAAAACACAAAGTGTATATATAACTAGTAATTATCCCATGAGAATGCACGGAAATTTTCAATTTTCTTTCAAATCACACGTGCTTGCATTATTCGAAAAAATATTGTATTGTTACTCAACTCAATATAATTTTTAGAATAAAATGATTATAAATAGTAGATATTATTAGAACACAAGTCGAGAAAGTATTAAGAGATCATTGATATAGTAGAAAAAAATAAGGATAGATCTAATGGAATGTAAAGCTATTTTGATGACGGAGAAGTAAATTAGATGAATGACCATACATTTCAAGAAACATTAACAAAAAAAAATTATTTTTTACTGAGAAATAAAAAGTTTTGAAAACTAAAAGATAAGACTATGGTTTTAATAATCAATATTAGAAAAGATAAAATGAGAAATTTTTAAAAGGGATGATAAAAATTTGATCAATAATTCCATAAAAATATTGATGTTTTTATTTTTATCATTCATTGAATGTCAGTTGACGTTTTAGAATGAACCAATGACGGTGTCACCTTGTACTAAATCATTAACTTCAAAATATTTTACCACATTTTCATATATACACAATAATTTCGAAAAAATTAAAAAATATCAATGAATATTGAAATATGAAAATCGAAATTTTTATTGTTAACATAAAAGAGATAATTCAAAACCAGTAAAATAAAAAATATTCTTTGATAACATAATGATGTGTCGCACAAAAATCTTGGTTTGTTAGAAAAAGTAAATATGATATTATGTTAGGTTATTATAATACTTATTATTTATTTATTTTTTTATATATAAAAAAAAAAAAAAAAAATTATTAAATTATTTTTAACGAATATAATTTTTTTCTTAACATGTCATTTTATTAATAGAATGCTTAAGGTCCGGTAAATAAATAAACTTATTAGTAATCTTCTTTGATTGAAAAAATCAATCCCTCCCAGTTAATCACTATTAATGTATTCAAATTAGAAAAACAAAAACATATAAAAGGATATTATAAATATTTTAAAATAATAAATATAAATTATCTATAATTTATATATTATCATCTAATTTTTTTATTAATCTTGAAAACTACTCAATTAGTTCCAAATTTTTTTTCTATACATAGATCGAAAAATTAAAATTGTTACAATATACATAAAAACTAAAATAATATAAAAAACATTAACATAAAAATAATTGATTATATCCAACTATTTTTTCATAAATGATCCATTTTATATGGATAAGGGTGCACAATAATTCAAGTAAATTCAGATAACCAAACCTATAGCATATACAACATAGAGAAATCGACATGCAGATCCACTAAATGGAACCTGGAATCCATCAAGCCACCAATGATGGGATACTAGGGCATATGATAAGAGAATATCGGGAAACCTCCAATGATACGCATATCAAAACCCAATAACCATAAGACCTTTCAATGCACTTTCACAACCACCAATCAAGAACCGGATCACCAAAAAACATACACACCATAATTTGAGCTACATATTCAATTCCCACCCAATCCACACCATCACACAATGTCCACCACCTAGTTATTTTCTACCATTTTAGAAACTACATGTACCAGAGAAAACAATAAATTAACCCTAACTAACAGTTTTTAGATAAGTAGACTAGAAACCTAGAAAAAATGAAATTGCAAAGGGGCCTAATTTTTTGGTTTCATGGTAGGGGACCTGATTTCATGGGTTCATGACTGTATATCATGAGCACTAGCTTAGAAAAATATGTTATTATATTTGAATAAAATATTGAAAACCATTTTTTCTTCTATATTTTTATTGTATGTGACGAGTTTTGTAATCAACTTTTAGTGACGGAGCTTAATTCCATCATAAGGTTTATAAATATGTATATACTGGCGGTTTCTATGAGATTATAGTGAGTTAGTAAAAAGAAATTATTTTTTTGTAATAACATTTAAAAATTAAATCATTTTAATTAATGATAAATGGTGGAAATATTTTATTTCACAACATACATATAAAGATCAAAATAATCATGTACTTGTTTTAACTATAATGGATTAATTTTATTTATAGTAGTCTTATAATAATTTAAATATGGTTGTTTTAACAAAATTATATTATTGTATTCTAGTATCAAAAAGCATCAAAAAATCTTTCCACATATTTCAAAATAAATAGTTTGATTTTTTGGGTCTATCATTTAGAAAATGACTAAATCTGTATAATACAAAAATCACAATGGTGTCTTTTCTATTAATTGATGGAGTTTATTATATTCAATAATACCTAAATCAGTAATTTATTATTCACAAATCACATGATTTTCGTGAATATATAGAAAACAGTACTCTTATATAAAAATCTAGACACTATAGTGGAAATATATCAATATACTACAATGAATTAAAGCATATATTTTTAGACAACTTATCAGAAAATGTATCATGTAAAATAGCTCAATAACTTACCTGGTAATGTGAACCATCAACAATTTCATTAGATTATTTTAATGATGAAACATATAATCCATGAATGGTATGTTTGAGCTATGAATAAAGACCTACATTGGAACATATTAAAATGAAATAGGTATGATGAAAAAATCAATGAAAAATTAGATGTATGACGATATGTATAAATGAATAAATTTTATTGAATCAGTATATGCATGGTTAAGTGCTAACCGATAAACTATTATATAGAACACAAAAATATATTTTTATTTTCAGAAATCTGTTAAACCAAGGCATATGGTTGGATGGTCTGCAAGAATTTACATGGTTAATACATTATTTAAAATGTGATTCATGTATCTTAACATATACACTATAGATGAATATTGGAATTTTTCATGTACATAACAACTATTGAAATAGAATCTGGGTAAACCGGAATTCATGTAGTGGATATGAAATACATATTCCATACTAAAAAACTGTAAAAAAATCATTGGAAATATAGTTGGGTAAACTCGAATATATGAAACTTTGATTAACAAAAAATAATCACTATTCCTTATAATACAAAAAAAATAATTTTTAGTTTAAAAAAATTTATTTCTCTTAGTTGAGAAATATCGTAAAACATACTAAACACATAACGTGATTATTTTTTGGTGATTGAAATTAAGAAGCCGTAGAATGGAACACCTTAGTTGCCCCCCACATGCATTCCTTTAGTCCTAGGATTATCTCTATTCATATTATCTTTCGTCACATGAAATCTCCAAAACTAAAGTGTGTTGTACATTAAAATAAAAAGTGATCAGAAATAATAACGTAAAAAATTAGTTTATGTTACCTAAACAGCAACATGTTTTGATATGGTGGATCAAATAAGATAGTAAATTAGAATATAAAAAAGTAATGTAGAGAATGAATTTTTTACATTGAAATGAAAAGTGATCGGAAACAACAGATAATGTGTTTGATGGTCAATAGAACGAAAGTAATGTATTTTAGGCATACATATGCATAGTATTTCAAAATGGACACTACTAATATGGATAAAGTTTATTGCATTGTATTGAATTATATTATATTCATATGTATTCTCCACAAATGAATTATACTAAAAATGAATTCTACTCATATGTACTGTATGTATTGTTTTCATACATATGCTTTGTGTTGAGACATATCATGCACTCATTAACATTGATATTGAATTCGACTAAATTAGATTATAAGGGGAAACATTACCATAAAAATTCCTAGAATGAATAATAAATTTCTTTAAATGATTTATCAGTAGTAATTGCTCTAAAAAATCATTAAAAAGAAATGTAGGACACTCTTTATTATATAATGATCCATTTGTTTCAGAGGCTTCTTATGAGGATGATTATTATGTTTTCTATTAATTACTATGAAATTCACTATTCATGTTAAATTTGAAGATGCATGTGTCTATTGAAATAGTCATAGGATTAAATGTTTGAATTCAACGCTTATAACAGAACAAACCAAAAAAGGCAGGCCTACTCAGCTCTGAATTTGTGACAATCGTATCACCTGGTCATCAAGAGAAGAAAAATTATTATTCATTTCTCTAATGATAAATATTGGTGTGAAGAGAAACCCTCATGAGTATTAATTTCAAAACCATAATTGATGCTTGCATTAACCACCAACCAATATTTAGTAAATACTTATCTAAGAAGAGAATAATTAACATCCTAAGGCATATATATTTTGTGAGGAAAATAAAATACATAAATATATTGTTCTAGTTGTTGGGTGACTATTATAGTAGAGTAGAGAAACCCTAGGGTTTTGAAAAACCTTATAAGAAGGTATACTGAAAATTTATATTTAAGATAAAAAAACCCAAAAAAGTTTATTAAATGACCAACAAAAATAAATATACACAAAGATTAAACAATTGTGAACAAATAATGCTCAAAGAAAATAGATTATAGAAAATGTTCTTGAATAGACCATTATATGTTGTTAATCTAACCTTAAAAGTACTAGTATCAGTTCTAAAACTGATCATGTGACATATTTCAGCCAAACAGGGAAACCCCTAAACATTGTAATTAAATATAAAAATAGTCACAGTTTTTTAATTCAAACACATTTATATATTGTACATAATAAAAACCTTAATAATTACCCAAAACAATCATAGTTTTTAAAACTAACCTTGAATGTACCTGTATTGGTTCTAAAACTGATCATGTGACATATTTCAGCCAAACAGGGAAACCCATATACTTTTTAATGAAATATAAGAACAATCATAGTTTTTTAATTCAAAAACATTATTATATTGTACGTACTAAAAACCTTATTAATTACCCAATATACCATTGGATATTGAAATAAGTCCGGATTCTAAGATGATTGTCTAGACCTGATTGCTTCTCCAGCTTAATGAATCTGACCAAATAATATCTCCCTTCGAAATAGTACCATATCCAAAGAAAACATACACCAATTGAAATAAATATAAATATAAAAAAGTACATGAAACATTGATTTCATGGAACATGTAGAATAATAATGTATCAACCAAATATTGATGTCAAATAACAAAACAATAAATGAAACATTATGAAATTTTAAATAGAAATAATAGTGAGATTCAATTACCTTAAATCTTCGATATCATTACATTGTAAAGCATGAGATCATGATAAAGATAGATGAATCATAGTAGAAATGTAAATTCATTCAACACCATTTTAATAATTATGAAATGTTGAATAAAATTAGAGATCAAGAATAATATTTAATTTTGTATAATGTGCATCAAATAATCAATTAGTGAATAAATACCAGTTAACAAAATTAAATAGAATCCCTGGTATATAAATGAATACAAGATATCAGAAATATGGTCACAAAAATTGAATCATATTATACACATATTAAAGGATTGGTGAAAGGGGTTAAATAAAATTCAGATGAATTAGACAATGAAAATGGATGAAAAATAAGTTTTATTGAATAATGCCTAAAAATAAAGTATACATGATAGTGTAAATGATAACTAATCCAGTTAAGATTTTAGCACTCTATTAAAAAGTTAGTTTACTCAAATATTATTTCATACCATAACCATTCTGATTTTTTATCACATACGAGTGACTGGATGTCCTTTGAATCAACCATCTTACACTAATATGAAAAATGGAATGATTTTATTGGCAACAATGAACAAATGTTTCCCAAAGGAATCATGGTATAAAAAAATCCCCTCACAGATAAATATTTTTATAAATTACAGAGTTAAAGATGTTATCACATAGGGTACAGTAAACATAGACATATTTAGAGTTAAAAAAAATAAAAACAAATTTTTATAATTCCAAACATGAAAAAATGTAGATTATTACACAAATTTATTACACAATCCATAGTATAAAACAGATCCATGAGTGGAATTTGTATACAAATTTGATAACAATAAGTCTCACATAATAGTCAAACAACTAAGAATCTATAAATCCTCTGCTCCATGCATGAAAAAGGAAGATTATTATACAGATTGAAAACACATCATCAGTTAATATAAATTAGTTTAGAAGAATAAAAGAGAAAAAAAGTAAAATTTTTAGTTTTCAGTAGATATTATCAAATGCGGATGAATTTATGGATTAATAGAGAGAGAAAGAAAGATAGTGGTTGTTGAATGCATCAACGAAATAATGTATATCTCCAATGAAGCTGTCAAAAATAGATCTGGGAACAAAATAAAGTAAAAGGCTGAAAATTTCTAAAGGATTAAGAGATCATACTTGTTTTAGAGATGTAGATCTGTAGGGTTTTTGAATATGTTTTTGGTGAGGTTAAAGGGGTTCATGAAGTGGTTGTCGCGGGTCATCTTCGGTGGTTGAATGTGGAAAAGATAATGGAACAGAGTAGGTATTTAGCGGTAAAAAAAAGTGACAGTTGATGGAGGAGGTGAAGATGAATTAATATATAGAGATGAGGTGATGTGAAGAAGTTATGGAGTCGAGGTTATGGATTGATGTAAATGGATACACAGATGACAATATGCTGAGTGCCGAAGATGCAATATGAGAGGGAGATAGAGACGATGAGACACTAAGTGCCGGAGAGACAGGTGTAGACAAAGATGATGATCCAGGAGTGCCATAGACGGGGAGATGAAGGGAAGTGTGTGAAGACCAAGTTCCACAGGTGGTAGTAGAGATGATGAATGGAGGTAACTAGATGGGAGGTATTTAGAAACCCTAGGGCTGCAAGAATGAATATTGAGGGTGTTAGGGGTTGTTAATAGAGGAAAGAATGCATGAGAAATTCATATGAGTGTCGTGGTAGAATGTGGTGGTGACACGTCAGCAGGAGAAATGTATTCTTTAGTATATATATAGATTATATAAAACACTAAGTTTATTATGATTTATATGAAACTCAATGTTTAACATGCATTACATAAAACATTTAGTTTAAATAAAACATGAAATACTATTAATATATTATTATTCAATATGATAGTTATAACATTGATGTTTGAATATGGTTATAAATAAGGTTAAAAAAACAATGAAAATATATTGCATAAAAATTTATATAAAATTAATTATCTGGTGACCAATTAAATATAAATGAAAATAAAAACAACTTGAAAAAATTTAAATCATTTTTTAGAAAAAATATTTTTATATACACAAACGTGTTTTGCCTCAAGAAATAAAAAATAAATAAATTTTGGTGAATTTTTGTAATTAAAACAATATATTATATATTAAATATAATTATTAAAATTAATATTATTTTTTTATATGAGACATAATAATAAAACTAATTTTAAACTGAAAAACAATATATTTCTAAAAAAACTTTTTTTTCGCCTTTTGCACAATTATATAAAATTTTAAATTTTCCATTTTAAAAATATTTATATGAAAAATTAAAATGAATATTTTAAATTGTAATTTCAAAATTGTCTTGTAATTAATTTTTGAGAACATTCAAAAATGATAAAATTTTCGATGAATACTGAAAAGAACTCGGTTTTATAAAAAATTGTTATGTCATTTAAAGCATTTAAAAAATTCAAATTTTTTTTAAGATGGTTTGAAAAGTTACATTGATTCAATTATATATGTATTAATAAAAATAATTCATTATTATTAATTAAATAATTAATGTTTATATAAAAACATTTTAAATTCTTAAACTTTTCTCTGTTGAAAACTACTTTTTCGTCACATATTTTTTATTAATATTAAATTAAAATTTTAAAAGTACATGAATGAAATTTAAAAAAAATGGATTCCATATTTTTAATGATAATAATTTATATTATTTAATAATTTCAAGCTATTTTTTTACAATATTTAATTTTAAATATTTAAAAATTATATTAATGGGGTTATGGTTAAAATGATTTTATCAGGGGTTAAACTAAATATTTAAGGGGTTAAATGACCTATAAAATTGTCAAATACCAATTTAGTGGACCTTTTATGACCTTATATATTAATATTATTGATAATAATATATTTTTGATCCTTTTTTAATGATAAATATCTGGGTAAACATTTTTCTTTTAAAACATTTCAAGTGTGCCACTCACCTCACTTATAAAAGGTCAGCCACTCTTTTATCCTCTTCACCCTTAAAAAACCATTCAATTCATCCAATAAATACATAGATGAGAAAATTAATTTCTATAATATCATTCTATAAGAGTTATTTTTTTAATTAATATAACCTATTATGCCTTTTGGTGCAAACCAATAGACGTTTTCTGAAGAAGAGTAAATGTCCCTAAATGAGAAAATTTTTTATTTTTACTTTCTCATCCTTCAATTATTATTAAAAGAAGATGATATAATAACCTAAGTGTATTAAATATAATAATATGTTATTATGTTAATTAAATAACTTATATTCCTCTCATCTTCCATCAAATGGAATATGAAATCATCGCTCTTCTGTACGGCGGACTACCGCCTCATGAACTGATGTTATTCTATTTCTATCCCCATATCTCATGGATGGATATAATGATCGATTTAATTTATATATATTATAATTATGATATTTTTATAGCTATTTAGTTATAATAATATATCCAACTTCTTTCCTACCATTCTTTTGGAAAATAGTAATGTCACTACTATGCATGACAGACTACCGCCACATGAAGCGATGTGATCTCTTTTTCATTTATATTTTACATGTTTGGTAATAAGAATATTTCAAATGAAAATATATGTTATTTTTAAAATAATTATAATTATATACATTTTCTATTACATATATAGTATTACTTTCTATTCTGTGTGGGATATGATAACAACGTTTGTGCATATGATGGACTCTCGTCACACGAAGTGATGTGATTTTTTTTTTGATAAAACAGTAAATAGAAGGTAATTCGGGAAAGGTTAATGAATATATGTGATATATATATTAAATAAAAATTATTATTGAATGGTAATATATATTTTACCTTTCTTTCGTTTCATCTTTCCAGAAAATGGAAACAACGTCCATGCGTACTTACGACCTACCATATCCATGAACGTTGTATTTAATTTTATATGTATAACATTTATGGATTAGTATAAATACATATATATTTATCATATATGTTATTTATTTAATTTTTAACATTATTTAGATTATAGAACCATGCTCAATGTCAGAGGACTAACAATACCAAAACAAAACATACATGAATATATTTAACAATGCTTATACTGAAAATTATGGTGATTTAAATATTTATTTTTGGATATCTCTTTAAAGGTGTTTAGGGTTTTAAATATAAAAATGTGGTAAGGTATTTATATCTCAATTTTAATTCTTTGAGAAATATGTTGTGTTATTTACTTATCTTCTTCTCTGAGGTGTGTCTAATGCCCCTATAATGTGTAATATCATGAATTTATTTATTTTCAATATTTTTTAAGTTCTAAATAATATTATTACTTAATTTAATTTATGATTCAACATTACAAAAATTGTTAGGGGTTTTGGGATACAATATCAACATTTAACAAGATTTTTTATATTAAAGATTCTAATGATGAAATATTATATAACCCTCAACAAACATATGAATTTTACTACCATATGGTTATATATGGAGAATAATTATTTTCATTTCATTTACCTCAGTTATAGTTTTATAGATACCAAAATAATTTTTTTAAGAAAAATTGTCTTTATTTACCTCATCTTTCGAAAAACATTTCTCTTCCACAACCATTTTTTCTAGAAATGTTTTAAAAAATGTTTTTTAAATTCTCAGGGGATTTATTAAATACATTTTAACCTATGTTTTAATTTTTTAAAAGGATTTGAAATTAATCAGCATATTTTTTTCAAAAACAAATATCATTTGGAATTTTACCAAAATTGTTACGAAAATATTCATTTTCATGTTTATGTAAGGAGTTGAATTTCACACCTTCATGACCAAATTTGTTTTTGAATATTACATTATACATTTTAATGAATAAGTTCAATGAAAATGATTTAAAATGTTTTATGAATTCATGTTTTTCTCAAATGGGGAAGGATTCTTTCCCCAAGAAATGTTTTACATTATATTTAAATATTCCATTATATGTTTCCAATATTATATTAAAAAATCGGCTTTTAAAATATTTTATGTTTAAAATGGTGTTTCTCAATATTTAAAGGATATATTCCTAACAATTAGTCCACATAATCATTCAAAATAACTTTCTATCAGTGATGACATCCTTTGATGTTACTTATGTTTTACTAGGTTTATTGACTAATGATACCTTCATATTATTTCTCTATATGGATTATTTTTATGATTAATGTATATTTATGAAATCTATTTATTTTGCATAGTTTATCCTACAATGAAAATTTTCATGAAAATGATTTTTTCATGATTTTTGATATGATAAATGTGATTTGATTCACAGTTCTTTTCATGGGTTTTAATATGAGGAGTTTTTTATGATATTGCGGCACACTTATGTATATTTTTTATTAGGTGATGGTGGTTATGGTATATCTTATTATAGTTTTTCTACTATAACCAAGGATTATGGATATGTAATTACAAATGATGGGTGAGACCTATATATCCCTCTAAAACATTGGTTATATATTGAAATATCCTGTTATAAACAAGATTGAAATGGTGAGTTACCCCAATTAAATATAAAACCGTTTCTAATATGATAGTCATACAATTTAATCTTGACTACTATGATGGTTTTTGGATTCATCCCATTATTCTATGACTATTATGGAAATGTGCCTCGGAAATTAAGAATATGATTTATAATGCGTATGTGTATTCTAAAATTTCATATCTTATGGATCATGTTTTTTTAATTTATTCATGATTTATGATTTTTAAAATTCAAATTTTTATTCCATGACTCAATATTTTTATATTTTACATGCATGGTATTATTTTCATATGTTATTCTCATGTTTTCATACCCATATACACAAATTATGTTTATATGTTTCCCTTTTATACCCTTACTAAGCATATGAGATCACACATTGTTATGTTTTTTCCCTAGGTTATGATAGTATTTATTATGTGTGATATTTCAAATAAGGGTGCTTGTTATGAGTATCTAAGTGGTAGATGATGTAGAACACTTATAAAATAGTTTTCTATGTTTCCATGTTTCCAATGGAAATATAAATTTACAATCATCAGGTGTGTATTTGTTCAATGTAATGAATATTCATATAAAAGATTTAATATCTACGTATGTAAATTCTAGTTCACTAAATACTGTATCTCAATAATATTGATTGAAAAAATTGAAATGTTACTCATGAGTTTGTACGTCTTACCATCTCCGTGGTTGCAATGTAGTTCATATTTCAAAACCATATTACATGAATAGTTTAAAAATGAAAATGAAAATATAAAAATGATAATAATGTCATGATTATTATTCTAGAGATTATATATTAATGAAATATTTGACAATAGTCAACATACAAAAGTTATTTTGGACATATGAACCAAATATCATCAAAATGTATGATGGAAATTTAATTTATTGAGTTATTAAATATAACATGGTATTAAATAAAATTAAAGTAACAATAAACATTTAAAATGATTATATAAAAATAAATAATAAACAGAAGTTTATTATTCATAATGATAAATAATGTATGCAATGAGTTGGAGTCAAGGTAATGAAAATTTTTGATTAAAAATTCATTTAATGTAACTTTAAAGATATATTTTTCTAATTATATTTCTTACATGTCTAGATTCTAAAAATTATTTTATGGATGTATTTATATGGATAAAGATAAATTATAAAGGAAATTTTATGCCTAATTTTAAATTCCTAGAAAATTTTCCAAAATAAATATTTTGACAAATACAATATAGAGCATTTTGGATTTAATTAGAAAATGTAAAAGGAATGTTTTACTTTAATATATATCACATAAGTGTATTTTACAACCATAGAAACCATTATTTGATATTTATATTAATCTATATTATTTGATATTCTATTCAAACAATTACCTTCCTTTCCTTTATTCTGGATATTTTAATTTCTATAAATATGTTTTAATAGAAATGGATATATAAATGTTTTAATTACGTGATTGAAATGATATTTTTGTTATTATGAAATTGGATTTTAATTATTTTATTTGCTTAATACATTTTATCATCCTTGTAAATTTTTTATAATGATGGCTTAGCCTGATATAGCACATGATGAGGGGTGATCCCAATATAAATCTCCAATGCATTAAGTAATGAATATGTTCATTAGAGAATTATATTTGAGGATTATCGTAATGGTTTTTTAAATTATAAGGGTTATTTTAATGGATATATAAAGATGGTTACATAGGAAACTTAAATTACAATTCTATTCTTGTTAATTAGTTTTCATGGAAATAAAATTATTTGAAAAGGTAAGATAATGATCACTTGTTTTAAAAGAAGGATTATTCCCTTTTTAGGTAAAATGTATATTTTTATGAAAATGTTTTCACGGGTTCTCATGTTTTCTAAGTTACCATCATGATTATTATTTTAGAATTTATTTTTTTTATTTTAAGGTGTTTTATGAATTAAATTGTCTAGTAAAGCTGATTTCATGTGCATGTAAACAGTTATTTTGAGATAAAGTTTATTATAATAATGGTGAACTCTATTTTATGATATCATGGTTTTAAAATTGAGTAAATAGTTTAATTATTAATTTTTTTATACCTTATAACCTTTTTTGTGTCCATACCCTATTTACAATTGATTTTAGCAGTATTTAAAGATGGGTAAGAATAAAGATGAATTAAATCTCAAAATTGTATGTTTTTTATGAATATAAATGAATGTTTATATTAAAAGTATTACATCATGGGAAAATTGGATATTAGGAGGATGTGTCAAACTTTTAATATATGGGTTTTTTATATAAGAGTTATGACTAATTTCTTTGAAACACTTAAACATGAATGATATTCTAGAACGAATGGAAATAAATTATTGTTTATAAATGAAATTATTAATTTAATGATTATCAGGTAATTATAGTTTTCATTAGAGGATATAATTAGATAGCTTTATATGTTAGGAATATTTATTTTAGTATGCTTAAGAGACTATAATTTATAGTTTTCATGAAATAGAATTGGAATATTTCCATGTTACTTTATTTAAATTATTTCTATTCAGAATGGTTTTCTACATAGGATACCCATGATTCTAGAACTAAGAGAACTATCTCAATTGAAGTTAAATAATGAAAACAATGATGAGTATATCCATTCAAATGTAATTAATTAATTAGTTTGGGGTTACACCTAAAATGAGGTCTATGATTATGGAACCAAGAAGAATATCTCAAATCAATGTGAAAAAATGATTACCATGTGGAGTATTTGGACTAAATGTAATTTTAATATTTTAGTAGGGATGACACCAATGAGGATGCTTAAAAATAATTTCTTACTACTAGAATTCCATATATAATAGGATGATAAAAAAGGGAATGTAATGGTTTGTTCCTACTCCAAAGAAGGTGGACCACATATGGATATATTCGTGAAGGATCACATTATTTCTTTTTAGTTTTTGAATGGTTATTTATGATGGGGGTCTACATTGAAGCTATTCCTAGGGGTGTCTATATAAGGCTTCATGACATGGTCTGAAGAAAAATTTCATATAGGGATTTTTTGATACCATTGGAAACCTGTAATTATTCATCGGGTTATCTACATATAAATGTCCATAACATTTCACATAGTTGCATAAAAAATGAATTCTACATAGGATTGGATACGTTTCATTTCACATGGAGCTAGTCCCATAACATTCCTTGAAATTTCTCCATATAGAACCGTTAACATAATATCTTGTGAAGTTTCATTGTAGAGGGACTTCTTTGGGGATGGATTTCTCTATAGGGGCCTTCATAAGATTACATCACAAAGCCCCACCCATGTTTGGAACTCCTGAATTTTACCAGAGTGGTTTCAAGAGAGTGAGTTCAGTTCAAGCATCTGAGGGACTCCTCTATTTATATATTCTTATTTTCCCCTAAAGTGGGTGTCAATATTTACAGGGAATATTAAATAACCAACTTCTCAAAATAGTTGTCAACATAACATTATTTTCATAAGAACAATTATCCTCAAAGTAATTGGTGGCCATATATAATTTTTTTACTCTATGAAGGAACACAAAATTCACCACCTCGGGCCGAAAATGATTTTAGTTTTCTAGGTTGATTGTTGTTAAAATCTATTTTTAGAAATATATGGATAGTGTAAATAACTATGTTGTGTAAAAAATAATCACACCTGAGCTACAAATGATAATGGATCCACAAATTGATTTTAGTGCTATCAATTTATAAAAAAGTACTTTACGATGGAAAAATCACCACCACCAAGTTACAAAAATAGTGGATCCATGAATTGATGTAATTTATATGTCGTCGGAGTAAAGTGATTTATGATATTTTAGATGTTTTAATGTTTTATTTGGGGTAAAATTAAACATGACTTAGAATTGTTTTAAATTTTGATTTGATAGACTTTTTAGGCTCTTTTAGAAGTCAAATTGAATCATGCTATGTGAACTACACCCCTAGAATATGTTTTATACACCATATAGGGATGTTTTATAATTTTAAAAAGTTTATGTAAGACCATTAAAATGTATGTTAAGGTGTTGAAACATTTTTACTAGTAATTTGTAAAATCCAAAACCAAACATTCAAAGGGAGGTTTTGAATATTGCATCAGAGAGACATTAAATGTTTATTAAGAATCTCTATCTCTTAGTGTGCGAGAATTCTTATGACACATGGAAATCCAAATTTATTTTTCTTTTATAAATTATACATACTTCCACTCAAACTCAACTTGTATTTTCTATGTGAAGATAATATAATGTTTCATGAAAAAAAAGTTTGAGGAATGATGTTTTTGATTAAATAAATACTATTATAAAATGGTAAAAGAATTGTGGAAAAGTTGATGGTGATTTTATTTAATTATAGTTTTATTGGTCATTATGAATTTTTTTATCCTAAGATAGAAATGAGGGATATATATCATAATTAATAAAAATAAAATGTTATTGAAAAATACTTTTCAACTAATTAGATAGTTGTTGGACCATTCCACAATGTGTTGCTAGATACATTACTTGTATATTTTGATTATGAAGATATATTTTTTGATTTAGTGTCTATACACACATTTATTTCTGATAATTTTTTTATTAATTAAAAATATATCTTCAAGATAGGAAGTTAAAACTTTTGTTAAAAACATATGGGGGTAAGTATTAAGAAAAAAATATATTATAAGGATATTGTTTCCATTATATATATAAAATATTTAGCGATAACCCAAGTTGTTTTTTCCATTTTTGAGTATGATGTTATTATGGGTACAAATTTAATTTTTGTTAACCATGATAAGATAGATTATATTGGAAAGAATTTTTTTGAGAATGTGTTTCTATTTGTATGGAAGAATTGATTTATACTATTGATAAAATATCAAAAAACTAAGAAACTATTAAAAAAATTTAAATGAAATTTACTATTCATATATTGTTGAGAAGTGGGATACTGTTCATATCGGTGACATACCAATAGTGAATGAATACCTTAATGTATTTTTTGATGAATTTACTTGTATTATACTTGATCAAGAATTTGAGTTTACTATTTTCTATGATTCTGATTCTAATCCAATTTCAAAACCCCCATATCAAATTACATATGAATAAATTTTAGAATAAAAAACTTAGTTGCAAGAGTTTCTAGATAAACGTTTAATTCATCCGATCACTTCACCATTTTGTGCTCTTATTTGATTTTTTTACAATAAAAATGGTTCGATAAGAGAATTATTTTATTATATATCATTGAATTACATCAATTTAAATTATAATTATACTTTTTATTATATCAATTACTATTTTATTCATAAATAAGGTGTGTTGTATTATTTAAATATTTATCTCAGGTAGGGGTACCCTTAGTTAAAATCAAATGTGGTTGAAATTCTAACGGTAATGTTTCGGACATGATAAAGGCATGGTGATTTTATATTGATTACACTTGGGTTGTTTAATTTTAAAAATGTAGTCATGGATCTTAGGATTATGATTTTTTATAACTATTTAGATAAATTTATAATTATGTTTATTGATGATATCATTTTATATTCTAAAAGTAATTATGATCATGGATGACACAAAAGGATTATTTTCCAACACTTGAATGAAAATAAGTTTTATGGAACATTTTTTAAATATGAATTTTGGTTGTAATGGATTTACTTACTCAGGAATATTTTTAATAATGATATCCTAACTGTTGACCCAACTAAGACTGAATTTGTTTTAGAATGTTCAAGAACTACAAATGTTGTAAAAATTCGCAGTTTTCATGGATTTTCATGTTACTACCATAAGTTTATTAAAAAAAATTCATGGTTATGTATCCCACTAGATAAGTTAACTCATAATAAAGTTTAATAACTTTATAAAAATAGTGTGAATATTATTTCTAGGAACTGAAAGTAATGTTTTTCAATGCTTTAGTTTTAGCCCTTCCATCTAGAAATGTTTATTTTTTCATCTAAAATGATTATTTATATAGAAAACTTCTATTTAAATATTTAGAAATTACATAACTTTTCCGAAATACCTAAATCATGAGAAAAATATACTCCCAAATTCCATATTAGATCATTGCCTTTGGAAACCTTTAAATTTAAACACTTTTACATGAGTGAGCTACATTTTCTCCCACTATGTTATTAATTTCTAAAAACTTTATTATACACATCATACCTAATAAATATATTCCAATAGTTGGGAAGGAAATATAAGAAAGGGGGAGATCATATACCAAGTAAGGCTAGACAAGGGAGACATGTAAGAATACACATGAGCTTAAGGGTATGAGAATAATATCATAATAATAGATGAATCACACCCGGCATATCAGAGATCATAAACATGAATCATGGAATAGATATTTTTTGTTCATAAGATATGAATCATAAGAAAATATAGATCATAATCCATGAAATCATAAAATAGTTATAAAATATAGAATTGTGGCAAATACATAACCATATAATATGATTTAAATAGTAGTCGAGTCATTTCTTCCATGACCATATAAATAGCATATGTTCACTCCCTATACCATATTGGTATTCATGGTTCACTCCCATGGACATATTAATAGCATGAGTTCACTCCGCATTCCATCTTCGTAGTCATGGTTAACTCCCATACCCATCATAGTTTCATGAATTCACTCTTCATACCATCTTCTTACACATTGTTGACTCCCACAACCATATTAGTAGTCACATTTCACACCCAATACCATCTTAGTCTATATCATGAGATATAAATCATTAATCAATTAATTGGAGTGAGATATAGGTCCCAACCATCTCATAATTTAATTATACTTACATATGGAACATGATGATAAAAAACCATAACATAACCCATGAAACTAAACGGGCATCATAAACATTTAATCATAACATAAATTATGGAAAATAGATGGGTTTTATAATAATTTCATTCAATCATAACCTGTGAAAAGAAAATGGTTTCATAAACATATTTGTATCCAAAAAAAATCATTCATAGAAATAATATGAATGTAAATGTTTAACCATTTCATTAAAAGGCATGATTAACTTCAAACAGATGTCAACTTTGATAGAAAATAAATTCAAAAGGTATATCAAAAATAGTTCTTGAGGAAAATATCATTTATTATTTGAAAATTTATTTTTAAAAAATAATACATTTTGAAATACATTTTCTTTAAAAGTAACCTTGAAAAAATAATTAACTATGCTTGAAAACATTTTAAAAACCTTTTCCCTTAAAATTGGTTTAAAAATATATAAATAATTCTTGAAATCATTTTGAAAACCATTTTCTTAGAAAATGTATAAACGAATCTTGAAAAAATATTGAAAACCATTTCCTATTGAATTTTTTTGAATACATATAAGAGAATCATAAAAATCATTGAAATAATTTTCATTGAAAACATCCTTTTAAAAACCATTTCTTCTAAAATTAATTTAAATTCTTTTAACGAAGGATTAAAAAGTTTTTGAAAACCAATTCATTGAAAACCTCATTAAAATTAATAAAGAAACTTTGAGAATGTATTTAAATCCATATATTTGAAAATACTTTGAAAAATTATATGGAATTATTGAAAACCTTTTTAGTTACATGGTTTTTAATTAACACGATTTTCCGACTGAAGAGTGTGGTTAAGTCATACCTTGTTAATAACATATTAAAAATTGTATTATGTACTATAGGGTAGAAAAATTGTACAAATACATGAATATACCATAAATATATAGAGTAGAATAAAATTGTTGAGTTATCGTGAGATATTTATTAGATTATTTCATAAATTGAATCATAATGGTAAACAATATCGATAAATGATGAGATTGTTTCAATGAACTCTCACCACATGGTAATATTGAATTATACAACACATATAAGAAAATAAAATAAAATAAAGATATAAATATCATTAATATAAGAATAATATTAATTTAATAATTGAAATTTAGTATATACATGTCATTGAAAATATGTGGTTATAATATGGCATGTGTCTCAAAGAAGGAAAATTGAGAAAAAATTACATTACCAATTTGTTAAATTTGGAAATATATACCACACAAAAAAAATATAAAAAATGGATAATTAAATACCCATAAATTTAGTTATACGAATCACATAATACAAATATGGGAAGTATGCAAACCATACATTGGAAATATGATATGAACATGACATATATCTCATAGAAATAACTTGTGAGATGAAATTCCCTTACCTTGCGTATTTACTCTTGTTGAATTCACACAAAATTCATGTATAATAAATAAATTTTTACTATACATCTATCAAAAAAACCATATTCTTATATCTAGTACCATATATGGTTATATTATGACTTTATATTACCATGTTGTTAACAATTTCATTTCAATGTTATGTTTCGTGTAATATTCTCTTTGTTTTTTTTCATTTGTCTTAGTTTGTTATATTTTTGGACATTATACATATATCATGACTTAAATAATGTAAAATATGATATAATTATAATTTATATTCATTATATTATTATAATTATAATCTATAGTATTCAAGGTTCACTCCCTATACCACATTAGTCTATACAACATTAGTCTATCTCATGAGATATAAATCTATACCCAAGGCATTTTAAGGAGATATAAGTCCCAACAATATCATAATTAAATAAAACATATAGGTTTTATAAGATCAAAAACAATCATAACATATACCATTAAATTAAATGGGTTCCATAAACATGTAATCATATCATAAACCATGGAAAATATATAGGATCCCTAATAACTTAATTAAATCAAAACCCATGAAAAGAAGTGATTTTCATAAACATCATTCTATTAAATGTAAACCATTGAGATATATAATAATAATGGAAATATTGATTCATTTATATAACAAGGCACAATTAACCCTAATATAAGACATCTTAGATGGGAAATAACTTTGAAAGGTCTTATAAGAAAAATAATTGTGGAAAATATTTTTTTATAGTCTTGAATGTTTTTTAAAAACCTTTTCCTTGGAAAATAGTTTGGACACTTACAAAAGAATCATTTAAATCACTAAAATACTATTCCTTGAAAACAAACTTTTTAAAACCTTTTTCTCCGAAAATAAACTGGAAAACATATAAATAAGGCTTGATTTTTTTTAAAAACCACTTATTTGTATTGAACATGGAAACTTATAAAGAAAGATTTAAAAATTTATGAAAACCATTAATTTGAAAATATTATGAAAATTTATAATGAATTATTTAAGACATTTTAAAACCCTTTTTAAAAAACATGGTTTTGAATGAACACAAATTTAATGATGTAGAGAGAGGTAAAGTTTGAATTCCTTAATCATATTATGTACCAAAGATTGGAAAATGATAAAAATAAATTAATATATAATAAATATACATATGAGATTAAATTTCGTGAGTTCTCCTGATATATGGATCATAATATTTCATCAATGGAATCATAATCAATAACAACCTTGATAAACGTTGATATTGTTTCAATAAACTCTTACAACTTGGTAACATTAAATTATGCTCCCGTTGTAAGAAAATAAAATTATATAAATCTTAAAATATTATTAATATATGGAGATTAATTACTTAAAATTTAAAATGTATTATATACACCACATATAATAATATAGGTGCATAACAAGGCATGTGTCTCAAAGAAGTAAAATTAAGACAAAATTACTTTACCAAATTGTTACCTTTTTAATCATAAACCTCATGAAATAAATATCATAATATTGATATTTAAATATCCATAAATTTAGTTCTAATAATAAAATAATAAATAAATAGAATTTATACACACCAAATATATGAAATATTAGGTGAACAATACATGTATTTCACAGAAATACAAAGTGAGATGAAATTCCCTTACCCTGTGTCTTTAATCTAATCATAATATAACAATATTCTTGTATAATAAATATATGTTTATTATACATATATAATATAAAAATATTATAATATATAATACCACATATGTTTTTACTATGACTTTATACTACCCTTATGTAAACAAATTCATGTTAATAGAACACTTTAGGTATTATTCGCTTTGTTTTTCGCATGTGTCTTAATTTGTTATATCATTGACCCTCATACATATATCATGATTTCAAAAATTTAAACCATGATATAAATATAATTTATATTCATTATATTTTTATTAATGTAATATATAGAGTATATAAGTAATAAATAGAATATACCATTCATGGAGACGGTAAGTTGTACGTACGTATGCACGATGATTCCATCTTATTATCATATTAAAAAAGAGAAATAAAAAAAATAAATGTATATATTTATATAATATCAATAAATTAGTATTATAAAATAATATGTATCATATTATTTCACTAAAATCATCTTTAATACATTTAATGTATTGTGTGAATGGGTCGCATCACGTTGAGGGTGTGGTAGTCCACAGTTCCTCAAACGAAAATATCGTATTTAAAAAAAATAGAACGTATAAAGATATCTATGGTAAAATAATTTCAGATGATTAAATGAATAATATAAATTATATATATCATATATAAACACCATTTCCATCATAATTTCCTACCATGAAATGTGGTAATTGAAAACGAACAATCATCATTTCGCGAGGCGGTTGTTCACCATACACATAAACAATATGTTCGTTACCCATTATATGGCAGTTTTTTATGAGTAGGTATAAACCATATCATTTAAATATATATATATATATATATATATATTTGTATTATAATACATGAATAAGAAGAGTGTAGGGTTTGTATAATGAATACAATATAATGGAGTTTGAGGGAGGATGTTACATCTTCTTTGGATAACTACTTTTGGTTTTCACCAAAAGAATTCATTGGATTATTTTATAAAAAAATAGAGGCTTCAAGGTGGAATTTTGGAATTTTTTTACTATTTATTCATAGATCATGTCTGAACCTATGTGTTTTAATAGGTGTGAGGAATTGTGAGAGTGATTTTCATTTTATAGTGGAAGGGGAATGACACTCTTGTAATTAGAAAAAAGGTATTCATTAATCGGAGGTATATATTTATTAATGTGACTTTAAAATAATAAAATAATGGATTAAATTGAAATAATTTTTTATTAAAACCTCAAACATACAAAAATATGACCATTTTTAAAATTTGGCACCTTAACATCTATATTTACCCAATTTTATCATTTTGGGTTTTATTAAAGAAAATATTTTTGCAGCCTATGTTGTTTAACCATTAAACATGATTAAAATTATTTTTTTGAAATATAGAAAAAATTAATTATAAATTTGTTACATATTTTACAAAATAAAAAACTTATGTGTATTGGAAATTAATTTTAAAACAAGCGCACGTGACGTGAAAAACACTTCTTAAACCCGAACCGTGCTAGAAATGTTTTTAAAAACTATGGGTTAATATGTTAATTATAAAAGATAAGTTAGTCTATTAATAGAACACATTATATATATATTAATACTTAAAAATAACTTTTATGAATATTATATTTTAATTAATTTTAAATCATTTAACAAAATATCATTTATTGTAAAATAACATTAATGAAAATTTTTACATTATATATTTAACTTTTATTTTAAAATAACAAAACAATATTGAAATTAAATTATATTAAATTAATATATGTATAAAATTTCAAATTAATATAAAAAATAATTAAAGAAAAAAATTCAATCTACTCACTGCACTTTTAATATTTATAGTATCATTTATTTTAGTTAATTATTAACGAAATAATCACTATGTTGGAGTTTATTACGCATTTTATGAAACTAAATAATCTTTAAAAATTAATGAAAAATTATTGAGATAAAAATAATACATTTATCTTTCAATGTTATTTTTATAACTGAAAATATGATGTTTTTTATATACATTTATTTTTTATAAATGTTAAAGGTAATGGAAGTTTTCTTTTTTCCTTACTTAACATTTTATATAGGGAACTTATATTTAATAATATCACATGAACCCATAAAATATATAATAGGAGGTGATGTGGTTGAATTATTGGCAATCAATTTTCATTGGAAATTTTTTTAGGTTAATTTGATCATTAATATTATTCTTTAGTCTCTTATTAAGCTTAATTTTACCTAATAACTGCAATTAATTTTAATCACATTCACTAATATTTTTTTCTAAAATTATGTTGATCTTATTTAAAAAACATATTATACAGATTAAAACTTTGTACATACATTTTTCAAATATAAAATCACATAATTTGATAAATTATGTTTGATGCTAATCATGTGGTTGTGGCGAAATATCAGGTTTTTAAAGTAAAAAATTCAAGAGATCAATAGGTTTTATTATCTAATGTTAACATAAAAAACAATTCCAATAGTCTAAACTGTATTAAATTTTGAATAATTAATCTATTTTGACATTATAAGCATTCTAAAAAATAATTTAACATTAATAATTATTTTAGCAAAGAGGTTGTCCTTTACTAAAAAACAGTAGTTTTCACAATTCATTTAAAAATGAGGTTTTATAGAAAAATTACAAAAATTAACCCTAAACTAATTTCAACATTCTGAATTTAAAAATGATTTTTTTAAATTAAAAATTATAAATGTTTCAAAAAATAGTTATAAAAAATAGGTGTTCCATTAAATGGTGGAACGACTCTATCATATGGGTACTATAAAATTACTTAGCGTAGCATGTACCCTTTGACAATATACATGTTTCACATAGCATAATATGAACACAATGTTGTGGATAAATCAAGCTAAGGTAAATTCAGTTTTCATTAAAAGAGATAAAAAATAAAAAAAAATAAATTAATTGGAAAAAATGCCACAAAATATTGGGGTGTTACACTTGGTTTAGGAGACATCGTTATTTTTTGATGCATAATTAATGGCTAATTTCATATGTTTAATGTTAAATGTATCATCCTTAATTAAATAAGTTGACACATGATTTTGAATTAGCTTCTTTGGTTATTTTTCTTTAAAAATTAAGATGAATAATTAATATACATTAAAGTTTGAAATAAATATTGATAAGAAAACATTGAAGTATATATTCACTCAAAAAGAGTTGAACAAGGGGTAAAAAATATGATTGGAACTAATTATGGATTATGAATTAATGATTCACTACCATCCTAGAAAATGTGTTATTGGTTTGTTCTCACCTTTCAGATTCTATAATTCTTATAGGATTCCTCCACGAGGGATCCACGATTTCTATCTAACCACTTTTCTTTATTGCTTCCTCAATACTGCTCAAAGGGTAACACCTTGCCTTAGAGCCCATGTTGTCTCTTGTTTCATCAGGTTATGTTTCATTCAATGATCCCCATGCATTATAGAAGTTTCAAATCTACCTCCAAGCCTTCCCATGAGCCTCTCGATTTCTTAGGCCTCATTTGGTTCTTCTCTACATAATTTCCTTCATACTCACCATCTCTTGGATTTTATTTCTATTATCGATCCCCGATGTCAGTTTTTTTCTAGTCTCTATTAGTCCGTATCCCATCATAGAGTGTCTTTTCAAGCTCTGATAGACCTAGGTCCCCACTTTTGGTGACATTTCATGGATTTGATTATTGGATAATATAAAACTATGTGGTGTTGAATTGACTTTAGTTCTATTTGTGGTCTAGATCATCAGATGTCTACTATGGATTGAAGGGGTTTTAGTTTCAATTTAAAGGTTCATCATTAGTGGGTTTGGATTTTGGTTCCTCTCCCCTTTGTTTGGCTTCATTATTAACTAGTTTTATTTTAGTATATGTAGTTATTATTTGGAGGTTGGATCTCAAAAAAATAACATATAGTTGTTCCTTGATTTTAAGGTGCAGGTTCATGCTCTAGTTGTTTCTTTTTTATGTATGTTTATGGTTATTCATTTAAATGTATCATGATTCTCGTGGTGGTGTTTCTTGGGGTTTTTATGGAAGAATATATTTTGGATGAAGGAGTTTAAGGATGGTCCAAGATAGTGGTCACATTTTGAAGCTATATAATAGTTTTCAAGGAATTATTTGGATGGTGTTATTCCAGTGAAGAGATACCTTCATGTTGGTGTTTGTGGTTCCAGTGGTGTGGCAATGATAGTGGAATTGGATATAATCAGTGGTGATCTATCATGATGGTTATTGGTGACTTCACATTCTTATAGGATAATGACACGAAGTTGAGTGATGGAATTGGGCTGGAGGGTACTCTGATTGGATCGACTATTTTGGGGTGGCCATTCATTTTACTTTGATTTTGAAATTTGGTTTTTTGTATGTTGTTTTTGGTGGTTTCTTATCTTGGTTTGGTTGATATGTGTGTGTGTTATCACTTTTACCCATATATTTTGATTTATAGAAATAAAACAAAGGTATTTCGGGAATAGATTCCCAGAAAAGAAAAAAAAATCAAAATTATTTGAGATGGAAAGATAATTCCTTATTATGTATGATAAATTTGGAATATAACCCTTTGGATAATGATTTGATGAAATTTTTCGAATAAGTTTTCTCACAACCCGTCCTCGGGTCCCGTGTCGGGACTACCCCAAGCCCACCTTCCTTAGGCCAGGGGCTGGGGACTAGCATCCAAGGCGTAAATCCCGATAAAAGGAAAGGCGTTGCCTTTATAAAGTAAATAAACACCACAGAGTACACAAGATGAAGTAAACATTAAGTATGTGCTAGAAAGTAAATGGGACAGAAAAAACCCAACTGAAAGTAATGTACAACTGAAAAGAAAGTACATCAACTAAAAAGTAAAGCAGCGAGTCTGAGCAATCCTCTGGAAATACCACTTGAAGGGTGGGTACAGATAGTCTCCTCTGCTCCTCGGCTCCGGCTGTCCGCTCCGTGTACGTCCCATCTAGTGATCCACTTGCAGGTACCATCCAGCTCCATGAGCTCCCACCTCGATCAGCGTTGTCCATCGTCTGCATCCAACACAAAGTAGTGCGGGCATATCTCATGCAGGGGTGAGTATACGCTACTCAGTAGGGACCCCGAGACCCCCGATGGTCTCCCAGAATCCAAGATGGATAATCCACAAAGGAAAGATACAATCACGAAGTAACAACCAACTCTACTTAGGTATATGCCCATACATATACCTAAGTCATCTATTCTTGCTCGACTCCAGCACACGAGCCCAAACACATCCCAGTCCACACAGGAAAACATAACCCATTCGACATAAGAATTCACAACCCAATCCACACATGAAATAAAAACCCAATCCACACAGGAAAACACAAAAATCATATCGATGATAATGATTGTAAGTTAAGACTTAGCTCACACAGGTATTCACTTCGAAAGACGATAGATATGATTAGATGTAGCCACTAATTCATCTAAGCTGTCGGACCCACAAAGGATACAAGACCAGCTACTCTGACGGACCCCCATAGGATACAAGTACAGAGTCAAATACTTCCATACCCACAAAGGATACAAGAATAGTAGTCAAATACTGCTGGAACCAAATAGGATACAAGAACAGTAGTCATCGCCATCGAACCCAGGTAGGATTCCATACGGTTGTCGTCGCTGCCGAACCCACGGAGGATCCCAGTACAGTATTCATCGTCGTCGCAGTCGCAGCCAGCTCTAGTGTTCCCGCACACAGCACACTCGATTCCAAGAGGGTCCGCTCCATGAACCAAGGGGGTCGATACATCATCTATCACGAAGTCTAGACTTGATGTATCACAAAGTTCCGTCTCGTCGAAAAGAACTCAATGTGACAAACGACGCGTCAATCGGATGCCCAGTCTGAGAGTTATTGGCTTATTCATCCTAGGGGCCCGGTTGGTTTTTAAGCTAAAACCAACCTGAACATACTCCATCTGCGTCCAAACCTCGAGCGTAGTAAGCCAAAATAACTGTCTTACAAAGATGAATACAACAAAGTCTATGGCACGCCAATCAGACGTCCAGAGCTCAAGTTATAAGCGTTTTCGCTCCAAGGGCCCGGTTGGTTTCGGGTTCGAACCATTCTGGACATACCCAGGATCTCTGAAACCTTTAGTGTAATATACCGAAAGGACCATCTCGATCCAAGGATCACTACTCAACTGACGGTGCGTTGATCAGAGTTCCGTAGCCCATGTTATGGGCATTTGAACGGATCTATCCGGAAATAGGGGGTTTGGACCCAGTCCGACCTGGCCTAATACCCCCTGTGTCGGCCCGAACTAGGTCGACCCGACCCGGGTCCAGGTCCAGCCTGTTAGGGAGCAGCCGGCCCGACTCGCGTGTCCTGGCCCAGCGTGGCTTCCTTGCTCGGCACAGGCGGCCCGGCCCAGCCCGTCGCGGGCGGCCCGGCCCGGCGTGGGTGGTCCTGCCCAGCGCGGGTCGTGGCTCGTCTCGAGGACGAGCTGGACGCAGAGGGGGGAGGTGCTGCCTCCCTCATTTTGAAACAGCGGCCCACCATTTTTGTGAGGTCCACCCTAAATAAACTGAGGTTTACGCCCCCCAGATTCTCGGAAAGGGCCGGCCCTGTTGGCCGGCCGGTGAGCTGCCGCAGGACCCCCCGCGGGTCCCGCCATCTGACGCGATGTCGGCCGACTGAGCCCGGCCACCTCCTCTGCACCATCGAGGCCTTATGTCGCGACCCCTGTCCGACCGGCACCCCGCGACGGTGCTGTGCCCCTCCACCGCAGCTCGCCCCAGCCGCGGCTCTCCATGGTGCCCCGGCATGATGTGACGGCGCCGCGTCTCTCCGCCGCGGCTTGACCTTGGCCGCGGGTTCCTTCGGCTTCATCGGCGCGGCGCGACAGCTCCACCCTCCTTCGCCGCGTCCCGCTCCGGCTGCGGTTCCCTTGTTCCCATGCGGTGCTGATGCACCGCCCTGCCTCCATTCCAAACCACGATAGTGATTAACATAAAATGGAGAGGAGGTCCAACCATGTTCGTGCGGTCCGACCTCCTCCTGTTATATTGATAATAGGAAGCACAAAGAAATTAATGAATAACGTCAAAATAATAATCCTTGAACGATGAAACAACCGCTACCTCAAAGAAGATTGTGGAATCTTGCATCGTGGAAGACGGCATCACGGGGTGAGGCTCCGTTTACATCAATGGAGAACGTCTGAGGAGGTAGCGGTGTCTCCCTTTCTTTGACATGGAGAGAAAATGGAACGGCGTGATGTCGAATTATCGGCATTCTTCAACGTAGAAGATGAAGTTCTTCAAGACTTATATTAATCTCTCCAAAATCTCCACACAACGAAACAAGAAAAATAAAATAAGGCTTTTACCTTATTTTATTACTCATGCCAACATATTTCAAAATTCAAAAGTTTAATTCACCTAATTAATTAAACTTGTGTTGTCAAATTAATTAGGTGTTTAGTTGGCATGCATTAATGTGGAAGAGTTACTAAACTCATGTGGGGGGTTAAAGGTGTTAGGGAATTTGAAGGGGTGGGGATCGTGTGGGACCCACCTCAGCAATATCCTATCAAGAGGAGTAGGAATATTAGTGGGTCCCACACCAACTCCCACACATGGGGTATAACCACGAATAAGTAAAATAAAATTTTTAGCATAATTTTATTTCTCTTTATACTTAATCCACATTTTTTTACAACTCTTCCTGAGTAAACGCAATTCCAATAACGGTCTTCTTACAAAATTACCGGCGCTGCGGTTTCATCGGTGACCTCATATTTCAATTTAGAGAATCGGTTCAAAAATTAGGAAAACCCGCTCATTTGTTCACGGAATGTACCTGAGCTAAACTTCAGAAATTGATTCCGGGCACACCGGGCCTCAGAATCAGGCTCTTTTAGTAACTGCATACTCGTAAAATCCCAAAAAAATTAAGAAAAAAATTTCTTTGAAATTTACGGGTCTTTACATTACTCCCACTTCAAGGCTTTACATCCCCGTAAAGATACATCACAAACTAGGGGAACAAATGAGGGTACTGAGCATTCATCTGAGCCTCCCGCTCCCAAGTGCTCTCTTGGAGGTTCCCGTGATGCCACCTGATGCACACTAGAGGAATAAACCACCCATGTAGGAAATGTTCCTGTCGATCCTTGATCTCCACCCGGACCTTCTCAAAAGTCACCTCGTCATCGATGTCTTGCTCCCCATGGTCGATGATATGCATCGGGTTGTGCACGTATGTCCTCAGCTAAGATACGTGGAAGACGTCATGCACCCAGTGCAACTGAGGTGGTAGAGCCAGGATATAAGCCACCTCACCTATCTTGCTGAGAACCTAGAATGGACCGATGAAGTGCGGAGATAACTTGCCGCCCCGACCAAATCTTCGTTATCCACGTCGATATGAGACCCATAAGAAAACATGGTCGCCATCACCAAACTCTAGTGGTCTCCGTATCCTGTCAGCATAGGACATCTGTCGGCTCTAAGCTATCCTCATCTGCTCCTAGATGACCTATACCGTCTCTATCATGGCATGGACCATCTCTGGTCCCACAAGTGCTGACTCCCTAGGGTCTGTCTAGCAGAGATATGATTTAGAAGGTCGGTCGTACAATGCCTCGTATGGTGTTATCCCGATGGTGGAGTGGTATCTGTTGTTGTACAAAAGCTCCACAAAGGGTAAGTGATCCTCCCAGCTGCGACCAATGTCAAGGAAACATGCACGAAGCATGTCCTCGAGAGTCTGAATGGTCCTCTCCGTCTGACCATTCGTCTGAGGGTTAAAGGCGGTGCTCAGGTGTAGCTGCATCCCGAATGCCTCCTGCAACCCCTTACAATGCCAGGAAGTAAAGCGATCGTCATGATCGGAGATGATAGATGATGACACACCATGAATCCGTACGATCTCGTAAACTTAGAAGCGTCCCAAGCTCTCCAATGAGCCATGCTCTCTAATGGGTAATAAGTGGGCCGAATTGGTGAGTTAGTCGATGATCACCAAAATGAATTCGTGTCCTCGGGAAGTACGTGGAAGTCCACTCACAAATTCCGTAGATATCCCATACCGCATCCACTCCGGGACCATCAAGGTCTGTACCAAGCCTGCAGGTACCTGGTGCCCCACCTTCACCTATTGAAAGGTGAGGCATCAAGAAATGAAATCAGGCACAACCTTCTTCACACCCAGCCACCAGTGCTATCATCTGAGATCCTGGTACATCTTCACTACCCCTGGATGTACCGCAAAAGGGGAAGTGTAAAACTCTCTTCGCACCTCCTCTTGTAATGCAGCTGGTACCATGGTACATCCTCTGAAAAGGATAACGTGCTCTCCTCTTATAGAAAAACCTTCAGGTGTCTGTCCTATGGAAATATATGAATGTCGCGTCTCACAATCAGCATCCCCACCTTGTGCCTCTCTTACCCGTTGAAGAAGTGGAGGTGTGACTGTGAGCGACTGAAGGAAGGATACCCCATCTCAATCCACGAAGGATATCTGCAAAGTGGCTAACTGCTCTGTCGCCTCTCCAAGAAGCTAAAGCTCGTCCTCCTGCTGAGAGCATTGGCTACTACATTCCCCTTTCCAGGAGTATAGACTATCTCAAAGTCATATTATTGGAGGAACTCGAGCCATCACTGATGTCTCAGGTTCAGGTCCTTCTGAGAGAAGATGTACCTGAGACTCTGGTAGTTATAGTAGACTGTAAAGCGCTCGCCCATCAGATAGTTCCGCCACATATTCAAGGCGAAGACCACTGCTACTAACTACAGGTCATGGGTAGCGTAGTTCTACTCATGCTACCTCAACTATCGTGATCCATAGGCGATCACTACCTGCTCCTACATCAGGACACACCCGAGTCCCGTCGCTGATGCATCACAGTAAACTAGGTACCCTACTCCCTCCATCGGTAGCCTCAAGATGGGTGCACTGGTCAATCTCTATCTCAGCTTCTGGAAGCTCTACTGAAATCTATCTGACCACACGAAGGGTTTCACCTTCTTCATCAAAGATGGAAGCGGTTCTACAACTCTGGAGAAGTCTGGAACAAATCTCTGATGGTACCAAGCCATACCTAGGAAACTCCTCACCTCCATCACGCTCCTAGGTGGCTCCCAAGCTAGCACTGACTCGAACTTCGTAGGATCCACCACAAATACCACCTCCGAGATGACATGCCCCAAGAAGTGGATCTCACGAATCCAGAACTGACACTTCGAGATCTTACCATAAAGCTGGTGCTCTTGGAGTGTGTCCAGTACAACCCGCAAGTGGTAGGTGTGCTCCTCCTCGCTAGTCGAGTAAATCAAAATGTTGTCGATGAAGACTATGACAAATCGATAGAGGTAAGTCTGGAAGATCCTTTTCATGAGACTCATGAACAATTCTGGAGCATTGGTTACGCTGAAAGGCATAACTGTGAACTCATAGTGGCCAAACCAACACCTAAAGGCCGTCTTGTGGACATCATTGTCTCAAACTCTGAGCTGATGATAGCCTGACTTGAGGTCTATCTTCGAGAACCATCATGCTCCCTTGAGCTGATCTAAGAGGTCGTCGAACCTCAGAAGTGGATACAAGTTCTTCAAGGTCACTTGGTTCAGGTGACGTTAATCGACACACAGTCGCAAGCTCCCATCAGGCTTCTCGGGGAACAATATTGGGGAAGCCCAGAGTGAAACACTTGGTCGAATGAAGTTGTTTCTCTGCAAGTCCTCCAGCTGTACCCGTAGCTCTCGAAGCTCAGGGGGAGCCATCCGATATGATGGAGTAGATATCGGGGTTGTCCCAGGGTACAAGTCAATATAGAAGTCTACCTCTCTACGAGGAGGTAGTCCTGGAACATCGTCAAGAAAAATGCCCGCATACTGATCCACCACAACAAGAAAACTCGGACTCCACACATCAACTGCACCTAGGATGAGGCTAGCCAACTAATGAGTGATCGGCTGTCATCTCCTCTATGTGAGTCCATCCTATGCTGCAAGGGCTCCCTTCTGGATGGTGAAGGTAAACCTGCTCCCATCGGTGCGGACACACCGCAACTTGTGCCTAATACAGTCGATCTGAGCATGGACTGTTGATAACCAATCCATGCCCAAGATGACGCCGTTAGCCCTCGTCGCCAATACAAGAAGATCCTAGCTGAAGCTATCGCCTCCTAGAGTAAGCTCACAATACCGGAACCGGTGTGTAATCGTCGAGTCTGCTCCCGTAGGAGTTTCTAGCCATAAGGATCGAGCCAACGGCTCCGTCGGAATCTCCGAGCTCTGAACAAGGGTAGAAAAAATGAAAGAATGACTCACTCCTGTGTCTATAATAACTACAACAAGGGAGGATTAGACACAGATAGTACCTCGAATCATCTCAGGTGTGTCGTCGACATAGGCCTCCACTGCCTGAAACTAAGCCTGCATCTGTCGCAAGCTCCCAGTGGTCGGGATGGACCTCCTGGTGGTGTTGGTGGTATAGCCTCAAAGCGTCGCCCACCACCTACTGGTCGGCCATCCCCTCTGCCTCGTCTGCTGGCTCCCTACGGACCACTATGGTCGAACATATGCCTCTTCCTGGGTGGTACCGCAACCGTCTGCTGCTCCTCTGCATGGTGGTTCGGGCAGTCACGAGCCATGTGGCCCTGCCCGCCGCATGCATAGCACTGTCTGCTCCTTGTCAGGCTGGCTCTACGCCATGTGCACCGCACCTCGGAGCCAGTATCCTGAGGTTGTTCGCCTGATTTTCTAGTCTTCTTGGACCCCTGTGACATTCGTTGACTGCCATCTGTAGAATACTCCGCTACATGCCGCACTACGGTAGGTCTCACTGCTGGTGTAGGCTCATAAAAAACCGCTCCACAAGAAGGGCTCGCTCGAGTACTCCTTCCTGCGTCAGAATGCTGAGGGAGATCACTGATTCCCGGATCTCATGCCTCAGTCCCTGCTCGAAGGTCCGGGCTTAAAATAATGGGTCACGTACCATGTTTGTGGCGTAGCGTGAGAAATCGGTAAATCTCGTCAAGTACTGGGCTACTGACATGCTGCCCTGTCGTCGCTGTAGTAACTCCTGGATGCACACTACACGAAGGGTGGTTGGAATGAACTCCGAGCGAAAAAATCTCTCGAAGTATGACCAAATAAGGGATGAATCGTCGTGCACATGGAGCATCAGGCTCCACCATCTACCTACTTCCGCGTGCAGGAGACTCGCCGCAAGGATCACCATTAGGTCAAATGGTGTCCCTATTAATCTAACAACTCAAACAACAACCTCTAGCCAATCCTCTACTGCCGGAGGGTCTATCTCCCCACGTAACCTTAGCGGTCTCTGATGCCGAAACTCGTGAAATGCACATTGGCGACATGCACTCTCAGCTGCTGGGGATGGTGGCATCGGTGGCTCGGCGGGTAGAGGTACCTCTAGTGCCTCCTCTGTAATAGGGCCTTGCACCGAGGCCTCATCGCTCAGTGGGCTGCCGTCTCGCACAAATCTTGGAACCCTAGATGGATGTCGTCATGGGGCCATCCTAAAAAGAGACAGGTGCACCATGGTCAATATAGTATACTTGGTGAGCTGACACAATGTAATCAAAAAGAAAACTCTTGAAACACGCATGCAATCAATGTTTTCATGCACTGAGTCGGAAATCAGAAGTCAGGGTCCTGGTATATGGATATGTCGACCGCCGCACCAAAACTGGACTCCTTGGATTGATAACTACACTCAATACCCTTAAAACTATTTCTTCACATTGAAGGAATATCAGAGTCATGAGTTCTGCGGTAGAACCGAACTCCTCTAATACCAATTTGTCACGACCCGTTATCGTGGCCCATGCCATGACTACCCCAAGCCCGCCTTCCTTAGGACAGGGGATGGAGACTAGCACCCAAGGTGTAAATCCCAATAAAAGGGAAGGAATTTCCTTTATAAAGTAAAAAACACCACAGAGTACGCAATCTAAAGTAAACACTAAGTAAGTGCTGGAAAGTAAATGGGCCAGAATACAATCCCAACTGGAAGTAAATTACAACTGAAAATAAATTACAACAACTGAAAATTAAAGCAGCAAATCTGAGCCATCCTCTGAAAATCCTACCTGAAGGGTTGGTACAGATAGTCTACTCTACCTCTCGGCTCCAGCTGTCCACTCCGTGTACGTCCCGTCCAGTGATCCACCTCCAGGTACCGTCCATCTCCACGAGCTCCCACCTCGATCAGCACTGTCTATCGTCTACATACAATACAACGTAGTGCGGGAATATCCTCTGCAGGGGTGAGTATATGCTACTCAGTAGGGACCCCGATCCCCCTGAAGGTCTCCATTAATCCATGAAGGATAATCCACAAAGGAAAGATACAATAACGAAGTAACAACCAACTCTACTTAGGTATATTCCCATAAATATACCTAAGTCATCTATTCAATATCGGCTCCAGCACACGAGCCCAAATACAACCCAGTCCATACAGGAAAACATAACCCCTTCCACATAGGAATTCACAACCCAATCCACACAGGAAGCACAACTGAATCTACATAGGAAAGCACAAAAATCATATCGATGATAATGATTGTAAGTTAAGACTCTGCTCACATAGGTATACACTTTGTAAGACAATAGAGATGATCAGATATAGCCACCGATTCATCTAAGATGTCGGACCCACATAGGATACAAGACCAGCTAAGCTGTCAGACCCACAAAGGATACAAGACCAGCTACTCTGCCAGACCGACATAGGATACAAGTACAGAGTCAAATACTGTCGGACCCACATAGGATACAAGAACATTAGTCAAATACTGCCGGATCCACATAGGATTCAAGAAAAGTAGTCATCATTGTCAAACCCATGGAGTCTTCCAGTAAGGTCGTCTTCTCTTCCGAACCCACGGTGTATCCTAGTATAGTCGTCATCATCGTCGCAGTCACAACCAGCTCTAGGGTTCCCGCACACAACACGCTCGATTCCAGGAGGGTCCGCTCCACGAGCCAAGGAGTTCGATACATAAAATGTCAGAAAGTCCAGAGATGATGTATCACAAAGTTCCACCTTGTCAAAAGGAACTCAACGCGACAGACTGCATGTCAATCGGACGCCCGGTCTAGGAGTTATTGGCTTATTCGTCCCAGGGGCCCGGTTTGTTTTTATGTTAAAACCAACCACACTATACTCCAGCTGCGTCCAAACCTCAAGCGTAGTAATCCAAAAGAACCATTTCACTAAGAGGAATCAAAAAAAGCTGACGAAACGTCAATTGGATGACTGGAGCTCAAGTTATAAGCGTTTCTGCTCAGAGGGACCAGTTGGTTTCGTGTTCAAACCAACCCGGACATACCCAACGTTCTTCGAAATCTTGAGTGTAATATACCAAAACGACCGTCTCGATCAAGGGATCACAACGAAACTTACGTTGCGTCGATCGGATGTCTGTATCCCATGTTATGGGCATTTGAATAAATCTGTCTGGAAACATGGGGTTTGGGCTCGGTCCGACTCGGCCCAATACCCCCTCTGTTGGCCCGAACTAGGTAACCCGACTCGGGTCCGGGTCCGTCCTGTTAGGGCGTGGCCCATCCCGGCGCGGCGGCTCGTCCTGGCGCGGGAGGCCTGGCCCGACGCAGGCGGACCGCCCCAGCGCGGGCAGTCCGCCCCCGCGAGGGCGGTTCGTCCAGGGGTGGGTGGTCCGGCCCAGCGCAGGTGGTCCGGCCCGGCGCGGGCGGTCCTGCCCGCCGCGGCCCGCCCTTGGCTGCAACTTCCTTTGGCTTCACTGGCGCAGCGTGATGGCACCGCGCTCCTTCGCCACAACCCGCTCCGGTCGTGGCTCCCTCATTCCCGCGTGGTGCTGATGCACCATGCCGCCTCTGTTCCAAATCACGACGGTGATAAACATAAAAACGGGAGGAGGTTCGGCCGTTTTCGTGCGGTCCGACCTCCTCCCGTTATATTGATTACAGGCGTCCAAAAGAAATTAACAAAGAACATCAAAATAATAATCCTTGAACGATGAAACAACCCCTACCTCAAAGAAGATCGCCGAAGCTTCTATCGTGGAAGACGACATCGCGGGGTGAGGCTCCATTTACGTCGATGGAGAACGACCGAGGTGGTAGTGGTGTCTCCCATTCTTTGACACGGAGAGAAAATGGAACGACGTGACGACATTCTTCATTGATGTCTTGGCGTTCTTCAACATAGAAGATGAAGTTCTTCAAGACATAGAGTAATCTCTCCAAAATCTCCACAGAACGAAACATCAAAAATAAAATAAGGCATTTTCCATATTTTATTACTCATGCCAACATTTTTCAAAATTCAAAAGTTGAATTCACCTAATTAATTAAACTTATGTTGAATAATTAATTAGGGGTTTAGTTGGCATGCATTAATGTGGAAGAGTTACTTAACTCATGTGGGGGGGTTAAAGGTGTTATGGAATTTGAAGGGGTGGGGCTCGTGTGGGCCCCACCTCACCAATATTCTATCAAGAGGAGAAAGAATTTTAGTGGGTCCCACCCCAACTCCCACACATGGGGTATAACCACTAATAAGTAAAATAAAATATGTAGCATAATTTTATTTCTCTTTATACTTAATCCACATTTTTTTACAACACTTCTCGAGTAAATGAAACCCCAATAAAGGTCTTCTTAAGCAATTATCGGTGCTACGGTTTCATCGGTGCCCTCAGATTTCGATTCCGTGCACCGATTCAAAAGTTAGAAAAACCCGCTCATTCGTTCACTGAACGTACATGAGCTAAACTTCAAAAATTGATTCCGAGCACACCGGGCCTCAGAATCATGCTCCGTCAGAAACTGTGTACTCGTAAAATCCAAAATAAATTAAGAAAAACAATTTCTTGAAATTTATGGGTCTTTACATTACTCCCACCTTAGGGATTTACATCCCCGTAAATATACATCACAAACTAGGGGACCAAATGAGGGTACTGAGAATGCATCTGATCCTCCTGCTCCCAAGTGCTCTCCTTGAGGTTCCCATGATTCCACCTGATGCACACTAGAGGAATCAACTACCAATGTAGGACCCATTCCTGTCGATCCTTGATCTCCATCAGGACCTCCGCAAAAGTCACCTCGTCATCGATGTCTAGCTCCCCATAGTCGATGATATGCGTCGGGTTGTGCATGTATCTCCTCAGCTAAGATACGTGGAAGACGTCGTGAACTCGGTGCAACTGAGGTGGTAGATGCAGGAGATAATCCACCTCTCCTATCCTATTGAGAACCTGGAATTGTCCGATGAAGTGGAGAGATAACTTACCGCGCCGGCCAAATCTCCGTAATCCAAGTCGAGGTGAGACCCGTAAGAAAACGTGGTCGCCATCGTCGAACTCTAGTGGTCTCTGCCTCCTGTCAGCATAGCACTGCTGTCGGCTCTGAGCTGTCGTCATCCGCTCCTAGATGACCTGTATCTTCTCCGTCGTGGCCAGGACCATCTCTGGTCCCACAAGTGCTGACTCCCTAGGGTCTGTCCAGCACAGAGGTGATCTGCAATGTTGGCCGTACAATGCCTCGTATGGTGCAATCCCGATGGTGGAGTTGTAGCTATTGTTGTACGCAAACTCCACAAAGGGTATGTGATCCTCCCAGCTGCGACCAAAGTCGAGGACACAAGCATAGAGCATTTCCTCAAGAGTCTGAATGGTCCTCTCCCTCTGACCATTCGTCTGAGGGTTAAAGGCGGTGCTCAGGTGTAGTGGTGTCCCGAATGCCTCCTGCAACCCCATTACAATGTCGGGATGTAAAGCGACCATCACGATAGGAGACGATAGATGATGGCACACCATGAACCCATATGATCTCTTGAATATAGAAGTGTCCCAAGCTCTTTAATGAGCCCTGCTCTCTGATGGGTAAGAAGTGGGCCGACATGGTGAGTCGGTCGACGATCACCCAAATGGAGTCATGTTCTCTAGAAGTACGTGGTAGTCCAGTCACAAAATCCATAGATATCACATACCACTTCCACTCCGGGACCTCGAAACGTTGTACCAAGCCTGCTAGTACCTGGTGCCCCACCTTCACCTGCAGACAGGTGAGGCATCGAGAAACGAACTCAAGCACAACCTTCTTCATACCCGGCCACCAATGCTGTTGTCTGAGATCCTGGTACCTTTTCGCTACCCCTGGATTTACTGCCAAAGTGGAAGTGTAAAACTCTCTCAGCACCTCCTCCTGTAATGTAGCTGGTACCATGGTACGTCCTCAGAAAAGGCTGATGTGATCTCCTCCTATAGAAAAACCGTCTGGTGTCTGTCCTGTGGAAATATATGCACATCACATCTCACAGTCAACTTCCCCACGCTTTTCCTCTCTTACCCACTGAAGAAGTGGAGGTGTGACAGTGAGCTACTGAAGGAAGGCTACCCCATCTCTATCTACGAAGGATATCTACAAAGCGGCTAACTACTCTGTCGCCTCTCCAAGAATCTGAAGCCCGTCCTCCTGCTGAGAGCATCATCTACTACGTTCCCCTTTCCAGGAGTATAGAATATCTCAAAGTCATAGTTTTGGAGAAAGTCGAGCCATTGCTGATGTCTCAGGTTCATGTCCTTCTGCGAGAAGATGTACTTGAGACTCTGGTGGTTAGAGTAGACTCTAAAGCACTCGCCCATCCGATAGTGCTGCCACATCTTCAAGGCAAAGACCACTGCTGCTAACTCCAGGTCATGGGTAGCATTGTTGTGCTCATGCTGCCTCAACTGTCATGATCCATAGGCGATCACTGCCTACTCCTGCATCAGGACACACTCGAGTCCGGTCCCTAATGTATCACAGAAAACTACGTACCCTACTCCCTCCTCTGGTAGCCTCAAGATGGGTGCATGGGTCAATCTCTATCTCAGCTTCTAGAAGCTCTACTAGAATCTATCTGACCACAAGAAGGGTCTCCCCTTCTTAATAAAAGCATAAAGCGGTTCTGAAACTCTGGAGATGTCTGGAAAAAATCTCCAATGGTACCCAGCCAGACCTAGGAAACTCCTCACCACCATCATGCAACTAGGTGGCTCCCAAGCTAGCACTGCCTCGAACATCGCAGGATCAACCGCAACTCCCGCCTCTGAGATGATGTTCCCCAAGAAGTGGATCTCACGTATCCAGAACTAAAACTTCGAGAGCTTACCATAAAGTTGGTGCTCTCGGAGTGTGTCCAGTACAACCTAGAATTGGTTGGCGTGCTCCTCCTCAATAGTCGAGTAAATAAAAATGTCGTCGATGAAGACTACGACAAATCGATCGAGGTAAGGATGGAAGATCCTTTTCATGAGACTCATGAACACTTTTGGAGCATTGGTTATTCTGAAAGGCATAACCAAGAACTCATAGTGTCTATACCAACACCTGAAGGTCATCTTCTGCACATACTTGTCTCAAAATCTGAGCTGATGATTGCCTGACCTGAGGTCTATCTTTGAGAACCATCGTTCTCCCTTGAGCTGATCGAAGAGGTCGTCGATCCTCGGAAGTTGATACTTTTTTCTTCACGTTCACCTAGTTCAGGTGATGGTAATCGACACACATTTGTAAGATCCCATACGCCTTCTTGGGGAACAATATTGGGGAAGCCTTGGGTGAAACACTGGGACGAATGAATCTGTTGCCCTGCAAGTCCTCCAGCTATACTCGTAGCTCTCGAAGCTCAGCAGGAGAAATCCGATATGCTGGAGTAGATATCGGGGTTGTCCCAGGGTATAGGTCAATATAGAAGTCTACCTCTCTACGAGGAGGTAGTCTGGGAACATCGTCAAGAAAAACATCAACATACTGATCCACCACAACAGGAAAACTCGGACTCCACACGTTAACTGCTCCGAGGATGAGGCTAGCCAACTGATTAGTGATCGGTTGTCCTATTCTCTGTGTGAGTCTGTCATATGCTGCAAAGGCTCCCTTCATACTGGTGAAGGTAAAACTTCTCCCATCGGTGTGGACACACCACACCTTGCGCCTAATACAGTCGATCAGAGCATGGACTGTAGATAACGAATCAATGCCCAAGATGACGTCGTAAGGCCTCAGCGCTGCTACAAGAAGATCCCAGCTGAAGCTATTGCCTCCTAGAGTAAGCTCACACTACCGGCACCAGTGCGTCAATGTCGAGTCTACTCCCATAGGAGTCTCTAGCCATAAGGATCGAGCCAAAGACTTTGTCGGAATCTCTAAGCTTCAAACAAGGGTAGACGAAATGAAAGAATGACTCACTTCTGTTTCTATAAGAACTACAACAAGGGTGAATTAGACCTAGATAGTACCTCAAATAATCTCAGGTGTGTCATGGTCATAGGCCTCTGCTGCCTGAAGATAAGCCTACATCTGTCTGCCAGCTCCCTATGGTCAGGCTGGACCTCCTGGTGGTGGTGGTGGTAGAGCCTCAAAGTGTCGCCCACCACCTACTACTCGGCTAGCTCCGCTGCCTTGTCCGCTGGCTCCCTGCGGACCACCATGGTCGAACCTATGCCTCTGCCTGGGTGGTCTCTCAACTGTCTACTTCTGCTCTAGATGGTGGGTTGGGCAGTCACGAGCCATGTGGCCCTGCCTGCCGCATGCATAGCACTGTCTGCTCCTCGTAAGGCTGGCTCTGCGCCGTGTGCCCCGCACCTCTAAGCCAGTATCCTGAGTTCTTTTGCCTGATTGTCTGGTCCGCATGGACCCCTATGACATTCTTCGACTGCCAGCTGCAAAAGACTCCGCTACATTCCGCCCTACGGTAGGTCTCGCTGCTGGTGTAGGCTCAGAAAAAAAGCACTCCACATGAAGGGATCACACTAGTACTCATGCCTGCGTCGGAATACTGAGGGAGATCATTGATTCCCTGATCTCATGCCTCAGTCCCTTCTCAAAGGTCCGAGCCCAGAATAATGGGTCACGTACCATTTCCGTGGAGTATTGTGAGAGATCGGTAAATCTCGCCAAGTACTGGGCTACTGACATGGTGCCCTGCCGCAGCTGTAGTAACTCCTGGATGCGCACTACACGAAGGGTGGCTGGAACGAACTCTGAGCGAAAAGGCTTTTTAAGTCTGACCAAAGAAGATATGACTCGTCGTGCACATGGAGCATCAGGCTCTACCATCTACCTACTGCCGCATGCTGGAGACTCTCCGAAACGATCACCATGAGGTCAACTAGTGTCCCTACTAATCTGAAAACACAAACAACAACCTCTAGCCAATCCTCGGCGTCCTGAGGGTCCATCTCCCCGCGTAACCTTGGCAGTCTCTGATGCTGAAACTCATGCAGTGCAATCATGTGACGTGCACTCTCAACTGATGGGGCAGGTGGCATCGGTGGCTCGGCAGGTAGAGGTACCTCCGGGCCTCCACTGTAATAAGGCCCTACATTAAGGCCTCGTCGCTCAGTGGGCTTCCATCTCGCACAAAGCTCGGAACCCTAGCTGGATGCCATCGTGGGGCCATCCTAAAAAAGAGACAGGTGCGTCGTGGTCAATACAGTATACCTGGTGAGCTGACAAAAAGTAATCACAAAGAAAACTCTTGAAACACACATGCAATCAATGATTTCATGCACTGAGTCGGAAATCAGAAGTCATGGTCATGGTATATGGATATGTCGGCCGCCGCACCAACACTAGGATCCATGGACTAATAACCACACTCAATACCCTTAACACTATTTCATCAAATAGAAGAAAGATCAGAGTCCTAATTTCTGCGGTAGAACTGAACTCCTCTCATAACAATTTTTCACAACCCGTCCTCGTGTCCCATGTCGTGACTACCCTAAGCCCTCCTTCCTTAGGACAGGGGATGTAGACTAGCACCGAAGGCGTAAATCCCAATAAAAGAAAAGGAATTTCCTTTATAAAGTAAACAAACACCAAAGAGTACGCAAGCTAATGTAAACACTAAGTAAGTGCTTGAAAGTAAATGGGTCAGAATACAAACCCAACTGAAAGTTAAGTACAACTGAAAAGAAAGTACAGCAACTGAAAATTAAAGCAGCGATTCCAAGCCGACAACTGGAAATCTCACCTGAAGGGTGGGTATAGATAGTCTCCTCTGCTCCTCGGCTCTGGCTGTCCGCTCTGTGTACGTCCCGTCTAGTGATCCACCTCTAGGTACCGTCCATCTCCACGAGCTCCCACCTCGATTAGCGCTGTCTGTCGTCTACATACAACACAACATAGTGCGGGAATAGCCTATGCACGGGTGAGTATACGCTACTCATTAGGGACCCCAAGACCCCTGAAGGTCTCCCAGAATCCATGAAGGATAATCCAAAAAGGAAAGATACAATCACGAAGTAACAACCAACTCTACTTAGGTATATGCCCATACATATACCTAAGTCATATATTCCAGCTTATCTCCAGCACATGAGCCCAACTACAACCCATTCCTTACAGGAAAACATAACCCATTCCACATAGGAATTCACAACCCAATCCACAAAGGAATGCACAACCCAATCCACACAGGAAAGCACAAAAATCATATCGATGATAATGATTTTATGTTAAGACTCATCTCACACGGGTATACACTTCGTAAGAAGATAGAGATGATTAGATGAAGCCACTAATTCATCTAAGATGTCAGACCCACATAGGATACAGGACCAGCTAAGCTTTCAGACCCACAATGGATACAAGACCAGCTACTCTGCCGGACCCACATAGGATACAAGTACAGAGTCAAATACTGTCGAACCCACATAGGATACAAGAACAGTAGGAAAATACTTCCGGACCCACATAGGATACAAGAAAAGTTGTCATCGCCGTTGAACCCATGGAGTATTCCAGTACGGTCGTCGTCTCTGCGGAACCCATAGAGGATCCCAGTATAGTCTTCATCATCATCGCAGTCGCAGCCAGCTCTAGGATTCCCGCACACAGCATGTTCGATTCCAGGAGGGTCCGCTCCACGATCCAAGGAGGTAGATACATCAACATTCACGATGTACAGAGTTGATGTATCACAAAGTTCCGCCTCGTCAAAAGTAACTCAATGCGACAGACGGCGCGTCAATCGGACGCCCGGTCTGAGAGTTATTGGTTGATTCGTCCCAGGGGCCCAGTTGGTTTTTAAGCTAAAACCAACCACACCGCCCTCCAGATGTGTCCAAAACTCGATCATAGTAAGTAAAAAAACCATCTCACTAAGAGGAATCCAACAATGTCGATGGAACGTCAATCGGACGTCCGGAACTCAAGTTATAAGTGTTTCCGCTCCGAGGGCCCAGTTGGTTTCGTGTTCGAACCAACCCAGACATACCCAAAATTCTTCGAAATATTGATTGTAATATACCAAAACGACTGTATCGATCCAAGGATCACTACGAAAATGACGGTGCATCGATCGGAGGTCTATATCCCATGTTATGGGAGTTTGAACAGATCTATCCAGAAATATGGGGTTTGGGCCCAGTCCGACCCCGTCCCAATACCCCCTGGGTCGGCCCGACCGGGTCGACCCGACATGGGTCCAGTTCTGTCCTATTTGGGTGCGGCCTAGCCCGGATGGCACGGCCCGTCCCGGCGCGGAGGCCCGTCCTGGCACGGGAGGCCCGGCCTGGTGCGGGCGGTCCGGCCCGGCGCGGGCGGTCCAGCCCGACGCGGTCGATCCGGCCCAGCACGGGTGGTGGCTCAACTCGAGGCCGAGCCGGACGCGGAGGGGGGAGGCCCTGCCTCCCTCATTTTGAAATGACGTCCCCCCATTTTTGGTGGAGTCCGCCTTAAATAAACTGTGGGTTACGCCCCCTCGGATTCTCAGAAACGGCCGGCCCTGTTGGTCGGCTGGTGAGTTTCCGCAGGACCCCCCGCTATCCCGCCTTCCGACGCGCTGGCTGCCAGCTAAGTCCGGCCGCATCCTTTACACCGCTGCGACCTTAGGCCACAACCCCTGTCTGAATGGTGCGGCGCGATGGCACCACGCCCCTCCGCCGTGACCCGCCCTTGGCCGCGGCTTCCTTCGGCTTCACCGGCGCGGCGTGACGGAACCACACTCCTTCGCTATGGCCAGCTCCAGCCGCGGTTCCCTCGTTCCCGCATAGTGATGATGCACCACAGCGCCTCCGTTCCAAACCATGACGGTGATCAACATAAAAAGGGAAGGAGGTTCGACCGTGTTTTTGTGGTCCGACCTCCTCCTGTTATATTGATAACTGGAAGCCAAAAGAAATTAACGAAGAACGTCAAAATAATAATCCTTCAATGATGAAATAACCCATTCCTCAAAGAAGATCATAGAAGCTTCCATCGCGGAAGAAGGCATTGCGGGGTGAGGCTCCATTTACGTCAATGGAGAATGACCAAGGAGGTAGCAGCGTCTCCCTTTCATTGACTCGAAGAGAAAATGGAATGGCGTGACGTCGTTCTTCGATGAAGTCTCAGCATTCTTCAACGTAGATTATGAAGTTCTTCAAGACATAGAGTAATCCCTCCAAAACCTCCACACAAAGAAACATCAAAAATAAAATAATGCATTTTCCTTATTTTATTACTCATGCCAACATTTTTCAAAATTCAAAAGTTGAATTCACCTAATTAATTACACATGTGTGGTCAAATTAATTAGGTGTTTAGTTGGCATTCATTAATGTGGAAGAGTTACTTAACTCATGTGGGGGTGTTACGGGTGTTAGGGAATTTGAAAGGGTGAGGCTCATGTGGGCCCCACCTCACCAATATCCTATCAAGAGGAGTAAGAATTTTAGTGTGTCCCACCCAAACTCCCACACATTGGGTATAACCACTAATAAGTAAAATAAAATTTGTAGCATAATTTTATTTCTCTTTATACTTAATCCACATTTTTTTACAAGTCTTCCTGAGTAAACGCAACTCCAATAATGGTCTTCTTAAGTAATTACTGGCACTGCAGTTTCATCGGTGCCCACAGATTTTGATTCTGAGCACCAGTTCAAAAGTTAGAAAAACTCACTCATTCATTCACTGAACATACCCAAGATAAACATCAGAAATTGATTCCAAGCACACCAGGCCTCAGAATCAGTTTCCCCTAGAAACTGCGTACTTGTAAAATCCCAAAGAAATTAAGAAAAAAATTTCCATGAAATTTACAGGTGTTTACATTACTCCCACCTCAGGAATTTACGTCCCCGTAAAGATACATCACAAACTAGGGGAACAAATGAGGGTACTGAGCATTGATCTGAGCCTCCCGCTTCCAAGTGCTCTCCTGGAGGTTCCCGTAATTCCACCTTATACACACTATAGGAATCAACCGCCCATGTAGGACCTGTTCCGGTCGATCCTTAACCTCCACCAGGATGTCTGCAAAAGTCTCCTCGTCATCGATGCCTATCTCCCCATGGTCAATGATAAGCATCAGGTTATGAACGTATCTCATAAGCTAAGATATGTGGAAGACATCATGCACTCGGTGCAACTGAGGTGGTAGAGCCAGGAGATAAGCCACCTCGCCTATCCTGCTGAGAACCGGGAATGGTCCGATGAAGTGCAGAGATAACTTGTCGCCCCAGCCAAATCTATGTAATCCACGTCGATGTGAGACCTGTATGAAAACATGGTCTCCATCGTCGAACTCTAGTGTTCTCCGCCTCCTATCAGCATAGGACTGTTGTGGGCTCTGAGCTTTCTTCATCCGCTCCAAGATGACCTGTACCTTCTCCGTCATGGCCTGGACTATCTCTGGTCCCACAGGTATTGACTCCCAAGGGTCTGTCCATCACAGAGGTGATCTGCAAGGTCGGCCGTACAATGCCTCGAATGGTACCATCCCGATGGTGGAGTGGTATCTGTTGTTGTATGCAAACTCCACAAAGGCTAGGTGATCCTTCTAGCTACGACCAAAGTTGAGGACACATGCATGGAGCATGTCCTCGAGAGTCTGAATGGTCCTCTCCATCTGACCATTTGTCTGAGCGTTAAAGGCGGTGATCAGGTGTAGCTGTATCCCGAATGCCTCCTGCAACCCCTTACAATGCCGAAAAGTAATGTGACCATCACGGTCGGAGAAGATAGATGATGGGACACCATGAATCCGTACGATCTCCTGAACTTAGAAGCATCACATTCTCTCCAATGAGCCCTGCTCTCTGATAGGTAAGAAGAGGGCCGACTTGGTGAGTCGGTCGACGATCACCCAAATGGAGTCGTGTCCTCTGGAAGTACGTGGAAGTCCAGCCACGAAATCCATAGATATCCCATATCAATTCCACTCCGAGACCTCCAAGGGCTATACCAAGCCTGTTGGTACCTAGTTCCCCACCTTCACCTGCTGACAGGTGAGGCATTGAGAAACGAACCCAGGCACAACCTTATTCATACCAGGCCACTAGTGCTGTCGTCTAAGATCGTGGTACATCTTTACTATCTCTGGTTTTACCACCAAAGGGTAAGTGTAAAACTCTATCAGAACCTCCTCCTGTAATGCAGCTGGTACCATGGTACATCCTATGAAAAGGATAACGTGCTCTCCTCTTATAGAAAAACCTTCATATGTTTGTCCTGTGGAAATATTTGCACGTCGCATCTCACTGTCAACGTCCTCGCGCTGTGCCTCTCTTACCCGCTGAAGAAGTGGAGGTGTGACTGTGAGCGACTGAAGGAAGGTTGTCCCATCTCTATCCACGAAGGATATCTGCAAAGCAGCTAACTGCTATGTCACCTCTCCATGAAGCTGAAGCCTGTCCTCCTACTGAGAGCATCAGTTACTATGTTTCCCTTTCTAGGTGTATAGACTATCTCAAAGTCATAGTCCTGGAGGAACTCGAGCCATTGCTGATGTCTTAGGTTCAGGTCCTTCTACGAGATGATGTAACTCAGACTCTGGTGGTTATATTAGACTGTAAAGGGCTCTCCCATCAGATAGTGCGGCCACATCTTCAAGGTGAAGACCATTGCTTCTAACTCCAGGTCATGGGTAGCGTAGTTCTGCTCGTGCTGCCTCAACTGTTGTGATCCAAAGGTGATCACTGCCTGATCCTACATCAAGACACACCCGATTCTGGTCCCTAATGCATCGCAGTAATCTACGTAACCTACTCCCTCCTCCGGTAGCCTCATGATGAGTGCACTGGTCAATCTCTATCTCAGATTCTGGAAGCTCTACTGACATCTATCTGACCACACAAAGGTTTTCCCTTTCTTCATAAAAGCTGAAAGCGGTGCTGCAACTCTGGAGAAGTCTGGCACAAATCTCTGATGGTACCCATCCAGACCTAGGAAACTCCTCACCTCCATCACGCTCCTAGGTGGCCCCCAAGCTAGCACTGCCTCGAACTTCGCAGGATCCACCGCAACTGCCACCTACGAGATGACCTGCCCCAAGAAGTGGATCTCACGTATCTAGAACTGACACTTCAAGAGCTTACCATAAATCTGGTTCTCTCGGAGTGTGTCCAGTACAACCCTCAAGTGGTAGGCGTGCTCCTCCTCATTAGTCGAGTAAATCAAAATGACGTCGATGAAGACTATGACAAATCGATCGAGGTAAGGCTGGAAGATCCTTTTCATGAGACTCATGAACACTGCTGGAGCATTGGATACGCCAAAAGTCATAACCAAGAACTCATAGTGGCCATACCATCACCTGAAAGCCGTCTTCTGCACATCCTCATCTAGAACTTTGAACAGATGATAGCCTAACCTAAATTCTATCTTCGAGAACCATCGTTCTCCCTTAAGCTGATCAAAGAGGTCGTTGATCCTCGGAAGTGGATACTTGTTCTTCACGGTCACCTGGTTCAGGTGACGGTAATCGACACACAGTCGCAAGCTCACATCTTCCTTCTTGGCCAACAATATCGGGGAAGCCTAGGGTAAAACACTGGGTCGAATGAATCTGTTAGCCTACAAGTCCTCCAGCTATACTTGTAGCTCTCGAAGCTCACCAGGAGCCATCCGATATGCTGGAGTAGATATCGGGGTTGTCCCAGTGTACATGTCAATAGAGAAGTCTACCTCTCTATGAGGAGGTTGTCCTGTAACATCGCCAAGAAAAACATCAGCATACTGATCCACCACAATAGGAAAAATCGGACTCCACATGTCAACTGCTCCTAGGATGAGGCTATCCAACTGATGAGTGATCAGCTGTCCTCTCCTCTGTGTGAGTCCGTCCTATGCAGCAAAGGCTCCCTTCTTGCTGGTGAAGGTAAACCTGCTCCCATCGGTGCAGACACACCGCACCTTGTGCCTAATACAGTCGATCTGAGCATGGACTGTAGATAACCAATCCAAGCCTAAGATGACATCGTAAGGCCTCGGTGCCGCTACAATAAGATCCTAGCTGAAGCTCTCGCCTCCTAGAGTAATCTCACACTACCGGAACCAGTGTGTAATCATCGAGTATGCTCCTATAGGAGTCTCTAACCATAAGGATCGAGCCAACGGCTCCATCGGAATCTCCGAGCTCCAAACATGGGAAGCGAAAATGAAATAATGACTCACTCCTGTGTCTATAAGAACTAAAAAAAGGGTGGATTATACCCAGATAGTACCTCGAATCATCTCAGGTGGATCATGGTCATAGGCCTCTGCTGCCTGAAGCTAAGCCTGCATCTGTCTGCCAGCTCCCTGTGGTCGGGATGGACCTCCTGGTGGTGGTGGTGGTAGAGCCTAAAAGCATCGCCCACCACCTAATGTTTGGCCAGATCATCTGCCTCATCTGTCGGCTCCCTTTGGACTGCCACGGTCAAACCTCTTCTTCTTTCTGGGTGGTCCCTCAACCGTCTTCTGCTCCTCTGCATGGTGGGTCGGGTAGTCACGAGCCATGTGGCCCTACCCGCCGCATGCATAGCACTGTCTGCTCCTCGTAAGGATGGCTCTAGTATCCTGAGGTCGTTCGCCTGATTGTCTAGTCCTCTTGGACCCCTATGACATTCGTTGGCTTCCAGATACAGAAGACTCCGCTACATGTCGCCCTACGGTAGGTCTCGCTGCTGGTGTAGGCTCAGCAAAAAAACTCTCCACAAGAAGGGCTCGCTCCTGTACTCCGGCCTACGTCAGAATGCTAAGGGAGATCATGGATTCCCTGATCTCATGCCTCAGTCTCTGCTGGAAGATCCGAGCCCAGAATAATGGGTCACGTTGCACGTTTGTGTAGTAGCGCGAGAGATCGGTAAATCTCGCCAAGTACTGGGCTACTGACATGCTGCCCTGCCGTAGCTGTAGTAACTCTAGGATGCACACCGCATGAAGGGTGGATGGAATGAACTCTGAGTAAAAAAGGCTCTCTAGGTATGACCAAAGAAGAGATGACTCATCGTGCACATGGAGAATCGGGCTCCACCATCTACCTACTTCCGTGTGTAGGAGACTCACCACAAGGATAACCATGAGGTCAACTGGTGTCCCTACTAATCTGAAAACTCAAATAACAAACTCTAGAAAATCCTTGGTTGCCTGAGGGTCCATATCCCCACGTAACCTTGGCGGTCTCTGACGTAGAAACTCGTGCAGTTCACTCAGGCGACATGCACTCTTAGCTGTTGGGGCTGGTGGCATCGATGGCTTTGCGGGTAGAGGTACCTCTGGTGCCTCTGCTGTAATAGGGCCCTGCACCAAGGCCTCGTCGCTCGGTGGGCTGCCATCTCGCACAAAGTTCGAAACCCTAGTTGGCTGCGGTCGTGGGGCCATCCTGAAAAGAGAAAGGTGCTCCATGGTCAATACAGTATACCTGGTGAGCTGACACAAATCAATCACAAAGAAAACTCTTGAAACACACATGCAATCAATGTTTTTGTGTACGGAGTCGGAAATCAGAAGTCAGGGTCCTGGTATATGGATATTTCGGTCACCGCACCAACACCGGACTCCCTGGACTAATAATCACACTCAATACCCTTAACACTATTTCATCACATAGAAGAATTATCAGAGTCCTGAGTTCTGCGGTAGAACCTAACTCCTCTGATACCAATTTGTCACGACCCGTCCTGGTGGCCCGTGCCGTGACTACCCCAAGCCCGCCTTCCTTAGGACAGGGGATGGAGACTAGCACCCAAGGCGTAAATCCCGATAAAAGGGAAGGCATTGCCTTTATAAAGTAAACAAACACCACAGAGTACACAAGATAAAGTAAACATTCAGTAAGTGCTTGAAAGTAAATGGGCCAGAATTAAAACCCAACTGAAAGTAAAGTATAACTGAAAATAAAGTACAAAAACTGAAAAGTAAAGCAGGGAATCCAAGCCATCCTATGGAAATCCCACCTAAAGTGTGGGTACAGATAGTCTCCTTTGCTCCTCAGCTCCGGCTGTCCGCTCCATGTATCTCCCATCCAGTGATCCACCTCCAGGTACCGTCTAGCTCCACGAGCTCTCTCTTCGATCAGCGTTGTCTATCGTCTGCATACAACACAATGTAGTGCGGGCATAGCCTGTGCAGGGGTGAGTATACGATACACAGTAGGGACCCCGAGACCCCCAAATGTCTCCCAGAATCCACGAAGGATATTCCACAACGGAAAGATACAATCACGAAGTAGCAACCAACCCTACATAGGTATATGCCCATACATATACCTAAGTAATCTATTCCAGCTCATCTCCAGCACATGAGCCCAAATACAAACCAGTCCACACAGGAAAACATAACCCATTACACATAGGAATTCACAAACCAATCCACACAAGAAGAAAAAACCCAATCCACATAGGAAAGCACAAAAATCATATCGATGATAATGATTGAAAGTTTAGACTCAGCTCAAATAGGTATACACTTCATAAGATGATAGAGATGATCAGATGTAGTAACTGATTCATCTAAGCTGTCAGACCCACAAAGGGTACAAGACCAGCTAAGTTGTCGGACCCACAAAGGATAAAAGACCATCTAATCAGCTGGACCCACATAGGATACAAGTACAGAGTCAAATACTGCCGGACCCACATAGGATACAAGAACAGTAGTCTAATACTGCCGGACCCACATAGGATACAAGAACAGTAGTCATTGATGTCAAACCCACAAAGTATTATAGTATGGTCGTCGTCTCTGCCGAACCCACAGAGGATCCCAGTACAATCATCATCATCATCGTAGTCGCAGCCAGCTCTAGGGTTCTCGCACACAACACGCTCGATTCCAAGAGGGTCCACTCCATGAGCCAAGGAGGTTTATACATAAACTATCACAAATCACATAGTTGGTGTATCACAAATTTCCGCCTCGTCAAAAGAACTCAACGCGACAGATGGCGCGTCAATCGGACGCCCGGTCTGAGAGTTATTGGCTTATTCGTCCCAGGGGCCTGATTGGTTTTTAAGATAATAAAAACCACACCATACTCCGGCTACGTCCAAACCTCGAGTGTATTAAGCCAAAATAATCATCTAAATAATAGGAATCCAACAAAGTCGATGGAACGTCAATCGGACGTCCAGAGCTCAGGTTATAAGTGTTTCCGCTCTGAGGGCCTGGTTGGTTTCGTTTTCGAACCAACCCGGGCGTACCCAAAGTTCTTCGAAATCTTGAGTGTAATATACCAAAACGACCGTCGCCATCCAAGGATCACTACGAAACTGACTATGCATCGATCAGAGGTTTGTACCCATGTTATTGGCATTTGGACAGATCTGTTCAGAAACATGGGGTTTGGGCTCAGTCTGACCCGGCCTAATACCCCTGGGTCGGCCCGAACCAGGCGACCCAACACGGGTCCGGGTCCGGCCTGTTAGGGCGCAGCCCAGCCTGGCTAGTGTGGCCCAGCCTGGCATGGCGGCCCGGCCTGGTGCGAGAGGCCTGACCCGGCGCAGGTGGTCCAGCCCGGCGCAGGCGGTCCAGCCCGGTGCGGGCGATCCGGCCCAGTGCGTGCGGCGGCTCGGCTTGAGGCCGAGACGAACGCGAAGGGGGGAGGCGCTACCTACCTCATTTTGAAACGATGACCCCCCATTTTTTATGGAGTCCACCCTAAATAAACTAGGGGTTATACCCCCCGAATTATCGGAAACGTCCGGCCCAGTGGGCCAGCCGGTGAGTTGCCGCGGGACCCCCTGCGGGTCCCGCCATCCGACGCGCTGGCGGCCTGTTGAGTCTGGTTGCCTCCTCTGCACCGCCGTGACCTTAGGCCGCAACCCCTGTCTGATCGGTGCGGCGCGACGACACCGCGACCCTCCGTCGTGGCCCACCCTTGACCGCGGCTTCCTTCGGCTTCACCGGCGCGGCGTGACGGCGCCTTAATCCTTCGTCGTGGCCCGCTCAGGCCGCAGTTCCCTCATTCCCACGTGGTGCTGATGCATTGCGCTGCCTCCGTTCCAAACCATGACAGTGATCAACATAAAAAGGGGAGGTGGTTCGGCCGAGTTCGTGGGGTCCGACCACTTCCCGTTACATTGATAACAGGCGGCCAAAAGAAATTAATGAAGAACGTCAAAATAATAATCCTTGAACGATAAAACAACCCCTACCTCAAAGAAGATCGTAGAAGATTCCATCACGGAAGACGACATTGTGGGGTGAGGCTCCATTTACGTTGATGGAGAACAACCAAGGAGGTAGCGACATCTCCATTTCTTTGATGTGGAGATAAAATGGAACGACGTGACGACATTCTTCGTTGAAGTCTCAGCGTTCTTCAACGTAGAAGATGAAGTTCTTCAAGACTTAGAGTAATCTCACCAAAATCTATGCACAATGAAACATCAAAAATAAAATAAGGCATTTGGCTTATTTTACTACTCATGCCAAAAATTTTCAAAATTCAAAAGTTGAATTCACATAATTAATTAAACTTGTGTTGTCAAATTAATTAGGTGTTTAGTTGGCAAGCATTAATGTGGATGAGTTACTTAACTCATGTGGGGGGGTTAGAGATGTTAGGGAATTTGAAGGGATGGGGATTGTGTGGACCCCACCTCACTAATATCCTATCAATAAGAGTTAGAATTTTAGTGGGTCCCACCAAAACTCCCACACATGGGGTATAACCACAAATAAGTAAAATAAAATTTGTAGCACAATTTTATTTCTCTTTATACATAATCCTCATTTTTATTACAACTCTTCCCGAGTAAATTAAACTCCAAAAAAGGTCTTCTTAAGCAATTACCGGTGTTGCGGTTTCATTAGTGTGCTCAGATTTTGATTCCGAGCACCGGTTCAAAAGTTAGAAAAAAACTCACTCTTTTGTTCACTGAACGTACCCGAGATAAACTTCGGAAATTGATTTCGGGCACACCGGGCCTCAGAATCAGGCGTCGTCAGAAACTGCGTACTCGTAAAATCCCAAAGAAATTAAGAAAAAACATTTCCTCGAAATTTACAGGTCTTTACAAGTTTAAAATGAAGGAATTTCATTTTTTTGTTTTGGGTGTTAGTAAAATCATATCTATCATAATGAATTAATAAATCTCTAAGGATGATCATGTTTTATTAGAAAAGATAGAATATATTTAGATGGTTAAGTTTCTAGAGTTTAATATTGATGAAGAAGGTGCTATCATATTTGAAAAAAATGTGATATGTTCATTTAAATTCCTAGTTTAAGAGATAATTATTGGCTGAAGCTCATAGTTCCCCATTTTGAATTAATCCTATAAGTACCAAAATGTATAAGGATCTTTAGAATTATTACCGGTGGGTTGAAATTAATAGAGATATTGAAGAATTTACCTTGAAATGATTGTATTTTCAATAAGTTAATGTAGAATTAAAATTAACAAAGTGGATGCTTCAGCATATCCGAGATCCATAATTGAAATGGGAGAACAAATCCATGGATTTTATAGTGGTATTTCAAAGTACATCTCAATGAAATAATGTGATTCATGATATTATTGATTTATTTAACAAATATGCACATTTACATAGAATTCAAGATAATATGTATTTAGATCATCCTTATTGATTATTCCTTAATGAGATGGTAAAATTAAATTGTGTTACTCTGTACATTTTACTTTACCATGATCCATTATTTTCATTTAATTTACGAAAAGGACATTAGAAGTCGTTGGGTACGAAATTCAATTTTAGAGAAACATTTCATCCTCAATGTGATGGATTGTCTGAGAAAATTATTAATACCTTGGAAGACATTCTTTGATATTTTTAAAGGAATTACTTGGGATTTTTTTTCAATATATTTCATTAGATAATTTTTTTATAATAATAGTTTTCATTCAAGTATAAAAGTGGAACCTTATAAAGAATTTTATGTAATGTGGTGTCAGAACCCAGTTTTTTGGGATGAAATAGGTGAAATAATATTTCTGGGAACAGAATTTGAAGAATAAATGGTTTATTAGGTAAATATGAATCATCAATATTTAATGATCACTCAATGTAGAAAAAAAACTATATGAAGATAACCAGAGGAAAGGCCACTCATTTGAGGTTGGTGATTATGTTTTTTAATGTGTCTCTACAGAAAATCATTTTGCGTTTTGCTATAAAAGGTATGATAAGTACAAGAATCATTTGATGATATTAATTCATGAATAAATTTATATTTTTTACTTACCAAGTGGATTTGACTCCATGTTTTTCTCAGGTACATGACATAGTTTATGTTTCATTGTTATGAAAATATATGCTAGTTTCTTATATTGTTTTCATCACTCATGTAGTTCAGTTAGAATAAATACATCCAAATAAGGGAAAACTAAATATATTATTGACCAAATAGAGTATGTGTTTTAGAATAAGATTATTCAAAAGGTTAATTTTTACTGAAAAAATCATATGACTGAATAAAAAACATGGGAATCAAAAAATGCTATGAGGGAAGGATATCCACCTCATGTAAATTGTCAATAAAATTATGAGGATGTAATTTAAAAAAGGGGGGAATAATGTAACTACCTATGTAATGATAATATAATTAATTATCTTGTCTTATCAACACTCGTTAGTTATATTTTATAAATTTATATTCATTGTAAGAATTATTGGTAAATTTTCAGTCAAAAGGGAAAAACATTATTTCTAATCAATGTGGGGTTTTAAATATTAAATGGTTTCATTTAAATTTTTATTTAAAATTTATATAACTTTAGTTTTAAAAAAGAAACATAATTTTTTAATTCATAATGTCTAGATTTTCTTAGAATGGGTTTTAAGAATTTTTTAAAAAGATTTATGTTTCAACGAATAGTGAAAATAATGTTGTTTATTGCAAGTTATATTTTCTTTTCATGTATTTAAAAAATAAAAATATATATTTTTTTAGTTTAAAATTTTAATTATTTAATTTTTATTAAAAAATTAAATTATTGTGTTTTGAATGAATTTTCTACTAGAGTTTGATATAAATGTATTTTAATGCATCGAAATAATGTTTCAGAAATAAAAATTCATCGCATTTTACATGATTAATTTTACATTAAATTATGACACTTATATAAGTTTAATAATGGAAAATTGATTCCATATTTGGAAATAAAGTTTAAATTTTGGAAAATGGTTCCCTTTTTTAGTCATTTTGAATAGGAACCACATGAATGTTTTTGTTACCACAGTAAATGAAAAATCAGTTAATTTGGGTTAAAACTAATTTGATAGAGATTAAAATTCTTCAAAACACTTTAATTTTGTTTTACTTTTATTTGTTACTTTTTTCTATAATCAAATAAACTTATAAAATATGAATTTTTTTATTTTAAACTTCGATTTTGACCTTAATAATATTTTATGTAATGATAAAAAGTCACTCTATTACTTTTAAATTAAATTTATATGTTTGAATAAGGATAAAAATATGTTATGGAATAATATTAATGTTTTTTTGAGAATAATTAATTTTATTAAAATGGTAATTAATTTTTATATTTTAGTGATGAAATAATTTATTTAAATGCTCATGAAACACTAACATTATGCCTGTATAAGGCATAGAAATATGAAGTAAATGATATTAAATTCAGTAAAAGTAATATTGTGTTCAAGAATTTAAAGTTAAACATTATTTTTTTGATAAATATATCATATTAGAGGTGTTTGAATATTTTATATTATAATTACATTACAATATTTGTTTCATTAAATCCAAATAAAATAAATAGTTCAAAAAATAAAATTAATGATATTTTATAATAAACAATATTTTCTAAAATGATTTAAAATTAATACAAATCATATATTTTGAAAATTGTATTTGATATAGTTTAAAATATAAAATATATAACTTTTTTGAGTCATTTATACTTTTATTGTAACGTTCTTTAACCATGACTAGTAAAAAACATTTTTATCATTGTAATCTTTAAAAGAGTTAACAATGGGTAAAAACAAAGAGACAATGGTAAGAACATAACATGGACTTTAAAATTTATTTTTTAAGATATGTGGTAAAAAAATAATCTTCATATAGTCTAAATATATCAATTATGTGCCACATGAATAAGAACATGAATTTATATTAATTTAAAACTTTATTAAATTCCTTGAATGCCACTCCCCTCACTTATAAAGGGAACATCCTATCCCCTATTCCTCATAATATTTGAGAACTATATATCCAAAAAACATAATCAAACTCATTTATAACATCCATTAACAAATTATGGAGGTATTGTTTTTTGGTAGAATACCAATCTTAGAAGAATTAAGGTGTAAAGAAAAGGAATTCATTCAAAGAAGAGATATATCTTTCAACCGAATGTTTTAGTTTAGTTTCATCTTTTAATTCTATAAAAGCTTCTTCAAACATGATGAAATAAAAAATTCAGTATCTTTAATATATTTCTATGTTGTTATGTAAATTTTTAACCTATAGAAACATCCTTCTTCTATCAAATGGGAAATGAATCCATCATTCATATGTATGATAGACTACAATATCACGATCCTATGTAATTCGTTTTCCATCATAACCCATTACAAATATATATAATTATGGATTTAATGTTTATAAATAATATTCATGAAATAATTAACATTATTGAAATATAACATATCATCTATTTTCTTACCATTATATCCTTTTAAAAATGAAAATATCATTCGTGCAGATATCTGGATTAAAGCCTCCACAAAGCGATGTGATTCATTTTTTCTGACTACATCACATGTATTCTATATATAATTATATTTAAAGAAATAATGTTATATTTATGATATAATTATTAATATATAAATTTAAAATAATAAAATATTTATTTCGATAATTTTCTTTTAATAATGGAAACGTTTTTCAAGGGTACATACGACCTACCGCCTCTAGGAAGGCAACATCATTTATTTTTCATAACCACATTTCATTAATAGTTTTAAAATTAAAATAAATAAAAATATATACATATTATTAAATCATTATTATTATCGAAATTATGTTTTAACTACATATTTGATGATAATCAACCAACTGAAGTAATTTTGTACATATGAGTCGAATATCTGGAAAACGTTTGATGTGAACTTAATTGATTGAGTAAGTAAATATGACATGGTAATAAATTAAATAAAAGGAATTAAAAAACAGATAAATTTTCATATTAATTTAAATAATTATTATAATTTTATTTTTTAGGATGATAAATAATTTATATGAAGGGTCATACTCGAGTCAAGGGACATTTTAACTTTAAAACTCGTTTTAAATGATTTTTACTAGCTATTTTTAATAATTGTTTTCCTGACATCCAATAGTCATAAAAATATATTAGGGATATTTTTATATTTATATAAATGAACTAAAGATATTATTTATATCCCTTTTTTTACTTTCTCACTAAGGGTTTAAAAATTAATCTATTTACAAATTTTATATGGGAAGAAAAAAGGAATATTTTTTTAACTTATATGATGTAAATGAATTTTACTTCCACTGAAAAAAATATTTGATATTTTGATTATGTTATAAGATTCCATGTTTTAATCAATAAAAAAATTACATATGACTATTCTAGATAGTTTATTTTTCAAAATTGGGCATTAAAGGAAATGGATATATCAATATTTGATAATGTTTTACTTTTGGGTTTAAAAGGATATTTTTAGGAGTTTTATATTATGAATATAATAATTTATGTGTTTTATGAGTGTTATATTCCTTGGAAATTGTTTATAATGATGGGTTAGTCTGACATAGATCATGATGATAGGTGATCCTAATATATCACCCCAATGAATTGGGTAGTGATTATGTTTTCTAGTGAATTATGTTTGTAGTCAGTAATAATTTTTATTCGACGAGTAAGGGTTCTTGAAAGGTTTATTATAAGGGTTTTATGAATATGACTTCTTAAAGAAACTACAAGATTTTTTATCTTTGATAATTATTTTCAGTGGAAATAATTTAATTTAAACAGAATACTAATGATATTTTGTTTTAAAAAAATATATTCCATTTTTGGGTACAAATATTTTTTATGAAAACATTTTTCATGGGTTATCATGTTTTTTAAGAAACCCTAATAACTATAATTTTCCATTATATTTTCTAATAATGTGTTTTGTGAATAAATTTGGATAGTAATGTTGATTTGATGTGTAAGTAAATTACTATTTTTGTTCAAATATTATTATGTTTAAGGAAAAAATACTTTTATGATCACATGGTTTTAAAATGGACTAAGAAGTTTCTTTATTATTTTTTATATCCCATAATTTAATTTTAGGGTTCAACCCATGCTTTAAATTGTTTTTGATAGGTTTTAATGATGAGTAGGAACACAGAATATGTCAAGTTGAAAATCATTAAAATTTATCAAGAATAGGAAACGTGATTTATTATAAAATTATTTCATTGTGGGACAAATGGATACTAAGAAGATGTTTCCAACTTCTAATATATGGGTTTATTATGTAATAATTATGAAAAAATTATTTAAATTCTAAACATAAAATTATCTTCAAGTATGAAAAATTTTAATTCTAATTTAATAAAGTAATTATGGAGGAAATACGTATCATATCCTTATATGAAGAACCTCACTCCAAAACTCCATTTCATTATAATTATGGGAAAGCCTTATTTTATCCTCTTTAAATACCCAGTTGAGGGCCACATCAACCTATGTTTCAAATTCTCTATGAACCCACTCTAGGTAGACACAAAAAAGCCACCTTCACAACAAATGGTTTTATCCTCCCCTGTATAGACCATGTGGTAGCATCCATGATGGGATTAACCTATTAGATTTCCCAACACTAATATAGAATCACAAATAGTAATCAAATACATTTATCTGTGCTTACAAACTGATAAAGGGGTTGTTTTATCAGCACTACTTAATGGCGCCGAAAAAGTGTATCAGTATCTCTACTAAAAAAAGTAATGAGAATGCTTCCACCATTACCATATGTTTTTTAGTGCTAGTAATAGTAATATTTATTTTTTCCCTTATCTAGCACTGAAAATAGTGACCGTTATCAATGCGTGTTACAGTGATGACAAATGGTGAGCATCGTAGGATATTTTTTATTAAAAATTATATTTAATTTAGGAATATATTTATGTTAATATATATTTTTACACGCATATATATAATTTTATTTAAATATGGGGTATATAATTCCAAATATGTATTTAAACTTAATATGGGATATATTTAGTGAAAACATGGTTACCAAGTTAATTAAAAATTAAAATTAATAAATATATTGATAAATTAATATTAATATACATTTAATAACATTTTTTATATCAATTTCATTTTCTTTTTTAATTTTACATATACATTAATAATTAATAATTAATAATTAATTATTGATTTTAAATATTGAATAAATATGTAATTACACTTGATATGTCATACATTAATTTCAAACACACAATCACATAAAGATATGTTTTAAGCCTATTCAATATTATAGAAATATATGCCAATGAGCCTATAAGCAAGTGGTATAGGCTCCTTATTGGCATCCAAAATACCTAGATTCAAATCCAACCAGGGACGAATTTCTAAGGTATTGTAGCAGGCGCACTGTAGCATGACTGTAGCAGCGACGGAACTGTAGCAGATATGACACTACAGTAGAGGAGGCACTACAACCGGTACTGTAACGGAGGTGGTATTGTAGCAGGCACTTCCATTATGAGGTTACTATAGTAGTATTGTTCACCGACGGGTCCTTTGGGCCAAAAAATTGGTTTTTCAAGCCTTGTATTCAGGCCACTTGGCATTGGGTCATTGGTCTATATAATGGGTCTCCCTCTACCCAGTCTTAAAAGAGGTCTTTTCTTTAAATAATAAATTGAGGCTTCAGGCCCAACCCTGATAAAAATAATATTGAAAAATAAAAATAGAAAAAATAAATTATTAATATCTTCATATTATATTTTTATTTATTAATATATAACATTTAATATATTATTCTTATAATTATGGAATCATATTAATTTATATTTTTTATTTAATATATTATTTATTTTTATTGTATTTTTTTTTAATTATTTTTTTTACTTGTATATTTCAAAAAAAATTAATAATTTTTCAATTAATTGATTTGTAGTTATTATTAGTTTATTATATTTGTAGTTATATTTATTTTCTAATATTTATTTATACATATTTATTGATTAACATTTAATTTTTTAATAATTTATTAATTTTAATAATTAATATATGTATTCACATTCATTATAATATAAATTCATTTTTTATTTTTTAAAAATATATAAAAATAATAATTCTTTCTTTTTATTTTTCATAATTATTCAATCAATTTAATTTTTATTTAAATTTACATCTATTTTTTTACTAAATTTCATAAATATTTTTAATATAGAAATATATTAAAATTAATATATACATATACATATATATATATCAATAAATAATATTTCCAAAATAAAATTTATATACTAAAAAAATATGTATTTACACTTAATAAGTTCAATATTTTATGAATTAATAATATTCACTAATTAGTATGGATAGACATTTAATAATATATTATTTTAATGTCAATTTTTTCTCAATTTGACATATACAAAACTTTTTTTATATATAAACACCATTTTCAAACACACGTATACATAATTAGTGAAATTTTATATAGAAACAGAAACACATAATATATATATTTTTAATTTATTCGATTTTTAATATTCAATTTTGTATTTTATTTGTTAAGAGAATATATTTAATGTATTATGATTTTATTTGTAAATTTTGTTCATATTTATATTTCATTTAATACAAAAGTATTAATTTTTAATAATTTTTTTTATAAATTATTCAATTTTTTATTATTTATTGATTTGAAATATTATTTTATTAAATTTTTTTAAATTTCTCCATTTTTAATTTTTATTAATTTATTATTTTTAAATTTTATACATTTTCTATATTTAATTATACATTTCTATTCCTTAATATTTAAATTTTTTAATATTATTTTAATTTGTATAATTAATATGTATTCATTTTCATTTTAAAATATATTCCTTTTCATTTTTTTGAAGTTTTATAATTACAAACACTTATTTAAATTTAGTTTTTTTAATATATTGATTTTAAAATAATTTAAAATTACATATTTTTTATATTTATTCATGTAATATTATTAAATATTATTTTACCACGAATAATGTTAATTATTTTTGAGTTTTTTTATAATTTTTTTGTCTTTATTATTTTTTTCAATATTATTTATGATTTATTCATTTTAATATTTATTTATACATATATATTCATTAAACATTAATATTTTTAATATGTTTTTAATGTATATAATTAATATTTTTTTATTTTTCAATTTAATATATATACATTTATATTTTTTATATAATTTATATAATTAACAAAGCTTATTTATTTTTTAATTATTTTTGATGTATATTCATTTTTTTATTATATTTCATTCATTTTTAACATCTAGTATTTTAAGATTAATTATACATTTATAATGTTATTTTTTAACTTTGTGTTAAAATATATTCATATTTAATATATATATTCATTTATTATTTTTTCTAATATATTTTGGAAGGTTTTTATTTGGGATTTTTTGAAAGTGTTAATAATACCATTTCAAGTATTTTCCAATAACACCAAATATGAAACCACACCCTCTAGCATTATTCATGCTCTTGCAGAACATGACCTCTTGTGTCACTCCCGCTCGATCATTTCGGATGAATCAACCATCCTAAAATTGATGGTATGTGATTCTTTGTACTCATTTTTAATCTATGTTTCATTGTTTTATTTTTTAGTTATTTATACCTTGTAATATATCACTAAAACCCTATTTTTGAACAAAAAACCTTTCAAAAATATTTTTCAATGTGTGGTGGGAATTTTTTTCTAATATCCTGTATACTTTCACTTCTGATCACAAAGGTTTCGTCTTTTCATGGTATTTTGGAATGCTTGGGTGCCCTTCAATTTGATTTGATGGTATTTTCAAGTGTGTGTTTATTTATATATGTATAAATGTATATATTAATATGTTTATAATAAAATAAAATAAATTTTAATGAATATTTATAAATAACTTCCTCCTTTGATTTTCAATATTTTTTACTTAATGAAAACAAATGAATAAAAAAATATGTTTAGATACCCACATTTTCAAAATTGTATATTTTCACTCAAATTTTGATACCCTTTTTACATATCAATATATATATATATATATAATATTTTTCATAGAAACAATATTTTTTTGAACCTAATAGGGTGGATATGAATTAAAAATGGATACATGCTAAGTGCATGAAAAATGAGTATGAAGATTGAATTGAAGAGTTCATCACATTTTTAAAAGAGAATTCATATGACCCTTCTCAAATCCATTGGTTGTGTTTTTATTGTTGTTATTCAATAATAATTCATCTAGAATAACTGTAAAAACATTTTATTTCTCATGAAATATATCGAATCTATAAATGTTGGAAAAACACGGTGAAAATGGGATCTACATATTGAATGTGAAGATACTATATCTTAGGGATCACTTGATGTGCATACTAGTGGGAATAATGACTTATAAAATATATTAGAAATTAAAAAGTATATTGATGATGGAATTCATGATTTTATTAAATTACTTTATAAGTAAAATATATGTGTATGGAGACCATTTTATACCGGTTGTATGATATATTCAAGATTTTTAGATGTACTAATGCTATATAATTTTAAATATAATAGAGGATGGAGTGGCGACAACATTACAATACTAATTTTGATTCGGATTTGAATTCTATATGAGTAAAAAATATTACTTATAAACATAAAAAGCTAAAATAATGAACTGTTAAATGGGTATGATCTCTAAAAAAATACATGCATGTCAGAATGATTGTATATTATTTTTAAAGAACTCTGAATCACTTATAAAATTCCACAAGTGTTACAAAACTGACACATAAAATATGAATAATGTTTTTGTTGAGTTGTATGATAATTTCACATCATTCCACATTTTATATTACTATATGAATGTTATGAAACCAATAGACAATTTACATGTCATGATGATACATGAATTGAAGATAGGAAACTACATAACCCATGAGAATCTCTTTAACGGATGAACATTTATTATGAGTATCCTAAATATGGAAAGGAGATAAGAAACCTCCATCTTTCATTATCTTTATATGTAATTAATTATTCTGATGTATAAAATAGTACTCATAGTACATTGATAGTTATATAGGTATATTATAACTTTCCACTGGGGTTATGCATGAAGCACAAATACATTATGTTTTCTCTGATTATAACTTGACAAAAACAACCTAGTAATGATTTTGATGTCTTTTTTCTATATTGATTTAATATGTAAAATTGATGTTTCATAAATGTGTTATATTCTATGATCATCAAATAATTGAATATTTCATTTTTAGAACCATGTTGTATGTTAGGGTATATGAATTTCTTATTTATGGGAACTTTCCTGGCTACAGAATTACTGGATTGTTGTAGTGTTCCATTTGTGAAGAAGTTACACACCCAGTTAGGCTGAAACATTCCTCATTGCCTGTGTTTTTTTTAAATCATAAATTTTTACCCTAATGACATAAATACCAGTCTTATAAGACATCATTAGATTGAAATAATGAATATGGAATCAAACTATTTCCCCTAATGCGTGATCAATAATTCATGAAATTATAAGGTATTGAAACTATTATTGATAAACATCTTTTGAAAAAAATTAAAAAATATGGTTAGAAAAATAGATTAGTTTCATTAAATCATTTTATAGGATTTTTTTATATGTCATAAATTTTTTCCTGCCATGAACATAAAAATCATATAAGTGATAGTTTTATTAGAACATAACAAATTTTACTATAGAAAAAATATATGGAATTACGTTTAGGATAGACATGATTGACATGAGAATAAAAGAATATTTGGAACTAGTGAAGTGTGAAAAATAAGATTTTATTTCTCCAGCATATTAAACTCTAGGCAGGAAAGGGAGATATCATGATTAAAAATTCTTGAAAGATGTAAAGGTTTTTGCGAGGTATTAATCAAATATCAAGAAGACCACATCGATGACTAGTTTAAAGTTCAAGGTTCTAAGATCACACACATTTTATGTTTTTATGAAATATTTAATGCATATAGATTTAGGTTCCATTCATCCTAAAAATATAAGACAAAAATTAACTTGATTTTTTATGTTTATATTCAGTAATGTTCTAGACCTGATGATGTTTCCAATCATGAAAAATTAAATTGTAATATTATTATATGAATCGGTGATGTTCATCCCACTTCTATTCTAAAATATAATTTTTTACATGATGTTTCAATTTGTTAGAGTGATTTATCTACGTGGTCAGGTATATTATATATGGTTTTACCCAACTGAATAATATATGAATATTTTAGAAAGGTTCATCAAGAATCAAAGTCTTGTAGAAGTGCTATTACTAAGTGATATATTGTTGAAGAAGTTGTTGAATTCTATACCTATTACCTATCAGATGTTGATAGCATTTCTCTCCCAAAATCTAATCACATTAGATACATTTTTTTTAATGTATTTCTAGATGATATATTATTTATAATTATCATTATAGATTATAAGAAATACCGCCTATATATTTTATATAAAATTATGGAGGTTTATTGATGAATTGAAGCCCACAATTTAATTCTTATACATTTTAGTCATGTAAGGGATGAAAGATAAATATCAAATACACATAATAAATAGTATATGGGATGGATTCATGATCATATCTTTAATGATTTATATGATAATTTAGTACTAATTTCTGAAAAACTATGATGGATATCCATAAGACAAAGTGTAAATGTATTATCTTACAAAAGTTTTGTATTTAGTGTATGAATATTCTATATAAAAGAAAAATATGGTCATAGTTTGATGAAAAATAGTAGATCTAAGCTTGTGGCAGAATTGATTCACATATCTAGATTAATGTATAGAAATCTAATTTATATTAATATTTTATACATCAAAATTATCGAACCAATAGACGATTTAAATTGTACAATATTTCATGTGTCGATTTTCCATTTCAAATTGGTTCAAAATATAATTATAATTAAAGGTAATTACTTGAGCTTCTTGAAGGTTAATTTTTTGTGTGAAATTGTATAAATATGAACCATTCATTATGTAATCCAAGGTAGTGCAATTATTTTATTCCTTGAATCTTGAAAACATAAATTGGTTAATTATTCTATTGATCACTAATAAACAATAACGTGAGATGAAAAACCAATTAATAAAGATCCATTCATTGGTAGATCACAATAATTTCATTATTTTCTAAATATAGAAAATGTATTATCTCTTGGACAGAAATATAATGATTGGATTTGGATATTCAATAGAGGATCGAAATCTATTGATATTTTAAAAGAAAAATGGAGGGTTTAATGAATAGGTTAGATAATTTATTATTATACAACACATTTCCTCATAATATTCTATGTTATATACTATATTTATGTAATATAAATTAATTGTTCAAATAATCAGGAAAACATTACTTTTCCACATGATGATGTTACCAATTCAAAGAAAAAACAAACTATACATGCCAAAATTTTATTTGTTAGGGATCAATATCATGTGGATAAAAAAAAGGTTTAGAATCACTATGTTAACAAAATTTATTAAAGGAATAATAAATGGTATAAAATTTCATGTTGGATGGAATCAATGCAGCTGACCTATTGACCTCGATAAGTTAATGCTCATTAGTTACATATGGGTCACAACTCAAATGCATGTGAAGATTGATATCAATACAAATAAAAATTTCATACCTACATTGAGGAAAATAAATTGTAAAGATATTAGTGTAATGATATGATATTTCTTCACCATTTTACTAAAAAATATTGTAATAAAAAATCGAATTAATTTACATTATTCCATGTAGATTTCATTTATTTTAGATGATTATCGTAATAATTTTTTATCAATGTTTTATTTAAAAGATCATAGAGCTTTTCAAACCCTTTTTATAAAGATATAACTTATTAATTTTGAAAGGAATGTAAAACTCTACCCAATAGATATGAATTAACACATTATAATCCATGATAAATGGAAATATTTCATTTATATCCTGGATAAGATATTACTTCTAGTGCATTTTAATTGATAATATTTCATTTTTAATTTTTAGTTTTATATTCTTTTATTAAAATGTATTAATTTATGAAACAAAAAATGTGTGCTAAAAATGAATAACATGCATCAAAAGAAAATTTTCACTACCATAAAATACTGACGGGGTTTAATTTACTTTTAAAGAAAATAGAATGTATTTTAAATATATAATAAATGTTTTATATGATACAAAACAACATATTTCCATTTCATTTATATAATTATTTATGAATCAAAATCCAAGACCACTTCCATACCACAATAGATGCAAATGAAGGTGGATCATGTAAATAAAAAGGGAAAACGAGTAGATGAAAAACATAATAAGTATTAGAATGATGTAAAAGTATTACACAATATTAATTTATTATGATTTATAATATTATTACATAAAAATATATATATTTATATTCAAATTTTTTTATATGGGTTTCACAAAATACTCTTTATCAACTATACAGGACGAATAGCTAGTTTCAGTATCATTGAAATGGCTAGAACAATATGGATATATTAGAGGTGTTGGTTTCGGAGTGCCACCATGAGCATATGTTGAGAGGATAAATTCACAAGGAGAAACATATTATATGATGAAATGAATGCATGAAAAATAAATAATTTAATGGATATTATTATATATTCTAAACTGGAATATAAATATTTAGCAAAGGATTTGTCAAGATCCGACCCTACCGGTCTCAAGCCGCAAATACCCGAAGCCCGCCTGGATAGGCCTGGGGCTGGCAACAGGCTCCGAAGGCGTAACAATCTTGGGGGGGCCCTTGATTAAGTACCTGTACACACACACACACATCCCCCTCAATGCAAAATTGCATAGTAAAAAAGCAAACTGAAGTACAGACTATGATATCCCAACCAGAAGCATGCATCGACATCTAAAATAGAAGAGTTAAAGTGATGAAAAGTAGACTGAAAAGTAAAATGAACAGTAAAGGGAAATACATGCTCCCAACAAGAAAGGTGGCATAACCCGACAATAGGTAAATGAAAGTAAACAAATGGCGAGTATCACACCTGATAGTCCTACTATGACAACTGAATGAAACCCAATATCCTGTGTCCTCTACACTCCTCTATAGTCTCGATCGACCTATCTGTTATCTTCAAGGGCACTCCAAGTTCGGGAAAATCCCAAGCAGGGGTGAGTATAAATCTACTCAATAGGATGCCCCGAATTCTTGAGGGAGAAACAAAATAGGTACTAAAACAGTGAGTTGTAGATAGAACAAAGAACAATGTATCAGTACAGTAGAGAGAGTTCAGCTCAACCCAACAAAATAATGGATGTATACTCCTCCAAACTCAAGGAGCTAGAAATGTTGAGAAGACAAACATCTCATCGAGTCATTGATACATATATTAGGAGAGTAGACTCATACAACAAAGAAGAACTAGACAAAAAAAGAATGTGGCATACCCCACGCATCTTGGTAGGAAAAGAACCCCTTTTCTTTATATGACCTAAGGTCATGTCAAAGCTATCACACCGTTGATCCTCACAACAAGAGTCATTCTCCGGTAGTCACAGAGAAAACCACTACATAGCCTTGTAGAAGGAACTATTCCTGAGAACCAACAGGTGACCCACTACCCAGCACCAGTGGAGGGTAACTTCAATAAATCAACAGGTGACCCACTTTCTAGCCCTAATGGAGGGTAATCCCCAATAAGTCAACATGTGACCCACTTCCCATCCCCGCTAGAGGGTAAACCCCAAAAAGTCAACAGGTGACCCAATACCCAGCCCCGCTAGAGGGTAAACCCCAATAACTCAATGGGTGACCCACATCCCAGCCCTACTAGAGGGTAAATATGGAATTGGCCTGATAACTCGGCACTGCAACTGGCATCATTGGGTGTCACCTACAATGTTACCGTGCATTGGTTCAGAGTGCATCAAAGGATCCTACGACCAATGCCCTTTCATTCTTCCACATTTAATTATATCTATAATGAGGCTCCTCATACCCAAAAATATTTCACCATTGCAATCCTTATGAAAAAACCCGCCGAATCAACTATTAATACTCCCCGAACAGACATCCGGTGTAAAAGTCGCAAAATGTTGCACTCATATTGAATGAAGACCCATGGGACCACACCTCATGTAGAGACATGTAGCTTGACGTACATGGAAATTACATTACTTTTTCAGAATACTTAGTACATAACAAAAACACACACACAAGGACCGTAATAGTTTATTGTCTTTGAAACTCGGAATATAATCTTCTAATCGTGGTGAAAGATCTTCAACATCTCCCATAAAGATCTTTTTTTTCTAAACCTAAATCCTTTATTTATGTCCTGGGGAAAGAAAAACATAAAAGGGTGAGTTCAAATGCTCAGTAAGGGTAAACAAAAGAAATATCAATCACGTCGTATTCATAAGAACATATCTTTGGGAAATCTTAACCTGCAAAAGAGATCATAATTTCTTAACATGGGATAAATCATATTAGTGAAATGTAATCCCAATAATCATAACATAAAACATGAAACATTGTGGAATACACACATAATCATAGATAATCATTTCTTATTAGTGAAGAATCATTTCCAAGACTATCTTAGTGGACAAAGTCCATTTCTGAACCGAGTTCACTCCTCATTTCAGTCCTATTTCACTGACCCGGTATAACCTACCATTCCAGCCATGTCTATCTCATGAGATATATAATCTTTACCCAATGCATTGGAGGGAGATATAGGTCCCACCCATCTCATTATGATATCATTCTTATGTGTGCCACAAAATCATAAATCATACATCATTACATAACCCATGTAATAAAAATGGGATTCTTAAACAACATGATATCATAAAACAATTCATATAAGATAAAGGAATTCATAAAAATAATTCCATCACAACGTAATTAAATAAATGTAATAATAGGTATAGAAACAGAACCCTATATTATCTTATATGGAAAATAATTTTGATAAAACACTTGAACTCCATTCTTGAGGAAAATATCCTTTCTACTTCAAAAACATTTTTTCCTTTCTTAACATGTCATAAAATTTTAAACTAAAATAAGTTGATTAAAAATAAACTTGAAAACATGTAAAAAAGCTTCTAGGATATAATGCTTTAAAAATCCATTCATTTCGTATAAGTTAAAAAAACATTCTTCTCATACATTTGTCGGAAAAGTCAAAAAGTACCTCGTACGAAAAACGACAAAAGATTCCTTTCATATCTCTTACTAAAAACTCACCGAAGGGTAAAATTGGATATTAACTATTGTAGAAGTATATTAATATCACATATTGAGGAAACATGGATGTGGATTATAAAATACACCCCAGTAAATTTCAAAGTATAAACAATCTCGGATAAAAATGAGATTTTGATATTTCCCTTACCTTAGGTCCGATTTGCTTCGTAAGTGTCATAACCTCCTCTTCTTTGAAGTGCTTCATTGAGACCTGCTTTTAGGGAACTGAAATAGGTCTTTGAAGAAGACCAGAACCTCTAGGATGTTTCTAGGGAAATGGAGAGGAGAAATTGGTAGGGTTTGGCCGAGCTTGAAGGCTCAAAGTGGTGTGAGGAAGAGGGGGAGGAGGTGCCCTTTTATATGGGAGGAGAGGGGCACCTTTGGAATAACTAAAAATATTATTTTATTATAAAGTCATATTCGGTTTTTAATACCTCCAAATTGAAATATCTCGAAGATAAGGTGGGTAGGGGTCAAAATCCTCTCATCCAATATAATTTAGACAAGTTTAGGTATCAATTTTAACCTTATCATTTAGATTTAACTTTAAGTTAGATAATTTAACTTTCACTGTGTCTTCTTGTTTTCTTACACTATAAGGTTAATAAACCTACTATACCAAGCCTAAAGAACCCCAAGTTGTTTATTATTAATATATATAACCTTGTCTATGATATTTGGCCGAACCTTAGATTTTTAGAAATAAAATAACAATTAATAATATAATATTGGTTTTAAAAAACTATTTTATGTCAAGTTTGACAATATTTGGTAACTGATTTTTTGTGAAAATCATAACAGAATGATTAGCTCAAACAAAGTTAATTAAATCAACAATAAAATGTCATATTAACCTATAAAATTAGTGTAATTCATAAAAAGTCTCAAATTACATTTATTTGGGTATTTATAACATCAATTATGTCAATATTTCATTAATAAGATAATTAATTCATCATCGTTGTGTCATAAATAAATTAAATTATTTAATGTCTAAAAATTACTAATAAAATACCATTATGTAGGAACTATTTTTAGCTTTCTAATGAATTCTTATATTCGAATTTATCTTATGTATAACCCCATATTAAAAATGATTTACTTATTAAACATTGATTTTAACTATTTTAACCCTTCTTTAAATAAATTAATAATAAATGTCCTAATCTAATTCAAGTGGGCCAAAATGGTCATATTTTATTCCTAAGGTTGTTTTTGGTCGAATCAAACTTGTCCAATACAATAAGGACATGTGTTAGGGTAATAGTAATATCATTTTTACCCTTAATTACCCTATTTACTTTTAACCGTGGTAAAAAAAAGTAAAAAGTTACTATTCACCAAAAATTATTTTCATCTCATTGAACCAAATTTTACTTACTGACATCAACCGTGTCTCTTGGATTTTTGAAATTCCACTCAAAAAAGCGGAAAAATTATGTTTTATGAAAAATTCATTTTTTTAACTAGAACTTAGTGGTTTAACTATTCATAAAAAAAACGAAAGTTTCCTGAAAAATACCAAAAAATAGGACTAAGCTATATTTGATATTATAAATTCAAAAATGATGTCCATTTTACCAAATTCAAAACATATCATTTGCATTAATTAATTTAAAAATTAATTCCCGTCGTCAAAACAAATAGCGTGTTCTTAAGAGATAATAATTATCAAAAGATTGACAACTCTTTATGTCTGGTTTAAATGTGAAATTACATCCAATAACCAACATTTTATTAAATTTTAAAAATATATTCTAAATATACTTTAAAACCAACCAAATTAATAATTTATCATTATTAATTATTTCGATTAAAAAGATTGTTTTTAATTAAAATTTAGTAATTTTCACCATTCATCAAAAAATGAAAGTTATCCGAAATGTAGAAAATTTCACCCTAAGCTAATTTCGATATTCCGAATCCAGAAATGAAGTCCATTTTGAAAAATAAAATTTAAAAAATTTCAAAAAGTGGTTATTACTATTCATAACGGCTAGTTTTAATAATATTTTAATAGCATATCATTGTTTAGTGAAACTCTGTATTGCGTACTACACACGCTATCGAGGAAGGTTTTGAATGCGTGTAATGCAAGGCAAGTCAAAGATGCGTGTTGTACAAGTTCCTTTTGGTGTAGCGTACAACACAAGACATTTATGAAATTAAAAAAAATATTTTTCATAAAATCTCGGGGTGTTACATTCTACGCCCCTTAAAATGAATTTCTCCCTCGAAATTCGTCAGGGTTATAAATGGTTTACTATTAGAAAGTTTCTTTATTAGAAACCCACATCGTAAAAAGGAATACCAAAACAAATATTTAAAAACAAATGTATGAAACGTAACAGTTACCCAAATAAACTAATCATTGGGTTTCCACATAGGTGAAAATATGGATATGGAAGAGAAATCTAACCATCATGTTCTGATGGAGAGTGGTTGAGAATATGGCTATGGAAGAGCCAGCAATCACAAAGCCATAAATTTGTGATGATCTAAGGTACCGTCTGATTCATCAGATATAAGATCACTAGGACAACATTTTTGGTTTTCAAGATCATTTCCCTAAAGTTGATGAAATTGGAATTAGAAGAAATACTTTCTGATTTTGGTATAGTCTCACCATTTTTCATTCGTTTGACAATTTCCACTTCATCTCTTAATGAAATGAAGTTTAATTTGTCATTCGTGATGTGTTAGCAGATCATGTGATAGAATGATGGGTCATTCCATCTGTCTCAATAAAAAGGTTAGAAAAGTTATCAAAAAATACATAAGTCCATCTATAATGAGATTAATCATATATAGTTCCTAAAATGGACTTATAATTCATATATTATACTGCTTAATATAATAAAACTAGTTTCTACTAAACAGGGACTTCCTGTAGGCCAGTGGTAGGTGATAAAGGCCAGTCGTACTTTGGTTGTGGGTTCGATTCCCACAGCCTTGTCTGGCGCTATGGGTTGTTTCCCGTCTTACAGGTTGTCCTTTTTCTAAAACTACATTACAATAACATCACATAAATAATATCAAAAAACGTTCTATCCTTAAATAATACTTACTTATGGTTAACATAATCCATTCCAATCTTTAGGCTTATATAAAATACTTCAGTCCAAGCTCATACTATAAAGAAAACGATTACTTGAAATGTCATCAACCAAGCATGTGAATACCATCATTTATCCCCCATATATTTTGTTGGTCACATTCCAATCATGTGAATACCTTAATGATGTATTCTTTTGAAAAATGAATACCCATTAAACCTTAGTGAAAACATGAATGCTGTCAAAAGATAACTCTTTCCACATAACAAAATCCAAAAATTCTATATACTCAAACCATGATATAACCTTCTCCTCATATCAGTCATGAGCTCATGAATTCTATCAAACATTTAATTTTCTCCTTATCCCTTCATTATGCGCATATCATCTACATTCCAAAAATATCTGAATAACCTTTGATGGATACTGGTAACATTAATCATACACTTTCAAAACTCAACGAAATACAACAGTGTAACAATCCTTAGATGACTCTTTATTCCATAGTACCATGAGATTACTTATACAACATTACACATGATAAACATGTAATCATTCCACTACATTCTTAAACCATTGACCGAGCTTCAAAAATTCTTTCATCTCACATATAATTTGTAGTCTCTTCATCATCATCCATATAAATACTACCCATACGACCATACTGATTCTCTTCATGAGAATTTCCCTTAGGGAATTGGTTTGAATAATGCCCGTGCATTCCACATTTAAAACATTTAACCATTTTTGATGTCATAGCAATACCATTATCCTCATCCCTGGTGTTAACTGATCCTTTTCCTTTGCACTTAATGGCTTTGTGTCCTTATTTTACACACCCAAAGCATCTTCCAGTTCCTTTGAAACATTCTCCTTGATGCCTCTTACCACATGATTTACATAGGGGAAATTGAACTTTCATTCCTCTATGATCATCATGAAACTCCATCTTTCTCTTATTAGCCGAGTCAGGAAAATTACAAAATTTTAATTTATTGATCATAATATGAGATTGCTGATTCGGCATAATAATGATGTTTGAACTTCCAAATCCCATTTCATTTGGTTGCTCATGAAGAATATCATTCCATTTTCCATCATATCCTCCATTATCGTGAATCATCTTGCTTCCAGCCATTTTCAAAAACCCAAAAATAACAGTGTGAGAGGAAAAATCATAATAAAGGGGGAGTAACTTCAATATCTAACATCTTTGGTTTAATCTAATATCATTACCATAGTTCTAGGACTATATCCTATACGTATACTTATCCTTAGGGACATCCCTAGACATACCTTAGAAATATCTCTAGGGATCTCACTAACGTTTTCGCATCCTAGTTTCCAAAGGTTGACTAAACCTTTCCTCTAATACCTACTATAGAGACCCGTAGCTTGACGTACATGGACATTACATTACTTTTGTGGAATACTTAGTACATAACAAAAACACACACACAAGGATCGTAATAGTTTAGTGTCTGTCGAAACTCAGAATATAATCTTCTAATCGTGGTGAAAGATCGTCAACATCTCCCATAAAGATCTTCTTTTTTTTCTAAACCTAAATCCTTTCATTATGTCCTGGGGAAAAGAAAACATAAAAGGCTGAGTTCAAATGCTCAGTAAGGGTAAACAAAAGAAATATCAATCACGTCATATTCGTAAGAACATATCTTTTGGAAATCTTAACCCGCAAAAGAGATCAAAATTTCATAAGATGGGATAAATCATAGTAGTGAAATGTAATCCCAATAATCATAACATAAAACATGAAACATTGTGTCATACACTCATAAAAATAGAGAATAATTTCTTATTAGTCAAGACTCATTGACAAGACTATCTTAGTGGACAAAGTCCCTTTCTGAACCGAGTTCACTCCTCGTTTCAGTCATGTTTCACTGAACCGGTATAACCGACCGTTCCAGCCATGTCTATCTCATGAGATATAAAATCTTTACCCAATGCATTGGAGGGAGATTTAGGTCCCACCCATCTCATAATGATACCTTTCTTATGTGTGCCACAAAATCATAAATCATACATCATTAGATAACCCATGTAATAAAAATGGGATTCTTAAACAACATGACATCATAAAACAATTCATATAAGATAATGGAATTCATAAAAATAATTCCATCACAACATAATCAAATCAATGTAATAATAGGTATAGAAACAGAACCCTATATTATTTTATATGGAAAACAATTTTGATAAAACACTTGAACTCCATTCTTGAAGAAAATATCCTTTCTACTTCAAAAACATTTTTTCCTTTCTTAACAAGTCATACAATTTTAAACTAAAAGAAGTTGATTAAAAATAAACATGAAAACTTGTAAAGGAAGCCTCTTGTAAATAATTTTTTAAAAATCCATTCATGCCGTATAAGTTAAAAAAACATTCTTCTCATACTTTTGTCAGAAAAGTCAAAAAGTATCTCGTACGAAAAATGACAAAAGATTTCTTTCATATCTTTTACTAAAAACTCACCGAAGGGTAAAATTGGATATTAAATATTGTAGAAGTATATTAATATCACATATTGAGGAAACAAGGATGTGGATGATAAAATACACCCCAGTAAATTTCAAAGTATAAACAATCTCGGATAAAAATGAGATAGTGATATTTCCCTTACCTTAGGTCCGATTTGCTTCGTAAGTGTCTGAACCACCTCTTCTTTGAAGTGCTTCTTTGAGACCTCATTTTAGGGCACTAAAATAGGTCTTTGAAGAAGACCAGAACCTCTAGGATGTTTCTAGGGAAGTGTAGAGGATAAATTGTCAGGGGTTGTCCGAGCTTGAAGGCTCAAAGTGGTGTGAGGAAGAGTGGGAGGAGGTGCCCTTTTATAAGGGAGGAGTGGGGCACCTTTGGAATAACTAAAAATATTATTTTATTATAAAGTCAAATTCGGTTTTTAATAGCTCCAAATTGATATATCTCGAAGATAAGGTGGGTAGAGGTCGAAATACTCTCATCCAATAGAATTTAGACAAGTTTAGGTATCAATTTTAACCTTATCATTTAGATTTAACTTTAAGTTAGATAATTTAACTTTCACAGTGTCTTCTTGTTTTCTTACACTATAAGGTTAATAAACATACTATATCAAGCCGAACAAACCCCAAGTTGTTTATTATTAATATATATAACCTTATCTAAGTCATTTTTCTGAAACTTATATTTTTATAAACAAAATAACAATTAATAATATAATATTTGTTTTAAAAAAACTATTTTATGTCAATTTTGACACAATTTGGTAATTGATTTATTGTGAAAATCATAACAGAATGATTAGCTCGAACCAAGCTAATTAAATCAATACTAACATGTCATATTAACCTATAAAATTAGTGTAATTAATAAAAAGTCTCAAATTACATTTATTTGGGTATTTATAACATCAATTATGTCAATATTTCATTAATAAGATAATTACTGGATCATCGTTGTGTCATAAATAAATTAAATTATTTAATGTCTAAAAATTACAAATAAAATACCATTATGTAGGAAATGTTTTTATCTTTATAATGAATATTTATAGTCGAATTTATCTTATTTATAAACCCATATTAAAAGCGATTTACTTATTAAACTTTGATTTTAACTATTTTAACCCTTCTTTAAATAAATTAATAATAAATGTCCTAATCTAATCCAAGTGGGCCTAAATGGTCATATTTTATTCCTAAGGTTGTTTTTGGTCGAATTAAATTTGTCCAATAGAATTAGGACATGTGTTAGGCAAATAGTAATATCATTTTTACCCTTAATTACCCTATTTACTTTTAATCGTGGTAAAAAAAGTAAAAAGTTACTATTCACCGAAAATTATTTTCATCTCATTGAACCACATTTTACTTACTGACATCAACCATGTCTCTCGGTTTTTTGAAATTCCACTCACAGAAGCGGTAATGTTATGTTTTATCAAAAATTCATTTTTTTAACTACCACTTAGTGGTTTCACTATTCATCAAAAAAATGAAAGTTTCCAGAAAAATACCAAAAATTAGGCCTAAGCTATATTTGATATTATAAATTCAAAAATCATTTCTATTTTACCAAATTCAAAACATATCAGTTTCATTAATTAATTTAAAAATTAATTCCCGTCATCAAAACAAATAGCATGTTTTTAAGAGATAATAACTATCAAAAGATTGACAGTTGTTTATGTCTGGTTTAAATGTGAAATTACATCCAATAACCAACATTGTATTAAATTGTAAAAATATATTATAAATATACTTTAAAACCAATCAAATTAATAATTTATCATTATTAAATATTTCTATTAAAAAGGTTGTTTTTAATTAAAATTTAGTAATTTTCACTATTCATCAGAAAATGAAAGTTACTTGAAAAGTTCCAAAAATTCACCCTAAGCTAATTTCAATATTCCGAATCCAGAAATGAAGTCTATTTTGAAAAATAAAATTTACAAAATTTCAAAAAGTGGTTATTACTATTCATAATGGCTATTTTTAATAATATTTTAATAGCATATCGTTATTTAGTGAAACTCGGTACTGCGTACTACACACGCTATCGAGGAAGGTTGTGAATGCGTGTAATGCAAGGCAAGTAAAGGATGCGTGTTGTGAAAGTTCCTTTTGGTGTAGCGCACAACAAAAGACATTTATGAAATTAAAAAGAATATTTTTCATAAAATCTCGGGGTGTTACACCTCAACTCCAGCTTCAACACCTCAAACCACCCTAGAAATATTTTTCTCAAATCTAGGGTCACAATGCCACTAACGACACCTAAAACAGACTCCGTATGTGCTCACGGAATCCGAAACAAAAATATCTGTGAGGCGCTAAATTACACTTAACGGACATGTCGCACAACTGAGCCCCCATCTATTGAATTAAAAATTCCTGAGACCATCTCAAATCCCCTCTCTCGTTTCGAGGATCACATTTTTGTAGACGAAATGAAATCCCGATACTTGGTTTTAGAGTTAGAGACATTTTAACGCAAATGGATGGAGGTTGGGTGGGCCGGACAAGTTCGGCCGGTCCAACCCTTTAGACCGGCGGTTCACGGTTCGCAGCCCAGACCGCCTTATCCACCATGGCCCACGGTTCCCCGCGCGGGCCGTGCTTCTTCACTCAGACCGACATGATCCAGTTCATCTTTTTTCCCACGGGACCTGCATTTCGTGTGTCTCGGTCTACTCCCGGGGTCACGACGACCCCGGTCTCGCGCTGCACGTCGACCGGTGAAACTGGCTGGCGCACCCCCGCGCCGCCTTCCATCACACTCGCTCTCCCGGACTGAAGTTGTGCCTATCTGCCCTCCAGATCACTCGTGACGACCATCGAGGAGCCTGATCCACCACATAGGGAGACCACGCCGCTGTTGTCGCCCTCCAGACCACCCTGAAACCGCTGGAAAACATTGATTTTGGCCGGAAAACATCCCGAGGCCGCCCTGAACGCCCTGGGGACTCGGATTTTCAATACTAAAAGAGCACTGGAAAGCTCAGATTTAACCCTATGCATCTATGGATTTCTCTTGAAAAGTTATCAGCATTTCGACGCTATTAATTAAGCTCAAAGACGATGTGGTAAATTAAAATGAAAACTTAACGATGCCCACCTTGTAGGGCGTAGCCCAACACTCCACGATCGATCCGCCATTACCGGTACTAAAAATGAATTTCTGGGGCGGAGGTGGAGCATGATGGAAGGTGAGGGGAGTTCTTGTTGGGAGCTTCATCCAGAAAACAGAAATGGGGAAGAAAGAGAGGATTTTTGTTTTAGTAGGAAAGAAAAAAAATAGAATTAACTTTTTATTATTATTTTTTAATCACCCACGAAAATGCCTACATATAAAACTATCTAAGGGGCCGAGATTAATCCAATACTAGGGTAAATTCCACTCCCTGACAGTAACGGTGGTCTCAAAATTTTAATCCGAGCTCCATTCGAAAGTTATAATATTCAATGCACGAGGCTGCTAAATTATGAAAACACCCCTGGTGGCGATTTCAACAGAAGGCCCGCACTTGTGAAATTAACACCCCTCCTAGGGTAAACAACACTCTCCAGACTCAATGGTGACCTCATTTTTCCAGTTAGAGCTACCTTTTAGGAGTCATTCTATTTATTTGTCATGCATAATGTGAACACACTTAAAATTTAATTCCGGCCACACCAGGGCTCAGAATCGCACGTCGTCTGAATGCCCTACTCTAGAATAACATCAAGAAAGAAAAAAAACTCAAAGTATCACAGTCTCAAAACTTAGTTTCATACATCATTACCTCATTTAAATATTTCATCCATAAAAAACAAAACTACAAAAACAACTCGGGATACTGAGCCCACATCTGGCTCTCCCGTTCCCAGGTGCTCTCTTGCACCCTCCCGTGCCACAATGACACATGAACCAATGGAATTGTCCGTCCACACAGAGTCCGCTCCTACCGGTCCTCAATCACCATTGGGTGCTCTGAAAAGGTGGCTTCATCCTCAATGTATATCTCTCCCTAGTCAATAATGTGTGTTGGGTAATGCACGTATTTCCTCAGCTGCGACACGTGGAAGACTTCATTCACCCTTTCTAGACGTGGGGGTTGATCACGAAGGTACGCAACTTCACCAACCCTGCACACGATCTCAAAGGGCCCAATTAACCATGTGGATATCTTGCCTCCCTAGAAAAGCCTTTGTGTTCCACACCACGTGGAGACTCTTACAAAGATATGGTCCCCCTGCTGGAACTCCAAAGGCCTACGACGACGGTCTGTGTAGGACATCTGTCTGCTCTGAGCCATCCTCATCTGCTCACAAATGACCTTCACTTTCTCCGTCATCACCCGCACCAACTCAGGGCCCATGAGGTAGGTCTCCACAACCTCCGTCTAGCACAACGGTGACCTGTAGGGTCTCCTGTAGAGGGACTCAGAAGCTATCATGCCGATAGTAAATTGGTAACTCTTGTTATATGTGAACTCCACCAAGGGCATGGAACCCCCGGAATAGGCCAAAGCTTAACACGCACACCATGAGCATATCCTCCAACACATAGATAGTGAGATACATCTGCCCATCGGTCTGGGGGTGAAAAGATTTACTCATCCACAGCCGAGTCCCGAATTCCTCCTGCAGACCTTGCCACAAATGTGATGTAAACCGGGAGTCGTGGTCGGAGACGATCGTCAAGGGTACTCCATGAAGGTGTATGATCTCCAAAACATAAAAATTCCCTAGACTATCCATTATGCTCTGCTCCCTGATGGAAAGGAAGTGCGCTGACGTTGTGAGTCAGTCCACTATCACCCAAATGGATTCATGTCCCATCACTGTGCATGGAAGACCTGTGAAAACATACATAGATATGCCATCCCACTTTCACTCCGTGATATCAAGGGGTAAAACAACCCTTCCGGAACCTATTGCTCGGTCTTCACCTGCTGATAGGTAAGACACCGAGAAACAAACTCAAATACGCTCTGCTTCTTGCAAGACCACCAAAACTGTCGCTAAAGGTCTATGTAACCCCCCCCCCCCTCACCGGGATGTAATGTGAAGGGAGAAGTGTGTAATTCTTGCATCAAATCTTCCCATATATCCACTGGTACTACGACTCGCCCCTAGAACATGATCTCATTATTCCCTCCTTCAGAATACCCATCAAGTGTGTTGCCCACATATATCAGATCTTGAAGTTCCTTGCTGTAGATATCCTCCAGCTAGGAATCTCTCACACACTCATGGAGCGAAGGAGTCAGCATCATCGATTGCAGAAAATCCATACCCTCTTGCTCCACCAAGGTCAGCTATAGGTAAGCCAACTGCTATAAAACATCCTGCACTAGACGATCCTGGGACTTCCTACTAAGGGAATCTGCTACTACTTTTCCATTCCCTAAACTGTAGACTATCTCGAAATCATAGTCCTGTAGAAACTCCATCCAACGCCTCTACCTCAGATTCAGATCCCTCTGAGTGAAGATGTACCTGAGACTCTGATGGTCTAAGTAGACCACAAAACGCTCTTCCAGAAGGTAGTGTCTTCATATCGTCAAATCAAAGACCACTTCTGCCAGGTCCAAATCGTGAGTCGGATAATTCTTCTCATGGGATATCAATTGCCTCAACCCATATACAACCACTGCCCTTTTCTGTATCAGCACGCACCTGAGCACAGATCTTGAAGCGTCCCTATATACCAAAAACTCGATGCCCTCCTCAGGCAGCCTCAACACTTGAGCACTAGTCAGCCTCCACCTCAGCTCCCCGAAGTCCTTCTATCACTGATCAATCCAGGAGAATTGCCATCCCTTCCATGTCAATGCAGTCAAAGGGGCAGAAATCCTGGAGAAATATTCCATGAACCTCCTGTAGTACCTTGCTAAACAAAGGAAACTTCTCACCTCTAACGCATTTTTGAGTGGCTTCCAAGAAATCACTGCCTCAATCATTGCGGGATATACGATCAATCCCTGCTTCGTAATGAAATGCCCCAGAAATTGATCCTGTTGAATCCAGAACTCACACTTCAAGAGATTCTCATATAGCTGGTGCTCCCGAAGTATGTCTAGAACCATCAAACAATGCTCAGTGTGCTCCTCATCTATCGCAGAGTAGATGAGTATGTCATCAATAAAGACAACCACAAATCGGTCCATGTATGGCTGGAAGATCTGGTTCATCAATTCCATGAAAATGGAAGGGGAATTCATCACACCAAAGGGCATCACCAAAAACTCATAATGCCCATAACAACAATGGGAAGCCAAATTCGGGATGTCAGCCACACAAAACTGCAACTGGTGGTATCAGGATCAAAGATCAATCTTGGAGAACCACTTCGCACATTTCACCTTTATGAATAGGTCATCAATCCTTGGAAAAGGGTACTTGTTCTTTATCGTGCCCTAATTCAGGTGATGATAATCCACACAAAGTCGTAGACTCCCATATACCTTTTTTACAAATAAAACTAGATCTTCCTAGGGGGACACACTGGGCCTGATGAATCCCTTCTCACGAAGGTCCTGCAACTGAAGTTGTAGCTCCCGAAGCTCTGTGGGTGCCATCTGATATGCTTCACATGATATCGAATTAGTCCCTGAGGCCAGTCAATACAGAACTCCATCTCTTTCCTCAGAGTTATTATCGATACATCATCGAGAAAAGTGTCTATGTAGTCCTCTACAATGGTAGGGATCCCGGTGCCTGTAGTGTTTTCTATGAGAGCCATGCTCACCAACTGGTGAGAAAAAGGTCATGGTCTCCTTCTCAGAGTACCCGTCTACTCTGCCACGAGGTCTCGTTCACCTAGAATGGTGAACCTCATCCCATTAGAATGGACACATATGACTAGTCTGCACCGAAAATCAATCTGGGCGTGAACTATAGAAAGCCATTCCATGACCAAGATGATTTCATAAGGTTCCATCATGATGACGAGTAGATCCCATGTGAAACTCTCTCCTCCGAACGACGGTTCACACTATTTGAAGATAAAGGTCACCACCGAGGCACTTCCCATAGGAACCTTGTGGCTAAGTGCATGTGTCAGCACCCTTACTGGGATCTCCAACTATCGAACCAAAAGAAATGATATAAAAGAGTGGATGACGCCTATGTCTACTAGTATCAAAGCAAGAGTCGAGTAAACACAAAGCATACCTCATACCATCTCATGTGATGGGGGGTCATGGACACCAACAGCCTGAAGTTGCCCGCGACCCCTACTGCCAGCTCCCTGAGCCTGGTGTGGGCCACCTGGTGGTGGTGGTGGAAGGATCTCAAAACGCCATCCCCCACCTCCAGGTCATGCCGCTCTGCCTGCACCACCTCTCTATGGTCCACCTTGTCCTCACCTGCGAGATCCCTGGTCACGGTGATGTCTCTACAGCTACGGTGCACCCACTGCCTACCACGGCTGCTCGGTACACCTTGTCGGTTAGTCCCATGCTAGGTGACCCTTTCTGTCACAAGAATAGAACCAGCTCTCTCTTGACTTACTCAGTGATCTATGGTGCCACTGTAGTGTATGACACTGCCCCTGAGTCTGCTCATGGAAGGGTCTCCTCAACTAAGGCCCTTCTCTCTGCCGCCTGCCTGTTACCGAAGACTCTGCTCTGAAGCAGCCACTGCTAGGCCCTACCAGCTGGCGTCCCACATCCAAGAATCTCTCTATTACGAGTGCCCTCTATAGAACCCATACATATGTAGGGATTCACAATGGCATTATACTATCACATATCTCCCTACGAAGACCCTGCACAAACTTCCGCGATATGAAGTAACTATCACGGATCATATCTTGTGGGTAGCGTGTCAGATCAGTAAACTGGTCCAAGTACTGTGCCACTGTCACCCCCCTTTCTTCAGCTCTAGAAGCTCTTGAATTCGAGCAGAGCATAAACAATAGGTGGAGTACTCCTCCCAGAAGAGCTACTGGAAGCTATCCAACGTGAGAGACGACTTGTCATTAGTCTGTGTAACCAACCCCAACAAACGCCCGACCGTCCTGAGGAAAAGTCCGAAAGCTATGGCTCCCATCTGGACCACCGGTGTCCGTACCAACCTGAAAAGTTGTTCCACATACTCTAGCGATTCTTTCGCTTCCTGGAGATCTGGGACCCCACAAAACTTCTATGGCCACTGAAGTTGGAAGTCTCAGAGCGCACTCATCTTGCGCTCGACCTTGGCCTATGATGTCGGCACTAACTACCGCTCTCCAAATGGAGGGGATACTACATAACCATTGGGTGGAAGGGGATCATGTGAAGGTCCCTGAAATGATGCCTCGTTGCTCGCCAGGTCATCTTCAAAAACTGGGGAGGGTAACCAGGATGACTACTATCGTGGGGGAATCCTAAAAATTATCAAGGATTACCACGATCAGATGAGAATATATATATATATATAAGTAATAACAAAGGGGAGATGACTCAAAAAGGACAGTCAAATACTCAATTATACAAGATTTATGTTCCAATGTTCCATGCAACAAGTTTCTCAGCGTGCCGATTCGACAAGGGGGTTATCAGGGTCTTGGTGAATGGAAACGCCGGCTTCCCATACCATCACTATACTACCTGTCCTGCGAGACTTTATCAAGACACGTCAACACTATTTCCCCAAATACTAAGGAATTTCTTTTTCAGGGACATCCGAACAATGCCCCATGGAACGAACCTCACCTCTTATACAACTTTGTCACGACCCAACCCTACTGATCTCGAGTCACAACTACCCCAAGCCTTCCTACATAGGCCAGGGGCTGGAGACAAGTGCAAAAGGTGTAACAATCTCGAGGAGGCCTTTTCCTAAGTACCTGTACAAAATCACATATCCCACTCAATGCAGAAGTTCATAGTAAAAATTAAAACTAATTATGGACTACAATATCCCAACCAAAATCATGCATCGAGCTCTAAAACATAAAAGATAAAGTGCTGAAAAATAGACTGACAAGTAAACTAAATAGTAATGGGAAAAACATGCGCCCAACTATAAAGGTGCCATAACCTAGTAACAGGTAAACAAAAGTAAATAGCTGGTGAGTCTCACACATTAAAGTCCTACAGTGACCACTGAACGCAGCCCAAGTTCTTGTGTCCTCTATGCTCCTCTGTAGTCTCAATCGACCTGTCCATCATCTACAAGGGAAATCCAAGTGTGGGTATAGCCCAAGAAGGGGTGAGTATAAAGATACTCAGTAGGATGACCCGAAATCTCGAGGGAGCAACAAAGGAGGTACTAAAACGGTGAACAGTAGATAGAACAAAGAACATCGTAAGAGTATAGTAGATAGAGTGCAGCTCAACCCAATAAAAGAAAGGATGTAGACTCGTCCAAATGCATGGAGCTAGAAATAGTGTGAAGATGAACTTCTCATTGAGACTTCACTACCTATAGTTAGAGAGTATAGTCATCCAACCATGATGAGATAGACACGGAAAGCACGTGGCATACCCCACACATCTTGGGGGGAAAGAGGCCCTCTTCCTCGTATTACCTAAGTTCAAATCAAATATATCACATCGATGATCCGCACAACAAGAATCCTGCTTTGGTAGTCACGGAGAAAACCACTGCCTAGCCAAGTAGAATGAACTTTTCCTGAGAAGCCAACGGGTGACCCGCTGCCCAACCCCGCTAGAGGGTAAACCACAATAAATCAATGGGTGACCCACTGCCCTGCCCAGCTGGAGGGTAAACCCGAATAATTCAATGGGTGACCCACTACCCAGCCCTACTCGAGGGTATACCCCAATAAGTCAACGGGTGACCCACTGCCCCGCCCACTGGAGGGTAAACCCAAATAAGTCAATGGGTGACCCACTGCCCAGCCCCACTGGAGGGTAAACATCAGTAAGTCAATAAGTTACCTACTACCCCTCCCTACTGGTGGGTAAACCTGGAATTGGTCAGATAACTCTGCACTGCAACTGACATCACAGGGTGTCACCAACATCCCTACCATGTGTTGGTTCGGAGTGCGTCAATGGAACCTCCGACCAATGCCGTTTCATGCTTTCACATTTAATGAGATCTCGAATGAGGATCTTCATGACTAAAAATATTAAAACTTTGTAATACTCATGAAAAAACATGCCGAATTGACTATTCATGCACCCCGAATGGACGTTCGGTGAAAATGTCACAAAATACTGCATGCATCTTGAAAGAAAATCAATGGTACCATGCCTCAACTTTGGCTTAAATGATTAAAACCACCATGGAAAACTAAATATCGACGCCAGGGTCACAACGCCATTGATAGTTTCTAAAACGGACTCTGGATGTGCTCGCACCATTGGAATCAAAAATCTTAGTGAGGTTCTAAATAACACATAACAAATGTATCTCACCACTGAGCCCCCGTCTTGAGAATTAAAACTTCCCAAAACCTCCGCCTCGATCTGAGGATTGTGTTTTAGTAGATGGAATGGAAATATGATACTCTTTTTGAGAGTTAGAGGCATTTTAAAGCCAATAGACAGAGATGGGGTGGGTCGGACCGGTTCGGTCGGTCCATCGCGACTCGGCCGCCTAGACCGCCTGGTCCACCGCAGCCCATGGTTCACCGCGCAGGCTGCACTGCTTCACCCACACCAGCATGATCCGGTCCGACTCTTTCCCAATGGAACCACATTTCATGAATCTCGGTCCTCTCCTGGGGTCACGACGACCCCGTTCTCACGCTGCACGCTGACCCGCGAAGCCGACCAACACACCACCATGCCGCCTACTGTCACCCTTGCTTGGCCGGACCGCCGCTGCGCCGGGCCACCATCCTGGTCGCCCGTCCCAACTACTGAGGAGCCCGCCTCGCCACCTGGGGAGCCCACACCTCTACCGGGGGAGCCCGCGCCACCGTCATCGCCCGCTGGACCGCCCTAGAACTGCCAAAAAACAATGATTGTTTCTGGAAAACATCCTAGGGCCACCCCAAACGCCCCGAGACTCAGATTTTCGATCCAAAATGAGCATTGGAACACTCAGTTCTAACCCTATGCATCTATGGACTTATCATGACAATTTATTAGAATTTAGATGCTATAAATTAAGCTCAAAGAAGGTGTAAGAAATTAAAAAAAAAACGCAACGATGTCTACCTCGCAGGTCATAGCCTGACGCTCCATGATCGATCCGCCTTCACCGAAATAAAAAATGCCTTGCTGGGGAGGAGGTGGAGCTTGAAGAAAGGGGAGGAGAGTTCTTGTTGGGAGGTTCCACCAGAGAACACAAATGGGGAAGAAGTATTGGATTTGTGTTTAAGTATGATGGAAAAAAATAGAATTAACCTTTAATTAATTTTTTTTAATCACCAACGATAAGACCCACATCTGAAACTCTCGACAAAGCCGAGATTAAGCCTCTTCTAGGGTAAACACCATTCTTTGAGTGCAACGACGGTCTCAGAATTTTAATCCAAGGATCCATTATAAAGTTATAAAATTTAATTCCCGAGGCCGGTAAATGAAAAAAACTCCCCTGGTGGCGTTTTCCACAGAAGGCCCACGCCCATGAAAGTTTCACCCCTCTAGGGTAAACGGCATGCTCCGGACTCAATAGTGGCCTCGGTCTTCTAGTCTAATCTACAGTTTAGGATTTATTCCATTTATTTGGAATAACTAGTGTGAATGAACATAAAATTTAATTCCGGCCACACCGGGGCTCAGAATCGCACGCTGTCTGAATGCCCAATTCTGGAATAACATCAAGAAAGAATAAAATTTAGAGTCTTATAGTCTCAAAACCCAGGTTCTTGCAGGATAAAATTGAACCAATAGTATAATAACATCAAATGTATTAAGAAAATCATTACCCACATATTCATTGAGGATAGTCATTCCATTCAACTGGTTTCCTTACATAAGGTAATCAATTTTTTTAAAACATGTTCTACTAAATGTGAATAAAAAATCACCAGTAAATTTCAATTGTTATAATTAAATGGAGTAAAATTATATGTGATTTATATTTATATTCACCCACCCATTAAAGTTTTCTTTGGGGTATGATATATAATATTCTAGGAGGAATGATACATAATAAACACTCAAAAAAATAAATTGAGAGTGGGGATTGACATAGCTTACAAGCTAAGGGATGAGTTACCAGTTCCTTATAAAGACCTGAACATTAACAAAGCCAATGATTCTGTTGGAAGTTTCATAGAATTGATGTTTAATATTATGTATATATATAGTTATAATGAGGTATGTCCATTATAATTTTCTTCAAATAAAAAACCATTAACAATTTATGAAATATGGTAAAAAATGAGTTATTGTATTACAAAGGACAAAACAAAATTAAAATGGATGGCCAAATCTTAAAATTTATGTTGAATAACTATTAAAACCAAATAAACTTCAGAGGATACCTTCACCAACATTTTCCACTTCTAAATATATTTGTGTTACATGTTCATGTGAATACTACATTAAATGATGTAAATATTTTCTACATTGAATATGAAGAATACATATATTGGGGATCCATTGTAGAAGTGATTGGTCTCCAGAGTACAAATGGAATTTTCAAGTTTAAATATCTCGAAGTCTCAGTTGTGAAATCATAAATGAGGTATATTTCTTAATTTTTTATTAAAAAAATATATATAATGATCATTACACTTAATAAATAATCATATTTTCTATATGAATATATATTACTACTATATAAAGGGAAAACCTTGTAATGAAAAATCTAGACTCATTAATCCTACTATCATTTTTATAACATAAGTTCACTTTTAAGTGGAATAAAATTAAAAAATGAAATAATTATGAAGTTTGAAAATGAAATGACATATGAAAGACTCCACTTTTTCCTAAAATACAGGGGTAAAATTCTATAAACTAATTATATATAATATATTTCTATTTTTTATTATTTATTTAATTTTTTTAAGAATCATTAGATGTCCTTTATACTGAATTTGGATAACCCAAATAATTATTTTTTTATCCAAATCATGTCTTTCCAACAAATAGAGCACACATATTGTCGATTGTGAATTTTTAATGCACTAAAATCAGCAACATATAAATATAATTAAAATTATACATTTTTGTATGTGTTTAATGAAATTTTTTTATGGTAGGGTGATACATAAATATCGTATAAATCATGGTAAAAAGACAATGATTGAACATAAGAAACATATGTATGTCTCTATATAAGGGAAAATTAAGGTATATATATTATGATTTATATTTCAAAACATATTTTAGAATTATTTAAATATTCTCATCAATATTTCTATAGTTTCCAAGCTAACACAATGACAATGATTTTTCATATTACAGTTATAAATTTGTGAATGGTATCATACATTATCAAAATTATAGAATCCCCAAATATGATTTTTTTTAGGTCATTAAAATTTCATTTAAAATATTTTCTTAATATTTTTTTAATATTTTATCCAAACTAATTGGATTTCAAACAATTTATGCCTTAAAATGAAGAAGTATATTTTTTAAAGATGATTGGGAAGATTAAGTGGTGTTAAAATCATTATTGATATCATGTTGAGGTGATTACCTATTTTTTTGTAATTTATTTAATTTTATTGTGATCATGATAAGTTAACACACAAAAATTCGACGCATGATGTTTCTGGTATGATTCACTGTGCATGTTTTCCATATAAAAGTTACATTTTATATTGAAAGGTGTGTTAGTTTTTCAAAACTAATAAAACAAGATCAAGTTATTTTTCCAACTATAGGAAAATGATCTATAATTAATTTTTGATAGGTATATACAAAATTCATGTTAATAAAAAACATTACATGACTAATATGATTCAAATTATGTGCTTCTACCCAAAAATGCGCCATTTTAGTCTAAAACATTATTCAAGAAGACAAAACTGACAGACAAGTTCATATTATCTTGATACATTGGGATATTGATCTATAAATTATTTGTGACGTGTAATAATTCACATCAAGAAAATTCAAAATATTATGTCACTACTAAGTATCAAATTGGTTATCTTCACATTAATAAAGTTTCATTTTACTCAAAAACATGAACCATATAGCAAAAAAAATATAAGTTATCTTTTATTGTCTTGATAATTTTGGAAAGAAATCCATAATTCATTTATTATGTTTAGGTATTGACCTCATGTTAATCTGAAACACTATATGTCCAACATAACAAAATTTTCCTATTTTTAGTATAAATATGTCATTTTAGTCTCAAACATGATTCACATAGCCCAAACTAAGGAAAAAAGATCAATTTTATTGACACTTAATTAAAATGATCCCTAATTCATTAATAACATATAGGAATTGACCACATGTTAATATGTGACACGAAATGTCCGATAGGACTCAAAGTGGTTTTTTATATTAAAGTGTTATTTAAAAAAATGTGATTCACATATCTAAAATTGTGAAAATGATCTCCAATTTTTTAATACATTATGAAACTAATATTTAATTATTTTTTTACATTTAGAAAATTATGATAAATCAATTCAATACATGATGTGTCTTGTATGAATCAAAGTGTGTGTTTTCACATTAAAAAGTGTCAATTTATTCTAAAAAAGAATCACATATCCAAAACCAAGAAGACAAGCTCTAGTTTTCTAGTTACTTTATAAAAATGATCCATATTTCATTTTTGATGTGAATTAGTTCAAAACACGTCAATATGAAACACAATGTAACGTCCCTGACCTGGTACTCCCTTAAATGACAGAGTCGGGTTGGTTATGGGACCTCAAGCCCCCTCCCCATACTCTAGAGGCTACCAACTAGATGTGGGGGTGTAGAAAATATATTGGGAAGGCTATACCCGATTACATAGTTATAAGATAGAATATATAAATAAGGATCAGGTTAATATAAATAACATAAATAGTGTAACAAACAACTGGTAGGTAAAGAATGAACCAATAAAATAAAATAATAAACAATGTATTATTAGTCTAGAATGTATCTAAATATGAAATGGAATTTAATACAGATAAAACACCATTCTAAAATAAATAATTAAAATAACCTAATCATGATAACAATGTTGGCCTTATATCTATGATCCAACCCATCCAATAAGAAAAAATCAATTATAAGGTCCTCTGCCATTGACTAAACCTACATCCATGTTATTTTCTTAACTACCAAACGATGGTCTCAAGAGGGGGTGAGTAAAACTCAATAGGTCAACACCACCATGTCTAAAAGGAAGTATTTTGATAAAACGTTAATATTGTAATGTGATAAATATGTGTATTTATTAATTAACTAATAAAATATAATAACAAACATTATCAACATCGTGTTGTAATATATCTGAGTATAAAGCATAACCATGCCAACCATAACCACAAGTCCATGGTACAATCACATAACTGATCAAATGCCTATATATTTTCATTTAATTTTATTGACCATCCCTCTATATAAGTACTTATACATCAAGGAAAATCCATCTAATTAAGAATTTCAACATAACTGGGGAAATACCTCTATATAAGAATTTAAGCATAACCAGGCTCAACCCTACATATAATAATTTCATCATTAATGGGAAGAGCCCTCTATATAATAATTTCAACATCCAACACATAAAAATTTAAAATTTAATTAATAACACATCATAATATCACATTCCAGATTAGTTAATTCATTCATTTACCATTTTTATTTCAATTACACATTCATTCATTAAATTATATCTTAAGTTGTTATAATGACAATTCTTTAAAAAAATTATGTAAAATAATAACCAGTCATTCAATAATCAATTAATATATTTTATAGGGTAATTATATCATAAATAATCACGTTTGATCTCATTTCAATCTAAAACATACTTTAGTCTATTAAACAGCTCATTATTATTAATTGCTAGGCTCACCCTATGGGTTTCCACAAGCCGGTTCTAATAAAATTAAATACAAAGGTATCCAAGGAGTTATCCAAAAAACGGATTAATCATCAACCATTTTTAATTATTTAATGTGCATTTTATGTCTGCATAATCACACAATGTTTCACATACATAAAATATTTGGAAACAGACCATGGGGTTTGGTTTCAGATCACCAAGATTAACCAATGATCAAAGAAACACTTCTAATAGGTAAAACAAAAAATAAAAATGGTTATAGAGATCACCATGAAAACATAGATCATGAAACATAAATATAAAAACCCAAAACATATATCGTAAATATATTCTGCAACAATAGCTAAGAATAACGGTAACATAGGGGAAACCAAATAAAAAAAAACTCATTGGGAATTAGAAGCTTGATACAGATGTCCCAAAGGGAAGGAATGGATACAAAATCACTTAGAATATTACTTGGGTTATTTAGTGAATATATTCAAGAACATTAATAATAAAATCATATGTGTATAGGTTTTAAAAAATGATGTGCTGTGAAATTCATTCTGTGAAATCATTTAACATTCTGTATTTACCAATTTATGAATTATATAGAAGAACATGTCGAATCAGGTTAAAATTAAAATAATAAATCATTTATCATTGTGAAGATTTTTCATGAAATGTATCCATTTACTGTTTAGAACCATTTAAAAACATCTGCATGAAAACATTTACATGTCATGTATCATGTTCACATCGTGTAAATTTCCTGCAGACATCTCTCATTCCCGCTTCTATAGAAGAGCCCGAACCACATCTGATTCCGTCCAAACTCATGTAAACCATCATAATTCCATTTTAAATGTCTATACATGGACTCTGTTAATTCAAAAAAATTCCTTGAGAATTATTTCATTTTACAGAGAGAATTATATTTATCATCAAAAGTAACATGACCTCCAATGTTTACAGAATAAGGAAAAATCAAACAAAAGAGGATAAATAAAAACCAAAAAGATGTATTTTACTAAAAAATATGGGATCTAAAAAAATCCCCTCCATATAATAAATCATCCCAAATAATTTCTAAAAAATATTTTTGGGTATCAGAGAACAAGTCTATCTATTGTGCTCTCATATCAGATTCCCTCTCTTATGTCTCCCCTAGAACATGCCCATGATAACAATGAAGATGAACAAGAGGTATAGTCTTACCATTGAGAAAATTCTCACCAGAGTTCAGAATCCACATCAGATTCCCCTAAAATGATGCATCTAATCCATGATCGACATCCTAAACGTATACCACATGAGAAAGGTTAGGATGATATCTTTGAAGCTGGGAAATTTGGAAAACAGCATCCATGGAACTATAGCATTATAGAAGGGATAATTGGTATGCCCCTAGGTTGAACCTTTCCAATCTCTCAAATGGACTGAAATACCTAGGTATACCCATTCCATATTTCATTATATGATGCTTCCCTCACATAGATGACACCTGAAAGAAAACATGATGACTAACCTCAAACTACAATCTTAATATCTAATGGTGAGAATAATATTCTTTTCATGCACTGTTTTTTCACAAACCCCTTCCTAATCAAATGAATTTTCACAAACGTCTTCTTCAAAATACTATGTCAAAAATATACTAACTCACATCCCTCTAACCAAAAAAGTGGAGAACATCATGAACTTCCTCAAAATTGCTTAGAAGGTTCCATTTGGATTGATTCTGAGAAGATTTTGTTATAATAAAAATCCATGAGTTTAAAATTCTACTCCCTTGAAACAAAAAAATCCAAAACATATGCTATTAACATATCCTCTTGAATATAAATATTGTACTCAGATTAAACATCAATCTATGGATGATAGGCTATGATCAGATAAAGTTTTAATCTCAGAGCTTTATAAAAACCCTTCAATAACTGAGATGTGAAATGAGAATCCCTATATGAGATGATAATTTTTAGAACACCGTGTAGTCAAACAATATCATGCACGTAAATACTACCTATATCATCAATAATCAAGGTCTCCGTAATATTATTGAAGTGATATACCCTCATTATTTGATTCATGATCACCCATACCACATCATTCCGTTGATGCTTCCTGGGTAATCCTATCAAGAAATCCATTGTGACATTATCCAATGTCTTTTATAGAATTGGAAGAGGCTATAACAATCTATAATTCCATTGTTGCTCAGCCTTTAACTACTAACATCTAAAACATCTCTCCACAAAGACCAAAACTGGCATATTCATTCTTGGAAACCAGTACTATGTACATAGATCACAATATATCTTTTTCAAACTTGTATGTACCGCCCATCATGAATAACCAACCCCCCTTATTAGATTCTCATGAAATCTGTTAGGAACTGAAACTTTATCATCCCTTAGACTATTGAACATCTAGATTCATGTACAAAAAAGTACCACCATTCACCACTCATTTCAAAACTCCAACACTAACTCGTTCTATGAATTTTAGATCAAGGAATCAACAATGAAATTATTTATTCCCAATTTATAAGACATCCTAAATTTGACATATTATATATACTCACCCCACCTACACTACTGATGGTTTAAGTCCCACTTACAAAATATGTACCTAAGGCTCTTGTGGTTCATGTATAACAATAAAATATGGCCTAAAATATACGGTCTCCAACATATTAGGGAATGTACCAATATGAGTAAATCTAGATTATTATTATGATAACTCCTCTCATAGAGTCTCAACTGTATAAATCCATAATAACATAGTTGATCCTCCTACATCATAACTACTCAAAGTCTAACTCCGGATGTGTCACAATACAAAGTATATTCAATAACCATCCTAGGAAATTGGAGGATAGATGATGTGGTCAGTTTTAATATTCTTCTAAAAAGATATCATTCATGAATAATTCCAAAAAAACATTACCCCTTTCTTGGTCATCTTGGACATCAGTTCTTCTTGATGGGATATTTCATGGATAAAATACCAAGAATAACCTAATAAACATAGAAATCACTGAATCTCTATGAAATTCATAGGTCAACCTAAAGATACCAAGGATAAAATATTCATTGGGTCCACCAACACTCCTACCATTGAGCTGAAATTACAAAATAAGGTCACTCTATCAATATAGTAACTAAATTTGGTTATCTTTTCAAAAACAGAATGCTCCCACAATGTACTCAAGATGATGTTAATATATTGGGAATTTTATCTTATTTACTAGATGTAAACTATGAAATCATCGACAAAAACAAACAAAAATTGGTCCAGAAAAGGATGAAATATTCGACTCATCAAGACTATGAATAATGCCTCTGCATTCATCAAACCAAATGACATCACTAAGAAGTCATAAAAGCCATACATCCTCCTATAACGTTTTTCAAGAAATGTATGAAGTTCTCACCGCCAAATATTGATATCATAATCTCAATTAAATAATGTAGACTATCATAGAACTTATCAGCTGAGTGAATAGATCATTGATGCATAAAATGGTATATTGGTTCATAACTATTATATAGTTCAATCTTCGATAATACATGCATAAGTAAAAAAGTAAAATAATGATTCTTGGTGAAAATATTTAGAGAAACCCATGGAGATGTACTAGGAATTATAAAAACCTTATCATCAAGATCTTCCAACTAATATTTTAACCTCCAGGGCACTACTGGTCCAATCATATAAAGTGTAATTGTAATTGATTATGATCTTGTAACTAACTCGATCATGAAACTGATCTTCTGGTCATGTGATATGGAATAGGAATATTTAGAAAATAAATCAAGAAAATGGTATACCACTCGATGAAAAGTATCCTATTGAGCTCTACAGTCATTTAGAGATGGTCTTTCTATCTGAGGTGTGATACAATCAAGTGTATATTTAATGGATACAGAATGACTATTGTGAAGACCCCACTCACCTGGGTGAAAATAGATTCCCATTTTTAGGGATGGAAAGGTAACTCTAGCATGGTAATAGTAGATAGTCAGGATATATTAATATAAAATCCATACAAATAATCAAATAAAAATCTATATTCATATGAAAATGGTTCCCAAATGAAACAGTAACGACACATTAAAGATAAAACTCATTGAAACATTATATATTCTCTAAAACACTTCCCAATGTGTATCTATAGTGAAAACATCCAAAATATCTAAATCCAAGCCCAATGTGTTTTTAAAAATAGAATATATAAAGGGATGTGTGGCTCCTTTGTTGAATTATATACAAGAAAGTGTTGATGTTACAAGAATCTTAAATTTGATGATAGGAGAATCTACATCCAAACTACATGGAGTACACTTCATAGAATGAATATGACTAGATCATATTTTATAGGATCTTGTCTGACCCCACTGGGCTATTTCTTCTTCTTGGTATTGTCACTCCTGCACTGGGGTACCGAGTCCCTTTCCTCGACCGGAATTTCCAAAGGAACTCTAATTACAATTCTTATGAGGGGTGGATGCGTCCTTCAAAAACCATGGTACAGATCCTAATCTCGTTCCATTACTATAATAATTTATTCCACAACAAAACATTTATAGGTGAATCATCCTACAGTAAGCATGGTAATCCCAATAATGTCATTGACATTGAGTCTGCTTCTGGAAATAATTTCTACACTGATAGTACTAAAACAGAACATGGTAGGGAGTTTAATTACCACTCCCTTGATTATTCTTCTCATTGTTTCCTTGGATATAACAATCATAGTAGTTCTTATTTCCACTATAAAAAGATATCATAATTTTACATGCTAAAATGGCTTGGACACTGCTTGGTGCCTCCCTCATATTACCTTCTATGATGAGATCATGATTTATCATATGAAAAAAAGATAATCCAGTAAAATACACTCACAATTTACCTAATATCATTGGAAATCCATTCCTGAAAATTTTTCAACCTAGAGATATCATCAAACAAAGAAAATTGTGCAAAGAAATGCAATTTTGTGAAATATTCATCATATTCTATCCCTAACATTCCATTCTCTATCAGATGCATGAACTGGGGATCCATATCATCCTTAAAAAAGTTTGATATAAGGGTATCCATAAATTAAACTCTATGTCCTTCCTTATTAACTTATATTACTTCCCATGATTCTCTATAATGTCCTACCAATGCTTGGAAGGTCCACATAGTGTATGAAAAATAATATTAACCCTCTTATCATTATGAATCTATGGTTATTAATTATTTTTTGGAATATATCAACCAAAACTCAACCTCTTATGGACCTCCCCCCCAATGAATGTTGGTGGATGTTTTAGCTATCAATATCCTATCAAGATAATTGTAACAATACGTCATAGAATCCACTAAATGGGCCCTGAATTTATAGTTCATATGGATTCATGCACACCTTCTAGTATTCTATATGATTATATTTAGCTACGAGAGAAAAATATGGTAGAGTGACGAGACTATACCCTCATATTAGAGTGGTACAACATATACAATTAATAAAGAAACAATAAAAGATACATGATATAACCCAACACTAGAATGAATGGACTGGTAACCTTCCATATCGAATGAACATTAAAGAAATATATAATAATTATATGTGGAAGTATATATAATAAAATGACAAAATAATAACATCAAAATCCACTAGTTGGTATCATATACAAGGATGCATGGCATACTTATATACAAGGGGAACATGGTATATGGATTTACAACATACAATAAAAAAATATAAAAAGATTAAGAGGCTTATACACTACCATATTGAGCATATGCTTGGAACACTGATCATATTCTCCATATTTAAGAGAAGAATATCAATTATATATAGTAGGGAACTCTACCTTATCCATACATATAGAAAAATAATGTTTTAGGGTACCAAAGGAGGACTGAGTAGTGTGTGAGATAAAATCACAATATGCCAATACAAACATTTTCTAAAAGTAATGAAAGCAGTGTACATAGTAATAGTAGTGTACAGGTATAAATGAATAATAAAAAAGTCTAAATAAATAAGTACCAACCTGCATAGGTTCATAAAGGACACATGGTATATTTGATTACATTGGATCATGGCAGGTATGATTGTCTGATCAGTCACAATATGTATAGTAATAATATATATATATTTATAGCATAGTTATATATTTTATCCACCTATATAGACTATGTATGTGTGAACAAAATTATCCAAATACATGATATACTAGGTTCTATATTGACTAGTGTGTAACTCAGTAATCCATACACTATTTAAATAAGCCGATAAGCTACAACATAGGTGAAATCCCTATATCAAATAATCAACGCGAGACTTCATGCTCATAAATAGAGATGGTGGTTGGGTCTTCATGTCAACACCTAGAGAAAGGGATGTTGTGAATCATTACTGTGATATAAATTATGTCAATGTTGAGAGATATCATGCCCAAAACCAGATGTAAGGGATAGTGAATTGTCATGGTCAATAATTCCCAAAACCATCGTTATATAATAAATATCAATGTTGTAATAATAATAATAATAATAAACATGAGAAACTACCTCTATTGCATTCCATTCATCTGGCCCAGATAAAACAATGGTCATTTCAATTCATATTTAATAAAAACATAACAAGTGGAATGGACTTCCCATCCATTTATGAACTATTTCAATTAACCCATTTAATTAATTTAAGTAGGATAATCACCATAAAGTAATCCATTCAATATAATCAATCCATTTAAATATCCAAAACATGGATGTTCCTTTTACAATGATCAATAATGAACAAATAATGTGAAATTGTTAATTATATGTTACCTAAAATGGGAAAATATATTCCTAATACATTTCAATCACAAAGGAGGTTTTATAGTTCAATATTCATTTATATACCATTGGGATATTTCAATTACAACCTAATAAAAAACATAAGAGGCATTCCATAAATTTAAAAAATTAATTATCATGGGAAATTACCTGATAGAACAATTAATGGGTATCCATGATTGAGGTAAAAATACTTTATTTACATAAAAACAATCATATATATTATAAAAAGGTCTGTATATCAATTTTTTATAAATAAATCCATTTTTAGGAAATGTGCGAAAAATTACGGTGTCTGGAACAATATCAAAGCTATGAAAATGACATAACTTTCATGGAAACCAACTAGATAACTTACGTTAGGGCCCTTGATGAATCCTCATCTAATGGAGGACTCATATTTGGAGTATATTGGAATAAATTGAAGAAATAGTTTAATACCCTGAAAATAGTGAAAAATATCTTTTAGAGAAATAGTGATTCAAACATAGGACCATAGAGATATCTCTATACGTAGGAGATATTGATGGAGATCCATGGGATACGAAAACCAAAAACATCAATTGTAATGTATAGAAGGAATAATAAAAATAGGTTTAAGGTTTCATTAAAGGGAAATAGGACATTTCACCCTCAAAACCAGGGGAATACAGTTTGGACCCATAGTTGGCCAAACCATGCACCAACTAAGAAAATGACCTATGTAGAAGAGGTATACAATGATGAAAGATCATGAGATTGGTGTCTCATAGTTTTAGAAAACCCATGAAGCCCCTATTTCTCCTTTTTCAGACCCACTTAGTTGAAGGAGACCATGTGGGTTGGTTTACATGATTAATTTCTACCTTGTGACCCTATCTATTTTCCTAATTCAGGGTGTTCCAGGATCCAGACAATCATAGACAACCTATCAACCTCTGTGACACCATTAAATTACATTATAAAAATCATTTATAAAAATTTATAAAAAAATAAAACCAGTCATACCTTTATGAAAATATGGTTCATTACAACCCTAACTCTATAAGTCTACTCAGCCCAAATTTTATCTTCTAATATTAAATAGCAATCATCAAACAAAATATCCACTAACATCATATATCATCTTCATATAACTAAGTCATATCTTGTACACATCCATGATTCCAAAATTCCTATACCAATGGAACTAACATACCTTTGAGCATCTTCATGCTCCAATCCACAACATGCACTAAATAGTCCATGAAGGAAGCATCCATTTTCAACTAAAACTCACTAGGTTGAAATACATGTGATGGGTCTAGATAATACCAATGAATATGAGATACATGAAATATATGATACATTTACTGATATATCTGAGGAAGTGATATCTGGTAAGCCAATTGTCTGATCAATTTTACAACATCAGAAGGTCTAACGATCCTAGGTGAGATCTTAATGTAATTTTGAATATGTACATAGACCAAAGTGGGTGAGAATCGCAAGAAAACTCATTCTATGAAACTGAAATCAAGTGTTCATTATTGAATGTTGGAATAAGACTTATGTTTAGACTGAGTTGTCATCTGGTTATCTCTCATCAATTGGACAGGCTCTTTATTCTCCTGAATAGGATGTGGTCCATGATAAACTACCAGACCTACCTCTTGAAATCACAGAGGTGAATAGAAATTCCTATCATATACATCTCTATAAGTATCTATCTAAATCATTTATTGGAAGATATTATTAATTGAAAACCCAATAAAGGGAATGTTTTTATCCCAAGAACACCCAATTTTAGGGACAGATGAATGAAGCATGTCCTCTTACACATGAATTGTAAACTCTGTATGTCTATTGTTCTGTCAGTGATAGGATGTGCTCAAAAGAAACTATGTACCCATGGCCTTTTCTAACCCCTTTTGGAACCTTGACTCAAAGATAGTGTCTCTATAAAAAATGACAAAATGAGGAGCTCCATGAAGTTGTAAAACTTGCATGCTGTATATCGCTGTTAGATGGTCTATCGAGATGGTCTCTCACATTAATATGAAATGCATGACCTTTGTCAAATGAAAAATGAAAACTCAGACTTTATCATTTATATAATATGATTTGGGTAATCTAGTTAATAAATCCATCGAAAACATCATGAAATTTCCAATTAGTAATGAACAATGGATGTAAAATCATTTTTGGTCACTGATGTCCATCCTACACAAATAGAAAGGTGGAACACCCAGTGATAAATACTAAAATCTCCCATTTCATACCATGCCACTGATACTGGCATCATAAGTCTCGATACATCTTGGTGGCACTGGGATGAAATACCCATTCTATGTCATGAAATTACCACATTAACTCCTCTCTGATGTCTGTTGGGACCCACACACACCCATGGAATAGTATGTTATCTTCCCCATTGATTGTCCAACTAGATGATATATCATCTTTTGAGATTATTTTCCTTAAAAAATGCCACTTAGGATCATATAGCTATATCAACCTTACCTGTTCTAGTATGGTAACTGTTACTATTATGGCTGATATGATAGTCTACCTATGATCTTCTTGGAGCTCTACATGAATATATGAAAATAAAGACATGATTTTCTATTAGGCCAAAATAATAAAATCTTTTAAAGAGGGGGGGGGGGTTTGTTATGTATTTTTGATAATTCTTAAATATTCTTGCTTTTAAATTACTTTGAGATTTAGGAATATATTTAGTGGTATCTTCTATATGTAATTTGAGTAACAAATAAATGTTAAAGAATAAAAAAATGAATTTTATAGTGGTTCAGGCCACAAAGAACCCCTAGTCCAATCCACCAACACTCCCTCTGTATGCTTGGGGATTTTCACTGAAAAAGGTCCCCTTGCCATACAACCATCAGAATTGTGTGAAGGTAGTTGAACCCTTTACAATAAAGATAAACAGATCCTCTTGGTTCTTTTGCAATGAATCAGTTCCTCCACAACATACTCTGAGAAGATGGTACTCATCCACAACAGAGTCTAAGAAGCCATGAATACATTAAATAAGAATAATTATATTTCATTGAATGGACAAGTTCTAGATCACATTTGTAGTAAAAACTAATAGAATACATATTATTCTTCTTCAATGATGAATATATTATAGTAATAATATTTTTGAAGAGGTCTATATTGTGATGAATCTTTAATAATAATATAAAAAAAATACAATAGTAGTCCCATAGTAGTATGATGTTGAAATATGTATATCTCCAAAGTGTATCATAATTAGTAACAAAAGATTATTTGATATTTTCACAATTTTGAGATTCAGAAGATATTCATAACTGTATAAAGATATATATCACTTGTTTTGGGAAGATAATTGTGTCATTTATATAGAACACACAAAATTATTTTTGTGAATAGATCCAATAATGTCACCTGAAAGATCACACTAATTCAATAATAAATCATTTAAGAGATTCATAACTACCCATATAAATTAAGATGGTTTACTCCATTAAATACGAGCTTTTGAATCAGACATAAAGAAAATTTAAAAATATATTTAATTTTAGAGATAATTTTTCATAAATAACATATAATATCACAAATTTTAAATGTTTTTCATCGAATATTAAAACATAGGGTTCATTCATGTGAAGAAAAAACTAAAATTATCGAGATTAAAAAGTATTATTTATATGAAAATTAATGTTGATGTACCATACACTTTCTTCCTAATACATAGGGTTTCATACCAACATCGGGTTCTTTATCCATACATTCTCTTTTCTCAAACATAAGGTTCCATACAAACGTATGGTTTCATAACCATAATTTACTAACAACAGAGGTTATATTATTTATAATTTTTTTTTTCAGATGCATGGTTTAAATTCATTAGGAAACACTAACAAATGTTGGGTATGAAAACTGTTTCTAGAATACATAAAAACATGCTTACAATACATCAAAAAATATTATTCATGGATCAATGTCTTATGTATAATTATAGAATAAATATTTCAAAAAAAATTTATTTACTCAAAATCACATAAAAAAATTTCATTAGAAAAAAAATGAGGAAATTTTTGAGAATCATAATTAATAAGATTTATAGAGTATTGTTGAGATAATACACACCCAACAATATCATTCGTTTTGATGATTAAAAAACCCATAACATAATGTATAGAAAATACAATAATTTTAAGATCAAATTAACTTTTTTTAAAAATATTGAAATTATTTGTTGTTTTAAAATTTATGTTTAAATGTATTATTTTAGTTGATTGATAACTGGAACATTTAATTTACTTCATATTTTTGTGTTTACCAAATTTTATCCCCCCTTTTGTGATATCAAAAATGGTTATGAAAATGGATTAAAAGACTATCGATGTAGAACATAACTGTAAATGAATGTTATATTCTCTATAAGATAAATAGATATATGTTTTGACAGTATATTATAACATAAATATATATAATAAGAATAAGTAATTCATAAAAAAATATTTTTATCTACAATATTAATGATGTGTTATAAATTCTTAAATAGTTGGGATGGATAAAGGTGAAATGGTTGGTTCAGAAGAGGTTTCAAATTCTGGTAAAATCAGAGTAACCTAAACAACTTCTTTTATTTATTCCATATGTCCTCTATAATTATAATTATATTTTCAGACAACTACATCTTAAATATATTTTAATATTTCCAAATATTCAAACATTGAACAAAATTTACTTTCATAATTTTTTGAACTATCTCATATGTGTTAACAAAATGAGATTTTATTGATCCCAACTGATTAAGAAGAGTTCTTACAGAAGTCTCCATTGAAGTTATCTTATTAATATTATATCTTTGATTATACATAAAATCATTGAGAGGGGAACTATCACACTTAAGATTAAGTATTATATCATTTAAAATAAACCTAACATATGAAAAAGCTTTAAACCTTTGGACTAGGTATGTAGAGGTTTGTGGTGAAGATATAGAAGCTATGGATTGAGTGGAACTACTTCTGATACAATTAAATTTGGACCCCAACTATTCTTTCAAATAACTGAAATATTTTTTTGAAATAGATTCTTCATGGATCTTACCAAAATAATCATCTATGTCTAATCAAAAAGCATCAAAATATATTCTTGAACTATAACTTTCTCTCAGATAATTTATATGAGTCTGAACAGATTCAAATTTCTCCTTGGGAGTAGTTGTACCTTTTAAATCATCCAAGTATTTACTTGAAGAATCAAATTAATTAATCAAAATTTAATTTTCTTCTCTCATAATATTTAATTGAGAAAAAAATCATTCAATTAAATTATTTAAATAATCATAATATTCTACTTCATAAACATCAGATGGTTGAACACTATCAAAAAATGGAATAGATTTTTCCTCACTGATCTCACTATAGGTAAAAAATTAATCTTCTAGAACTTTTTATCATCTAACGGTATAATAAGTTATTTTCTATGGAATCATTTATGATATAAATTGATTGATATGGGGTAACCTCACTATTTTAACTTCTTCTTATTGAAATTTCTAATTTATGTGATCATTTTCCTTCACTTTCACTTTAATGGAATTATAGTGAATCTTATATTCATCATGAATTAGAGCCTCTTTATCTTCTCTATTAACTAATTATGTTTTTGGTTGGGAAACATAACCATCTAGAACGACCTCAAATTCTAGTTCTTGAATTACAGTTTCTTGAACTGAACGATCATCTTTATTTCAATGCCAAATGTTAAGGGAATCAACAATTTTTTCTTCCAAATTTTTATTAAGAGATTGAGGGGTATATATTATAGATTCTAGGTCTAAGAAAATATATTTGATTACATATATATTTGGTGGAGTTTCATAATCAATTCATGATTTGTTAACTTATTCTACTGGAATTTCGATAGCAGTAGCCAATGCTATAATTCTTTTCTCCCCATGAGTAGTAGAACCAGTTCTTTGTTGGTCTTATATATCAACTAGTTACAATTTTCCATGTTATCGATGCCATAATTAACTTATCTTCCCATGATATCCAACATTTATAATATTATTGTGATGATTATTAGAATTTATACTTACATATCTTATAATTCCTTTTGGATGTAGAAGCATTAGGCTTATCCTTCCATAAGGATAAAAATACATCTTTGCCTCCTCTAGGTTATAGTGGTTCGGGTACCATAACATGTACCTTGAGAAATTAAACATTAAATCACTCATCATCAAAAATATAATATACATCTCTAAATAAAAAATCTTCTCATGTTAAGTGGTTATCAGGATTATAGAGGTATAAATAAATGTGACCATTACACTCTAGTCAGCGTCAAGAAGATAAATAAATAATATCCTATGATTTAGGTTATTGATTTCTTATTGAACGAATATTAAAATGGAAAATTAATTCATGGGGAAAATTAAACACATTGTCTATTTCCCTATAAGATATTGAAAAACCCCTCTGATATATCTTTGATACGATGACATCCTCTATTTCATCGAAGCTGAACTGAGAATTTATGATAAAATCTTTTACATAAATATCAAATATAAACTCGGTTTATCATTCATGAAAAATATATTCTAGATTATGGAAAGCTATAACATTCTTCATAAGATGATTTGATTGATTGAGAAATTAAAAATCAATTACCCTTCTTGATGAATATTTTAGTAGGTAACATGTTACTTTATTCAACTTTGTTCTACTACTTCTGTCATCAACAATTTGGATAATCAAATATTTTAAGGGTATTAATTGTAGGGGTTTAAAAAAGAATAAAGGGATTATGGAAATTTTAATATTTAACAATATTATAATATTTGGGATAACATAGAGAGGAAAGATTTTCTAATGATTTTGGTGACACATTGTAGTTTCTCTATTCGATTACGTAGTGTAATCATTAATTTTATATTTTTAAAATATGTGTGTTTTCAAAATAAAAATAATTTTTTTTTTCATTTAAACAAATAAATAAATAACCAAATAAAAACTATAGATACATAAATTTACAAAAAATAAATTACGAACATTTTATTAAAATTAATCATTCCTAACCCCCCCCCCCCTTAATAAAATAAAAACATATCGTGGGATGTGGTTTAGTGAAAATATTTCCTATTAACATTTGGTATTTCAAAATTATAAAGATATAATTTTTTTATAACATGATATCATAGAAAATATTTCCTTATATCAATATTATTTGCAATAGAATGACTTATATGATTTTTAGAACATTTAATTTCATGAGTATTATCACATAAAATAGGTATATAATTATGATTATTTTAAAAGTCCAATAAGGTGTGTTTAGTCCAAAAAACATGTGCACAATAAATACCAAAATATATATATTCAGCCTTAGTTATTTATAGCGCAAATGAAAGTTTCTTCTTACTCATCTACAACACTAAATATTTTCCAAAAATGTTATTGGTTCTTGATGTACTTTATATATAACCTCCATACTCCAAAATCATTATCCAAATATGACATTAAATTAAAATCTATACTATTTGAGTAAACATTGGATTAACAAATAGTTTTTTTAAAATATCTAAAAAATCTTCTAAAATTAGCGTGATTGGATTTTTTTGGGTTTGACTAAAATCTTTCACACAGATAGAAAAAAAAATTATATTTTTTCTCTTAAAATTATGATATAATAAAATAACAATAATAATTTTATTTATATTTTTTTCAATTGGTTTTCCAACTTCATCCAAATCAAGATTTGGATTAGTAGACATGGGAGTTATGTATGTCATTTTGTTTTTGAGTATAATTTTTTAAATAAATCATTAATGTTATTAATTTAGTTTAAAACATTTCCATTATCATTTTGATAAATTTGAATTCTTAAAAATAAATAAAATTCTATCATCATTATCATTTCAAATTAATTTTACATTAGATTTAAAAAATCATCACAATTAATTTTATTTGTTGATCAAAAATTAACATCACTGACATAAAATATCATTGATAACATATTAGAAAAACTAGTTTTTCTAAATATAAAAGGATTTTCCAATCCTATAAAAAATTATTTTTCCAATAAAAAAGAGTTTAATTGTTCATAACAAGTGTTTTGTTCTTCTTTAAGTCCATATAGAAAATTAGTAGTTTACAAACAGATTTTGGTAGATGAGGTTTTTCAAAATCTAGTTTTTCTTCAAATTAAACATCCTCTATTAAATATCCATTTTAAAAAAAAGATTTTACATCCATCGAATATAAATTTAAATTAATATTAGATGAATAGGGTAAAAAGAGTACAATTTTTTATAATCTAGAAAAAGGTGAAAATCTTTCATCATAATATATCCGTTATTCCTAGTTTTACCCATTTTATATGAATAAAGCATTGTTTTTTGTAATAATTCCTTGATCATCTTGTTTAGTTTTGAAAACCGATTTGGTTCCTATCACTAGATTATTGGTCGGTATGTCAACTTATTATTAAAATTTATTTATAATAAACTTATTAATCTCTTCCTACATATATAATAACCAATTTCTATCATTTAATTCTTATCTAATAGTCATCAGTACTAGATATGGGAGAAGTGTAGAAAATTCAGTTAAATTTACTACATTTATTCTATTTATTACTACTATATCATTATTTCCTATAAAAATTTCTAATGGATGGTTATTTAGAGTTTTGGAATTTCTAAGAAAGTCAATTTTAGGTATTTATGTTTTATATTATTATGGACTGGATTGAATTTCATCATTTCCTAATTTCAAAATTAGATTTATATGATTCAAGGTTCATGTTCCTAAAAGAGTCAACAATATCTTCTATTAGAACATTATTTTTTATCAAAAGGGTCACTTTCATCAATATTAATGTTAACTTATTCTTTTAGAATCCTTTGATTTTTATTACACATCTATTGAAATTAGAAATAAAATAATATCCTATAGATATTCCTTCATCAGTCTTTTGAATAAATTTCTCTATGATTTTATTTAGTATTTAGGATATACACATTACATCCAAATACTTTAATGTACAGTACATTCTTTTTTCTATTATTTCAATATTCATATTGTGTATTTTTAATAATAGGTATTATTAAAACTCTATTAATGATATAGAAAGTTTTTTTTCATCCCAAAATATGTAGGAAGGTTGTATTAATTCAACCTAGTCCTTTATATTTCATGAATATTTTGATTTCCTCATTCAGCAATTCCATTTTTTGCGGTGTCCTTATTGAAGAGAAGGATTTTTTAATGCATACGTTTAAGAAAAAATAATTAAACTCTTGGTTATAAAGTTCACTACCATGACTACTTATTAATGAAATTATTTTAAAATCTTTTTTATTCAGTATAATTTTACAAAACCATTCAAAAAATGTGAATATGTTACATTTATGTTTTAGAACATAAACCTATGTAAATCTTGATAAAATATCAACTAATACATAAACATACAATTTTCCAACGAAACATTCAACCAATAATGGTCCAAAGAAATCCATACGTACAATTTTAGGGTTTTTCATATAGTAATATTGTAAATTTATTTGAAAGAAGATTTGTGTTGTTTTCCAATCTGAAATTCATCAAAAAATAAATTATTATCGAATTTAAGACAGGGAAAATCTAAAACAAATTTTTATTATATATTTTATATAAATTAAATAAATCACAGTGCCCATGTCTTCTATATTAGATACATGAATTATTTTCCTTAATAGTTAAAAAAATAAATTGTTGTTTACATAGGGAATCATGATCCAAGATATTAGCATTTTCAGTTCTGGGTGCGCTAAATTTAATCAGTTTTTTATGAAAATGGGCAAAGAATTTTTAGATAATTCAAAATAAAATCCATTATTTAAAAGTTGAGAAAAACTTATTAGATTGTGATTTATCTTTTTTATATATAGTACTTGTCTTATTATTATTGAATTTGGATCTCCAACTGATCCATCTTCGACTATCTTCCCATTAAAAATGTCTCCAAAGGTGAATAGTCCTCCATCCACATTTTTAATCGTATTGACGTTTAGAGAGTCTCCACTCATATTTCTTGAGTATCCACAATCCACATACCATATATAATTTTGTTATCATGTTGTATTTTTCCTACAAATGTATTTAAACAATAATGTTTTGGTACCCATATTTTCTTTCGTCAAGCTTTGTCATCAAGTAGGGATCTGGGAATCCATATTTGACTTATATTATAATAATTTAATTTAATATTTGCAGAATTTTTTATAATAAAATAATTTTTAATTCCACTAAATTGTGTATTTCTAAAATAAAATTTGTTATAATAATGTCTTTTCCACAATTAAATTTTTAATATTTCAAAACACTTTTGAGGAGAAAGTGTGATACCAAGAGTGCACGAATAACTACATATCATAATATCCATACACATCCACACATACTCCATATGGTTCCTCATCTGCAATGGCTGATTCCCACTCAGATGTTGGGTTATAATGCCGCAAGAGATTATCATCCTGGTTGTTAATCTTAGGCTGCTCTAATGAACATTCTTATGGACATATCTGATTGAACACATGATCTTTCCCAAAAGAAAGGACAACCCTCTTCCCTCTTAGAGGTGGACCTTGTTTTCATTGGTTTCGGTAGGTATGAATAATCCTTCCTCATCCTTCTCCTGGATAGAGTTGACATAACTTCATCACACAGGTGTATCCTAGATTTTCCACCTTGCACAATATCACTATAGTAATGTCTTTCCATACCGCTCACATTATCCTTGCCAACATCCCCCCTTTTGCCAATGTTAGTCCCAACATCATTACCCTTGAATACATCCTTTTTCTATATCTAGGGATGTCTTTTCATTTCTCAAATCAAATAGGTAATTTTTTTTGAAATTGGTGTAAAATAATTCTATAAATTGTTTATTTTTCTCTCTTTATTTGTATTCCATATTGTTAATTTTTTAATGATATTTTTTTACAATAATCTCATTTATAGTTTTTTTTTCATTATTTAAAATACTTTTAGAACTTTTAAATGATTCCACATCATCTTATAATTATTTTATTATATCTTTATAAACAGTCTAATTTGATGTTTATGTATTATTTTTTTCTATAAATTATTGATGTTATATTAACATTTCATATCTTTCAATTAAAATATAATTATGAAAATTATTTATTGAATTATGATTTTTTAAAAGAGAATCAATTTTTTATTCCAAGATTCAGTAATTGGGACCATGTTCTCTATTCAAGTAACTATTAGAGTAAGAAGTACAAGATTAATAAGAATAAACATTATTTTATTCCTTAACCATAAAGTATATATTTTATTGGTGATTGTTTTTCTTGTTTTCTGAATTAGAATTTAAAGAGACACTGGAGTCTTCCAACACATTCCAAGTAGCATTCATATCTCTTTTCCCTTTTTGATCATAATCAATTTTCTTCAAATTTTTCTTTTCTGCATTTCATCTATATAACTTTAGCTGGGAAAAATTAGGTCTAATATTACCCATATTTTTGCATTCGCAACATTTTACATCATTATAACATTTTTAATCTTTCTTAAAGGATTTATTGAACTCTCCCTTATGTTTATTTAATTTTTAGAATTTCATAGCTATCCTAGATAGTTCCTTTTTAGAATCTAAGTAGTCTGAATATTTTTAGATTTTTTAATTATCTCTCGATTTCCTTCAAAGCTTATTTGATGTAACTTTAATGGAATTTTTTCCTTTTCTATTATATTATGATCTTCAGCCTTGACTATAATTTCTACATCATACATCCTCAGTGTTATAAATAACACATTAATATCCAAATTTTTGTCTGGTGATGATTTTCGAATTGCAGCAGAAGTGCCCTCCATTTTGAGGTTATTACTCTCAACAATTTTAGCTCTTGATCAGATTGAGCAATTTCTTCTCCAATAGAGGAAGAATCGTGGAATATTTTTGTTTATCGTACAATCATTTGGGTGATGTTTTCACTATCATATATTATGATGGTGTCAAATGTTAGTTTTGAATTAACATTCCATATTTTGTATCATTTTCAGTCCCTTCATATGAAACAACAATTGTCTATGAGATTTGATAAGTATTAGTAAATTGGGATACTAGACTGAATTATATAGGACCATTTTCACATATGATATCATTCATTACCTTTGAGGTGATTTCATACTCATCTTATTAACAACATCCCATGTTTTTGGTTTTGAATAAATTTCATAGGGAGTGATGATCTTCATATAAAATCTAAATTCATTCTTATTCAAAGAGATGATCATACATGATTTTTAGTATCTATAGTTATCACTATTTAAATATAGAGCAAGAATAATTTACATAATAACTCTAAGATCATCCATTAAGATCCTTCCTTTTTATGGACCTTATATATTTGAGTTTCCTGGAGTTTTTATTTGTTGTACCACAAAATATAACCTTTGATACCAATTTTTAGGTTGGAATAATAAAAATATAAGCCAAAGGGGGTGAATTATGTCTTTTCAATAATCCTGATAGATTATGGATTTTAGATTTGTCTAATATTTATGTAGATATATAGAGATCTCTTATACAAGTGATTTGAGATGTAGATAAACATAAAAAAAAGAAAACAATGATTTTATAGTTGTTTAAGGCACAAAGATCCCCTTGTTCACTCCACCAATAATCTCTCTATGATATTGGTGATATTAACTAAACAATGTACTCTTATCATAAGTCGTTTACAATTGAATGATGGTAGTTTATACCTTTATAATAAGGCTAAACAGAGCATTTTGGTTCATTTATATGGAACCAAATTTTCCACAACTTAGTCCAAGAATTTGATACTCATCCATCACAGAGTCTGAGCAGCCGAAACTCTAATAAATCCAATGAATGTGACTTTATTGAATTGAAAATTTCTAGATAATATTTTTTGTAACAACTAAAAGAATAAATATTCTTTTTATTATTCACATATTAAAGTATTCATGAAGTAATATCTTTGAATAAATCATGGTTGTGAAAGATATTAAATACTAATTGCAACAAACAAACAACAGTAGTTACACATCATAACGAGGTTGACATATATATCATATAAGTATAGCCTATTAATTAATAAGAGAGTAACTTGGTCTTTGAAATAATTCAGTATTCAGAAGAGATTCAATTAACTCTATAGTTGTATATCAGTTGTATTGTGAATATAATGTGGTCATATATATAAAAGACACAACATTCTTTTAGTTGAGTAGATCCAAGAATGTATACTAACATATCTTAGTCATTCAAAATAAAAACATTTAAGAGAGTAATAACTAACTTGATAAATAATAATGATTTAATCCATTGAATATAAATCTTTGAATTAGTTGTAAAACTACATTAAAATGTTATTTACTTCATCAAGACCACTGATGTAATCCCAGATAATATCACAGATTTAAATCTATATCATTGAATAGTCAAATGTAGGGTTACTTCATGCAATAAAATAACTAAAAATGTAGGGTTGACACTGTATGGTTTATCACAAAAGTTGGGTTGATATACCATACATTGTATCCCTCAAACTTATTATCTCATACCATCATAGGGTTCTTTATCCACATTCCCTTATCTAAAACATAATGTTCCATCCAAATATAGGGTTTCATGACCATAAATTCCTACCAACATTAGATATATGATCCATACGTACTATTTCAAATGTATTGTTCCATTATTTATGAAATGCTAACAGGTATAATGTATGATTATTGTTATCAGAATACTTTAAAACACGTTGAGAATACATGAACAAATATTCTCAGCGGATCAATGCCTTGAGAATAATTTTGGAATAAATATTTCTATAAATATAAATTTCCTAAAATTAATATATAATGTAATATTATTATTTAAATATAAAAGGTACTGGTGATCATCACAATCAATAAGATTTATGGATTATTGTTGAGAAAATACATGGACAGTAGTTCTACTCACCACCTACCTCCCAAAACACTTGATTTTGAGTCTTCTGGCTTAGTGTATCAAGTAATAGAATTCACATATGTGGAACTTATGCCAGATCTAAATCAAATGGATGTATGTATTCAACTCATATGTACTTCCAGTGATTCATATTACAATGCATAAATATATGTTAAGGATTTTGTAGTGTGTGAAAACCAAACAATTCTCTCTAAATAGATAGCATCACAAAATGTGAAGATCATAAACTAATGTATCTAGCTGAAGGTTATGGGATGGTTAATTCTTCATGTGGTACCTTAATTTAAGAGACCCATACATGAGGAATCACTCATCCTTCATCAGAAACACTTCAATCCAGAATACCTAACATGTCACAATATACTATATAAGTCCTTCCCATCTATGGAAGAATCATTATCTTTGCTGAATTCAAACAAACCCTCAACACTTTAAAGGCTACATCACAAGATTCAGACCATATTAATTTCACACCCTTCTTTTTCATGCCCCTAAGTGGAACTTAATGCTTGATAAATCCAGTATGAAGCATTTGTAAAATTTGTATAGCACCATGAATATCCTTATGCAAATAATTTATTGAGATTACCCTAGTAAAAAACTCTCACTTTCTGAATGTCTATTTAATATTTTGACTCTAAGATTATATGACCCATGAAGTGGTTGTGACCGCTCCAACAAGTGGAAATTTCTAAAATTTTCATAAAGTTGGTGCTTTCTCATTGTATTCAGCATGATATCAACATGGTTATCATGGTCCTTTCAAGAATTTGAATACACTAATATATAATTAATAAATACTACCAAAAATTAATCCAAATATAGATGGAAATCCTTCTTCGTTAGATCCATGAAAACTGTAGGTGCATTCATGAGATCGAACGATGTGACCATGTACTCATATGGACCACAGAAGCTCCTAAACGCTCTTCATGGTATGTATGATGACTAGACACACAACTGATGATATCCTGAACTCAAATATATATATGAAAACACAATATCCCCATGGATCTGATCAAATAAGTCATCTAATCGTGGAAATAGATACCGATTATTTACCGTGTACTTCATTAATTGATGGTAATACACAAAAAACATGGGGTCACCATACATATTCTTGGAATAAATGGACCATTGAACCGCAAGGAGATGTGTTGGGTATATAAAGAATTTATCCTCCACATACACTAAGTACTTATCGAGTTCCATATGTTCTATTGGTGTCATCCTATAAGAATGAATGGTTATTGGTGCTTCTCCTAAAAGAAGTTCAATAGTAAAATATACCTCTCACACTAGAGGGAGAAGATAAAATCCCTCAGATAACACATCATAAAAAGATCATCTACTAAATGGATAATAACATGCTATAAAACCTGATCCTATAAGAGAATTCCAGTGACATGAACCGTCACATTACCCAACATCTACTACCTAGGTCCATCACGAGTCACAAGAACATACCATTCTCTCTTATGCATATACATTCCTCCCTTTGGTGAAATAAGCATCACCCTGTGATTATAATTGTCTATATGGTATTGAAAAGGAATTAACTATTGTATTATAAGGATTATATTAATGCATTTCATGTCAAGGAAAAATGATTTCATATGAAAAGGTACCATCCTATCTCAAGGGGAAAATACTTACAACAGTGAACACCCTCTGGTCGGATACATAATTTTGTATGAAGCATCATAATTCCAAATAATTTTTATATTTCTATGCCCATACTATTCTTGATTTCCTCAAATAAAAAATTTGGAGATGAAACTATGTTGAATAATAAATACCATAAATTGAAGGCTTCTAGAATAGTACCTTAAAATATAGAAGGTCCTAATCTCTACTCTTCAAACATAGGTTGGACTACAATTAATTACAATGTACCGTGGCTATTTTTTATTTCCTACCTACCATGAGCAAGACCACTTTTAGGGTTTTGAGAATCATGAGTCTGACTACCTCTCCCTCTACTGCCACATCATCTTGAGTAGCTTGTTGTATTCTAGCTACAATCCTGGAATGATCCTAATATCCCTTCTATGTAACATGGGGTAGGAGTAGATCCATACATGATAGGTTTTTATGGAAATGTCCTTGAGAAGAACTAGAGATTCCCCATATTTCTTCAACCTTTAAATTTTAATGGATCTTTTTAGAATTGAGGTTTTTTATGTATCAGCTTCTCGTACGAGTGATTTATAAAGGAATTGTCTTCACTAGGAACCTTACTAATGACACCCCCATGAAAAACCTCAAAGAAAAGCTTGCATCCAGTAGGAGAACATATAAAAATACTAGGTGACTAACTTCCCTAACATGAACTATCCTATTCACTTAAATTTCACTTTGTAATAAGGGTTTAGTTGATAATCTCATAAGTGGTAGTCACATATAAAACATTGACATGCGATAATATGGTGTATACTATCCCATCCTTGAATCTCCTATAGTTCATATGATCATCACCTACTAGATTCTGTGAGAACCATTATAGATAAGTAAAGTGAGAATAATAGTCCATGATAGACATACATCATTGATATTGGTTAATAAACTCTCTAACGTAGTCATACATCATATGTTGTGAACAAAATAGTCGTAGGAGATAGTTAGAAAATCTGACCAAACAATATTACAATTCCAATCTTCCAGGGTGATAACATCCCACCATCGAATGGCACAATATTGTATCATATATGAATTAATCATAACCCTCCACTCTGGAAGAATATATATATTCTAAAAAAATATAATTAATAAATTCTAGCTAATACTCATTATCATGAGATTCTCCATCCCCTAATATGGTGTCAAAATGATGCTGCTGGAACTCCTGAGTCAACTCTATAATACTCAGGTATGGTCGATAAGAACCTTGAATAGAGTGCAACATCTGTATAAATTCCACTTGGAACTAGGAGTTAGTGAACATATCTATAATATAAATAGGTACCATTGGTGGAACTACAAGACGAATAACTAGTGTCTCTATGCCCACCAACTTTGATGCATGTTCATCACCACCTTTAGGGTGCATGACTATGGGACATTGTGGTGGCATGGTAATACAATTTCAATATCACTCGTTATAACAGATCTCAAAAATTAAAAATATTTCATATAGATAACATGGATAGGTGCATTTTCTTACTATAGAAATGAACACACCTCTTTACAAGATCCAAAATATAGGTCTAAGAGATAAAAAACATTATAGGCCATAATAATGTAATAGACCCACCAACTACCCACAATTAAGGCCAGGTTTTGGTATACGTCTTGTTTTACATGTATAAGATGACCATTTCATTGTTAATGTTATATTAATTTGAATCATAGTAATCATTTAGGTAATTTATGATCTTTAAATGGTTAAACTATATGAATCACCACATATGATCCATAAGTGTCCATACTACTCATGAATTGAAATATGGTGTCCACTTAAACCACATCATAACATTTTAAAACCCATGTGACCAATGGTCCATGGATTATAATTCCATAATTGTCTTCTTAAACTATATTATTTTACCTATATAGGAAAACATTATTATGTTAAGGAAGTTAAACTATGTATTTCCATATTTTAGACTTCCCTACAAGGTAATGTTATCTCAATTAAATACATAATCAAGTCATTAAAAATATATATCATAACAATGCATGCGGAAAATAGATGTGGCATAGAAAAATTTCTGGAATATTAGACCTATTATGCCTATAATGATATATGTGATGGAATTACCTCATTTCCTATGACTTATATAATATAATTCATCATTTCAGTAAAACCAATATCAATAACAGCATTAGACATGTGTGTCACCCAATGGAGAAGTGATTTCAATCATAATAGGCAAAATATATAGTAGTAATTACCCATCATAGGTAATTTGGGATTCCCTAATACATGGGTTAGTTATCCCCCGACACATTATCATTCCCAAATACGATTAACTCACAATCTCTTAAGTAATAACCAAAAATTAATAAAAATGAAAAATAATGATTTGAAATCACTTAGTAACATCCATATTTGAAATCCACTAACTGGCCCCCATGTTGGTGGGTTACATGGACTCAAGAGAACCTCCCCATTTTGTAGAGTATTTTGACTAGTAGTGAGAGTCTAAGGTGGTACCTTGGAAAGACTATACCCTTGTATCAGTGTGGCATAATACATAAAATAAATAAATAAACAATAGCAGAAGCATGATATAAGAAGACACTAAAATGACTGGACCAGTAACCCATCATAGTGGAATCACATACAACAGATATTATAATAATCTATATAATCATAAATAACTAAGGATATGAATAATAATATAAAAATCCACTAGGTAGTGTCATATACATGTATTCATGGCATGCAGATGAACAAGGGGAACATGGGTAGACATATACATCATGCTTTTCAAAAAATACCAAAAGAACAAAAGGGTTCTCCACTATAATCTTGATCATATTCTCAATACTCTTCTCTTATAATTCATCCATTTGTAAATTATATCAAATATCTATAGTAGGGTGATTGAAATTATCCGTACATATAGAAAAATAATATAATCGGGTAAAAATTGTGGCCCAAGTAGGGAGTGTGATAAAATCCTAGTTGGCCAAAACCAATAGTGTCTAGAAGTAGTCTAAGTAGTCTATATAACAACAATAGTGTTCATGTATAAATTAATAATCAACAAGGCTAAATTAATAACAACCATCATGCATAGGTTCCAAAAGGACACATGGTGGATCAACACACTTCAGCCCATGGTCAATATAAGTGTCTAATCAGTCACTATATATATATTGTAATTATATATATAATATAGATATATATTTCATCCACTTATATGGACAAACTATATGCATATGTAAGTATCAATGTACCTAGACTAGTAGGTGCTGGTTAGACCGGGGCATAACTCTGTCATAAATAACCTATTTAAACAACGATATAAGCTCCAATAAGGGTAAATTACCTACATCTCATAATGAATGTAAATCATCAGCCTCGTTACTCAATATGGTGGGTGTGTCATCATGTCAACACTGGAAGCAAGGGACGTGGTATGTCATGCCCACCACCCAAATAGTGTGAATAGTGTGAGAGGTCATTCCTTACACTAAATGCATGGGAGACTAAATCATCATGCTCAACAATTCCTTTAATTATAAACCCACAATCAATATCAATTTAATTATCATAATTATAATACCATCCATGTGAAAATACCTGTCATGAATTCCATTCATCATTCTCAAATAAAACCAATTGAATTTCAGTTCATATTTAATAAAAAATAACATGAGGTTTGTCCTAGAAACCCATTTATAAACAATTTCAATTAAACCATTTAATTAATTTAATAAATAAAACCATCATGATGAAATAAATTCTATATAATCATTCCATTTATGTAACCAAAACCTGGAAATTGATTTTTCATGTTTTAATAAATAACATTAAATCATCCATTATTAATTGGGTTGTTAACTACAAGTGGAAACTACATTTATAAGTCATGACTTCCACTCATATGGATCTCTGGTTGAATAAAAATATTTTTTTCCATCCAGAAAAATCAATTAAAACAAAAGATGATAAAAAAAGAGGTGTTATGTAAATTTAATTAATTAATTATAGTGGGGGAATTCATGTTGGAACACCCAAGGAGCATCCATGATCATGGTTGGAATCCTCTATTTACATAAGTCAGATCTTTGGTAGTATAAAAAGTGGTGTATATCAATTTAGAATAATGAGAATCATTTTAATAAAATGCGAGATAAAGGTCATTTTGACGCACAATGGTGCGGCTAAGAAAATGACACATCTATTTGCAGAAAACAAGAAGACCACCAACCTTAAGGATGTTTGTTTTGGGTCAGTCTCGAAATTCCCAATGGTTCCATATTGAAAGAAATGTGGTCCTGCCTTCCAAAGGCAGGCGTGCACCGGGTGGTTTGACCATCGATGTTTAAGAACTCACATTGGTCGAGAGGATGGGAATTTGGGCTCATCGCACCCTTTTGGGGGGAATTATTGCCTGTTCTGGGACTCTCTTGTAGATTTAATACGTATTCATATGTTCGTGAATCTTTGGTTTATACCCAAGTATAGTATCCACAGATTACTCTTGGTTGGAAATGTTCAGCTGGATGCCGGAGTTTGGAATCATTTATGCCCGAGGTTTACCATCCCTCATTGGATTAATGACCCTGAGGAGTCTGGACTCACTGAGGTGGCACTAGGAGTGGCGTGGTGAACCGATGTGAAGATAGTCAGATCCATCGGTTGTTGGTATTTAACCTCATGGAGGCTTCCTACATATCACTGTGGTAGGGAATCAAGGTCCTCATAGTTCAAATAAGAGTGTCGGAGAACCGACCTGAATGTGGACCCGGGGATCCGATGGTTATCGGGATTGAACCTCATGGAGGCTTCCTATGTATCCCTGTGTTAGGGAATCAAAGTCCTCATTGTTCGCATAAACATGGGGCTTACACTATGAGAAGGACCATAGTGTAGACTAGGGATTACACTCTAAGGAGGCCCAAGGAAATTGATTGGGGCTTACACTCTAAGAAGTCCCATAGTGTATACTGCGGCTTATACTCTAAGGAGGCTGATAAGAGGATGTCATGGTTGATGCTTACTCTAAGCCCACATGAGTCATGCTCGGTGTGAGAAAAAAGAGGCAACATGGACCAGACAATCACATCGCGAAAGGTGCGTCCGTGGGAAGTGGTGTGGGGCATGCACATAGGGCGGCCCATAAGGTCGAGGCTTACTCTGAGGTGGATGGCTATGGTGACAAAGCACAGCGGGAGAGGGACCTGGCCTCAAAAAAGGACAGGGCATCACCCTTCCCCGCTACACCCTTCCTTGGGAATGGTCGTGGGGTAATACATAAGTGCATGGGGGCTTTCTTATGTTGGGTATCCTGACATGCCATAGGGAAGGGAGAAGTGCCGCATTCTTAACAAGTGGAGGGGAATAAAGGGGGCTCCCGGGCTCGGACTCTGCATTACCATGGGAATGTGAACCCAGGAATGCTTCGGAAATCCGCTCAAGGGCTAGGGAAACCCCTTCGCCCCTGCTTACTGTGAAAATTTGAACTCAAAATGCCACGCTGATGCACCTGAAGTTTACATCACATGGGTCCGGTGGCTCCGGTGGAGGTCTCAGCTCAGGTCCGGTGAATGGGCCAATGAGGGTATTGTGGTGGATCAGGCCAGATTAGAAGGGTTTTGTCCAGGTCGGGGAATGGGAACTCCAAAGGATCTCATGGGCCACACACGTATATGAGTGGTGGCGCCCTTCGCGTATGGAGGTGCTTCGTGGCTGGAGAGGCCGTCCGCGAACCAGGGTGGTCCGTGGACTGATAAGCACTCCGCGAACCAAGGTGGTTCATGGGCTGGTGGGCATCCCACGAACCAAGGTGGTTCGCGGCCTCGGGTTTGGCCTGCGTACCCGGGTTATTCAAAGAGGAGTCCACGCGAGCACCAGTGACCATGGGAGACGCTGGTCAGAGGTTCGTGGGTCATGGCTTCGCTTGTGTAGGAGGGTGCTACACATTGCGACGGATCGGAAAAGGGTCATAAACTCACTAGTCCGTGGGGAGTGCATCCGCAGAGGGGTCATGGTTTGATGTCTTCCATTCTTTGTTATTTTAGGTTTATGGTTCACCAATTTATGTGTTTTTTAGTTCCTTATAAATTCGTTCCCCGGTTCATACCTGCTCTGGTTTGTGAACTGGAACTCCACTGTTTTTGAAATACTAAGAACCTTCCTTCAAAATCCTTCCACCCGAATCTGACCGATCTCTTCTGAATCCTCCCAAAAATCGCTTCATCTCTTCCCCCTTGATCTCCTTTTATAGAGTGGAGAAAGAGACGTATCTATGGTCATGCGGAACCTTTTGCGGAGGCCCATGATCGGAGACCTGGTTCATAGATGACTAGGTCAATCGGCGACTCACGGGTGCACTGAACGCACCTCCCCCGCATACCAAACAAACTTGGGGAGTGCTTCGTGGCCGCGGAGGGTTCCACCTCCATTATACGAATGAAAATAGATGCGGTTCAGGCCGGATGACCTGGTCCACGGTCGGGGGAGGTTCATGACGGTGGACCGGCTTGGCGCCCGTCATGCCTCGTGCCCGCAGAGGATCTCCGCCTTTATTCCACAAACGACACTGGTCCGTGGAGGGGGGGGGGGTGTTTCGCAGTGCCTGCCGCATAGAATTTTCATATGACCGGTCTTCGGACCGGTTTGGCTTGTGCATCCTTTTGTTTTCTCCATAACTTCCATTCTTTTCCCCAATTATTTTGGTGGGATTGTGTAGAATCTCTTTTGCGGATTTTTCTGGACCCTACAAATGCCCCCTATCGGAATGGGGTCCGATCAGAATAAAGAAGAGGCCAATCCGATGTAGAGTGGTCCTGAAACATGGACAGTTTGTGGTAGAAATGTGGACCTATTAGGGGACCACACTTATAAATATGGTGGGCCCTTCCTCTGTCTTTTACTGGATTCTTCACGAAACCAGATCCCTCTCTCTTTTTGTCTTCGTGCGTTCATTCCATTGCGAAATTCCTCATCCACGAACCAGCTGCTACCTTCCGCGAACCATACCTCCTTCACGGTCGCCTACATCCGCTGACCAATTTCCCAACCATGAACCAATTCTTTTAATTAATTAAAAAGTAAGTCACAACAGGCCATGGAGGAATTCACTTCGTGGTTTTGATGGTCCGTGGACAGAAATATCCCTTACATTAAGTTTTCGGAATCTTAATTATTTAAATATGGGGTTAGGACACCACGGAGAAACTTGGTCCGTGGTTTTCTGGACAACGCCCCATGGGCTAGAATCCCGTGAACCCCTTCCGCGTAGGTTTGGTTAGTGGGATTTTGTCATCACGAACCATTTTATGAGGCCTTCTCATGAAGGCTTCTCAATACCTTTTCCATACAACTGGTATTTGTGTCCATATTTTATTATTCTGCACTTACCATTTGCTGATATTCAAAATGCAGGGAGAAAATATGGTTCCCCCTCTCCCTGCACCTAGGCCTGCTACCAAGCTTCTCCCAATTGGTTCAGGGAGACATCTAGCTATGATTTCTAGAGAGGAAAGCATCAATGAGGACCCTAGTCGGTCCATCATTCCTGATGACGGTGTCTTGAAGGACTTTCTCTATACTGATCTACTAGGTTATCCACTATCAAATCGGCTTATGCTTTATGGCTTTGGTCTTCAGGACGACGTCCCTATCCCCCCTACTTTCTCAAGTCTTCCATATCCTTTTTTGGAAGTGTTACCATAGTGCGTTCAGGAGAACCTTACCCCATTGGTGGAGATAACCTATGATTCTGATCCGAAAGCCACTTTCATTTTGAGAGGCACTATCTGGACCCAAAGTGATCAGTGCATCCAAGACTTCTCTCAAGAATCTATCTTCAAGAATTATCCCTCTATAATCAACCTTACTCAGGTGGATCCTATTGCAAGGCGGATTCCTATGTGGGATCTTTGGTATGATGGGATTTTCTCGAACAACTGGGGTTGGACCTTCTGGGTCCACCATCATTGTCGGGAATCTACCGAGTCAATGGAAGCAGTCAATTTGTACTCCGCAGTGTGGGCCTCCATATTCATTGTTTACCCCCATCATTGATCCTACCTGACCTCATCAGTCGCTGGTGTTCAAGCACTAATACTTTTCACCTAGCCCATGGTGAAGTTGGCATTATCTTGTGATACATCTACCAATTGGGAGGGATTTCGATCATTATTGAGATATATGACGAGATTCTGCCCACTCCTGATGTGTGGGATGATGTTGAAAAAATTCCCTCAGTGGCGAGGGATCTGCTGCTTATGGCGGAGGGGTCACTAGGTCAGGCCTTGCGAGCCCGCTCTCTTATTCCCTATAGCACCTGGATAGTGTTATTTCTGAACACAACTGACCATGTGCCGAAGATCAACCGCCCCAGGAATCATCCTTCTCAACAGTCATGAAACATCTCAGGTTCCTACTGGGCAGTTCTAGAGGTGGGTGACTACATTTCATGGGGTTACGAGGTGTGCCCCGGTGTGCCGACTATGCTCAGGATAGCAGGTCAGTTTTCAATTTTTTTGAGCGGGTGGCTATTCCCTTATCAATATAACAACCTGGGTGTTAGAGCTTGCACCTTGATGATGGAAGTTGAGTTGGCAGAGGGCCGCCCGGTGAACTTGGTTGTACCCACTTTGGCTCATATTTATGAAATACCGAGCCACATGCAGGAGGGTGGGTCACCCTATCATCTGAGTGGGACATTATAATTATTATATGGATATATAGAGAATCATAGTCATTGTTATGAGTATTTTCATAATACAGTCATCCCGCTTCCTACCTTTCGGCCTTCCCTGCTCAATATATCTGGGGTTCGTCTGATATTCTCCCAGTTCTGACGAAATCATTGAGCTCCTGAGTAATTTCTCCCAATTTTCTTTCTCTCCCTACCCCACCCCTTTCGATTTCCTAGTCTACAACCATAGGGGGAGCCTAGAAGATAGTTCTTACAAGATTTCACTATGGGACCAGTTTCTCTCTGCATGGATTGATGGTGTTTCTCTGTGAAAGTTGTATGCCCCACATCGTTTTTCATGCCAGTTTGGTGTATGCTACTTGAAGTTTCCCTTCCTCCTCCTTAGTATCGAGGAATACAGCCAGCCACTCTCCATCAATGGAGGTTAATGCTGATGCGGGAGGGATCTGATACAAGCATTCACTTGCCTGGTATGGGAGCGGTTTCCAGCCTATCCTTGGAGTGCACAAGAATTTGGGTAGAACATTACCCTAATGGGATCCTAGGGAAGGCTTTTGAGCAAGTTCCCAAATCGAGAGTCACTACGGCTGTTGTGCCTACCACACCTTCCTCATCGACTCTGTGGGAGGACCGACTGATGGCTCATCGGTCAAAGTGACTCAGGGGATCTTCCTCTCCCACCCCCTCCGCAGACGAAGTTCAGATGAACCCAAACTTCCTAGATGTGTATGAGGATGAACCTGTGGATTCAAATCCTAGTGAGACAATTCCTGAAGTTTTTTCGGCCGATACTGGACTTAGAAAATTGATTCCCAAGCCCGAACTAGGGTCAGAAGCTTCAGGACTTCCATCCTCGAAACCATCGTCTAGCACGCACGTGCCTGCACTGGTCGTGATTCCAACCTTCGTTCTAGTGGCATCTAGTGAGGATACCAAAGATCCTCATGTCATGGAGGACCACTGAGCAGTGTACAGGTGGGTCTGGCCCCAAATTTTTGATATTGTCACCGAAAATCCTCTGGCTTAAATGGAAAATAAAACTGAAGCTCTCTGACAACTCTTCCGGGGTTTGGGGTCGGGTGGCTTTGACTATCGCTAGTTTCATTTTCTCGCTTGCCAGGTTTTCATTTCCCATGGGGAAGTTTCTACTGGTGAGTGCAGGCTTTATCACTTCACCGCCTCTCATTGCAGGACCCAAGCCCTGGAGGGAGACATGATAAATCTCCATCAGCTGATAGCATAGGAGGTGAGCTCTAGAGATCAAGCGGTCATCCTATCTTCTGAGTTGCATGAATGTGAAGAATGGGCAACGATGCTGAAGGATCAATTATCAACTAATATTGGTATCCTTGAAGTCACCAAAAAAGGGATCAATGATCTCCAAACATCAGTGGAGGATACTCATTCGGTGGCCGAGGTTGAGGCCAGGGAGAAGGCCGTGCTTCAGCAGACTTGCAACAACCTCTACCGCACAGTCGCTGATCTGTTGGAGAGGGTGATCAAGGGTCCTTTTTTACTGTCAGATCCATTACTTTGCGTTCCATTTTTTTACCTCTTTTTTCATTGCGAGAGAGAGGCCCCAGATTTTGGATGCCCTCCTTTTTGTCTGAATGGAATGAATTCTATGTCAATCACCCTTCACCATAAATTTTGAACAATTATTTCATAAATAACAACTCACTGAATCAGAAATTCTCATAATTCAAGAATGTTATAGAGGATGAAAACATGTTCTGGATTTTTCCTGGACCATGGGATCCATCGAACATAGTTTGACTATTGCTAGGGTTTTCTTGAAAAAAACCCAAAAAAATTTCTTCTTTTCTTGTTAATACCCTAATTTTTTTTGGGCCAATTTGGTGTAGACCCAGCTAGTATGGCCCGACTTTTGATTAGGTCTTAGTTTTCAGGTTTTCGGCCTAACAGGATTTGTGCCTCTTTTTGTGAGCGGTTTTAAATCCCCGCCATAAAGACTACCATTACTAATGTTTTAGTTCGAATAACATTGACCAGATATGGTGGGGCGAGGTCCCCAATGAGATTTGGTTGATTAAAAGATGTCTCTATATCCTTCATATGCATGTGGAGAGAGTGTGTTTTGATTTGAACGACATGCATGGCATGTCTCGAGGCATGGGAGTCGTATCAGCGTACAGAGGTAGGAAGAGAATCTCATAGGGAAATCTTGCCTTTGGTAGAGGGGTCACGGGCGGTCAATATGCAGAGTTGCTGATGGCATGGTATGCATAGTCATGGAAAGGTGTCCCTAAGTCAATGACTCTCCATTTCTGATGGCTGTAGAACCTTATGAAAGTTCGACTTATGGAAACCACCATGGGTGGCTTGGAGAATTATGAAAACCATCGGGGGTGGCTTGGATTGGGTATGTGACATCTGAAAGGTTTTGAGAACATCAATATCAATCAGAAGTATGGAAGCAAGGTTCCTATCCTATGCATTTATCTAGCATAAAGGATGATTGGAGCTTGGCACAGTTTAATGTCATGCAGCTGGGACATTCTTCAAAGTGGAATAGCTTCTCCTGGTTCTCGGTAATCTTTTCAGTGAATTTCCACTATATTCTGGCAGGGTTGTCGAAGAGGCTGGTAAACTGTAGCTCAGAGGGTTTCCAAATACCGGGATAGAAACGGGGGCTCAAAGACCAAAAGGCGTACAGAGAGAAGCAGTACCTAAGGAAATATTTCCTTTGGTAGACGAGCCAGGGGAGATAAATATGCAAGGCCTCTGAGGGAATGGTATGCATAGTCCAGCAAAGGTGTCCTTGGGTCAATGATTTATTTCTCCCGATAGCCGGGAAACTTCAGGGAAGTTGAGATTTGGGACCACCAGGGGTGGCTATTGAGAGTTCATATTTTTATAAGTATAGGGTATGGTTTATGAGGAGAGGGTGCCTCAATACAGAAGAAACATCGAAACTAAATTTCCCAACAATGGGTGAAGTCACCCCTTCTCATGCTGATGTGAGAGGGTGGTTTGTGTAGGTCTGACTTGTTCACTGAGGGATAGAGAAAATCCTACGTTCTTTACTGAACCCATGACCGGTTTGGCCATGTAGTTTAACGTCATGCGGTAAGGATGGATTCTATGCATCTTAGCATCATGAAGTAAAGACCAGGAGCATTTTAAAAGGATGTTGTGAAGTTTAACGTCATGAAGCATGGACGGGGGCCTTTTTAAACCAGTTAAAATTCTTTTAGTTTGAGGCATTTCCCTGAATGTTTAATGCTTGGTCTTTACAGCTTTATGTCAAGTGGCCAAGATGTTCCGTGCAGTTTAATTCCATGAGGTAAGGACGTAGTTTCAAAGGCCTATCTTCATCAGAATGTAACTGGGCTTGAACATCTCGACATGCGCAAGCCATGGAGAGGGGTTGATTGGTGTAAATCGTGGTTCTGGGGATTCTTGGATCAAGAGAAATGATATGGGGGCCCTGAGGGCGGTAAGCATACGGAACTAGGAAGAGTGTCACCTATGGAAATCTTTCCTTTGGTAGATGGGCCAGGGGATATCAATATGCAGAGCCGCTAAGGGCATGGTATGCATAGTCATGCAAAGGTGTCCACGGGTTGATAACATTCCACTTCTGATATCCATGAATGGTTATGAGGATCCGCAATTGTCCGGGCCATGAAGTCTATTATTTGGTCAGGAAATGTCTGGAAATCTCGGGGATGTTCATCGCTGGTTGTTTTTAAAGATTAGAGAACTCCCTGTGCTGATTTATCTTGCGTGCGGGGGTATACCTTTACTCCATGTATTTTAACATCATGTGGTAAGGATGAAGTACTCCTAGTTTAGTTGTCAAAGAGCTCAGACCATTGGGTGACTATTTCTGTAGTCACTCGAAGGATAACTGAGTTACCATGCTCTGATATACTCTGAACAGGGTGGGGGATGAAGGTTGTAAACTATAGCTGTGAGGTTTCTCGGATCCAGAGGTGTGGTGTGGGGGCTCTGAGCCCGGTAAGCTTACAGAGATAGGAAGAGTACTGCCTGAGGAAATATTTCCTTTGGTAGATGAGCCAGGGGCTATCAATATGCAGAGACGCTGAGGGAATGGTATTCATAGTCATGAAAATGTGTCCCCAGGTCGGTAACTTTCCACTTCCGATGGCCATGAATGATTATAAAAATATGAGATTTCTCACAGTACAGAGTTTGGCATGTGGGGATAATGGTGTCTATGCATGTAAGAAAAATCTTCATTGTAATTGTATGTTGAGTCAAATTAGCCTAGTCTTGGGTTGATGTTCATAGATGCATGTCGTCATTTGAACCATGGGCGGATACATAGGCTAACCGGGTAGGAAAACCCTACTAACGTTTGGATGGTAAAAGGGGATGGGCTTGTAAACCACTGTGCCATAAATTTCAGGATCATGAGATATGGTATGTGGGAACTGAGGTCGGTAAGCGTACGGAGATATGAAGAGTGTCGCCTATGGAAATCTTGCCTTTGGTAGACGGGCCAGAGTCCATCAATATGCAGAGCCACTGAGGGCATGGTATGCATAGTCATGTATAGGTGTCCATGGGTCGATGACTTTCCACTTCCGATGCACATGAATGATTATGAAAATCTGAGATTATCTGGGCCGTGGAGTATGCTGTATACGGAGGATGCATCCAAATGCTCAAGGAGTATTTCCACCTCGTTTCACCATACATCTTTGGTGATTCACGATGAAATCCATGCAGTTTAACATCATGCGGTGAGGACGTGGTCCGTGCAGTTTAACATCCTCCGGTGAAGACTAAAAATACACCCCGTGCAGGTCTAGTCCATACATGGAGGAAAGGGAGCATTTTTAAATCTTATTATCCGTGCATTTTAACGTCTTGCGGTGAGGATGAGGAGTACACCACATACTGGTCTGGTCCATACACAGGGGAAAAGGAATTTTTTTATTATCCATGTAGTTTAACATCTTGCGATAAGGATGCAAAAATACACCCCATGCAGGTCTAGTCCATACACAAGGGGAAAAGGGCATTTTTATCTTTTTATCTTTTTTTTATCTTTATCCATGCAGTTTAATGTCATCCGGTAAGGATGATGAATACACCCCATGCATGGCTGGTCCATCCATGAGGGGAATAGGGAATTTTTAACTTTTATTCGAGGGTGGATGGGCCCGGACGAGGAACCCTGGCATCGCTACGTATCCTACGAGGGAAGGAATCAAGCCGCACATAGTTATCTGAAAGAAGTACACCCTGTGCAGGGCTGGTCCGTAAATGGGGGAGGGGGACATTGTAACCTTTTATTTTATTTCATTTGGGAGTGGTTGGGATAGGGTTGTGGATCCCGACATCACTACGTATCCTGTAGAGGCAGGAATCAAGCCGTACGTAGTTCTATGCTAGATACACCCCGCACAGGTCTGGTCCGTACACAGGGGAAGAGGACATTTTTTTAACTCTTATTTGAGGGGTGGCTAGGCCAGGATGGTGAACCCTGGAGTCTCTACGTATCCTGCGAGGGAAGGATTCAAGACATATGTAGTTCTCTGAAATCTGTGTAGTTTAACGTCATGCCGTAATGATGAAAAATACACCCTGTGTTGGTCTGGTCTGTACACGGGGGGAGGGAGTTTTTTTATTTTTCCTTCTTTTTTTTATTTTACAAGGTTGCTGCGCCAGGATAGGGGTTATAGCATCGCTACATATCCTACAAGGGAAAGAATCAAGCCGTACGTAGTTCTATGAAATCTGTGCAGTTTAACGTCATGCGGTGAGGACGAATTCCGTGCAGTTTAATGTCATGCGGTGAGGACGGAATACTCTTAGTTTAGGGTCATAGAGTTTGGACCATTGGGTGCTTGACAGTTTAACATCATGAAGCTTGGATGATTCCCTTTTTTTCCTTATCCGTGTAGTTTATCTTCGTGCGGTATGGATGATAAATACTTTTGGTTTTCATGCGAAATACTTCTTCCAGAATCTCGCATTTGTAGGAGCGGTGGTGAATTGCTCGTCCATGGAGATCAGGGAATATGCTTTTTTGGAGTAGACCTTATGTATAACATATGGTCCCTCCCATTTAGGATACATCTTTGGAGGTTTACTTCTAGGTATCATTGGGTTCTGGAGTACCAACACCAATCCACCTTCCATGAAATACCGAAGACAGACCTTTTTATTGAAGGCTCGTGCAATCCGATTCTGGTATACTTCCAGATGGTGCAAAGTGTGCAGCCGCTTCTTGTATAACAGTTCCAATTCACCTAGCCTCTTTTCAAATTTCTCATCATCGGATAACTAATCACAAATGGCAACACAATGTGAGGGTAATTGGAGCTAAATGGGTAGGACCGCTTCCGTTCTGTATACTAATGAGTACTGGGAAGCCCGAGTAGCGGTGCGAATTGTGGTTCGATAATCCCACAATGCATAGAGGAGTTTATCTGGCCATGACTTCTTGTCTTTGTCCACCATTTTCTGGAGAATGTGGACAGGCTCATTTTAAAAGACTCAATCTATCAGTTGGCCGATGCACGGTAGCAGGATGAGTGGTTAGCCTTGATACCATATTCTTGGTATAGTTTCTCCAAATTCAGCAGAGTAGAAGTTGGTGCCGTAATCTATCATTATGGTATGAGGGACACCAAATCTGGTGATGATATTGGTTTTCACAAAGCTGATAATGTTTTTCACCCTGACATCCATGAGGGGTACACCTTCTTCCCATTTGGAAAATAATTCAGTTACAGTGAGGATAAACATCAGGTGTTTGGTTGTGGTGGGGGGATATGGTTCCACGACGTCAATTCCACAGGCGACCAATGGACAAGATTACTTGTCCGGATGAAGTAACTCCAGGGGTTGGTGTATGAAGTTGGTATTAATTTGGCACGAGTGGCATTTTACGGTAAACTTCTCGCAATATCATGCCATAGTGGGCAAATAGTACCCAAGCCTTCAGACGTGATGGGAAATATTGGACCCTGGCTGAGGTTCCCCACATACTCCAGCATGCACTTCAGTCATGATGGAAGCAGTTTCCTCTCCATCAACACACCTGAGGAGGATTCCGTTGAGTCCTCATTTGTAGAGAACCTCTTGCTGGCCCATACTGCCATATAGGACAAAGTTGATTTCCCTTCTCCGTATTTGCTCTCGTTCAGTCCTGTCTGATGGTTGTTTTCCCCATTGAAGGTAGTTTGCAATGGGGGTCATCCTGCCAGTTTCAAGAGCATATGGATCTAGGAAAAGACTGACTTCATTGATCTCTTCCATCTTGGCCTGAACAAATGACAAGATCATTCGACGATGAGAAATACTGATGACTGTTTCATCTGGGTCTGGGTAGGCTAGGGCTGTGGCCGAGTTGGCTAATGCATCGGCCTAGGCATTTTAAGACCGTGGAATATAGGTCAATGTCAGTTCTGTGTATAATTCCACCATTAACCCTCGTACATGGTCAAATAGGGGAATCAACTCTTCTTTTTTTATTGCATAGTCACCGTTGGCTTGCTTGATGACCAGTTCCGAGTCACCTTTGACCTTAAGGTACTGTACTTGTGCATGGAGTGTGAGCTCCAGGCCTGCAATGAGGGATTGATATTCTGCTTCATTGTTTGTACATCCTTCTAACAGGAGGAAGGAATATGGAAAAACTACCTTTTTTTGTGGACAGGAGTATTATCCCCAAACCCACCTTGTTAAATTTGGTATCTTCCATCCTTTTCCCAGTTTGACTTTTGGAGGCACCGTCGAAGTACATTTCCCATGTTGGGAGCTCCTCATGATCCACGAGGATGTCTTCATCAAGTAGCTCGATGTCTAGTATGACGGTCCATGTTGAAGGGTGCTCTGCTAGAAAATATGCTAACGCCTAGCCTTTGATGGCCTTATGAGGCACAAACCATATGTCAAACTGTTGTAGGATGACTGCCCATCGGGATAGGCGTCCGGTTAGCATTGGGTGGCTGAGGGTGTACTTGAGAGGGTTATTACACAAGACCAAATGGACTTCATCGTGTGGTAGATAATGTCTCTACTTTTGAATTGCGAATACCAAGGCCAAACAACTCTTCTTGATGTTTGAGTATCGAGTTTCAGCATCGATCATGGTTCAACTGAGGTAATAAAGACTGTTTTCACTGTCGGCATCATTCTTTTGTGCGGAGAAGGCTCCCAGTGACCGCTATAGGGTCATTATGTATTGAATGAGAGGTTTTCCTTTGGCCGGGGGCCTGAGCACCGGCGGGATTAAGAGGTACCTCTATAGGATGTCAAACACCTCTTGGCAGTCATCTGTCCATTGGTACATGACACCCTTCATCATTAACCAGTTAAAGGGAAAGCATTTTACTGCTGGGTTGGCTATGAACCACCTGATATAGGCCAAGTTCCCTTGGAATTCACTCAACTCAGTGAGGTTGTAGGGAGGTGGCAGGCCGAGAATAGCCTTTGTCTTTTCAGGGTTGACATCGATGCCACGATGGCATACGACGAACCCAAGGAATTTTCCTGAGGTAACCTCGAAGGAACACTTCAAGGAATTCATCTTCAGACATTGTTGTCGAAGTTTGTTGAAGACGCTCTCAAGATCTGACAGGTGATTCGAGCACTGCCTGGACTTAACCACCAAGTCATTTACATAACATTCGATGAATCTCCCTTGGAATGGTTTAATGATACGATGCATAGCGCGTTGATATGTGTCGCTGGCGTTCTTGAGACCAAAGAGCATGACCGTGTAACAGAATACTCCTTGGGGGGCCCTAAATGTAGTGTCTTCTTCGTCTTCTCAGACCATCCTTATTTGATTATACCCATAATAGAAATCCATGACGGATAGAGCCTCATACCGAGCCGTTGCATCGATTAAAAACTCGGTGATCGGGACTGGGAAATCATCTTTCGGGCAGTGCCGATTGAAATTTCTGAAGTGAATGCAGATGCAGATTTTCCCATTCTTTTTCTTGATAGGGACGATGTTGGCCATCCAGATGGGGTACTGGACCTCCCAAATGAATCCTTCTTTAATGATATTATCGACTTCAGCCTCTATTTTGGCACCATGCGAGGGGTGTGTCCTTCTGGAGGCCTGTTTATAGCCCTGGTGGTCCTCTGTCAGACCTAAGAGGTGCGTTGCCACTTTGGGATCAAGTCCTGATATTTCTATGTAGTTCCAGGCAAAGACATACCAGTGTTGCTTCAGGAAAGAGGTATATGCTTCGTGCTCCTTGGGGGACATGGCTTCACTAAAAAGAGTGGGCCTCGGGTCTTCCTCGGTACCCTGGTTTATTTTCTTGAGATCGTTCACAGTAGTGGAGATAAATTTCTCAAATGTGGGAGGTGCATCCCTGATATCTTCCTCCTCTTCTTTTACCAAATCCTCATATTCTTTATCCTACAGGGGGAGGGTTTCCAGCCCGGGCTGTCGGGGGTTTGAGGGTGAGGCATCGTGTGCATCCCCGCTGGAGTATTTGTCCCCAGATTGTGGGTTGGCTAATGTTAACGCATTGTCATGCTCAAATATTATGGTTGATGTCATGAAGACAACTGAGTGTGTGTTTGAACTTGAATCCCTGCTCTCAACGTGGTTGATGGGCAGTACGTAGTCTTTGCCAAGCTGTCTGAGGGTTTTGTCAGGAACCTTTTCTAGACCATTTGGAGCGGGGATCTAGTCAATAAAATTGGTCAAAGGTTTCTTCCTCTTTTTCTCATAAAACCCTGTGTCAATGAAGTGTGACTCAGAGATCTCTAAAGGGGCCTTTTCGGCATGCAATGTCCCACTTTACCCATTGACGCAGCACTTAATTCACTAGTGGTAGGATGAAGGAACGACCATGTGCTTATGGAGCCACGACCTTCCCGGCAGGGAATTCAATGTTATGTTCTGTCAAACCACTAGGAATTTTGAGTAGGCCACGAGGTCGAGAAAATGTGTCTTTATCTTAATTTGTCCCATTCGATTCTTCTCACTCTTGTCGTAACCTAGCAGAGTTGTGGCCGAGGGTATTAAATCACCCTCACTATAGCCCAACCTACGGAGAATCCGTAGGGGAAGGAGGTTAACTCTAGATGTGATGTCAATAAAGACTTTGTGGATCTCAACATCATCTAGTGTGCCAGACACATATAGTGGTTTGATGTATCCCTGCATGATGGAATCTTCATCTAGATCGGTGAAGGAAATCATTGCATTGCATTCAACCGAGCCAGTCTCCATCCGGTAAATCTCAGCGGCAGCTACCTTAGCTTGAAACTCTTGGGCGATGATCAAGGATTCTATTAGTTCCTCCTGAAGGTCGGCTGATAAACCCAAGGCATCTAGGATCGACAGTTTGGCTGGTACAGACACCAGCTTCTTAAGGATGTCGTATTTTTGTTCCAGTGACCAACGCTTCTCTATTGGCGGGGAGCATTATCGAGAAGCTTGGGAGTTGGAATACGTGATGACGAGGGACTAGCTACAGGGTCAGATGGTGATGATGTCCCCAAGTTCTGAGGACTCGGCCCAGCTATTCTGTTTTTGCGCACTAGGCGGCTAGGCGCTTGTTCCTCCTCTAATGGGTACCGCATAATAACAGGGGTAGAGTGGCTGCTTGTGGAGGAGGAGGTACGTTATTTCTCATACTGAGATTGTTGAAGGGATCTCCCACAGGTTTCCGTGATATTAACGATTCGGGGCGAGATCCAACCGTAGGGTTGGTTTTGACCATGACTGCGCCTTCCCTGATATCCCCTGCCTCTGCGATTCCTCATCCTGACTCCTCCTAATGGGAGCTCAGATTCATAATCATACCCTTCTTCAAGGAATGATTCTATAAGATGGACGACGTTTATGGAACCAAATATTGGTTCTTCATCCTCAGACAGGTCAACCTGGCCGGTTGTCCCTGATGGTGATGTTTGGTGGGTCAGTGCCTGTGGCGCCAAATTCGAGGGCATGAAATCTGACAACGTCGTGGCTAACTTTGGCCTCGTCGTGGACTGCTCTTATTGTGCTTTTCTCCGTCCTTTTTGATTACTCTTGGATGACCGACTCGTGGAGGGCTGTGAGGATGATACTGTCGATTGTGCGGCATCAGGAGCTGTTGGTGGCAACACCGGCTGCTGTAGTTGAGCTCAGAGTATGGCCTGGGCTCGATTGATGGTCTTCCAAGTCATTCAGTTATCGAATTTCTTCCCCTTCTTGCTGGTGACTTCTTGCCACCCCTCCCCCTTATCAGAGTCAATGGTAGAAATATATGTCACATTTGCTGGGGGTGGTCCCAGATCAACCAGCCCAGAGTCTACCATCCTTTGCAGGAGGAATTTGAAGAAAAAGAATTCCTGAATATTGTGCCCCAACTTTCGGTGGTAGGGACAGTAGTCTTTCTTGTCATCATGGTCAACTTCTTCGGGTTTCCTAAGCTCCACGAGGCGGAGAAAGTTGCAATTCATGGCGATGATGAAGTAGCTGTAGACTTGGTCCACTCGGAATGAGTATACTCTATGTCTTCATTCCTCAAACCAATTCCTCTTCGCCCCTCTCTGATCAGCCCGCCTAGGTGGAGGCGGCTGCTGAAATGCAGGGGGCCCTTGACGATTTGGTGGAGGCCTGAGCGGTGGAGCCGGCACAGGGGCTGGCTTGAGCGTGACAGAGGATGCTTCAGCTCTGGATTCTCTCTTTGCAGGATCCTGCAAGGCTATTCAGGACTTCAAATTGGTCCACTGCCGGGAGTCCTCGATTCTCTGGGCAATGGACGAGAGATGGTGGAATCCAGTGGTGCACTCCACTGGTATGAGCGGAGTTCACAACTCATATCAATGAATATCGATGCATATGGTGAGCAACTCATCTTGAGGCATTGGATTGTTCAGAGTGTAGGTCAGACCTTTCCATCTGGCGATGAAATTTGAGACCCTCTTGTTCTCCCTATGCTTGCTGTTCATGAGGTCGCTGACAATTGTTTTAGGCAATGTTGAGCTGAAGTGTAATAGTAAATATTTTCGAAGGCCTTCCCAGCTTTTTATTTCCTGGGCTGGCAGACTCGTATAACAGATGAAGGCGGATCCTTGCAAGGTCCATAGGAAGCATCTAAGTTTCCTCGCTTCTTTTTGTTCTGGAGTTCCCATCATAGGGTCGCAATAGGATGCGTAGTGTATCCAATGCTATTATGAATCACCCGATCCATTGAAGATAGGGAATACAGGGCTCCCAAAATTGGGTGGAGGTGGCGTGTTTCTCTCTTAATCCGGGTAGGGATTCCATTCTGGCTGTATCGGAGCGCGTCGACCTTCCATTGCTTCCAATCTATTCGTTAGTGCCTCGATGGTGTTGGTGAGACCCTAGTTTACATCCTGTTGGGCCCGGTCCTGAGCAGGTGTATCCCGAGGCAGTACTTGAAGATCCATATCGGTTGGAAACAGGGGTGCATGGGCTGTTTGTGACTCCTTCAGAGGGTTCAAACATACTTTCTCTAGTTGCTTCCTGAGTGGTGTGATGTTTTGGTATTCATCCGGATCTACATTTAGGTAGTTGGATGGGTCAGGGCCTTGTTGGGCAGGATCCCTGATCGTTCTTTCTTTTCCAGGGAAAACCTTGGTCTTTGAGGTGCACTTACTGGGAGTGCATGGTGAAGCTACTCTTGGGATGCGCTTTCAATAAGGCAGTTCCTCTAAAGTAGCTCGGTGTTAATCCTCCTCAATTCCTTCATTTCCTCTTCCTGTCGATCAAACCTCTCTTAGAGCGTGAGTGGATCGTTTTTATTGAGAGAAGGAGGCAGGTTGAGGGTAACTGGTCCCTTATTCTTATCCCTATTGGAAACTCGCAGGGTCAGTAGAGGAAATTTAGCTAAAGGGGTTTCCATATATAGAGCGTCCATCTGGTTCCAGGTGTGCACACTAGGTGGTTCATTGTGAGTCACAGCCTGACCGAAACCATCGTCTCCTGATCCATCCTTATTTGCATCATCTTCGGTGCTACCCGTGGGGTTAGCATCTATGGCATTGATGGATACGTATTGCGGGGTGGAGAATATGTTATCTAACAAATAGGAAGATGATCTCCCATGTCTTTTACTGGTCTTCCCTCTCCTGTCTCGGGATTGCTTTTGATCTCCTTGACTAAGGGTGATACAGAGAGTTATGTGATGCGACCTTACAATACGCCTCCCTTTTGAAGGGGATGGTGATTCAAATAACGGGATAGGGTAGGAACCTTCTCTTCTGACTGTCCTCCCTAGACTAGAGAATACTCATTCTCGTGGGGGAGGTTTTTATTGAGGAGGTAATAATGCCCCCAGCCCTGAGGGCTGGGATTGGCTACGTTCCTTGGACGTTGAGTCTCTTCCCATTTTCATTGGTCTTACGGGGGCATTTGTTGTTAAAAATTCCCACATCCCTATAGGATGGGGCTGACCCTAGATTGTGGCTGTGGATACTACTATCGCTGCCTGCTTGATCTTTAGCACTCCCATTCGGGGGTGAACTGGGTTTGGTGCTGAGTTCTTCTGTGAATCAATCCCTTCTGGGGAGGCAGGCAATGATTGATGATTGGCCTATCTTAGGCGAGAGGCCTATTGTATGTTCTCAGTGTCCTAATTCAAAAGTTCTTCAATGTCTTGTTCTTGTCGGTCCTAATGCTTCTGGGACTTACTCAAGGCCTAACTTTCTTGGGTGTGTTGCCTTTCGCGAATAGGGAGACCACTCGATTGCTGTCTCGACATGACGATGTTGCAAGACACCATGCCAATTGGGATCTTCTGGGTGGGGAGCGGAGTGAAATGTCAAACTCCATGTTATACCCATCCCCTGATATGGACACCCGTCATGGCGTCACCGATGAGGTGGCACAACTGGTGCAGTGCACGGAGGCAGGCTATCTCTAAGTTTCCTTTACGCCTCTCGGGTTGTTGTTTCCGCGCCGAAGGAAGAGCTTCCAGGTCGATGTGACGTAGGAGGTCTCCTATTGTCTTGACAAGGACTACATACCCATCATAGGGCCGGAAGCTTGATTTTATTCGGCGAAGGGTTGTCCATATATTATGGTGGATTCCTTGCACGCATTCTTCAAAAAACACTCTGGGTATGTCGAACTGAGAGGTGGCTGTGGGCCAAAACATAACCGATATATCATCCCTGGCCAGTCATTTCCTCAAGTTCAACTTGTCGGCATACTCCTCCGCTAGTTATCCCCCTACCTGATTAGCCCAACTAAGATGCTCGATGTATGTGTGGCCGGAGGCACTGGGGCCGGTAGGTTTTGAATTATCATATGGGAGATTCTGGGGTGGTTCAGAAGATGAACGTGGCCTCAAAACGTCTCCTGATTGAAGAACGATGTCTTTAGCGACTAGCTGGGAATCTGACATGCTTGATCCCATCCTTCCGAGTGCCTAGGAACAAGAGGGATTTTCTGTACTTGATTCGGCAGGGGGAGGACCTACCTATCGATATGATATGTCATTGTGGGGAGGACCTTCGCAATGACGTCTGTAATGGCGAGGAATACCATTACTGCTTGATGCCTCACTGCTTGGAGGAATTTTTCAATGCACATCCCAGGGAGGACCTCCAAGGCATGTTGCTGCAAGGTGAGTAGCTTCTAGTTGCCTAGCGTTGTTACGGGGAGGGCCTTCGCAACAACTGCCATCATGGTGAGGATGACCATCATGGTATGAAGTTTGATGTGCATCCTGGGGAGGACCTTGAAGACACACTGCGACAAGGGGAGGACCTTTCTGTTGCTTGGGTCCACTACGCAGAGGACTTTTGCAATGGCGGCCTCAATGGCGAGGACTACCATTAGAGATACCGCATGTAGAATATCTGCAGGGTACACCCTGGGGGGGGGGCTTCAGAATGTACCGCAAAGATGGGAGGGACTTCCCATTGCTTGATGTCTCTATGGGGAGCACCTCCATTATCAGAGTGGTGAGGACTACCTCCGTGATCTAATTCCCATTTGCCTGGAGTGTCGTTTTAGCATAACCCCTGGGGAGGACCTTCCAGGATGGCCACGACAAGGAGGACCTTATTGTCATGATGAGACGTCACTGCAGGGAGGGCCTCCACAATTGAGACTATGATAGCGAGGAACACTATCATAATCTATGGTCCCACTGCATGGATAGTGTTTGCAGCGTATACCCCAGGGAGGACATTCAGGGTGGACTACAGCAAGTGGAGGACCTTTTTTCTGCTCGATCTTCTGGCCACGTGGAGGGTTTCCTTGACACGCATCAGAAACGGATCTCTCATGATCGATCGTTATATGCCCATGGGGGAGGACCCCACGGGTGCCCTGGGGAGGACATTCAGATCTTCTAGTTGCAACATTGCAGGGAGGACCTTCGCAACTGCTACTGCCACTCCCATAATATGGTAATGGGTGGACAGGGTTCAGAGCCTTTGACATGCGTTTAGCGGCATTGGGAACTGCAGCTTCCAATAATGTGGAGTCATGAACCCACTCTTTATTTTATGACTGCCTTCGGCGCGTTCGGGGCGCTTTCTTACAGGCAGCGGGGACAATCTGCTATTGGCTAAGGCCTTTAGCTTTGGGTCCCATTCTAATGAGGTCCCGTGATGCTGCCAGGATACACATAAGAAAATCTTCACTTTTAGCAGGGATATATTCCTACTCTGGAGCATCTACTGTGATTGATGGATTTCCCCTAGTTGGAATGAGCGAAGCTGGTTGATCTGGTTGCCCTTGCATCACGGAATATAGCCGGAGACCCTTATGGGTGGAAGCAGGGATGCAGATCTGCTCCGAGGTAGCTATCTCATATCTTAGATGAGTTGCCTCAATTGGGGAAATGCGCTCACAGGCCCGTGTCCTTGTTGTTTCCAATGATGCAATTACATTCTGGAAAGTCTCCAAGATATGATATGGGATCGATTCCTGCTCTACCAACATTTACAGGATATGCAGAGAGACATCTTTGGACGGAACAAGTATGAAGGCCCATTCCGGTATCAGAGTAGGAATATCCTGCCCTAGTCCTCCAGTGGTTAGTGGGTACTGTAAATTATCCTAGGCCAGGGCAAGTGAACGAATTTTCCCCTGGGCCGGGATAAGACAGTTTATCTCTCCATTTTCCTCCACATCGAGGTGGAGGACTTTACTTGTATCCACAGGGATCCAGCCCTGCATATGTTTCTTTCCCACCGTATTGAGTCGGTGGCCTTTATTGGCGGGGATACGTGCCCTCCTATAAGTTTCCGGAACATATGGGTGGCGTGATTTGTTGATCACCACCATATCAGGATGGTAGGCGTCAGGAGCTTCTCCTAGGAGCTAGTCCTACAGGCGCTGGGTTGCCACCACGTCGGGTTGGTGGGCTCTACAACCCTGGTCAGGGAGAGGTGAATGCTGGGTAAGTGTCTCCATGCATGAGCGATGGGCATGACGGAGCTCGGCGGGGATGCGCGCCAGCTCGTATGAGACCACCATGTCTGGATGTCGGGATATGGTGGAGGGAACAGGTGTATGTGCCTATTCAGGATGCGTCTCTATGACGGGGCAGAGGAGGACCTCCTCAAGGACAAGGGTAATGACCAGTCCCTTGTTGTATGTTTTCCTCCCTCGTTAGGCGGTCCGAGGGGCCGGAGCTCGGAGATCGTGGGCTAAGATCCTCGGTGCTACATCTTCCTGAACTTGAGGATGTTGAGTCTCCGTGTTACTGTGATGAAGTCTAATGGTAGGGGCCTTGGAGCGGAACCCCCATTCGGCGGGGATGAAGTCCTCAACATAGACCTCATCCACCTCCCTAAGATAAGGGAGGTACACATTGTCCCGTTCTGGGGATAGACTCCTGAAATGGTTGGAGACATCAACATGGGCTATCTGGATCTGCCTTTGTGGCCGCTGCTGGTTAGGCGACCAGAGAGTCCTAACAGATTGGAGGGCATGCATTGCTGCCTCCACCATCGGGAGAGTACCGTTCACATGGTACTCTTGTATCAATGCATCCAAGACCCAGCGTTGAAGACACTGGGTAGGTGACGAGGTCCTCCGTTGGTGAAGAAGTCTGGTCGTTGCATAGTTGGAGGCACACTCCAGTGAGTTCCTTCGATACACCATTGGATCGAAGGGAGTTCTGTGTGGTACCTGTAATATATTTTCACAAATACGAAAAACAGACCCATCAAAGCAGCATCTCATGATCCCATGGGTAATTAATGACCTTGCTTGTCCTTCCTTGTGAGTATAAAGGGGGAAAAGTGGAATTAGGTTAAATCTGTCATGCTTTGTTAAAGATTCGGGTTGAGTTCACCATTTTTTTCGGGTTAGTCTCGAAATGCCCAACGGTTCCGTATCCAATGACACGTGGACCTGCTTTCCAAAGGCAGTCATTCGATGGGTGGTTTGACCAGCGATGCTTAAGAACTCACATTGGTCGATAGGATGGGAAGTCGGGCTCATCGCACCCTATTGGTGGGAATTATTGCCTATTCTGGGACTCTCTTATAGATTTAAGACTTATTCATATGTTCGACAATCTTTGTTTTATACCCAAGCATAGTATCCACTGATTACTCCTGGTTGGAAATGGTCAGATGGACGTAGGGGTTTAGAATCTTTTATTCCTGAGGTTTACCATCCCTCGTTGAATTAATGACCCCGGGGAGTCTGGACTCATTGAGGAGGCACTAGGATTTTCACGATGAACGAATGTGAAGATAGTCAGATCGAACGGTTGTTGGACTTGAACCTCATGGAGGCTTCCTTCGTGTGGTAGGGAATCAATGTCCTCGTAGTTTGAATAGGAGTGTCGGAGATCCGACATGAATGTGTACCAGGGGATCCGATGGTGATTGGGCTTGAACTTCATAGAGGATTCCTATGTATCCCTGTGGTAGGGAATCAAAGTCCTCGTAGTTCGCATTAACTTGGGGATTACACTCTAAGGAGGCCCATAGTGTAGACTTGGGATTACATTCTAAGGAGGACCAGTGCAATGGATGGGGGATTACACTATGAGGAGGCCCATAGTGTAGAATGGGGCTTACACTCTTAGGAGACCCAAAAGATGATGTCATGGTCGATGCTTACTCTAATCCCACATGATTCATGCTCGGTGTGAGAAACAATAGGCATCAGGGACCAAACGATCATGTCGTGAAAGGTTCATTTGTGGGAAGTGGAGTGGGGCTTACACATTGGGAGACCCATAAGGCCGGGTATTACTCTGAGTTGTATGCCCATGAAAACAAAGCACATCAAAAGAGGGACCTGGCCTCAAAGAAGGACAGTGCATCTCCCTTCCCCGCTACGCCCTTCCTTGGGCATGGCCATGGGGATGTAAGGAAGTTCATGGGGGATTCCTTCTGATGGGTATCCCTCCACGCCCTGGGGAAGGGGGATGTGCCCTTTTACTAACAAGTGGAGGGGCAGAAAGGGGGCTCCTGGACTCGGACTCTGCATTACCATGGGAATGTGAACCCAGGAATGCTTCAAAAATCAGATAAAGGGTCGTGGAATCCCCTTAGCCCCTACTTACCTTGGGTATGTGAACTCAAAACGGTGTGCTGATGCACCTGAAGGTTACATCACACGGGTATGGTGGCTCCGGTGGTGTCCTCGGCTCGGGGCCGGTGAATGGGCCAATGAGGGTATTGTGGAGCATCAGGCCGGATTGAAAGGGTTTTGTCTGTCTTGGGGAATGGGAACTCCAAAGGATCTCATGGTCCAAACATGTATATGAGTGGTGGAACCCTTTGCGTAGGGAGGTACTACATGGCTGGAGAGGCCGTCCGCGAACCAGGGTAGTCCACAGACTGGTGAGCACTCCGTGAAAAAATGTGGTTCGTGGGCTAGTGGGCATCCCGCGATCCAAGGTGGTTCACGGCCTCGAGTATGGCCCGCGTACCAGGGTGGTTCGTGGAGGAGTCCACGTGAGAACCGGCGGCCGAGGGCAATGCCAGTCAGAGGTTCATCGGTCGGGGCTTCGCCTGCGTAGGAGGGTGCTACGTGGTGGGATGGATCGGAATAGGAGCATAAACTCCCTGGTCTGCAGGGAGTGCATCCGCGGAGGGGACATGGTTCGTGGTATTCCTTTGTTATTTTAAGTTTGCGGTTCACCAATTTATGCATTTTCCAGTTCCTTATTAATTCGTTCACCAGTTTATACCTTCTCTGGTTCACGAACTGGCACTCCGCTGTTTGCAAAATCTTAAGCTCCTTCCTTTGAAATCCTTCCACCTGAATCTGATCGATCTCTTCCGAATCCTCCCAAAACTCCCTTCGGCTCTTCCCCCTCAGTCTCCTTTTATAGAGTGGGTAAAGATGTATCTATGGTCTTTCAATACCATTTTCGGAGGCCCATGATCACAGAACCGGTTCACGAATGACTTGGTCAATCGGTGACTCTCGGGTGCATTGAACGCACCATCCCCACGAAATAAACCAACTCGTGGAGAGCTTCACGGCTGCGGAGGGTTCCGCCTCCATTCCTCAAACAACAGCGGATGTGGTCCGGGCCGGTCGACGCGTTCCACGGTCAGGGGTGGTTCGTGACGGTGGATCGTCTTGGTGCCTGTCCTTCCTCGAACACACGGAGGATCTTCTCCTTCATTCCAAAAACAACACCGGTCCGCGGAGGGGGTGTTTCGAGGAACCGACCCCGTAGTGTTTTCAGGGGACCAGTCTTCGGACCGGTTCATCTTATGCATCCTTTGATTTTTCTCCATACCTTCCATACCTTCCCCAAATTCTTTGTGTGGGATAGGGTAGAATCTCTTTTGTGGATTTTTCAAGATCCTACAATGTTGATGACTTCCCACCTGATGTTTGTCTTATATTCGAATTAGATTTGATGATATCGATGAAACCCTCCAATGACCTTAAAATTGGTCGAAATATACATTGCATAAATAGTGTAAAATATTTTAAGATGAATGTTGAATGAAAGTAAGAGGACATGAGAGTATAAATCTAGAAAACCAATTATTTATTTAAAACATGATTTGTAATTCGGATTGGAGATATATCTCAATACATAGGAGAGCTTGTCGGAGATCTCTAAGAGAACAAAAGAAATTCGGTAATGCCCCAAGCCTAGAAGCACGGAGCAGGAGCATTATTTTATTACATTTTCATGATTATAAGGAATAAAATCTTGAAGGAAGAATCAGTTTACTAGTATTAGAAATCCAGATTAAATACATGATACCCATAACATATTGGTAAATAGATAATAAAACATTATACCAAATAAAATGAAATAAACTGCATCCTTGAAAGAATATTCAATGTTTTCTTCTTCAGAACCTGGTGAAAGGAAATATAATATCGGTTAGATCACATTCTCTTTAAGGGTATGCAAAGTGATATAAATAATTAATCAATAAGAATAAATTATTATTTAATGGTAGATAGATGATATCACATGCCATTCAAATAACATGATAAGTCAAAATCAATATGGAAATATAAAAACTTGAAACACATGCCATTTAATAAATAAACTGAGAATAGAATACATCTATAAACATGTTAAAAAAATATTATGGATAAATAATAACTGCAATATTTATAAATGAAATGAATAATAATTGATATCTATTACTATAAGAACTGGATATTTTTTTCAGTTATGTTTTCTTATCGGGTTGTTTTTTAGGGAAAAGAGACATTTCTGGAAATTTCTGGAGTACACACTGTGTACTTATAAGTACACACAATGTACAAAGTTGCCGCACGTAGCCATGTATTGTCCATGTAATGACTGAGCATGCAGTCGTTTGTGGTGACATGGAGATCGTCGAAAGTGGAGGCTGAAAAAAGGTAAGTACACATCGTGTACTTTTTTTCATTAAATGGACCGGGGTCGCATCTAATCGATAGAACGCTATTTTTCTTCATCCGTCTTGTCTAGGAGTGACCGTACAACCACAAATATTCTCTGATACCCCGAATATCCATTCATTCTTCGAATAAACTACTTTCAATTGTTTTGGAATCACATTGGTGAGTTCTCCGTTAATCATGAACATCATCTCCTAATTTTTTCTCTCACACGAGTTTTATTTGGTTGATTGCTTTTAACCATTTTGTAGATATATAACATTCTAGGGTGATTCAAGGACTGAGGTTCATTTATATCATCCGTACAACACCAAGGTAGGTGGTTTGTTCCTTTCCATAGTTAGTCTTTGAATTTTATGTGAAAAAGTTCCCAATACACAAGAACGGGGTATTGCATGTTTTTGGTTTTATCCCTATTATTACCTAAAATGCCTTTTTTGTCTGGATAGAGGTTAATTGTTATGAATAGGGTTATCTTTTCCATTCTATGGATGTTTTTTCCATGTTTTTGTATTATTCACCGTTTGTTATAGCTTTTCTGATTAGGCTACTATATTGCTTTCCATGCCTAGTATTGTTAATATGGAGTGATTATTATCTGACCTGCAATGATATGTTTTAGATTATTTATCCAAGTAGTTTTTATGGTTTACTTTGGATTCCATGTATCGTTTGTGCATGAAAGACTTACACAGGGCTGTGGGAACCTGTTGTAGTAGACTATAGGGGGGAATTGACATTAAGGGCTTCTCTAGAGTGTCTGTTTACTCTTACGTTGCAAGACCATAGGGGGGATGAATGTAAGTGATCCCTCATAGTGTCTGTAGTTTCCTCGATATGAGAAATAGGGGGAATTGGATGTTGAGTTATTCCTCATAGGCCCTATTATTTATTGATATGAGACCACATGGGGAATTGATGGTGGGTGCATCCTTAGAGGTATTTTTTCTAAAGCTGAACCGGAGGGGTTAGACTATGTGAAGTTCTCAGAGGGTTTCTTGTGTTTGTTTTGTTGAACTAAAATGGTTAGGTTGTGAGTACATCCCAATGGGTTACCTGATTTTGATTAGCTTCATACTTGTTATATGAAAATGAATTCAATTGAATTTGTAGGATTGTTACCATGTGTACATCCGTGCATACTGCTTTATTTTGATTATTTCCTGACATATATACTCAATATCTATTAGGCACATATCTTTTGGTGGTTTCCTAATGGGATTTATCTGACACCCTATTTAGGCAATGCTTTTTGGCCCAAAAAGATTTTATTATTGTAGTTCTAGATTAGGGAGAAAGACATTCTACTTCTGGTACTAGATTTCTATGGAGCTAGGTAGCATGACACTAACCGAGTACGGGGTGCCTCTGGGCGACTTCCGGAACTAGGATGTTACAAAGGGGTATCAGAGGTTGGGATAAAAGAGGATTAGGAGGTAGGGTAAGCTTTCATTGAGGTATGTCTGACCATTTGGGGTGTTGGAGAGAGTGGGGATGGTTTCCAATCTATTTTAGTTACCTCAGAGGTACCGGACTATGCATGATGTCTTCAACATTTCTCAGCTCAGATGTTACTTCTTATACTATTCTCATGTTTTCCAACCAGATGAGGTTCAGCATGAGTTGGGTGCATTATTCGAGGAGCGTCCTATCCAGATTGTCGATAGAAATGTGAAGGTTCTCTATGGCCGGTTTGTTCCTCTAGTATGAGTTCTAGGGAAGCACGTGTGAGTATAGGATGAGACATGGGAGAGGGAGGCCAATGTGCGATCGTAGTGGTCAGAGTTGTTTGAGGATTCTTTTTCTATGATTCTTTTCTAGGAGAAATCGGGAAGAATTTTTTTAAGGGGGATATTTTGTAAAACCTATATATTCTTTTTAGGTTTGTTTTCTTTTCGAGTTGTTTTTTAGGGAAAAGAGAAGTTTCTGTAAATATCTATATTACACACCATGTACTTAGAAGTATACACCGTGTACTCATTTTCCACACGTAGTAATCTGCTGGCTGTGTAACGAACAAGAACCCACCCATGTGTGGTAACCTGAAGACCACCAAATGTGGAAGCTGGAAAAGGAAAGTACACTCCATGTACTTTTGAAGAACATTTCGTTTACTTTCTTCTTGTTTTCATTAAACGGACCTGGATAACATCTAATTAATAGAAATATATTCTTCTTCATTCCTCTCATCCAGGAGTGACTGTACGACCACATATATTCTCTAAGACCCCAACTCGCCGTCTTTTCTTTAAATCTACTTTCGTCAATTGCGTTGGAATCACATCAATGAGTTGTCCCTTCTTATTGAACGTTATCTCCTGATTTCTCTCCTCTCACGAGTTATCCTCAGTTGAACATTTTTAACATTTTAATATATCCATTTAATTCTAGATAGATTAAATGCCTAAGGCTCATGTATATCTTCTATATAATGCTGAGGTAGGTGGTTTGTGCCTTTCCATAGTTATTCTTCAAATTTTATGTGCAAAAGTGTCCAATACCCTAGAATGGGGTATTGCGTGTTTATGTTTTTATCCCTCTTATTACCTATTACGCCTTGTTTGTTCGGATAGTGGTGAATTGTTGTTAATAGGGTAAAATTTTCCATGATATTTATTTTTTCCCATGTTTTCTTATTTTTGACCATTTGGTATAGCTTTGCCTGTTAGGCTACTATTTTGTATTCCATTCCTAGTGTTGTTAGGATGGAGTGATTATTATCTAACATGATATGATATGTTGTAGTTTGTTTAGACAAGTAGTTCTTGAGTTTTAATTTCTCTTCCAGGTATCTTATTTGTACGATAGACTTACACATTGTTGTGGGAACCTAGTGTAGTAGACCACATATAGAATTGACATTGAGGGCTTCTCCAGAGTGTCTCATTACTTTTACATGGTGAGAACATATGGGGGATAGATGTAAGTGATCCCTCAGAGTGACTGTAGTTTCCTAGATATGATCCACAATGGGAATTTGACATTGAGTGCTTCTTTATAGATCCAATTATTTACTGATACGAGAACACATAGGTAATTGATGGTGATTGCATTTTCATAGTGTCTTTGTAAAAGCTGAACCAGAGGGGTTGGACTCTATGTACTTCTCAAAGGGTTTCTTGTTTTTTGTTTGGTTAAACTAGAGGGGTTAGGCTGTGAGTACTTCCCATAGGGATACCTACTTTATATTGTCTACTTAATTAGTATATGAAAATGAATCAAATTGAATTTTTAGGATTGTTACTATGTGTACTTTGTTGTTTAGTGATTCATTTTGTTTATTACCTACCATATATATTTATTTACTATTAGGCATGATTCATTGGGTGGTTGCTTACTGGGATTCGTCTCACACCCTATTTGGGTTATGCTTTGGGTCACAAATAGATTATATTGTTTCTGGTCTTGATAAAGTCAAGAACCCTTATACATAAGGTACTTGATTTCTGTGGATCCGGGGAGGAAGGGACCAAGTTGAGGCTTTCATTGCTGTGGAGCGATTTACTTGCTTTTCTTTTGAACATGTGTTTAGTACTGTATTCCAGCATTGTGAATTTTTTATGATTTCTTAGACATATGTATCATGAATAAATTAAATAAGTGTGCTCTAGTTATTACTTCATGTATTACACTGATTACTGTTGTATGTGTTTATTATTTCTTCAGCTATTGCTTTCTGTTTTACTTTAATTATGTTACTATTCCAATGAGGGAATAGATTTCCAAATACCATACACAAGGACCTCACAAGTATTCGGTATCCTCTGGAGTTCGGGGAAATGAGCTTAAGGCCATGTGACCGACCAGGTAAAGGGCGCCTCTGGGCGGCTTTCAGAACCAGGATGTTAAAATGGTTCGTGCTGAGAATCTAATAATATCATGGCTTATTTCAATGAATATAATTTTTTCGAGGATTTATGAAAAAATATAATTATTTAAATTATTCCATACATGAATCTAATTTTTCAAGGATTCATCCCAAGAATCTAATATTTTCAAGGCTTCATTCCAAGAATCAAATACTGTGAAGGCTTTATTCTATGAATCTAATATTTTCAAATTGAACATTTTATAAAAAATGGTATATGGTTTAAGAAATAATAATATAAATTATATGAGAATATGGGTGTTCAAGAAAATTTAATAAAATAATATTTAAAAAAAGTGATTGTTAGATGATAATGTAAACAATCACTAAAGGAAGAGAGATTTCAATGATAATGATTAATAACATTTTTTAGAGAATAATCCTTAAAAATTTTAAAGTGTCCCAAACAAATTTGAACCATTTAAATCATAATAACCATAAAGACATAATATTAAATAAAACATAGAATATGATTATAGTAAGAATGTTTGTTATATATCATATCAAAAGGATGTATATACATTAAATAAAAGTGAATTGGCACATAATGACAAATAAGTCTCAATGAAATGTAAATCGATATGGAATTCTCTTACCTTAAAATTAATTTTTTTGTCTGGTGATTATAGTCATTTATAGTGGTTTAAACTATGTTACTAACATAAAATGAAACCAAAATCATTATTATATTATTATATATTAACTTCTTATAACATTTTATTACCCCTTTGTTAACACTCACTCATTATATTAACTATTTCAGTTGTTAATTTCTTAGTTTTCTCATGTATGTTTTGACATGTCATTTTTTATTAATATTAATAAGATGATTTTTTAATCATCTCTATAATGTAAACCATGAATTAATTATCATATATATTCATTATTTTTATATTTATATTTTACCATAATATATTGAGATAAGAATTGAAATGCACCATTCATGGAGACGATAGTTCGTACCTATGCATTGATGCTACATTTATATCGTTGTTGTATTAAAAGAATGAATAATAAACGATACCTAGTTATATTATAATTATGTTATCATATCTATGTTATATATTTTACATATATTTGTTAAAATAATCCTTAGTACATTCCATGTATAGCGTGAAATAATCACATCGCTTTGAGGGGGCGGTAGTCCACACTTTCTCAAATGATGTTATCATTTTAAAAAAATGTGAAGTATTACTGGTTTATGTAATAAAAGAATTAAATAAGTATTAAGGAATAATTAAAATCATAAATATAATATATAAATATAGTTTAAATCATATTGGCCCCTGTGAGAGGTGGTAATGCAATATTGAACAATCATTATTTCCTAAGAGAATAGTTCATTGTACAAAGAAACAATATTTTCGTTACACATTTGATAAAAGTGTGTGTATGTGAAGGTTTATCAATTATCAAAATGAAATTATAGTATATGTATGATAATTGGTTTTTATACAATAATGAAAATTATAATTTTTTAGGGAATGGGGAAAAGAAATAAAATTAAATTTTTTAATGAAGTTTGTTACTCTTTAATCGAGTAACTTCTTTTGGTTTGTAGAAAAATGATTCCTTGGATGAATATCATAAAAAATGGAGGATTCTTGGTTTTGGGAGATATTTTTGGAGTATATTTATGTAGATTATTAATGAGATAATGTGGCTTTAGAGGTGTTAATAAGGGGTAGAGTTCATTCCTTTTTAAAGTGGAGGGGGAGTGATACTCTTGTAAATATGAAAAGTTATTCATTAATGGGAGGTCTACCTTTATTAAAGGGATTACAAAATAAAAAAATAATGGATTAACATGGAATCGTATTCTATGAATACCTCCAACAAATAGAAATAATTTCATTTTAATAATTTAGTTCCTTAACTTATAAGATTCCCTTATTTTATCATTTTTGGTTTTTATTAGCGCATCAAGTTTTATAATCTAATTAATTTAATCAGTAATACTAAACTAAAGTGAAATTTTCTATAAAATATATATCAGATTAAATTTTTATATGATATTTAATTTATAAAATAATTGTTATATGTTTTTTAGAATTTAATTTTAAATCAAGTGCATGTGACATGGTAAAACACTTCTTAAACCTGGAAAATATTAAAAAATTTATTATAATATATATGTCAATATGTAAATTATAAAAGATAAAATATTCAATTAATATACCATATTTAATATTTATTGACACATAAAAATAACATTGGATAATTTAGGATTTTTTGAAATTTTGAATCATTAAATAAAATATCCTTTATTGTAAAATAACAACAATGATAATTTTGACATTATTTAATTACATTTGATTTTAAAATATAAATAAAATATTTTAATTCAAATATATTAACTTTACATATGTGTAATATGATATATTCATCAAAGAAATAATAACTAATTACTACAATTTAATCAATATACTTCACTTTTATTATTCATAGTATTATTTATTTGAGTTAATTATTAACTAAATAATAATTATATTGGCATTTATTAGTAATTTAATGTAACTAAACCATATATAAAAATAATTAATAAATTATTATGAAAAAAATAAACTATTTATATTTCAAAATGACATGTATAACCTAAAATATGATGTTTTTTATATATCTCAATGTTTTATAAATGTTAAAGCTAAGGGAAGTTCCCTTTTTTTTCTTTTCCTCAATTCACTTTTCATATAGGGAACATCCATTTAAAAATAACTCGATACAAAAAATTAGAACTATATGGGGGTCTGGTCTAAGCATGTGATAGATTTTTAACCAGTTTCCCGGTCATTTCGGTTTATAATATTAAGGTTTAGTCCCTTATTATTCTTAATCTTACCTTAATCAACACAGTTAATTTTAATCACATTTACTATTATTATTGGTCAAAAATTTAGTTTATCTTATTATAAATAAATTATTGTACATATTAAAACCATATATTTAAATTTTTCAAAACTAAAAACACATAAGTGGGAAAATTAGGATTAACGCAAATCCAACATATGTAGAGAGAATGCAGGAGTTTAATGTAGAAAATCACAGAATTGAAATAAGTATTTACATCTTATTTAATTATAAAAATGATTCTAATAATATAAATTTTATTAGCATATTCACAATTGACCTATTTTGACTCTAAAAACAATATAAAATTTAATTTACGGTAATAAATATTTAAATAAAAAGGCAATTTTTAACAAAATTGTAGTAATTTTTACTATTATTCCAAAAATAATGTTTCTTAGAAAAATAAAACAAATTCACCCTAAGATAATTTATAGATTATAAATTCAAAAATAATGTTAATTTTTAAAAATTATAGTCATAAATTTTTTAAAATTTATGTTTAAAATATGTTCACTATTAAAAGGCTGTAAAACATTGTCTTGCATGTAACACAAGATAATTCAATGTTGTGTGCAGTATAAGTTTAACTTGGTTTATAAAGCATGCTAAAATTTTTTATTTTTGTGAAATGAAAATATTATATTGTATTATGGTGTTACATTCTTTATAAAAAAATAAATAGCTTTCGTGAAAACTCAACATGATCTTGGTAATCAAGGGTTTGATTTTTAAAAACCCTATTTTTGAAAGGCCGACATTATAAATAGGATCAATAAAAAATACTATTAATAAGAGGATAAATGAAAAATGAATTTTCCCACAAAACTAGGATTTATATGAGGAGAACATTTCGAAAACCGGGACATAGAAAAGAAATATAAACATTATATTTTGATGGAGAGTGATAGAGACCATGTTCATCTAAAAGTTTTGTTCCAAAAAACTATCAAACAGAGGCATGGTTAAAGATCATTGATATCATGAAAAATGAGGATAATATGTTTTTTTATTTCAAACCCATTTATCTGGAGTTGTGTAATTAATTCAATCATTAAAAATATATGTAAGTATACATTAAATAAACATTATCTTTTCCTTTGATTAAACCATGAACTAGTTCTACATAATATCTAAGAACATGATGCATCATATGGTGAAGTAATACATTACCCTCTATAATATAATCTAATGATCAACATAAAATATTTTATAAATGGTTATGTTTTCCAAATGATTATGATCAAAAACTTTCTAAGGAAGGTCACTTAATTTCAAAAATGAACTTATCATTATCCTTTAATCAACATGAAGTATCTCTAAATTTTCACATCCCAAACATGTGAATAAATGCATCATGTATGTTCTAGAAATATTATAATAACTCAAATCACCATAAAAACTTTTTGGAAAATGAATTAATCCTTATTCCTTATGTAAGAAACATGTTATTCGATATATTCGTTAAATCCAATGGTGTTTTAATCTCCGTCAATAATTGCATATACCACTTGTTGGAAATTTATTAATCTGTTCCAAGTTAATCAACACTTATCCAAATCCATAATTAAATCATTATTATCACAACATTAAGAACATATTAAGTATTTTATTTTCATAAATCATTGGTTTTACAAAAATATTACCTTTCTACTAAATAACTTTTCCTTGTAACATTCAATATATGGTCCTAGATCCTTAATGAAAAAGTACTCGAGTACAATTCTCATATATTTCATAATTATTATAACAAGTACATTGATGATAAAATTTTGAGATAAAATATTTTTTGAATAGACTTATTAATAAATCATTATCTTCTACGATAGTCGGACAACTTGATCTTTATCTAAAAACATCATTTTGTGTATATTACTTTCATGCTTGAGGAATTGAGTTAGATAGTGTCCCATATCATGGCAGTTTAATAATTGTGCATTTAAAACTTTTTTATTAGCCATGAAATCAAGAACATGGTGTCCTTTTTATCTATAATTATAACAGACTCAAATTCCCTTTAGGCAAGTACCGGACCATTTCTTTACATAATTTCACATGTCAGAAAGTCCTTCTTTCCCTTTGTTTTCTTTAACTCATTACCATTTTCCTGATTCATAGATATCCTATTCTCATCATAGTTTCCTTCAAAAAAATAGTACTTGTATAATTATTTACCCCTATTATTATCACATGATATTAGTTCCTCATATGATGACAATGTTTCAAAGACTATTTCCCTTTGAAATATTTTATTAAGACCATGAATGATTTTATCCTTATTACTCTTTAGATAATGTATCGGTGAGGTTCACATTACTTATACTAGGAACCATTTATAAAAAATATCTTATAATGGATAAGATTATTAATTTATGAATATTGCATAACTCTTACTATGTTATAACATATAACAAAAATTTATTCATTGGGAACACAATAATACTAAACATTGGTTACTTTGGGAAATACTTACTTATAAATTTTTCATTATGGTAGGTAAATAAATTGTGAATTATCCAACCAGTATCCCCTCTTAGAGAAAATCTAGGTGTACAGTAAGGCTATTTTTCATGTTCAAGGGTACCTCAAGTCAGGCCTAAAACACCTTTTTAGAGTTATTAATCCTAGGTACATATATTCCAGATCTACATCCACTAGTAGTATCCAAACATGGATATATTTCTTGTAATACCAACACAATAAATTCCTTACAAAAAATTGAAGGATGTTCTTCTATACTTATACACAATGTTTATCTAGGGGTTTTTCTCCCTAATCAATGTTTTCTAAATCCATTTTCCATGTTTTATTCTAAACTTACTTTTATACCAATTGTAATGCCTCGACCCTAGAATCATATAGCCATTGCATTATTTGATTACATTAACATGATTTTAAGGAATCGAATTCCGAAGGATCGATCTGATTAGAAGTCTTGAAATGTCATAATACATTCATGAAACCCATAATACATTAGGAAATAGATAATAAAACATGACACATAATAAAATTATATAAACTACATCCTTGAAAGCTAATTCTATGTTTTATTCTTCATAAGATGTGGAAAGGAAACATAATAAGGTTGAGATAAAATGATCAGTGAGGGAAATTAAAGAAGAATAAATAATGAATAAGTATAAATAAATCAACATGAAAATGTAGATAAATTACAACACATGATTTTAAAATAAATAGACAAAGAGAAATCAATATGTAAAGGTAAGTAGCTGAAACACATGCCACTTAATCAAAAAATAGAGAATTTAATACCTCCATTGATATTTCGATGAAAAATATCATGAATAAATAATAACTGAAATATATATGAAGGAAATGAAAATAAGTATGGATATCTATAACATTACTCAAAGTCTTCATTCTAATGACCTAATACATTAATGTCTTCATGCTAATAATCTAATACTTTTAAGGCTTCATTCCAATATCTTAATACTATCAAGTCTTCTTTCCATGTATCTAATATTGTATATGCTTCATTACATGATTATAATAAATTAAAGTATTATTTACATGAATCTAATAGTGTTAAGGATTCATTTTAAGAATCTAATACATTTGAGGATTTATGCCTAGAATCTAATACTATTACGGCTTCATTCAATGAATCTAATAATGTCGGGTGAACACCATTTGAAAAATGGTATAAGTTTTAGTAAATAATAATATACATTATATGAGAATAAAAGTATTCAATAAAATTTACAATGAATAATGAATTCAATTAAGTTATTGTTTCAAGATAAAGTCAAAAATCCTGAAATTAATTGGGATTTCAAGGATAATCTTTAAGAACATTCTTTAGGATAACAATAATTAAAAATTACAAAGTGTATAATGCCACTTTGAAACATTTAAATAATAATCTCCATGAAGGATTAATATAAAATGAAACTTATAATATAATTATAGTATTGATATTCAAGACATAACATTTCAAAATGTATTATATACACCAAAAAATGGGTATTGGTTCATAATTAAAAACAAGTATCAATGCAATGTAAATTAAGATGAAATTCCATTACCTTGACCTTAATTTTCATGTGTGGTAATTATCCATCATTATAGTGGTTGAAAATATTTTACAAACTTATATGAGAACCATTATCATTCTTAAAATATCATATATTTACTTCTTAAAATATTTTATCACCCTTTGATTAGAACTCTTTAATTATTTTAACTTTTTTCTGGTGTTAATTCTCTAGCTTTCTCATGTATGTTTTGGCTTGTTATTTTTTTCATATTAAAGATATCATGATATAATCGTATATATAATGTAAAACAAGAATTAATTATCGTATATAATTATTATATATGTATTTATATTATTCTATAATAATTGGAGAATAGAAATGAAATTCACCATTCATGGAGACGGTAGGCCGTACGCACACATGAACGCTACTTTCATTTATTTGTCTTATTAAAATAATGAAAAATAAATAATTAATATGTATATTCTAATTATATTATTATGTATATATATATTTAGTTTTTTAGTTTTTTTGTTAAAATCATATGTAATACGTTCTATGTATAGAATGAGCGAATCACATTACTTTGAGTGGGAGGTAGTACAGACTTCTCAAATGATGTTATCACATAAATAAAAAATGGTAAGTATTAAATTTATGTGTTATAAAATAATTAAAGAAGTATAAAGACATAGTAAATATCATATATATCATATATAAACATAGTTTCAATCATAATGGACACTATGAGAGGCGATAAAGGAAAAATGAATAACCATCATTTTGTGAGGCAGTAGTTCACCATACATAGAAACAATATGTATGTTACACAGTTGATGGATGTGTTCACAAGTTCAGGTCTATATATTTTCATAAAAACATCCTATTATATTTTTTATACATTTATTATTATAAAATCATGAATATAGTAATATTTTATAGATTATAGAATGAAAATAAAACTAAAAATCTTAACGAAGATTGTTAGCTCTTTATCATGTAACTTTTATTGGTTTATACCAAAAGGCTTACATGGAAGTATTTATTCCCATATTTAGGATTATAGGTCTTGTTATGGAATTTTTGGAGTATATTTTTTTCATTGTTGGGCGTTATAAAGTGTCTTGAGTGGTGTTAGGATGGGGTAGAGTGTTTTCCTTTTTTATAGTAGTGGCGGAGGGTCACTCATGTTAATTCCAATAGGTATTCATTAATGGGAGTTCTAACTTACCTAAAGTGCCTCCAGAATGAAAAAAAAATGTATTAAAGGGAGATACTGATATATTAAAACTTCCAACATAGAAAAATATGTGCATATTAAAAATTGTGTTCCTTAACATCAAAAACTCCCCATATTTATCATTTTGATTTTCATTAGAGCATCTACTTTTCTAATATAATTAATTAAACCATTAATACTAAACTAAAGTTATATTTATTAGAAAATAGAGATAAATCTAATTATTAATATTATAAAAAATTTATAAAATAAAAATCCTTTGTGTTTTAGAAATTAATTTTAAAACAAGAGCATGTGACGCGCTAAAACACTGCTTAAACCCAGATCGCGTTAAGAATGATTTTATAGTATGTGGGTCAATATGTTAATGATAAAATATAAATTGGACCATTAATAGATCATATTTAATTTATTATAACACATAAAATCTCTTGTTATAATACCGTAGTTTTAGTAAATTTTAATGATTTAATAATATATAATTTATTGAAAAATAACAATAATGTCAATTTTGACATTATTTAATTAATTTGAATTTTTAAATAACAAACAAATATTGGAATTAAATTATATTAAGTTTATATCCATGTGAAATTATATATTGATATAAAAAATAAAAAATAAATAAAATTAAATCAACATGTTTAACTATAAGTATTTATAGTGTCATTTATTTTAGTTAATTATTAACTAAAAAATCATTATGTCGGTGTTTCATAGGAATTTTATTTAACCAAACCATCTTTAAACATTATTTATTAATTATTATGATACAATAACACATTTTTATTTTAAAATGATATATATAACAAAATATATGATGTTTTTTACATATCATAATGTTTTATAAATGTTCAGGTTAAAGAAACTACCCCTTTTGTCTTTTTATCCCTACTTTACATTTTATTTAGGGAAATTCTATTTTAATTATCCCAATAACCCATAAAATTTAAAAAACGATTGGATATGGTTGAATTATTTATGTCCAATGGATTATGTATAAATTTCCACTTCAATTTGGTCCATAAGATTATGATTTAGACCCTTATTAAACTTAATCTTACCTTAATCACAAAAATTAATTGTAATCACATTTAGTAATGTTTTTGGATAAAAATTATGTTTATCATATTATAAAACAAATATTGTACTTATTACAAATATTTTTGTATTTTTTTAAAATTCTAATCAAATAAGTTGTATACTTAAGATTAATGTTAATCCCGCATACTTGTCGAGAAAGCATATTTTTAAAGTTGAAATATTCAAATATTTAATACGTTTTTATATCTAATATAAATATAAAAATGATTTCAGTGACCTATATTGTCTTTATATATGAATATTTGATTTTTTTTTACATTAAAAATGAATTTATAATATAATTGAACACTAATAATTATTTGAACGAAAAGAATATTTTAACTAAATTGATGTAAGTTTTACTATTCATCAAAAAATGATGTTTCTTAGAAAAATATCAAAAATTCACTGTAAGACAATTTCCAAATTATGAATTAAAAATTGATATTAATTTTTAATAATAACACCTATAATGGTTTCAAATTTTAGTTTTAAAATAGTTTCTCTAGTAAAAGGTAGTAAAACTCAGTCCTACGTGTGCTAAAAGCTAATTTAGAGTTGTGTGTAGTGTTTAGTTTAAGATTAACTTTTTGTATAATGTTTTATAAAAATAATAGTATATTTATTCTAAAAGGAAAATATTTTAATGTCCTTGGGTGCTAAAAAATAAATTCATCTGTATAGAAGGGGGAAAAATTAATGTTTATGGTTTTATCAAGGGATGATTGGACATTTAACCCTAAAAAATAGTGGCACACGGTTTAGCCGCATGGTTGGACAATCTCTGCACCATCCTTCATATAAAAATAGTAAAAGTGTTCAAAAATCATGCATGGTGGTGTACCTAGGGTCCCATGATTGTAGAAAATTTGTTTGTTCCCAGGTATCCTTAGTGTCACCTCCCATGGTTAGAAGAGACCAAGTGGGATTGGAGGCACCATATCTTCAAACAGTGCGACTGGGTATTTGTTTTCCAAATTATTAGGGTTACGAGCTTGGAAAAGGTCTCAAACACCCTCATTACCATTATGACTCAATTATGTAACATCATAATAGATTTTTAATTTAATTGAAACCCAAAACAAAGGAGTCATACCTTCAGGAAAAGACAATTCATTACATCATACATCAAAGGAACAATGAAAATAGTCACCCTTTACTTAGATCACATGACCATAAAGAAGCTATCTCAAAGTTGAACATCTATACGATCCTTTTAAGATATAGGAAAATCTATTTCAGTTGTGTTTCGAGCATAATAATTACCTCTTTATGGAATCTCAATTAAAATATGATGAGGAGACATCTTATCTATAAGAAAAATACTCACCTTAGAACACTAGATAAAAAATAGATTAACATAAACAGGTGAAAAATAGAAAACCAATAGGTCATTAACTCTCTAAAAATGTTGTAAAATTTATTTAGCATGAAATAATTTTTTTTCTCATTTCATTTATCAGATATAACATGCATCACATTTCATAGTTAATACATGAAAATATCCCAGTTTAAGTAAATATGTCTCTATCATAAACAATGCATGTAAATATATATCTCTATGTTCCAATAATGATACATGAATACAAATTTCATAACAAACATGGTCATAGGTAATTTTTTTTTGAAAAAAATCACATCACAAAACATTAGAATCACACATAGTGAAATAACATCAATCATAATATGGGAATATCATGAACAACCATCCCATACCTGAGTACCCTAGTTTACCCTTGAATATAGTTTAGTTACACCCATGCACAAGATCATTACCAATTCCCAACACAAAAAAGTCTCATTTATACCATCCCCGAATATTAATGTGATTGAAAAGAAAAAACTTATCCTTTGAGAAGAATTTATAACATATCTAACTCATTGCTCCCTCAAGTAACCAAGTCAAACTAGTTACAGGACCTCAAGCATGTCTCCCCATTTACCAGAGGATCGTAACTATAAGAAAGGGTTAGAGAATATTGTTGGGATATAATACCCCTATTACATAGTTATAATATAGCACAAATAAACAAGGATCATAGTAATTGAAATAGATAAAATAGTGAAACAAATAAATGGAAGGTAAAAGATGAACCATGTAAATGAAATAATGAATAATTAAATTTCAGGAAAGAATATATGTAAATATAAATCTAAAATTAATAAAGATAATAGAACCTGATCGCACAAATAACTCAGAGACCCTAGTCCGAAACCCCAAATATTTAATTTATCCATGATCAGATCCATCTAGTAAGATTAAATCAACAAAAGGTCACTTTCCCTTGTCCAAACATGTATCCAGGTTATATGTTCAAGTACTAAAAATAATCCCAAATAGGTTGTGTGTGAAACATAGTAGGTTAAAACCACCATGTCTAAACTAAAACAGTATATTAAAATGTTCTTGTAATAATGTGATTAATATGTGTATCAATCAATTAATTAATGCAATATAACAATCAACCTACTTTAACACCATTATATAATAACTCTAATCTTGTTGCACAACCATGAAAACCATAACCACAAGTCCATGGTATAATCACATAACTAGTAAAATCACTTCGTATATGTATTTTAACATCTAGGCTAGGCCCTCCATATAATCATTTCAGTATCTATGGAAACCCCTCTATATAAGTATTTTAGCACAATTATGCAAAGGACTTTTTAAAAGAATTTCATCATAATAGGGACATGCCCCATATATAATATTTTCAACAAAAAAATATTACACAAGTAAAAACTAAATAAACAACACAACATAACATTTCAATACACAATGTGTAATTCATCCAATTTTAATTCTTCCTTTAGTTACACATTTTTTTAATTAAATTATATATCATGTTGTCACCATTCCAATTTTCACACCCATTTTTTAATCAAATAACCCCATGTTATTCATTAATACATTAATCTATTTTCCAAGGTGAATCTATCATAACCAATAACCTGAGATATCATGTCATTATAAAACTTGATTTAATCCATTAACCAGTTCTTCATTATTAAGGGATAGGATAAACATATGGGTTTCCAGAAGCTCGGTCTCCAAACCATTAAAACCAATTGTATCTAAGGAGCAATAAAACATATGGTTAATCTTCTTCCACTATTCAATTAATCAATATTCCTAGTATATCAATGAAATTACACAATATATCACATAATTAAATAATTAAAAAGAACCCTAGGGTTTGATTTTAGACCTCCTACCTTAACTGATGATCAAATTAATGCTTCCAATAGTCATTGAAGACAATAATGAAGTCTATGGTGATCAAGAATAAAAATATATATAACAAAATATCATAATCAAAACCCAAAATAGCCATGGTCAACATATTCCACCACTATATAAAAAAAATATGAAGAGTGGTGAGAACAAAGGAAAATGACTCACTAGGGATTAGATACCTGATTGAAATGAGTAGAATAAAAAAATTAATCTAAAATTTTTTAGAGGCTACATAGTTTTCTAGAGAAAAGAACTTCTTTTTAATTATTTAATAAATCATACACATAGAGGGATTTAATAGTCCTGGCTTGTGAGATTCATGAATTGAAATCCATTAACATCTTGTATTTCACAATTTATAAGTTACACAAAAAATGCATCTCTTGGGGTTAAAATGGACATGATCGACCATTTATTTCATGTAACTGTTTCAAAATGTTTGACCATTTCAAATCCTTAACTAGTTCATGATTTCTTCAATGAAATATTTAAACATCATGTAACGTGTTCACAACATGGAAATATCTAGCGAAAAGTTCTCACTCTATCTTTTGTAGAAGAGACCGAACCATATCCAAAACCTTTCAAACTCATGATAACCCATCTTAATTATCTTTCACAAGTTTATACTTAGAATCCATTTTTTAATGAAGACACACATCCCAAAAATTTAGGTCATTTACCATAAAATATTATCTCCAACCTCAAAAGGAGATCAACCACTATGGTTTCAATATGTAGGAAAACAACATAAATGATGTTCAATGAAAAAAATTAAAGAGAGACATACCTAAAAAAATATGTAATCTCACAAAAAATGTGAAATGTTTGAAACAATGTCTATGTTTTCATATTAAAAAGTGAAATTTTCCCCCAAAATACATGCCACCTATCAAAAACTAGGTAAAAAATCTCAATTTTTCATGATAATTTATAGATGTGGTCTACAATTTATTTTTCACATCCCATCAATCTATCCCAGGATTTGGTCAGTATGACTCAAATATTCTATTTTCACATTAAAAAGATTCATTTTCCTATAAAACATAAATCACATATCCACAAAAATGAAAATTACCTTATATTGTAATGATAACTAAAAAGGATCCTTAATTCATATTTAATGTTTATTAGTTCAATACAAACTAATATAACATATGATATGGCTGGTAGGTCTCAAGGTTCTTGTTTTTAATATAATAGTGTCATTTTAGACTAAAATGTTATTAACATAGCCATAAAATAGGTGCTAATTTGTTTGTGATAATTTAGGAAAATGATCCAAAATTCATTTTTGATGTGTAATAATTGACCTCAACCCATTGTGATACATGACATGGTCTGTAGGACTCATTAGTTCTTTTTGATTAATATAAAAGTTTTATTTTAATCTAAATCTTTACTCAAACATCCAAAACAAATGAAAATTGGTCATATTATCTTGAAATTTTCTAAAAATAATACATAATTCATTTTTGATGTTTTGTAATTGATTGCATGTTAATTTGATACACGTTGTGGGTGGTATGACTTAAATTACGTGTTTTCACATTTAAAAATTTATATTTTCTTTTAAAACATTACCCACATAACCAAAAAATAAAAAACGTAGATCATATTATATTGATTATTTATGAAATCAATCCATAATTTATTTTTAATATATAGGAATCAATTACACGTCAATCTGACACACAACATGGATTTTAGAACTCAGGGTTATTTTTTAATATAAAATTTTAATTTTAACTTAGCACAAAATTTACATATCCAGAACTGGGAAAACGAGATCATATTTTCATTAAACATAGGAAAATGAACTATAATTCATTTGATCCATTATGAATTAAACACACATCTACTCGAAACACAACATGCTCGGTAGTACTTAACATGATTATTTTTAAATTAAATTTTTATTTTAGTCTAAAAATCCATTCACATAACCAAAATTGAGAAATATTTATTTTATTATGTTGATACTTAATTAAAAATACACAAATACATTTTTGATGTGTAACAATTGATAACACAACAATTAGGTACACGATGTGGTAGTTATGTGTCAAAGAATATGCATTCACATTAAAAAGTGTCAAATTCCCTTAAAACCCATTTTATATATCTGAAACTGATAAAAATACCATATTAGCTTATTGCCCTTGTAAAATAATCTATAATTTATTTTTGACATCTTAGACTATGCCTCACCTATATCTGACACATGATGTGGCTAGTAGGACTCAAAGTGTGTGTTTCACATGAAAATGGTAATTTTAATCTAGAACATAGTTCAGATAGAAAAAAACTAGGAAAATGGGTTCATATTGTATTAGAACTATAGTAAAATAATCTATAATTCCTTTTTTATTTGTAGGTATTGACTTCATTTCGGTTTCACACATGATGTGTCTGTTAGGAATCAATGTGCGCGTTCATAAGAAAAAAATTATTTTATTCTAAAAAATGATTAAAATCTAAAAAATTCATAAAATAGGCTCATATATCTTTATAATTTAGGAAAATATTCCATTTTTTTAATGTGTAGGAATTTACCAAAAAAATATTCACCACATGACATTTCAAATATAAATCAATGCACATGTTTCTATATTAAATGTTTCATTTCCTCTAAAACATGCATCTCATAGATAGATGTTGAGAATAAAAGGTCATATTTTACTAATATTTTAGAAAAACATTCTATAAATAATTTTTTAAATATATGAATCAATTAAATTTAAATTCAAAAATTAATGTGGTCGGTAGGAATCCACATCAGTTTTTATAATATAAGTTATCACTTTATTCTAAAACATGATTCACATAGAGAAAGACAAGTAAACAAGTTCAAAATGGTATGATACATTGGGAAAATGATACATAATTTATTTTTGTTGTTTAGGTATTTACCACACATAAATTTGATAGAAGACATGGTTGGTATGACTGAAATTGTGTGTTTTCACTTTAACAAGTGTCATTTTACTCTAAAACACACATTACATATGTTAAACTGGTAAAAATAGATTATATTTTCATGGTAATTAATAAAAATGATACATAATTCATCTGTGATTCATATGAATTATTTCATGTTAATATGACAAATTATATGTGCAAAAATATTCAAGGTTCTTATTTTTAATAAAAACAGGTCATTTTATTCTTAAACATGATTCACATAGCCAAAACTAAGAATACGAGCATGGAGTATCTTGATAATTTTAAAAAATGATTCATCATTTATTTTAAATATTTAGGAATCAATCACACATCAATATAACACCTGGCATAGCCAGTAGGACTCAAAGTGCTTGTTTTTTATATAAAAGTGTTATTTTAGTCTAAAATGCCATTCACAAAGCCATCCCCCATAAAATGGGATTAGTTTTTCTTTATAATATGGACCATAACTCATTTGTGATGTTTTGAAATTGACTCCATGTTAATTGGAAACATGATGTGGTCAATATGATTCAAAGTGTGTGATTTAATATTAAAACTGTCATTTTACTCTAAAACATGCATTATACATCCAGAACTGGGTAAATGAGCTCAGATTTTCTTTATTATTAAGGAAATTAAACCCAAATTCATTTGTGATGTGTTGTAATGGACTCCACATAACTCAAACACATGTTTTGGATTGAATTACTCATAGTGCATGTTTCTAATATAATCTTGTCATTTTAGTCTAAAACACATGACACAAAGGCAAAAGCGTGAAAAATTGATACACCCATAGTGCTTGTTTTTATATAAAAGTGTCATTTTAGTCTAAAACAGATGACACAAAGACAAAATCATTAAAAATGATATGATTATATTTAATCTATAGGTTGATAATACATAATATATTTGTAGCATGAAAGAAATGATGAAACATTAATATGGCACAGGAGTGGCTGAAATTAATAAATGTGCATGTTTTCAATATAAAAGTGTTATTTTAGTTAAAAATACATGTCACATTCTCACAACCAAGAAAAAAGTGCCAATTTATTTTCAGACATTAGAAAGATGATCCATATTTGGAAAAAGGTATCCCAAGAAGCGTGAATTTGGACCCCTAATAGAAGGCATGAACCATGTCCATGCGTGATGTGCTAGTTGTAATAAAAAATAATTTAATTAATGAAATTAATTATATAAATAACTGATAATAAAAAATAAAAAATTAATATAACTAATAAATAATAACCCAATTAACCATACAATAAATAATTAATAATTTTAAATAAAAAATTGTTTTATATTGAATTTTTTTGTAACTACTACTTAAGTAACTAAGATAATTTAAAACTGATAATATGATTAATATATTTGGTAAATAAAAGTATAATTTAGATAATAAATAAATTAATAATATAATTAATAATTAATAATATAATTATAAAATAGTAATTCATGATATAATTAAAAATATAATAAATTATAATATAACTAATATTATAAATGATAATTTCATTAATAGATTAATTAATTAAAAAATAACTTCTCATATATAGATTATATAGCATTAAAATTATTTTATGATTACTTTTATGTAATGTTACGAAAATAGAAATTGGTTTTATTGCACAAAAAGCATTTTTACAGAGGTTGATTGTTGGAAAAATTATTCTGTAGGAGTATTTCTATTTTATATTGGGTTGTAATTTTTCATTTTGTTAATTTCATATCAATAAAAATATTTTGTGAGAAATTTATAGTGAAATTATGTAATTGAAATGATGATGTACTATAATATTTATATTCTAATTGTGGTTAATTGTAATACTAAATTGTTTTTTCTATTATATCTTATATCTGGCTTTTTGTTATACCAATTATAGGGTTGTTGATTTGTAGCTACTGTTATATCCTTTATCAATTCTAAAAGAAACACTAATAAAGGAAACATTTTCTAGTACAAAATAATGTTCTAATAAAGTTTTCCTTTATCAATGAAAAAAATAAATCAACGATAAATGCCTTCTGATTTTCTGAATTCATAGATTGTGAGTGATTTTTAATGCTGATAATGGATATTCCTAGCACTGAATTTTGACATATCACTGGTTTTGTAATGATGGGGATAATTTTGATTTTCTAGTGAAGGTGTATGTAAGTGAGTATTGATCTAAAGTCAAGCGGTTCTTTTCCTAAATCATGGTGAAGCTCATCCAAGATTCCAACTAGGCCAGTTGGGGCTTCGATTTCCTACTAGACACTGACTATAATTACTCCAGTAAATGAAAGAGCAATGTGAGTGGTTAGTGGAATATATGTAATTCATATGCTACACACATTAATCCAAACCTTATATTGATAATATCACTCAATCATTTCAATATAGTGGGATACCATTCATTTGGTTGGTGAGGGCACTAAGGTACAAGGTAGCCAGTGGATGGGTGAAGGAGGAGGTGATCACTTTCTTTGAAGAAGTAGAAAGGAAGAGGATAATGTTGGTGTGATACTTGAAGTAGGAGGTGAAATCACATAGAGTGGTGGGTGTGGTCATAACAAATTGCAATTAGAATTTGATGATAGAGAGTCTAGTGTTGAGGACTCCATTGGTGGAACTACACCTACGATTTAAGTGGATGACTAGTTTGAAGATGATCTTAGATATGTGGTGGATGGGAGTGAGGGTGGGGGATGTGGATAAGTTAGTGGTGTAGAGGAAGGATATTGGATGGTGTCTTGAAATGATTATGTTGTAAGTTATAAGAGGAACAATATACAGAATAATTTGGGAGAATAAAAGTAGTTCTACATAAATTACATGAGGGATGGAGGTTCAGTTGATACCAATCTCAAGAATATTTTAGGTACATTTTATGGAGAAATGAATGGATAGTCCTAATACTGATAAATCTTAACATAGTTACAACATATTATGGAAACCCTATGATATATTCTTGATGACCACAATCATTTTATTCATCATTTATGTGATTTATTTACTACTTACACCATTTTATGTTTGAATCTATTATTAATTAGATGAAGGGGAATATATTCCAATATGTTATCTTGATGGTGGTGAATTGAGTATACCACGAAAATATATACTTAAATATAATTTAAAAAAATCCCCTCATTTATATGTCAATCTATTATCTAATATAGAAGGTATACATAATTTAATGTTTTCAATTAACCTCTCAAGAGTTTGATCAAAACCTAGTTAGAATAATATTAATAATACCCTGATATTTTTTAATTGCATTCCTTATATTATATAGTAAAATTATCACTTGTGAAAGATAGCTCTAAATGAACAATATTAATGAAAATATTTTAAAGTGTTTTAAAAATATATTAAAGAAAACATTGAAACACGTACTGAAATTAAAAATTAATGTTCTTTATTCTCTTGATGTGACCTAGTCCACTATATTTGGCAGTCACCTACTACCAAGAATGATTATTAAATAATAAACATACCCACAACCTAGATAATGTTTATATAGTACAAAAATACAAAATAATTTCTAGGATATTACAAAACCTCCACCAATGTTTCCACAAGAGTACAAAAAATGAATAAAAGTATAGTAAGAGTTTTTGATAAGTGATTTATGTTCTGTAGGATTATCCGCTCTAAATGATTTATAATTATATTCATGTAAAACTCAAATGTAAAAAAATAATGATAGAAAAGAATTTTTTTGTGCAGTAGTTGATTGAATTTTAAATATTATATATATATATTACTTCTTTTATTGATGAATTCCAATAATTTGGAAATGAAATATGAAGACTAAAAAAGTGTTATCATATCTTTCGATGAAGTTCACATGAAAAAAGAGAATCATAAGTTGTTGAATCCGATAAATGGTTTTCATTTTTCACTCAAATAGTCCCACATTATTTTTTTAACTTCTATATTCCATTAAAGAAAAAATATTCTATAATGAGGATCCACTAGAAAACCATTATAATGAATCCTCATACTTGACACTTAAGAAGGGCTAATTAAATTATTTTCATCCGTTATTTAATTATATATAGAAATTAGATAGAATATATTATATTATAATATGATCCCATTTTATTCACATTCATTTAATGAGTTACACATCAAAGTTTCTCTAGTAGAACCTACAATTTGAAAATGTCATGGCTTCATTATTAATAGAGGTTGTGTGGTTGACTCAAATAAAACTCAATTAAACCAATTGATCATGCATTAATTTGAATTCCATAAAGTTGATCAGTCTAATTGCTAGCATTTCTACTCAGGAAGTCACATCACAAAAATGTACATTATCTTGAATTCACATGGTTACATTAGCACTTTTCCAAAATCACAGTTCTCCCATATAGCTTCTTGACTTCACCATGTGGATGATTGGAATCAACACTTAGTCACTCCTATACATAATGATATTTCTGATAAATAGATATAAAATGTGGTCAACATGAATTTAAATTATTATTACTTGGTTAATAATATGATTGGTTAATGGATTAGTGGTAATTATATAACCGTGGATTTGATCTATATGCGGTCTATCCCTTTGTTGTGCGATAATTTTTTCCGTTTATGATACTTCATATTCAAGGTAATTCATGTATTAAATCAATTACTTCTTATGGTTGATCAATTAACCTTATGTTCGCTTCTGACTCTGGATGAATTATAAATTTATTGATAATGGTAGCTGGTTTGGATTTACAATTGATTGTCTATCGAATATGGCTTTATAGTTACTTCATTAATTTTATAAATTTAGCACATTCTTATATTCGTTCATATAGTCTATAAAATATCATTATACAATTATTCCCAATATAACGAATTATAAATTCCCTTTAAAATAATTTAACATCTATAAAGCATATAATTGATTAGATATAAAATAAACATGAGTTGTGATTTTTAAAAAAGGTAATTTATACAACATGATAATAACACAACCATTTTTCTTGATAAAAAATCATGGAATAATTAGTTACTAGTAACACCCAACAATTCAGAAAAGAAATATTTTAACATTACAATATACTATAGTAAACCATATTAATTCATCTTATATTCCATAGTTTACACTCTATTTTGATATTATAAACAATTAATAAAAAAAACTAAAAGAATAATTTTAAATTATAGTGAATAAATTAATAATGACTGGATATTATGAAGACAGATATACAAAAAACTACTAAATTGTAAAAGATATATAAAACAAGATATAAAGAAAACTTATTTCATTGATATTAAAAAAGAATAATTTTCATAATGTACTTTAAGTGTCCCTAATCTGAATCAGAATTAGAAGGGTCTCAAATGGTTGAGGTTCAATAGTACCTTTTCCATTTATAATAAATAGATGAGGAGAAGGTGTTAGGAAAGAAGATAAAGTAGGTCATAGAATCTCAATTTTTTAAGTTGGGTTGATCTATTAAATTCTATAAGAATGGTTATGTCCATAAATTCATATAGGGGGCATGGTAGGGGTAGAAGAGGTTGGAGTGGAGAGAAATCGGGTAATGGTAGAAAATAAAGGAGGTAGGATGGGAAGAGGAAGAGTTGAAGGAGATAAAACTAGATGATTTGAAACATATATGAAGAGCTCCAAGATCCTAGTAATTTATATCCTATTTCTAGATAAATAATAAATAATTTAAAAAAATAATCATCCTTATCTGATACAAACATTTCCAAAAGATGATTCATAATTGAAAATATATCCATAATGTATTCAAAGGCTACAATTAAAGGAGGCATATTTAAGTCCCTATCTAAAGATATAAAATGAATCTTTAGGCCTGCCTTGGTGAAAGTCATATAAAGATAATATTTTTTTCACTCTAAAAGATATAGTTGTCCTTGGAAGTCGTCATTGTTCCTACATTAATAATGTAATTATGTTTTTAACTACGGTAAACAATTTCCATACGTACTTGATTTCTTATATCCCTAATATTTTCCAACCTTATTTTTATTTAACCATTCTTTAATTTTTATATAAAGGTATTCATTAAAGGAAATTTTTGTATGAGGATGAGAAAAACAGAGGTCTTGGAAAAAGAAATAAAAAATTAGAGATATATCATATATAGATTCGCTAACATATCAATTAGTTATACATGTAATGCTTATAATTATCCTATGAAACCTTAAATATCATTATAAATGTAATATTCCTTATAAAACAAAAAATATTTTATATCAGAAACTATACTAGAAATAATAAAATACATTTCCTAATTATTTTCATAAAAATTATCATCATAGATGCTATGAAATAATTCATTCAACACTATCAAAAGATCATTTTTTAACTAAATGATTCAAGTTTAAATAATTACTAAAGGTAAAAAATGTTAAAATAATAGATGTAAGAGGACTAGGGTTAGTATTGGAGACACTAAAATCCATCATAGAAGGTCTTACCATTGACCCTTTCTTACTAGGGGAGTCATATTGAGGCTTCTCAATTAACTCATTTGAATATTCAAAATCATCAAGAACAAAAACCTCTATTTGGGAAGATGAATCGTATATTGGATAACTGTAAAAATGATTATCATAAAATTGATCAAAATTTGATGGTGTGGTAGGTTCTGAAGATGATTTTTCAAGATATCATTGACTGAAATCTCAACCATGTCTTTCCCTTCAAGAATATGTTAAGAGTGTTTCGGAAAAAACATCTCAAGAATTTTAGTAATAATAGGTATTTCATGTCCATATATCTTGTCTGGATGATTATCATCTTTATCATACTTATCTACATCATTACCAATTGAGGTGTATGCATGATAATAAGAGGGATCTTAGGAAATTAAACCACTATAGGAGGTGTAAAATGAAAAATAGATGTTAACATAATCTGAAACATGGGAGGGATGTCTGTAATAGGAACCTCATCCTCATAATCATCCCCAAAACAAGTAAGATTGATACTAATGAGAAGTGATCCTAGATTATTCTCCCAATCAGAAGTTTCAACTCCCACAAGGGTACATTAGTCCTAGAATCTATATAATATTGATCCATAAAACCATTATAATACCTCAATGATTAATTTTTTTGATCTTCTTTGAAATCTTCATCACTCTATTTATACTATTATTAAACATCTATTACCTTATTAGTTTACTGAACTGGATCAATTACATATTTAGTCCTGATTAGATTATTCTGAGGATTATAATTCTAATATAATTTATCTCCATCATAGTCCCACATTTTTTCACAAATATTCTATCATACGTTCATCATTTAACAATTTTTTTGGTTGAGGGAAACAACACTTGATCAAATAGACACTTTCACCTCCTAAGAAAATAATACTTTAAGTTATAATAAAGAAAAAATAAATTTCATCTAGGGAAAGAACTAAATATATAAGAACCCTTAGTTAGCTTATCCATATGCCTGATGAGAAATCTTAGTACAATAATCTCTGATCCATTCACCTTTAAATAGAGTAAATATACATCACAATACCTAAAAATACCAGTGTACTATTTCTTGGAATAAATATCATGTTTTATGAACTAGAGTAACAACCATTATTCACCTCTAATTTCAACTACATTAATACATTTGTGGGTTTAATTTCCAATATTATTTTATAAATATTTTTCAAACTACAAATTAGGAATATTGATGGGATAAAATATTTTGAAATCTTAAAACTCCCCTCTATATAGTAATTAAATACTCACATTCCAAAAATTCTAAGAAAATACTTTCTTAAAATTAATTATTTTCCTTATGTTGTCTCATATTTCTGAATATTTAAATGTCATATTAAGGAAAAAACATATTATAATTAATATGTATAAGGGTCTAGAAATAATCATAAACCATTTCATCCAACCATACATTATTTTAACTATACATACTAGTGACTGAATCAATTTTAACCACTTTATTATCTCAAACTATATCTATTGAAAATAGATGCATTCTTAATGGTTTAATGATCCCACAAGTACTAATATTCATCTTTTTTGAGGTTCCCAAAATATCGTGATATGATTCTAATGAGTGATAACATCATCTTATCCATTTATAGAAATATTCAAGGATAGGGTTTGGTCAAAATCATGTTCATATGAGGATAGAGATGAATGAGATTATTTAGATTCAAATTTATGGGTATTGAAATTATTTAGGGATTGGTGCACAACAAAGCCTGGGGAATATATAAAAAACAATTAAAACACATAGAAACATATAAAATAACATGTGGAATATCGAAAAAATGAAATACAAAATATAAATTAAGTTGAATATATGAAAAATCATTAAAACTATTTGAATAAGTTTTATAAAAGTATACATTAAATGTAACACCCTAAGATTTTAGAAGAAGAAAAATATATTTGATAGAGTATACGACATGAAAAAAGAATTAAAAGAGAATGTAACACCCCATGATATTAAGATACATTTCTTTTTTCATAAATTTTATCTCGTAAATATCATTTATTACATAGAGACCCTATATTTTTATATACGATAGCATGAATGACATGCAAAAATGAGCATAAACGACAACTGATATGTATAACTATTATAACCTAGTCATTAAATTGGACTGTATGAATAGTTTTAGATATATTATGAAATATATATATATATAATAAATATTAAAATTTTGGTGAATTCCTAGTAAATAATCAATAAGATTTTATTGAAGTTGTCTCTTTTATTCAAATATATTTTTCCTTCCAAGTTAATTTTAAATAATTTTTGTAAGGAAAAATTATAATTAATTTTTGAAATAATTATAATATTTATTTGATAAAATAAAAATAAAATTTTAATTGGTATATATAAATTAATTTAGGGTGAATGTTTGGGATTTTTTCTAACACTTTTTCAATTTTTTGATGAATAGTTAAATATACAGCGCTTTATTTGAAAACTACTTTTTTGTATAAATTATTTATGAACTGAAATTAATACTTTAATTATTTTAAAAGTAAAATTAGTTAAAATATAATTATTTTAATCCAATTTAGGTAATTTAAACTATTTTCATGTTGTATTTTTAAATAATAACTTTGTAATATTTTGAACATTTCCTCTTTAAAATCCAACTTTCTCCTTGTGTATGCATGTTTGATATTAAATTAAATTATTATTTTTATGGGATTTAAAATTAATAAAATGGAATAAAAATTTGGAATCATGAAATTTTATATTATATAATGAGGTAAAATTAAAATTTTACAACAACTATTAGTGAAAATAGTACAAACCAATTTTCATGAATAGGGTTAAAATGTGGATTTTCACATTTCATTCTCATTTTAAAATTAATTTTCAAAAAAATTGGTTTTTATTTAATAACTATTATTTCATATATATAATAAGTAATCCAAATTTATATAATAAATATAATTTTATTCTATTCTTAATGTATAAATTACCTAGGTAATTAAAAAATACAAGTTAACGTGGTAAAAACTAAAAAGATAATGTTGAGTAAAATTAAATTCTAAGGTATAACATGTTTATAAAATATGCTCTATATATTAATATGAGGTTTATATCAACCATATCCTATATCACATCCTTTATTGATATATTTTGATGGTATACTAGGTAAGGGTGACCTCCAAACAGTAAATAATTTATGGTATTTAAAAAAATGCTTCTACTCCTAAATTATAAAAGGGAACTCACTCCCCTAACCTATTCACTCATACCAAACCATTTGGATTGACCAAAACCTACCCCAATCCATCCATAAATTACTTATATACATTATATATGTGATTTTCACTCCCTAAAACCAACCCTAGGGTCCTTAAGAGAATCTACAAAAGAGGTTTCTCCTAGAGGTGGTAATTGCCATGACAAAGATCTTTCAATTTATTTATTCTTTTTTCCACAATAAATCTTTTCTTTAAACAAACAATATAATTAAAAAAATATCTTTAATATAATGAGATGATATTATTTTGATGTCTAAATATTTATCCCTATCTAATTTCATGAAATGTGTTACGAAATCATCATTTGTTGGTATGAATATATACCACCACGTGAAGTAATGTCATTCGATTTCCACCATACCCTATCATGAATTTTTGGAATGAATTATTTGAAAGTACATATAATAAATTCAAAAAATATTTTTATTAATGTATTTATGTATTCAAATATAATTTTTTTCTTTCCATTTTGCGGGGGATATGATAACATCGCTCGTGAGTACAATGGACTGGCACCTTACAACAATATGTGATTATTTTTTAACTAATGATATACATGGATGTTATTAAGAAAAATTATAATAAATATTTATGATATAAATGAAATAATTTTTATATTAATTACATATTTTTAATTTTCAAAATATAATATAACATTTTATTCATTACTTTTTCACTCATAGAATGATTATAACATCATTCGTGTTTGAGTGGAATATCGTCTTCACAAAGCGATGCCACAATATTTTCATCATAACATAAAATTTATGATATATATATATATATAAGTATATTTAATGAAATAATATAGTATATATGATATTATTATCATAAAAAAATAAAAACTATTACTTACATCCTTTGAATAATGATCTTTGAAAAAATGAAACGTTACTCTTGTGTACATATGACCTACCATTTTCATGATGGTAAATACATAATTTCTCAAAACCATATTTTAGGTTTTTAAAAAAAAGGATAATTTATGTATAAATGTTATAATTATTTCACTATTATAATTCTGTATATGTTAAAATAATGACCTCTTTGACAGCTTTCAACCTACAAAAGTCATTTTTGACACATAATCCAAATATGGTCAAAATATCTGATGTAAACTTAATTGATTAAGTAATTTCATATGACATGGTCATAAATAAAATAAAAGTAATAATAAAAATGAAAATTCTCATCAATAAAGTAACTAATTAATATAATTTCATTATTCAGGAATCCGAAGACGTGTGTGACAAGTCAAACTCAAGGTAATTGATTTATCAACTCAATTTTCATTTTAGGTTAAAAATATTCTTCATTTATTATATCAGGCTGAGATTATGTGTTTAATGAAATTTGAATGTTTTTTTATTTAAACATTTTCTGTGGATTTTTATTTTATACACATAATTATTTCATTTATTAATCCCCACTTCAAATATATGGTCAATATAAGGGATTTCATCTCAATTTCCACTCACATGGTCATATTTCAATGTGATTTACCTATATTATTTTTTTAGGTGTATATAAAACCCATTTGACAAGTTATATTATTAATAAATCTATTATTATGGTTTTTAATGTTTTTTAATTCTAACCATTCATGAAGAATATTCTTCAATCATTTCCAAGGCAATAAAGCACTTTTATTAAAAAAATCATCTTTTAATGTTTTCCTTCCAACTTTTTCTCTTACACATCCATGTTTTTTTGATTTATATTATTAAAGTTTTTATTTGGACATAAATTATTTTATAATATACATGTTAGGGCTATTTTAATTTATTTCAATGCTTTTTGAAAAGTAATTAATTTTATTTTTTTATACAGAACATTTTTATAAATATCAAAAGAAATGTTCTATATTATGATAGTATCTTTTCCACACCAAGACTATTTATTTATTCATATATTCCTTTCAAATAATTTATATTTTATTCTAAAACAAAGCTTCTTCAATTTTTTGTATTTGTTGGTGTTTAAAATGAATTTTAAAATAAAATGTTATTTTTGTATTGAAAATGAGATTAAAAAAGGGTATTTTTATATCCAATGTTTATTTTCATATGAGTTTAAAAGGGTTTAGTTAAATTTTGTAGGATGAAAAAGTCAAATCATGAAAATTTGTATTCATGATAAGTACTTCAACATTATACATGCGAAATAGGTGCACCAGTATTGTAACAGGTGATCCCACTATATTATATATAAAGGTAAAACCCAAATAGAATAGGTTTAGCCCATTAATTATTATATGAAGGGGTTTCTTTGATATAACTGGGTGATTTCTTCATAGCTAATATGATGTGTGTAACCAAATAATGATGAATGAACTCATTGTATCTTAAGCAAGGATTATTCCTAAATAGTGCTCCAATTCACTGGGTAATTTTTCTTATCATAATTAGAAACACGGAGGGATTTTCTAATGGGTTCCTCTTGTGGTGTTAACTAGGATCAGGTTATTTTGACACATGATAAAATTAGGTTATTAATTTGTAGCTCTATTTTAATGAAAATGGGTTTTAATTAATTTATACTGTTTTTCAAGATTCCCTTGAGAACAAATTTCTTCTTTTCATGTGATAAAGTTTTATTTTATACTCTCAAAGAATATAAAAGATAGATGAAAATGTTATATAGGCTATTATGTTTTTACTGTATGCCCATCATGGTTATTTTTGATCCCATCCCATCTTTTAAATTGTTTCTCATAGGGTTTGAGGATGGGTAAAGGAAAAAAATATTTCAAGTTCAATATCATGGATATTTTCCATGAAACTAAATCATGATTTATTTTAAAAGTTTAATATTATAGAAAAATAGAAACTAATTAGAAGTTTCAACCTTGTATTTTTTGGGTTTTAATGTTAGGGTAATAATATAACACTTTGAAACAATAAACCTATAAAGATCCTGAAATGTAAGAGATTTAATTATTGACTTAAAACTAATGATTAAGTAATGATTAAGGTTGGTTCATTATAGTTAGCATCATAGGGAGGTTTAAATAACCATGAAGAATAGGATGTTTCCTTGTAAGGTTATCTTAAGAGTTATGGATATAGTCATCGGTCTACATGATTAATGATGATCATAAGTTCAAATTCATAGGAACCACTTCAAGGTTTTATTTTATCAGATATTAATGTGATTAATGAAACTTTAGGTGACATTTTATTGGGTTGATGTATATGTTAAGATTCATTTTACTGTTATATATTCATTTACATTTTCCAAACATTACTTTTATAATATTGATAACCGTTAAAGATTATATTATCTTGGATAATATGCTAATTAAAGGGAAGAAATATTTATTTTATAGATAACCATTATATTTAAAAGTTATTTGGGGACGGAGTGATTAACTTAATTTGATGAAAAATATATCGCTTTATTTTTGGGATTGAAATTTGAAAGGTGTAAGATAAAATTTGAGGTTAAAACGCCATTTTATTTTGATGTTATTTAAAAATGTTTTATTTTTATATTTGGTTATTACCATTTAATGTTGAATATTAATGTGCAATATCCATGTATTCTCATTTTGGGAATTTTATTACCATGTTCTAATCATGCCACTTTTGATTAATGCCAAAAAAAATTGGAAATAGATTCTTGTTCATTTTATGGTTGTGTGATCCATTAAAAGATGAATCTTAGTACTTTAAGAATATGAAATTCATCATGAATACTCATCATTTGAAGAAAACAATGATATTTTTGTGTAAATATTATTTATGATAAAAAATCTACTTATTATGTATGTATATTTCACTATATTTTCAGTCTAGACGGTGAAATAATTCATCAAATCTACAAAAAGATCTTTAAACAACAATTTTACCATATTACAATCATATCTGATGAATTTAATGGTATTTTATAATATCAAAGATTTAAAGTTTTGAGACCATTAAAATTTAATTTTTTATTCACTTTATTGTGATCAATGGCCTCAATCACTCTCTATAATTATTTATTTTTTTCATCTATGTCTAAATATTTAGTTCCAACTTATATTCTCTTATTTGTAAGCATAGTTATGTGTTATTCCATATGACCTTTCTACGTCCCATTATATATAATTAAAAGGATGTTCTATTATCCCTTTTTATGTTTAGGGTTTACAAGAAAAGAATTTTCAAAATTACACCATTTTTTACTGAGATAAAGATCAAATTTCTATGATGCAATTTGTTTTGGGGGGATGTGACACTCCAAATTTTTAACAGAAAAAATATTTTTGAAAGTATATATTAAATGAGACACCAAAAATTGAATATAATTTACACCCCAATAAATTATGATTTATTTATTCTAAAAAAATTATATCTTCAATATATTACAATACATGCAACCCTAAGATTTTTATTCTCAACAACACGCTAGATAACAACACCAAGATTAAATGACACATAGAAAAATATAACCATTATAAACAAGTAATTAAATTGGTGGTTATGAATATTATTTTCTAATTTAACAAATATATACATATTTTATACCAAATATTAATTATTGATAAATTTTCAGTAAATAATAAATTAATTTTTAGTAATGTGATTTTATCCTTCAAAAATAGGTTTTCTTAAAAAATAGGTTTTTATTTATTTTTGAGAGAAAACATTATAATTAATTATTCAGAATTTTAGAAATTTTATTTGATAAATAAGAGATTATTTTTTAAATAATCATACAAAAATTATCCTATAGTGATTATTTGGTATTTTTTATAGAAATGTTTCATTTTTTATAGAGACTAATAAATGATGAAATAAAATTGAAAATTGAATTTTAATTTAAATTATTTATAAAAAATAATTATATCTAAGACAAGTTTAAAAGAAAAATTAATTAAATAATATATCAATTAATGAAATTTATTATATTTGAATCATTTTTTGTTGTAACATAAATTAAAAACATGGTAGACTTTTGAAAATTTTCTCTTAGAAACCCTTCTTTCTCATCACATCTAGAATTTTAACTTCAAATTAAATTCTTCCACTCATGTTAGTTGAATTTGAAAAATTGGATTCAATATTTCAAATAATAATAATTTATATTATATAAAAAGTTAAAATTATTTTTTTACTATAATTATTAGTGAAAATAGTTAAAACTAATAGCTGGGATTAAGGATAAAATAGGGTTTTCTCACATAAGATGTGCTTGTGTTAAAATTATTTTTTACATAGATATAAAATTATGATTTAATAAGTTGGATTTAATATTTATAATCAGTAATTATAATTTATACAATAATTCTCAATTTAAAATTATTTTTAAAGGATAAATTACCTAGGTAATTTAAAATATATAAGTTACTGTGGTAAAAAGTAAAAAGGTAAAGCCGAGTAATCATAAAGGATACTGAACAACATGTTTAAAATTTTTTTCTTTATATTTTATTGTGGTGTGTACAGATAATATACTCTCTCTCATATTTTATGGATCAATTTTGGATAAAAATGAGTTAAGAGGCACTTCCCAAAAGTGAATACTTTTGGGTATTTATAAAAATGCCTCTACTCCTCAATTATAAAAGGGCACTCAGTCCCCACTTTTATTCACACATCCGCCAAAAAAATTATTTAAAAACACAAATATCAATACTTCATAAAAAAATCAATTGATATATTTTAAATGTGTCTATAATACCAAAATAAAACCCTAGATTTCAAATGACAAGATACCAAGTAGGGGTTTCTTAGAAAAGGTAATTGTATTAACAATGATCATTCATTTTATTTTTCCCTTTATGATCTTCATTAATATCATAAAACTAAAAATATAACAAAAAAATTGTCTTAAATGTATTAATATTTTACTATGTTGATTCCATAACATTTATCTCCACCCACTTCCATCAAATTTTTTTCAAAATCATCATTCATGTGTACGACAAACTACTACCTCACAAGCTGATGTCATTTGTTTTCCATCATCGCCTCTCACGACTAGTTTGAATGATGCATTTAGATTTTTATATTTAGAAAATTTAATATATTAATACCTATAGAGTTATTAAATCACATATAAATTTTTTAATTACTATTTTTTTGAGATATGATAATGTTGCTCGTGAATATAGTGGACTACCACCTTGCGACGTGATGTTATTCGTTTTACACTAACATTCTACATGGAAGGAAATGAGGATAATATTAATGATTAAATTAGAAATAAATGAAATAAATAAAATATTATTTATATATATATCATTCATAAAAGATAATATATCATATTATTTCTTACTGTTTTACTCAATGAATGATGATAATGTCATTTTTGTATGTGTGGACTATCACCTTCACAAATCGATATGTCTTTATTTTTCTAACCCCACCAAAAGGATGATAAATATATTTTTAATGAAATAATATTGTATATACTATATTATTAATATTATTTAAAGATAAAACATTACTTACCTACTTTAAATATTTTTCATTGAAAAATGGAAACGTAAATAATTTGTACATACGACCTACCATATCCATTATCGTAATAAACTTTATTTATCAAAACCATATTTCATGATTGGAATTGAAAGTAAAATTTATGTGTAAATATGATAATTATTTCATGATAATTAATATTTATATTTTTAAAAAATAATCACTTTGACTATAGTCAACCCACGAAATTCATTTTTGACACATAATTCAATTATGGTCAAAACATCCAAAAAAATATAAATGATCAAAAAATTGTATATAACATAGTAATATTTTAATGAAAGTTAAAAAAATGGAAAAGTTTCTATATATATATCAAATAAATAACATTTTATTTTTATTTAGGGAGATGAACGAGGGCATGAAAACTCTTACCCAACACAAGATATTTCTTAACTAAATTTCGATTCATCGGGTTAAACTCATACTTCATAGATTATGTCATGCTAAGATTATGTTTGTAATTCAAAATTACTATTTTGTGTTTTAATTTCACCTATTTTATGTGGATTTACATTTTATAAAAATAATCAATTCATTTATTAATCCACACCTCAATTATATGATCATTGTAAGGGTCATTGTCTCAATTTCATTGCCTTGTGGATTATTTTGATATTATGAACCTATTTTTTTGAGTCATATATCTAGACACTTTGACATATTATATCATTAATTTATCTATTCTCATGAAATATAGTGTTTTTTAATGATAACCATTCAAGGGGATAGTTATTCAAACAATTACAAGGTTACAAGGGACTTTTCATTAAAAAAGTTCTCTTTTAACGTTATCCTTCAAACTCTTTATATTCCATGTATATGTTTTTAAAATAGTTTTATAAAAGAATTTTTTATAGAAATAAAATATTTTATAATGTAAATTTTTTCCCCTTTACATTGTTTAAATGTTTATAAAAAGTAATCTTTTATATGAGTATTTTATAAGGAACAATTTGACAAATGAAACACACAATGTTCTATATGGTGGAAATGACTTTTCACACCACAATGAAAATTATTTTATTTCTATATTTTTTTGAATGATTTAATGTTTTTTTGAAAGAAAAAATATATTCTACTTTTTTGGTTATTTTGGTATTGAAAGTGTATTTTTAATGAAATGGTTATTTTGTTATAGAAAATGGGGTTTTAAATGAAAAACGGTATACTGATATCCCAAGGGGATTTTATTATGATTTTAAAATTGAAGTTTTTCTAATTTTTTATAAAGAAAAACATTAATCATAAAAATGTTTTATTCATGATATTATACTAGATAATTTTACATGATAAATGGGTATACCCATATAGAACCGGGGGAGTCCATTATAGTTCATATAATGGGCTGACCTAGATAGCATTGGGGAGCCCATTAAATCATATATGATGGGGTGGCCTATATAATGTTGGGTTAACATATTACAACTTATACGATGGGAAAACATATATAGTTCTGTGTGATCAAATTATATATTAAAAAGGGATGACCTAGATAAAAATTAAATTCATTAGGTAATGTTCCGTTTCTTAATAGTTAACAAGGATGGAGTTACCAAATGTTTTCTCATATGGATTTACCTGGGTTCTAGTTAATTTTGACATGGTTTTAAAACTATTTTTCAACGCAATTCTATATGTTACTAAAATGGGTTTTTTGTTTAATGTTATTATTTTTATGTATTCTTTTGGTAGAAATGTGTGTGTATTTATTATTTGAGAATTTTTTGTTACGTACGATCAATGAAAATTGAAGATAATCATAAACATTATATGAGATTTAATTTTTTCAATGGGATAACGATTTTATTTATATTTATGTTTGTTATTGAGATTATTTTTCAAATCCAAAAATTTAAAATGTTTTTCGCAGGGCTTATGTATGGTAAAGGGAATTGAAGAATTCAATTATAATTTCATGGATTTTTTCCATGAAAATTAATCAAGAATAATTTTATAGGTTTTATGTTATTGATTTTTTTTACTAATTATAACTTTCCACTTTTTAATTTATTATTTTTTATGTTTGAGTTATGACTTAATTTTATAAAACAGTAAACATGAAAAGGTGTTTAAATGTAGGAGAATGAATTGAGAACATAAAACTCAAGATTATTTAATGTTTAAGGTCAGGTTATTACATAAAAAATATACCAAATTAATCTTAGTTGATCATTCGTAACACATTTATAATATAATCAAATCTCTCCCAAAATTCATTATATTTGTAATAATATGAGAAATATAATTTTCTATTCCAAACAATTCAAGATTAATATCTACTTTTTGAAAATTATATCTCAAAAGATAATGTATTATATTAATGTGTTTTTCCCTTGAGTGAGATACATGAATTTTAAAAATATAAATTGCACTCGTGTTGATATAATTTAAAAAAACACAGTTGAATTGATATTCATAAGCTATCATAGTGTGTTTCATTAACATACTTTAGATATAGAAATATCCTTTAGCAATGAACTCAACATTAATAGTGGTTAAAGGAATAAAATTCTAATTTTTACTACACCATTATTCTAAACAATATCCTATGAAGTGGAATGTTTCATAAGAGTAATTTATATATGAATTACAACCACCAACGTAATAATTATAAGAGATAATTAAATCAAAATAATATTAAATTCCTTGACCCAAGAATCACATAGAGTGTGGTTACTTTTATACATTGGTAGTAGATACCACCGATCACATCCCAAAGGACATAATAGTTTATTATTCTTGGTAAACTAGTCATATACTTCAGTTCCAAATTAAATTTTGAAACATAATTTAAAACATAATATTTTATTTCAGAATATAAATATTATCTCAATAATATCCCTAAATATCAATCTTAATACACTTCCTCTCATCTTGGAGAAAATAAAAATAAGAATGGTTTGATCTATATGATTAGTAATGGAATGCGTACAACATATGATGCCATAAAAATAAATAAGTCATCAGTAATATGACCAGAATAAGTAATGATCCAATAATTATATATAATTAACCACCTGAGTTTAAAACACATTCATTTTTGACAAAAATATTTAAAAAAATCACACGGAAATTAATTACCAGTTTTCAAATCATAGAATTCATAATTTCAAACATCTAAAACATACCATCGTGGCCTAGTGTGAAGAAATATTACATAAATGTGTATGGATTTGTCCAAATACAAAAAACAATTTGTATCATAATACTATCCAATTTTTTGTTGGGATATATAATTCTTTTTCCCACCCATCACATAATATGTCCAATTAATTAATCATATTAGTTTACTTTACAACTTAATCAATATTGCATAACATTAAAAAAATATCCATAAGGGAAGAACTTTCATATGTAGTTTAAAAAATTTTCTTATTAAAATTGTTCATAAGACATCTAGAGACATTGTAAGTATTTTTTCATAACAACATATCTCCCAGTGAATCATATGTAAAATAAATTGTATTTATCATTGTTGAATAGAAATAACATAATAAGTTCATTAAAAACATTTTTTAGGAAGATAACCTTTTAACATTAAAAATTACTTTTGAAAATTAAAAATATATATAATATTAGGAAAAATATAATCATTTAAATAAATCACGGAAACATGAAGATTAATAATGAATTCATTTAGAAGCCCTAATGGGGGGAAATTCCATTCCTACTATTTTATTTGAAATAAATATTCCCTTCACAATTTTAGTAAAAGGTCAAAAGTACCTTTTTTGAAAAATTAATAAAGGATGTCTTATTAAAAATTGTTTAAATTAATCTAAAGTCTAACAATTAATTTAAAAAATAAACAAATAATGTTAAAAACAATTATGGAATAATTTCTTGAAATCATGGATGTGGAAGAAAAAGTATTTTTGATAGAAGAGAGAAATAAATTCAGTTTTCCCTAAAAAATATTATTTTTATTTAATGACAACACAAAGAGATAAAAATTAAAGGAAATTTTTTGACATATATAAATAACCATAAGATATTTAAATATATTTGGACTAATATAAAAAAATTAAAAGAATTACACAAATGAGAACCTAAACATAAACAACCTCGAATAATCATGTCATTGTTAAGTGAAACTTTGCAACATTGGTAACTTTTGAATCGTAAGACCCATGAATGGATAAAAAATATTTAAAAATTAAATATCATAAAAACATTTATATTGTTAATATATAATTTTAAAGTGTTATTATGTAAACTTAATAAATATAAATAGGTGTAAAACATCAAATATGTCTTAATGAAACAAAACAGAGAAGAAGAACCATGCCTTTAAGTCTAACTATATTTTTATATTCTTTTAACAACATATAAAATAAAATTTTAATTAATTATAATTTTATATTATAATCATATATATAATAATATTTTAATATATGATCTTATTATCACATTTCAATAATTTTTTACTAATAATTATATTTTAAGATATCATTTTGAGTATTAATTTTCTCTTTCTTCATGTTGGCTTTGGTTCAACAATTCTAGTACTTGTATATTAATAATGGACCCATAATATATATAATGTCAAAAATTATATAATAATCATACATATTCATTAAATATATAGTTATTCTCATCTAAAAAATGTAGATATAGAAAAATGAATGACACTATTCATGGAGATGGTATGTCGTACAAACACATGGAATTTGTTTTCACTTTTTAACAAATTAAATAAATCAAAGATAAGTAACAATATGAACATAAAAAATAATTATTATATGATATATATCATATATATTCATTAAAATTTATCCTTCTCAATATAAATGTAATGGAGAAATGGACAATAGATCACATCACTTCAGGGAGGTGGTAGTCTATACATACACACGAGCAAGGTTATCACTTTCCAATTGATTGGAAGGCAATAATGTAGATATGATGTTATAATTAAAAACTTATAATTATGTCACAAATATATTATGTAAAAATTATTTACATCTTTATAACCATCCAATTAAAATGTTAATGGAAAATGAATTACACTGTTATGTGAAGATGATAAGTTGTACTTACACAAAAGTGGTTTTTTCTATTTACATGGGATTGAAATGAGGAGGAAAAAGGTTTTCCCATAATCATTATAACATATAAATATATTGAATATACTGAATTCATATATCAATTATAGATGTCTTCATAGTGGAATCACAATGCCTGAATGGAATCTAATGAAAGTGACTGCCTCGATGCCCAATGAAGCTACCAATGAGTTGGAGATCATGATCATATAGTGTCATCCTCCAAAGAGTAAAAATAATAAAAAAAAATTCATCCATCTTATGTAGAAAAATTGATTTATATTCACCTGTAGGCAATTTGTCCTGGAGAAAAATCAGCAGAGGACATACCTAAAAGGGTGAAGGAAATTTCTTATTTTGGTGGTAAAAGAGTTTATTAAGGTAAGGTAGGGGAAACTGAGGTACTATCCAAGATCCAAGATAGTAATATTCATATGGTATAGTACAAAAATATATATAATAGGGATTTCAAGGGAATATGATGTTAGAAAAATTTTGTGGTTTTGTGTGATGATGAGAATTACCCAGTCAAAGGAGGAAGTTACAATGACATAGGCCTTGATGTGAATAATCCACTAGGAGTCAAGTTAAATGAGGAGGAAACTGAAAATCATTCTAATTATAAAACTGAATCCTTTTATAATAATATAATGTAACTAGAGAAATATTATATTTTTTCCTCTAAAAAAATATTCTAAGTGACTCTTGTTGATATTGTGTGTTTAATCATGAATGTGAGGAGATCATAGATATGAAAGAAGTAATCAAATTTACAAATTCATCTATTTACAAAATCATTTCGAAAAGATTCATTTATTGGAATAAATTATTTATTTTTATGTTGAATCCAAAGGAGGGAGATACTTAAAATTTATATTCCTAAAATAGTGATAATATTTTCTTAGAACTAGAATAATATAAGACTGAGGGGATACAATTTCACGAGGAACCAGTAACACCTCCCATTGATGATGATGTAGGAACTGAGGCTGACAAAGAAATAATCCCTGATAAAAATATTTAATTACATATAATCACTAATCGTGGATTATAAAACAAGTAGGTTGATAAGAAAAATGTGAATGTGTTTATTTTTAATTATAATGGAGGTATGTTTAAGTATTAATTTCAGCTCAATGTCTCAAATGAGGATTCCCAAACAATGTTTAAAAGACCATTGTGGTTTATTCTGAATGAATAATGAGTTTATTTGATCAATAAATAGAATAAAATGTTAATACATGTATTCAAAGAGGTGAAAAGAATCATGGAAAAACATTTATATACCTTAGAAAAATAGACTACCACTTCAAGGACCACATCAAAGAAAATCAAAACGTGATGGATGAATTTATAAAATAATCATTATACTGTGTAAACCATTAGAATTTTTTTCAAATAGTATGATTATATCATATGTGATTTTATGTTCATTTGGTTTTGAGTCTTTATTGGGCTTCTTAAATTCCCATAAAAATGATTCTTGATAAAAAAAAATATGTAATGTGTTATTGAGTAATATCCTTTGGCATATAGATAAAGCTACTAAGTGATGTTGTTTTGTAAATAAAAAATATATATGGTTAGTAAGGAATGAATATCGTAATGTAATATGGTATTTATTGAATGATATATAATTCAAAAATGGTTTTACGGTGAGGGGATAAGAGTTTCCCTTTAATAAGTGAGGGGAGGAGAACTCTTGTGATTTTTTAAATTATTAAATTGATATAAATTAATTTTTAAAAAAAGTGCATCCAAATTGATATATATAAAATATAAGAGGATAATAAGTTTAAATACCCTCATAAAATAATATTTAGATATTTTTAGGTGATTTTTTAATCACAAACACTTAGTTTTAACCCCCGTTAACCCATTTTACAATTATCATGATATCAATGTTTTACACTCTTTACGGGTGTGTGTTGTAAGCATAAAATGAAAAATCTCTATGAAATTGTCTATGTACGACATTTTAAACCATAGATATTTTACTGGGATAAAGACATGTTTTTTATGAATTTTAAATCACATAATAAAATATTTTCTATTAAAAAATATCATTATTGTTATTTTTGAAACTATTCATTTAATTTTACTTTAATCACGTCAATTTAATAATGGAATTTGAATATAAATGTGTCAAACATCTTTAATATGTTATATTTAGATAAATAAATATTATGAAAATTTTACATGCCTAAACAATATAACCAATAATGTTTTTATTATCATTCACTAGATTATTCTATAGCTAGTACAAGTATTGTGTTAGTGTTGCCTAAACATTGAAGGTAATTATTACATTACAAAAATAGTAAAAACAAATTACCAAATAAAAAAATTAATAATTAAAATGAAAATTTATGACTCAGAATAATTTTTATTATCAAGATAAAAAAAATTAGATATATTAAATGAAATATGATTAAATTATTGAAAATATCTTTTATTTGAATATTATCAAGGTCAAAATAAAATCAGGATGAAAAAAAGTAATATTTTATAATTTTATTTGATTGTTGACATGATATACTCATTAATTAAAATAAATAATGTATGTGATGGAATTTTAATCCTTATCACATTATTTTTAGCCATAATTAACACATTTTACCTTTTCCATGGTTACAAAAATTTACTATGGTTATTATTCAAAATAATGAAAAATAAGAAGGGACCTGTTTAAAAAATTTGAACCTGGTGATTCAAAATATATAGTCTATTTTTAAATATTCAATCTCTATAAGTGTTTTAAATGAATTTTAGTACAATGATTAATATTCAAGGAAAATTTGTTTTTTTGAAAAATGTGTTTTAAAACAAAAAATTAACATATATCAAAATCATGAAAATTTATGATTTTAATGGAATTAATTAGATTATTATAAATAAAATGGAATATATATTACGTTAATACCAATTCTAAAAATAAATTTTCAATTTAAATTTCATTATTTAGTATAATATAATAGTATTCAAAAAATTGGTATTTTAACTACTCCGTGAAAAATCATTTGTTTCTGAAAAATAAAAAAAGTTAACCCTTCAGTAAATTTTGTGATATAGATATTTTAAAAAAGATATATTTTTTTAATATATAATTTATAAATAGGAAAATTTTAATTATATTTTCCAAAATAATTCAATAAAAATATTAAAAAAATTAATTTTTGATGAATAAAAAGGCTTCAGTAAATTTTAGTGCTTGTTTTTTTACACATTAATAAATACATTTTTATTGATTACATAAATTATAAATTTATTTCATAATTAATTTACTCATATTAAAAACCAATAATTAATGACATTATAATATTTTATAGTATGTCATATTTCGCTTACAGCTTAGTGTTGTATATTAAAAAATCTATCAACAGTAGTCTTAATTTAATGAAGATTAAAGGTGATAAATTATCCCCCTCATAAATATATTAAACCCAAAAAAAATTATCTTGGTCATAAAAGGTTTATTATTTGAAAATTCCTTTTTTTACAACCCAAATATTATTGAGGGATAATAAAACTTCATTTGAAAATAGTATGTGGGAAACATAAGAGAATACCCATAATGACACAATACTGGTTACCAGATAAAGGGAAAATTGGCGGGATGTTAAAATATAGGTGTAGAAGATAAAAATATCATCCATGGATTAATATAGGGTGAAATTGTTTTAATATTAAGAAATAGTTATGGAATAAAAAACCATAAATATGGTAGGGTTGAAAAGATTACTAATTCATTAGAAAAAGGTAATAGGATATATTTTTTTCATGACCCTTTTCTTAAATTTGAGTAATTTCTTTAACTTTTAGACTTATTTCTTAAATAATAATACTCCTTTTACATGTATAATTTCATCCTTTAATAAATTTACATCACAATACCATCTTTCACTAAAAAATATGAGTATTCAAGATGAATTTAATATTTTTAAACCACTAATATCAACTTTTAATGGATCACATAATCCACAAAAGGATAAAAATATGTCCATCCTATCTTTATACATTGAAAAAATTCTAAATAGTTAGCACATGGTTTCCATTAGAGATAAATCTTTATGTATATATTAATCCCTAAAACCTCAATAGTATATCACAATGTCCAACATATCCATAAGACTCATCCAAAATTTATATAAACGAATTAAAATACCTAATATCTAAAATATTTGATCATATTTTTTGAATATCATCCTTCTGATTATCTCTAAACAATTTCAATACCTCATTAGTTCATATACAAAAAACCAATATTACATAATTATATAATCCCCATGATATTATAATATCTCCGTAAATATCATAATCACGTTAAAGATACAATAAAATCATATATTATTCAATAAATTAAAGCAATATTTATTCTTCAATTTTTCTTCCCTTAATCATATAATATTCCCAATATAGTGAACCTAACATTAATCACATAATCAATAAATCACTATTTGATCCCATAGTTATCTATAAGATGTATTCCCAAAACAAACTAACTATTTTATCTCCATAAAACATAATTACCTCAATATTAATGATCATATATACCCTAATGGTTATCAAGGAATTTAAACTTATATAAAAAAGTATAAAAAAATATTCCACAAATAATAATTTCACTAAAACAATTAATAAACCAATTTTTTTCCTATAAATGACTCCCAAAATATGTTAAATAATTTTAAAACCATATCACTTAAAACCTTAAAAGATGTATCTATGCTTTTGAACACATGATTAACCACAAAATTATCATTCCAAGACACATCAGGCATATCCCATATTGTTATTAGAATATCATATGTGTCTATAGGATCTATTAATGAATTCATGATAATGGTTCCTATAAATTTTATTAATTAACACAAGAATATACATGGAGAGTGTCAAAACAGGTGAAAAATAAGAGAACCATTCACCATGCACAATAAAAAAATTCATAATATACTTAAACAACTCTTTTCGAAGTTATTTATTATAGAGTTGTCTATTTTGAAACCACATCTAATTGTATTATATATATAGGGACGTATTAAAAGAAAACCATATAATATTTACATTACTAAAACATGATGATATTATAATATAATTAGAGATACCTTTAAGGTTAGTAATAGGGTTTCGTTTGCTGATATATGATTTTTTAAATCTATTATACAATTTTTTTACTAAGCATTATTTGATACAAAATGTATATACCTAGAACCTAGAAACCTATAACCACTGGTTACAAAATGACATTATGACTAGTTATAATATATCACATCCAAAAGGACCGAATAATTTATTAGTCACTGTAAACTAGATAAATACTTGAATCCCAAATTATATTTTATAACATAAAATAAAACATAATTTTTTATTATATATTATCATTATTCTTTATATAATATCTTTTCATTTTAATCATAATACAATTACTAAAATCATAGGGAAAATAAACATAAGAAAATGGTGAGATCATATTCTTATTAATTGAATTTATACAGCATATGTTATGATATAATAAACAAGGATTGCATAATATGGTAGAAATAAATTATGATAAAATAATTAGACATAAATAGTCACATGATTTTGAAAATTTTCCATGGATAAATTAATTATTATAATAATCCCATAGACATCATTAAGTGATTTAATAATGATAGAATACCCAATTAAATGAATGTAAAATTTATAATTTTGGCCTGATGAAAAGAAATATTACATAAATTGGAATGTATTTATCTAAATACATATTTTTTATCTCATGATTCCTATAAATGTATCAAGGTGATATATAATCATAATACATAATCATCACATAAAATTTCTAATCCCAAATAATCTGAAAAACCAATAACACATAATCAACATGGATTATTAATAAAAAATGTGTTTATAAGAAGAACTAGTACATGTAATTTAAATACATTCCCTAGTCAAATTAATCATAAAAAATAAATTGAAACAATAAGGGTAGTATCATTACAAAATTTCTATATTGGAGCATAAATAAAATAAATGGATATTGTTGTTGGTGAATGGAAAAATATCATAGAAACATCATTAAAAACATTATTGTGGAAACTATAGTTTTCCCATTGAAAATTAATTTTGAAAAATAAAAAATTCTTGAATATTAGGAAACCATATTTTCTTGGAAAGGTACGATGGATATGAGTAAAGGATTCTTCAAATAAATTATTTGTCAGAATGGTGGTAAATTATATTCTTTGTGTGTACCATAAATCAATGATTCCATTTACAATTTAGGTAAAAATAAAAATGAAAATTATTTAAAAGATGAAAATAATATTAATTTTATAAGATTTTATCAACATTAAATCATTCTTAAAACTGACCATAAAAATCAAAGGATAGTATAAAAATTATTTAATTTTTTAGAAGATATGTATGTGGAGGGAAAAAATATTTTCAACAAATGAGAGAAATAAAGTTATCTTTCCTTAAAAATATTATTTTTATCTTTTTTGTACATAAAGAGCGGAAAATTAAAGAAAAACCATTAAGTTATATAAATAATCATAGGAGAGAAAATAAATTGTGATTAAGACATAAATATTAAATAATTCCCCCATTGTAGACATAAACATTATAAATTCAGAATAATGAATATATTTTGAAATAATATCTTACCAATTTGGTAATGTTTTAATCATAAGACACCAGAAATCATAATATAAAATGAAACATTAAATTTCATGATGATAAAGATATTCATGATATACCATTTCAAAGGATCAGTATATACACCACACAAGCATAAATATATTCATAATATCATTTATATCTCAATAATTTTGTTTTGACGAAGAACCTTTATCTTAAGTCATAATTGAATCATTTATTTTATTTTATTAACCTTTATAAAATCATATGTTTTCCAATTATCACATTTAAAATACTTTTTATTAATAATTCATCAATACAATCATAATTTTGGAGCGTTAACTATCTCATTTTCATATATGGTGCATGTTTGTGTGAATACTATTTTCACTTTTCGAAGGATAGAAAGAAAGACAGTTCAATAATAACTGGATATTTTTTAAATCATTATTATAAAATATATATCATATATAATCATTAAATCTGTCATTTTTACCATCCACTTAAATATAAAATGAATAATTGATTACAAAACTTCTTGGAGGTGGTGGTATACATGTTTTACAAAATGACATTATTGTATTGTAACAGATTGAAAGTTAAGAATGTAGATATGATATAATAAATAAAAATTTATAAATATGTAATACATTTTTTCTACGAATACTAGTTACATCACTATTATAATCCAATTAAAAAATTGGAGGAAAAAAATTAAATAGATGCGTGGAGACGGTTAGCCATACGTACATAAGAGAGATTTTTTTTCTTTTTGTTGGATGGGAATGAGGTTGAAAATGTTTTTACTATAATCATAGAAAATTATCAGAATATTTAGGATACTGGATTTATTATTTTATAATATTTACCATATATTTATAGAATTTATAATAACAAATAAACATTAATATACTTGGTAAAGAGTTGTACCACTTCATTGAAAAGCCTCCTTTTGGCTTGTTTCCTAACCCTTGAATAAACAATCTTTTGGAAATAAAAGTTTCTATAAAAAATTTTTAAAAATTGTATGATGATATTATTGAGGTTATGGATGATATAAAATGATCAACAACCATGAGGGAGAGTGGAGAAGAGGTTTCATTTTATAATTGTGGGGAGGGTAACTCTTGGAATTCCTTAATGTATTAAATTAATTTAAATTAATTTTTATAATATTATCGATAATATTTTATATATTTATAATATATAATAAATATAATTTTAAATAATTTCACTAAATAATATTTATACAAGTTTAGGTTATGTTATAATACTTATCTATTAGTTTTATCCAGATCTTACACTTTTGATAATTACAAAAATTTCAATTTTTTTATACTTATTAAGGATCAAGAATGATACCATAAAATTAAAAATAACTCATAAATGGAGTAGGGATTATATATAAAATAAATACAAAATTCAATTATTCAAATATAATACTTTTATTATTTTCAACTTTTTTAATAAAATATATTTTTTATTATAAATTATCATTAATACCCTTTATTAAACTATTCATTTAATTTGACATTAATGGAATAAATATAGAAATGAAATTACAATATAAACCTTAAAAACATTTGTAATAGTTTTCTACTACTTGCACAAGCGCTGTGCGAGAGTTGTGTAAGCATTTAAGGTAACTATTATATCAAAAAAATAAAATATAAATTAAAAATATAGAAAAAATAAATAACATTTAAAATAAATATTTCAATGAACATAATAATTTTCATCAAAGCAAAAATATTATGTATATTTAAATTATGATTGTCACATTTTTTAAATTATCTATCTGTTAAAAATTATAATGGAAAAAATATAAAATAAATCCTAAAATGATATATTTAAAAGTTTTATATTATTATACATTAAATAGATTCACTAAATGGAATAAATTCATTTTTTAATTAATAAGAACCAATATCACATTAGTTTTTACTTTAATTAACTCAATTTACCTTTATCATGATAATAAAAAAAATTATAGTTATTATTCATAATACTGAAAAATAAAAGGTAACTAATTATAATAATTGGTAATATAGATTTTTAAAACAGTATACATTTTTAATGACTGAATACCTATAATTATTACAAAATAATTTAAATATAAATGTGTAAAAATAAATGAAAAATATTTTTAAGAAAATTTTGGTTTAAGCCAAAAATCCCATTAATATAGAAATCCTGAAAATAATCGATTAAATTGGAATTAAATAGTTTTTTTATAAATAAAATAGATCATATGATACATTAGGATAGAATAAAAATTATTTGTACATTTAAATTACTTTATTTAATGAAAATAAATGATAATATTTGAAAACACGATATTTTTCACTATTCGCTGAAAAACAATCAATTATGAAAATTCCCAAAAGTTCACCCTCGGATAATTTTGATATTATAATTAAAAAAATGGAATTAATTTTGAAAAAACTACTATTTATAGATCTAGAAAATGACAATTATAATTTTGGCACACAAAATAAAATAAAAATTATTTTTTAGGAAAATATTTTTTTGAACAATAAAATATATTCCAAAAAATTTTGTGGAATTATATACCTAAAAATTAATCAATTGTTTTGTGTTGATTTACAAAATAATTCATTTAATTCATAAATAATTTAGTCATATTCATATCCTCTAATTAATGCCATAATAATATTGTTTATATTATAACACAATTCAATTAATTCTCAGTGTTGCTAGTTAAAGAAGGTATGATTATTATTATTATTATTATTGTTATTATTTTAATTAAATTTTTATGGTGTTACAAAAATGACCTATAAAATATTAAAGACCAAACAAATTTGAACTTTTGATGTATTTGTTTTAACAGCAAAAAAATGAGATTCCCGTTTATTTTCCTAAAAACAAACATGAATATAGAGAGTAAACCTAATATCATGCTAGAATGATATTATGTAATGTAAATTCCAAATCATACCCATATTATTTTTTTGTCAATTGATTTCACAGTTTCATAAATATCAATATTTCAAGTGGTACTCATGGGATTGTCACATCCATTATAGCTATTAATTCTAAATCAATTCGAACGATATATAGTGTAATTTTTTTAGTTAAAAAAATGTATTGTTTTTTAATTATTTGAAAATAAAATTTTTCAATCTACCATATACAACATATCAAATTAATTTTTTCATTAGTTTTGAAAATTAAATACACAATTAATTGTTTAAATAAAAAAATATAATATAATCAATATATATTTTTTAAAAAATAATATCTTTCAATTTTTTTTGATAAATTAGGTAGGATCATCAACACATTTTTTAAAACCATTTGAAATAACATATTATTGATTTTATCATACAAACAAATGGGTTATTTTTTAAATCATAAAGTGATTTTGGAAATTTATAAATATTATTATGAAATTGAGGATTTTAAAAACCATGGGTATGTTAAAAAAAACATCCTCAATAATATATACATTTTGAGAATACATCTTGGCATCCATTTTATATAATATGAAATTTATATTTTTCATATAATGAATATATATTAATGGATTCTACTCTAGCTGCATGTGGAAATGATTTTTCATAGTCAATTACTTCTTCTTGATTACAACCTTATGCCACCAAGATTAATTAATTTCTAATAATATAATTATATTTTCAAGCTTTCTTTTATATAACGAATTTGGGCCAATGGTTAAATAGTCCAAGGGTCTCTAAAAATAGTTCATATACATTATTCTATTCAAATTGAATCAGTTATTATTGAATGGCCAACATTCAATGTGCATCACTAATTTCCTCATTAATTCTCTTATGTTTTAAATGTGACAAAAGGCTTGATTTTCAACCTGGGGTCTAATTGATTCACAACTATGATTTCCTCTATTTAGATCAACAATATTAGTATCTATGGGATTTTCTATAAAAGTTATAATGATTCTCGGTATGCTATACTATTTTATATTTTGTTCTGATCTAGTTCCACTAATAGTTCTATATTGGGTGATTTTTATGTAAATAAACAGAAAGATTATTGGGTTCAGAAGCTTTATGTATTTTTATATTGGACATATCATCCTACATGTTTTCCAACAAAAATTGTCCTTTTATTAGGTACAAAATTTTCTTTTCTATTTTTATACTAATTAATGAAAATTCCCTTATAACTTATGTTTAAAAACATATCCATGTTACATTTTATATTTAGATTGTTAACTTTTCTTATAAAACATTGAAAGATTGTAACTTAAGCTTTCCATTTACCATAACTCATATAGTGTCTTCTTAAAAAATGTATTTCTTAAGACCTTTATTTTTTATAATAATATGTATTAATATATATTTCCTAAAAATACAATGGTAGGACATATTCAATAATAATGGTCTACTCAATCTCTTGAGGTGTCGTATTTCCTCTTTTAACCACTATTTTTATTTGGAGTAGGAAAATTATAATTATAAAAATATTGTGAACATAATAACTTAATATCCTGATTTTAAAATTTTTTATCATGATTGGTATAACACACATAATTGATATTAAACTATAGTTTTCAATTAGTATTTAATATTTTTAAAAACATATAGAAGTCTCACATTTTTTAGTCTGGAAATATTACCATTTAAATATTTAATAATTAAAAATAATTATATAATAATAATTTTTTAACTATAAAAAAAATATAAATTGTCTAAATAAGTATATAATAATATTTTCTAGTGTGTGAGAGATAGAAACCTCTTTATCAAGTTTTATTGAAAATTTATGTTACATCCCTTTTTACTGGGACTGTACACTTCTTATTTTTGAAAATCTTGTTTAGATATATAATTGAATAAACCCTTTTTGGATATCATTCTAAGAGAGTATATATTATATTTTCCAAATATACTACTCACAAAAAAAGACTCATGATTAAAGGAAACTAAACTAGAATTTTTTTTAAAATAAATAGATTAAAACAACTTCATAAACATTGTTATTTCTCAACGAAGTACATAATATATTTAATATTTAAAAATAATAATTCTTACAAGAATTACTCATAAATATAAAATGAAAACCATCATCACATATTATAAATATACTTAGATGGTTATTTTTCAATACATAAAAAAATAAAATATTTGAAACTAAACATGTTTAATAATTTCTAACATGACCATGAATATTAATGTTTCCTTTTTCATTCCCACCAAAAGCTAAATTTATATAATCTATTATGGTTAGAATAGTGAATTATTAGAAGTATCCTATCATTTCTTTTGAACACACACTGTCTAGACACCATATCTTCTTGTAGGATGATTTCAATCAAGTTTCCTATAATAAATCAAATACAAAATGGGTTTCTCACCTCGATCTATTTGGGTCCATAATATTTAGATATTAAAGCCTTATGAATCCAAACATGATTAATATATTTATTTTCAGAAAAATAAAATCATTATATAGAATTAAAAAATTATTATTTTTGGGTCCAAACTATATATCTCAAATTTTATATTTTCCAGCTGTATTGCATAATATATTTTTATTAATAGCATTTTAACTAAGAATAAAATAGTTCTTGTAAAGTATGTAATGCACTATAGTCTAATGCCAATACAATATTTAAGTTTAGTTAAAACATTAATTCCTAAAATATTGTTTAGGGTTTTAGTTCATAATGAAAAAACAGTAATGTTGCTCTTTAGTTTTTCATTTATCAACATTAATTCAATATTTTCCTTAAAAAATAGTTAGTTTTTTAACTTTTTAAATCGAAAGATAATATTAAATTTTATAATGTAAGGTATATTGTTTCTTTACATTATTATATCAGTTTTTAAGACCCTTAAAGTTAACTTACTGTATATTAGAGTACTTAAGTGAATAGTCATGAGAAATATAATTTACATATTTATTTTCCTGATAATATTTTAGAGAAAACATTATAATGAAGTTATTGTAACTCTATAATATCATCCCCATTGAATAAATTTAATTTCTCATTGACATCTTATTAGCTCATATCTAAGTCACTAGAGCTATAGTCAAAATCTTTGCAAGTATACTTCTTTTTTTATTGTATTTCTTCCCCCATTCCTCATAAATTTTCTTGAATTTCACATTTAGACATATAGCTCTGATGTGTCTTTTTATTTTACATTCATAATAGGTAACTTCTCCAAATTTACCTTACTTATTTATATATAATTTATTATCATCCTTTCCCTTGATGTTTTATTTCTTAATGAACTTATCCTTTCCATAAAATAAATTAAATCATATGACTAGATGACCTACCTCCTCATAACACCCACTAGTGGTCCCAACATTAATCATTTATCCTTATCTTTACTAGGATTCTTTGAATGTAATTTATTTTTATTGGGTCAACATATTCAGCATTTACATTTATCTCATCCTCATACAACAATAGTTTTCATATCTTCTCCTTTATTAAAATATTTATCACATCACATGATTCTTAAATGGATATTGAAATTCCTCAACAATTTTCATGTATGAATCATATAATACTCATCACATGATTCTTTTCATCAATAGTTTTTCCAGTGTGTTAATCATATTTGAAACCTCATTAAATATGAGATAAATTTGAGAAACAGACTCAATAAGTATCATTTTAAATGTATCATACTTAAAAGTATAGTTATTCAAACACATTTATTTAACATGATTTGTTCCTTTATGAGACACATATCAATTATCCCAAATTTAAAAATATATAATACATGTATAAATTCTATTAAATGAATCTTATTATAGTTAATAGTATTAATAATTAAATGATTTATAGTTATTATCATAGGCTATCTTAGTTGAATCAGTCCATCTTACTCTAAAAAGTTCTATATTCATAAAGATATTTAATTATTGTACATATATAGAAACCCATACAATCAAGATGTATTTTCATCTTAATCTTCCATTGATCAAATTTTTTGAGAATAAAATATCATGTTATGTCGGTATAAGTTCTCTTATGTATATTTGTATCTATAAAGATAGAAATTTAGAATAAACAATTTTTTAAATCATATAGGTAATAACCTATTCAAAAATAAAATTAGATAAACAAAATTTCGAATGAGATAAGAAAACATTTTTTATATTTTTATTCATAGTGGATTACTCAAAGGGGGGGGGGGGTGAATTGATTATCAAATAAATTTTTTCAATAAATTTTATAAAATAATATCTTAATTTATAAGTCACCCAGTTTACTAATATAATAGGTATATCAAATTTAATAATTTGGAATAAATTATCAAAATTCAGATTAAGACTCGATTGTAATAATATGAAGATTATCATAATCTTTTGGGAATAATATATTTACACTAAATAGTAAATATTTGACTTATAATAGCTAGCTATCAAAGGATAAATTTTCCAATTTTAATTTATATAGTTTTTAAAATAGTTTAATAAAATAATTGAAACACATAATGAAACTCAATACCAAGAGGTTCAATATCATGTTAAGGAATATTCCTCTCCACTTTATAGTTACCTTATTCCAATAATGTTTTTTAAATAATAAATAGATCCAAATAATGGATTAGGTTTTCACAATGAAACAATAGGGAAATTTGTATAGTCTATTAAAAATCCCATTCTATAGTTTTTGTTGGATTAAAAATATGATGGAAAATACAGTAAGAGTATATATAAGGGTAAAAAAGTTTGAATCACTAGTTAATCAAAGTTCAAATGTTCTATAATGGCCTCTTCACTTCTTGATTACATACATCAGGTTTAAAATGAAATGATAATAAAAGAAAAGTGTTAAATTATGTTTTGATGATGTTTACATGAAAAAATAGTAATGTATATTGATTGAATAGATCATTGGTATAAATTTTCTATTCAAATGGATGCACTAAATTTTTTCGGTCATCGGCCTTCATTAAAAAAATTATATTTCAAAATTATCCATTGGAAAACAATGATTTTGAATCTACATAATCATTAATAAATCTTGGTGAATTAAACAATTATAAACCAAAATTTAATTCTCCAACAAACTTAGAATGAATATATTATTTTATAAAGAGATGAAACTTTAGTCATCATCACTTAAATAGTTCCAGGTCAAATTTTCCACTATAACTCTAAAATTTAGATTGATTTATTAGTTTAGAGACCTTACAAGTTATGTAGTCAATTCAACAATCATATTATTGATCCAATATATCATGTGAAAATTTGAAGTGTATATGATTAAGTAAACACTTTCTTTATATTCAACTTACTAATGTAGTCACTTCAGTTCAACCTGTGATAACATGAAGTCACTAGGTAGATATTACACTTTTACAAAATCCTCGTTCTATAATACAGTCTCTTTAATACACTATGAAGTGGATTGGAAACAATGTGTGGTTACATGAATATGTAGTGATATTTATTACTAATGTATATACCATATGGCCGGTTAGAATTGGACATGTGGTCGCTAGGTTACTTGTGGTCAGTTGAGGTGTAATTGTGAAATCCATCATATTTGATTAGATGAGCATGAGTTTGATCATTTATTCATAAATTATATTATACCCTTTGATAAAATATACTATAGGTACTTAAAACATCATATAATAGATCAATTAATTCTTTTGGTTGGTCCGCTACCTTTATGGAAATTTGAGCACTTAGAGATATTAACACATTCTAACTTATGGTAGTTGGTCTGACTACATGATAAATTCTCTAGCTAATGTGGATCTATGGCAGCCTCACCATTTTTTAAAATTTTAAAGTTTCTAAATTCCATTATATGGTCAATATTATATATACATTCAGTAATTACGTGACTTGGAAAATTTTAAAGATTCACTAAAAAATATTTAACTTCCATAACCCATATAACTGATTAGAAAAAAAATCATGCTTTTGGATTATTAAAACCTGAAATTATTGGACTATGAAAAAAAGTGTTATGAATATCTATATATATCACCATGTCAGACTATATTGTGAATATTAAAATTCAAAATCCATTAATGGTTTCCTCTAGTTGAAATATTGTATTTTAATTTACCTAGTGAGTAAAGTGTCAGTTATTCCAATGGTTCCAATATGATGGTGTTATGTAAAAAAAATATCACAAATAAGTGTGAAAAAATCAATAATATTAAAATAAATAATGTTATTATTTTTTTTATATTTTTAATATTATTTTATAGATTGATATTTATTATCATTACATTAGGTAATTTTTCAGTCCAAAAAAATTATTTCAAACCAAATTAGGTTTTCATGAATTACATGTTTTTATTTTAAAAAAATAGTTTATAAATTTTAGGATTTTAATTTGAAAAAATAAAATATAATTTTTAATTCATCATGTAAAAAAATTCATTTTATGATGATTTTAAATGTTTTTGAAATGTTTGTTTTTTGGATTGAATAATAAATAATAGTGATTTTTATTGAAAACTATATTTTTGTTTCAAGAATATACAATGTTAAAATTTTCTATTACATTTAAATTATGAATAAAACCAATAATTCCATTTTAATCAATTTAGTAAATTAATTTTGTATAGAATTTTTTTATACTCATGAATTCATTTAAAGAAAACTATTTTTCAATGTTCTTTGCTGGTTTAATTTTGAATTATATTATTCCACGTAATTATATTTATTTCGAAAAAATTTATTCCAAATTTGAAAAAAAATAATTATTAATATTGGTTAATGATTTCTTCTATATATTTTCCACCTTGAATAGTAAAATAAATATAAAATAGTTCTAGTAGTTAAGGTTAATACAGGTTTTCCAATGGTTTGACTAAATAAAAATGGTGTAAAATAACCTTGAAACTTTTCAAAATTATATTTGAAATAAATATATAGACCATATATCATATAATATTTGGAAATGGTCTATTTTTTGGTCTATTTTTCTTATGTTTGACATTAATATTTGGGAATCTTTTCAAAATACTAAACGTGTTATCTCCTTCGCTGATAAAAGGACACCACCTCTCCACTCCTCTCAGAAAGTCAATATCTATTTTGATTATCCAAAACCTAAAAAAATAACCTCCTAGAATAACATTACAAATATTATAGGACTTCTTTTCATATATTAACAACCTTTAGAGGTTTATGTTTTATAGGAATGGAGGTTATGCAAGGAGGAGGTATATTTTTTTACAAAATATTATAGTTTAATTTCACCTTCTAACTCCATAAAAACAATTTAATTGATTTAGATGTAATAAATTATGAACATTATTTATAATTAAATGTCATTATATTCATGTAATAACCTTTATCTATATCCTCTTTCATCATATGGGAAATGAAACAATTGTTCGTTTGTACTGTGGGCTACTGCCTCACCATTTGGTATAATTCATTTTCCATTTAATCCTCACATAAATGGTTATAATTTTGTGTCTACATTATATATATTAAATTAATGACATAATTATAATTATATAAAGATAATATATATTTTATTTTAGTACCTTTCCACCAATTTAATTTGATTACATCATCAACACATATGTGTGAAGTACCACCTCTATGAAGCGATGTGATTCGTTTCTCATCACTACCTCTCACAGATGATATATATCTATTTAATTAATAATATAATATGATATTTATTATATAATAATAATTATGTAAGGTTAAAATGATTCTAAATTTCTCTCCTTTATTTCCATTGAAAAATTGAATCATTACGCATGTATACTTAAAGACTATTATATCTATTATTGTATCATAATTTATTTTTCCTAACAATGTTATATAGTTTTATTTAAAATTATATTTTTATTAGTAAATGATAATTATAAAAATATTATGATTCTTGATATGATATAGTGAGGATATATTTGACCAATTTCAAAATATCAATGTCATTTTCGAATTTTGATAAAAACACCCTCAAAATGTTCAAAGTAGCCTTAAAAAATTATGTAATTTAGTATAACATGAATATGACAGAAATAAAAAGAATAAAAAAGTTAAATAATTAATTAAAAATAGAAATAATTACTATATTTTTATAATTCTAGTAAATAATGAATTTTTATGAATAGTTGAACTTGACGTAACAGACATTGTACCTTAATAAGTCATTTTAAATGTTATAAATATTTTCCTCTAAGATCCATATTATTAAAAATATTTTAAGGATGTTTTAATAAAGAAATAAATTAATTATAAAGGATATTTTATGAACTTTTTACATTCATTTATTTTTTTTAAAAGTACTCTTTTTAAATATTTTATATTGAATATTTTGACTTTCTTTACAAAAATAAAAATTAATATTGTATTTTACCCTGTATGACATCGAATGATTTTCCCTCCACCATAATCTTTATTTTATGTTTTTAATTAATTATATGTATCCATTTTCCTTTAATGAAAAAACCTTCATCCCTTTATTCTTGGTATTTTAGTTTTAAAAATTGGGTTTTTTAGAAAAAAGATATATCAATATCTAAAATTTAAATAATAATGGGTTAGAAAAGGCATTTTTTATAAATTTTATTATGAAAATGAATGATTTTTTAATTCATGTATGATCTTGATCTTGGAAATTGGTTATGAATGATAGGTGAGACTGATATAGCTTTAATGATGGGTAAAAATTATATAATTCTCCAATTCATTGGGTAATGAAGATGTTATCTAGATAATTATGTAGTAATTAACTGAGTAGGTCATTACATTTTTGCAGATACATTTATGGTATCTATGAAGATGATATCCCAAGTCACCTACATGAGTTTTGTTTAGGTTCTAATGAGTTTTAATGGAAATTATTTTATTTCACAAGGTAATCTAATGATCTTTTTTAAAAATGATTCATTATTCTATTTTAGAGTAAAAAAGTTTACATTTTTAATACATTTTTTTCAAAAATTCATATGTTTTATAAGAAATCATAATGATTATTATTTTTTACACTAAATTTTCTTATAAATCATTTTATGAAAAAATTTGAGTAGTAATGTGGATTTCTTATGTCTGTAAATTATTGTTTTAGCTCAAGGTTAATTATGTTAATGGAAACCCTCTGTCATGATCTCTTGGTTTTGAAATACACTAATGAGTTCATCTAAAATTTTATTTACATTCCTTAATGATATTTTTTCTCATACCATTCCTTATAATGTTTTTTATAGGGTTTACGGATGAGTAGGATCAATGATGAATCCATATTGACAATTTTTAGACTAGTCATTAAAAGAAAACATTTTTATTTTAATGTATTTTTATTTTGCTAAAAATTGATAGTAAAGGAAATTTTGAAAATTTTAAAGTACAGGTTTTTTACGTATGAGTTATAACCTAATTTTATAAAGCATTAAACCGAAAAATATCATCATAAATAAAAGAAAATAAATTATTATTTTTAAATGAAATTATGGGTTGAATAAGGGTCACATATTTATATATAATATCATAGAAGGGTTTAAAAAATTATCATGGTTAGGATAATGTATGTAAGTACCAATAAGAGATTCTAATTTATGATTCTCATTTTATAAAAGTTTAATATTACCATGATTATATATCTAAAATACGTCTGTTTATAATGGTTTTCCATAGAGGAAAAAGTGAAGCTTGTGTAGGAAGGAAACAAGAAGACAATATCCTTCCACATTAGCAACATGGAATTATTGAAATTAAAATAGAGAAGTTTTTTATAGTGATTTATAATATTGAACATTTTATAAATGGCGGTGGTATGAATGCATGAGATAAATAACGGTTTCTACAAACAAAATTGTCTATAGTAGATCATTTAAAGGAAAATACTTTAACATTCAATAGATTATTTGACCCAATTATAGTTGAAGGATAGTCAACTCCTTGTAGAAGATTTTTGATGTCAAGGGTTTTCAAGAACATAAAAATTTAATTCTTTTTATTAATCATTTTGAAGATGAATATAATGCATATCAATTAAGGGTTAAGAATATCATAGAAATAAAAGATATTAATGTCATAGAATGCGTTGAATTTAAACATATCTTCCTTTATAAATATTTTCCTAATGATGTTTGAATTAATACAGAATAGAAATTCTTTTAATTGAGGTAGGAAGATGATGATTTAATAGAGACATGATAAAAACCTCACCCGATTTAGAGGGTATACAAGAAATATTTGTGGACACGTAGATAGAAAAACTAATATATATTTATCTTTACTAAATACAAGATATGTAATAGAATAAAATTGTAATGAATTTAAAATATTTGAGATAATTTATTATTGTGATTATAATGTTGAAATATTTTTTTATGATTATATTTCCTATAATAAATAGTAAAAAATGATATATAGGTGGTAGGAAAAAGGGAAACATCAATCGATGAATTCAAAATGTTTTATTGTACTATGTTAAGTGTTTTAAAAACAACCCTAGAAAAAAATTCACAAAATTTAGGAATTTTTTCTAATGTGGTAGATTTACAAAATTATCCTTTACTATAATTAAAATGATAAAAAATAATGTTCAACCAAATAATGAATGGTTCGTTGTTATATGTTTAAATTTTTTTTGAAATGGGTTATTTTGAAAGTACTTCTCTAATGAAATTATTAAAGAATAGAAACCATCAAATTCATAAGATAAATTTCCTAGAGAAATCCTTTGTGGCAACATTTATAGATGATGGACTATACAATGATTTTTTGTCTGGTATATTACTATTTATTATTATTAAGCCAATTTAATTTTTATTTGTGGTATACACATACATAAATTTCTATTTTTTTTAAATTGGAAATTTAACTTAAATAAATGAATCCATTACATTTGGAAATAACATCTTCAAGATGTATTATAGAAAAAAATAAATTAAAAAGTGTTTATTTTTTCTAGGTTGAAAGGTATTACCTTAAAATCATTTTGTGTTACCCCTTATAGAGTTTGGTATTATTCTTTGTGTGGATTATCATTTAGTGTATCATTATATGTATGGTTATAGTACAAAATAAGTTGTTTTAAATGATTTTCTATTTTTATTAAATAATTAATTAAAACCTAAAAACATATCTAGATATTGGGAAGTTTTTTAATGATGGAAATGAATGTTATCTTCCACGTATTTTTCAGAGGAATGATAATTTTGAAATTATGGATGTTTTCATAGTAAATGAATATCTTATTGTATTTCTTGATGAATTTTTAAGTATTATATATGACCAAGAGGATTAAATTATAATTGAATTAGTAACCAATGCTAATAAATAATCAAAACCTACTTATAAAATTGATCAAGTAGTCTTTTGTAATTGAAAAAGAACCTGTAAAAATTTCTTTATAAGCTATTCATCCTAAAACATCACCAAGGGGTGGTCATGTTTTTAAATAAGTATTGTTATATTAGGATTTTCATTGATTATAGAGAATTTAATGACCTAAATATTAATAATGAGAATCTATTTCCTCATTTAGAGGACTTGTTTGATCATCAATAAGGAGATCAATGTTTTTTCAAGGTTGATCTTATGTCATGGTACTATCCCTTGAATGTGAAGGAGGCTGAAATTATGAAGAATATGTTTCACACTATGAATGGGAATTATGAGTTTTTTTGTTCTCACCATTAGGTTGAAAACAATCTTGTTCAATTTATTCACAATTTGAAAAGATACTTCCATGAGATCATAGATAATTTTATTGTTGTGTTTATTAAGGATATCTTAATGTATACTAAAATTTAATGTGATCATGAGAAAAAGATGGGTGTTTTTTAAAAAACATTAATGACAAAGTGTTATATATATAATTTAATAAATGTGAATTCTATTTTTGAAAAGTTTCTTTCCATGGAATTATAGTAAATAATGAAGGAATAAAAATTGATATAGCTAAAAAAGAGGTTTAACAGTGGAAAAGAAAATAAAATGTCAAATATATTCATAATTTAAATTGATTAGTGGCTAAATATTGATGGTTTGAGAAAACAATTTCTTGGTTATGTATCTGACTTAATAAGTTAACTCAAAAAAGAGATAAATTTATCTCACTGAGAGAATTTGATGAATGTTTCTAGGAATTGAAAATAATATTTGTTAATTATATCATTTTGGACCTTTTATCTAGAAATTGGTATTTATTACCAATAATTAATTATCTATAAATGGACTTGGTTTTGTTCTAATATATATTTATCTTGTAATTTATTTGGATTTATGATATATGGAACCCCATGATCTAGATTATCTTGTAAATAAATATGAACTAACTAATATTGTGTTTTTTTTAAATACAATGTTATCATTTATATGGAGTAAAGTGAGAAATATATAATCTTCGTTAAAGTTTTAACTATAGATTCCCTAGAAAATAGTTGAACTTGAGATGGTTAAGACAACTTAAAATAATTATGGATTTTGACTACATGATTCATTACCACAGAGGTAAAGAAAACATAATATTTGTTACATTATGTTAGAAGTAGAATTAATCATTAACTATGTTATATCGGAACATGATCCATTGGTATATTATTTTATAAATATTACTCTATAAACTAGGTACGCAAGATATTATCCTATTTTTTTTGGTGTTAGTACATTCATTATTTATAGAATGTATTTTAGAAGGATTACATAGAGGATCATGTTTTATAAAAAAGTAATATTCAGTTAAGATGGGTATGTTTTTAGAGTTGACCATTGATAAATAATCTACAATTATATTTATAAATATATTATGTTTTACTTGTTATTCATTGTTAAAGATATAATTGTTGTGTAAAGCTCATAATTCTATATGTTTTGTTCATATTAGAACCACTAATACGTATAAGGTAATTTGAGGACATTTTTTGTGGTATGGAATGAAAATATATGTATCAAACTTTAATAGAAAATGTTTAACATGTGAATATTTTAAATAAAAAATATAATTATCTAAGGGGATTCATTTTTCTTCTTTCTAGTTACATAATAGATATAGAAAATTATATCCATGGATTTCGTGGTAGGATTAAAAAGTAAATCACTATGTAATAATGTGATATGGTTCATTTTGGATCATTTTATGAAATATATTTATTTACTTATAATTCATGATATTATCTTTATATTTTAATTGTCAATTGTATCTCAAAGAGACAAGTTCAATAATTTTTCTATGTAAACCCCCCAACTACAGTAACATAGATTCGATTTTTACATTATTACATCGATATAAGATACAAAGAATCGGGTCCCGAAGGACTAAATAATAGAGTAGTCTTGCTAACTAGATACATAAATGGAATTTACATTTCAATTAAAAATATAAAATATATCACAGTTAATCCTTGGAGTACACCATTATTCTCCTAGGATAAACATGATTATCAGTTAAAATAAATTACATGGTTTCATAGGGAAACATAAAATATAATAAATGTGTGAGATAAAATCCTCTATCTAGTTATACATTGAGAGGAATATATCATAAATAATCATAAACAATTATATCATGGTAAATAATTGAAAAAAATTATATTTAATCAATAACATGATCCCAATATAGAAAAAATAAAATATACTCAAATAATTCCATATAGATAATCACAAGAGAATGAAACATAACCATGGATATTTTAGTAGTTGAATAATGAATTTTAATATCAATAACTAATCTAGAAAATATGGAATGTATAATTCCTAATGTCTAAAATATACTGTTATGTCTTTATATATTCTGTTTACAAAAATGGTAATGGTATTAGCCAAAACCCGATCTAGTTTGTCTCATGAGACATACTAATGCATCGAGTGGCTATTGATGGTCCCACCCATTACTTACTAAGAACAATGTATTAATATTATGAAAGAAGGAAACATGATCAACATAAAAATTCATATTTAAAAACTAGCATACGATGTGTGAATACATTAATTATATTCCGTTTTGAGTAATATGATGAATGGTATCAAAATCGCACATCTATAGTGAAACTGATCCTAAACCATTAAACAAAATATTTAGATGATATCATAATATATAAATATTAATTATGAAATATATTAATAAATGTTTTTGGAAATAGATGAATATAATTTTACAAATCAATTAATAATTCCCTGAGATAAATACCCTTTCTTATTTTAAAATCACTTATTTAAAAAGACTATCAATTATAAAATAAAACATTTTATTCAAAAATATCCTTATAAACGTGTAATTATTTCTCTATACATTAAGGAATCATGAGAGTTGGAAAATTATCTCACGAAATATAAGTAGAAAATATATCTTTTCAATTTATATTATAGAAATGTAATAAAGTGGTATGTTTAGAAAATAAAAAAAATGTTCCTTCCACACAATTTTTTTAATGTAAAACATGGTTAATAATTAATTTAAATATTAATCAGATAATTTTAATGATTTTTCTTTACCTTTTTAGAAAACATGGATATGGAAGAGAAATATTACCTAGTAGAGACTTAAATATAAACAATCCCAAATAATGATGAGATTTTGAAATAAGCTATTACCTTTGGTTTTGTTGCCTTCATACATATTTGTACCTAATGTATAATTAAATGTGTTTTATTATATATCTATTTTAGAACCATTATAATATATATCAAAAAATTTATGATTTACATATACTATTTTATCATCCATTTAAAACAAATGTTTATTAATTTAAAATTCTAGGTGATAAATTCATCAATTTTCAGGTATGTTGTGATTTGGATGTCTTAGTAATTATAATTTTCCAATTGTTGAATAATATTTAGAATTTTAATCATGATATTAATATATATATATATATATATATATGTATGTAAAATATATATTTATATTAATCCTTATATGATATATATAGAAAAATTAATAACATCGTTTATGAAGACAGTAGGTCGTACGTACACTTGAACACTATCTTTATATTTTGAAAGATAGAATATTTGAAAATTAAATAGTAATTAATCATTCCAGAATTATATTTATGTAATAGATATCATATATAATAATTATTTCCATCTTTAATACCATCATGGAATGATGGTGATGGGAAATGAATTACACAGCAAAGTGGAGATTATAAGCCCTCTGTATTCCAGAGCGGTGATCTCAATTATCGTCAGATAGATAAAATGTGGAATGTGATTTTAAATAATCACAATAACATATAAGTATATTTATTATGCTGAATTTATTTGATTTTTATATAAAAAAATTAATAATAAGTATAAGAGTAAATAATCTTGCATAAGTAACTAAAGACTAAAACCTCTTCTTTGGTAGACTTCCTGTAGATATCTTATTAAGGACACTAAGGTTGGTGTTTTGAGGAGACCTTGAACTCCGAAACATGTATAAGACAGTTATTAAGAGAAATTTATAGAGGTTTTTTGAGCTATAAGTATCATGGTGTTGTGAATAAGTGATGGATGAGGTGAACATTAACAAATTGATGTGAGGGGCACTTTTGGAATTCCTTAAAATAACAAAATATAATAAGTCATTTCTTGAAAAAAATGTCACAAAATTTCCACTAAATTTATAGGGGATAACTTTTTTGAACATATATTATTTCATAAGGTCTTTAATAATATTTTTATTAGTTTTAAATAAGTTAACAAAATATTATATTCATGAAATATCATTATTATCAAATTTTATTATATTCATTTAACATGACTTCAAATACAAAAATAAAATGTGGAAATTAAAATATAATCATTTAAAACATCAAAAATATGTTATATGGATGTATAAGATTCGTTATAGAAATTTAAACATTCAAATTATATCAACATTAATATTATTAAAATCATTTATTTTATTTTTCTGTTAATTAAATAAATAATGTATTATAATTTCACAAGAATTTAAAGTAATTATATGTTATATAAAAATTAAAATTAAATTTTTATAATGAAAATAAATTCATTAAAATTGATATAGATATTAATTTTTCTTAATATCGTGATTTTTCACTATGTGGACTCATAAAATATATTAAATAAAAAGGGAGTAAAATTTTATAAATACTTCTATATAAAAACATATCTAAGTTATTTTGATGGAAACAAATATATTATACAACTAAAATTTAATCATAAGGAGATAAATGTAGAATAATATTCATGCAATAATTTTTTAATATGTTTAGGTCATGATTATACACATATCATTGTGTTTTAAACACAAGTTAACTATTTTGAAAATTATTGTACTTTTAAAATTATCTAAAACATAAGGGTCAATAATTTTAAAATAAAATTCAAAAAGCACCATAAATGGATGTTTAATTATTTAATTTAATATATAATTTTATGTTTTTTATGTTTTTTTATTTTTTTGGATTTTTAATCATTTAATAAAATATGTTTTACTATAAATTGTTCATAATATCAATTTTAAAGACTATTTATTACATTGACTTTAAGATTATAAAAATAAAAAAAATATCATCAAACCAATGGTTTTTATACATCCATAAAATGTCATATTCATCAGTAGAATTTGTGGAGAACCTTAATTTTTTCCAAATATATTAATTTTTAAAAAAATTCATATAATTTATTTTACATTTCCAATAATTGAAAAATTACTTCACCATTGTTGTGTAATTATTTAAGATAATTATTTCTTCACTAAAAATTATAAATAAATTACTATTATGTACTATAATTTGATACCTTTGAAAATAATAATTATATTTAAATAAATATTCTAAATAACATCATATTATAAATATTACACTTATTGAAAATAAGAGTATGAAATTTATTACATTAAATTAAATAAAATAGAAGACGGGCCATAAAGACATCCTAATAAAAAATAGTTATTAATTAGAACCGTGTATGATTTTGGATATAATTTAACCATTTATTAAAATTAGTCATGTTTTTTTTGTAATTGAATGCTTTTTATCATTCTAATTAATGTCATTTTACCAGTTTCTTAATTAATAAAATAATTATGGCATAATTGTTGTTTAATCATTTAATGTAATTATTTATTTCTTAATTACTAAAAATAAGTTACCATGATGAAGATAAATATTTTATAATTAAAAATATTATTTATAGTTATACATATCTTCCTGAAAACTTTATATCAAAATGTTACACTAATTAAAAACCATAGTGTGAATAGTTTGAATTTCTTTTAAAATGAAATACTATATAAGACCCCATATCAACCAAATTGATTTGAAATGTACTTAATTATACCCAAGGATTATTATTGTTCAAACTTACTCATCTATATGATTTATTTAAATTTTTTGGTCATTAAATTGATTTTATAATTTTAATTAAAATCAATTTATTTATTTGTTTTCTTTTTCTTGCATAGATACTGTATCAGTGATGCATAAGCATTAAAGGTAATTTTTTCATAGAAAAAAACTACAATCATAACAATAAATAAATTATGTTCAATAAAATATATTATATTATTTAATTATGTTTATTTACTCATATCCATGTTAAGACAACCTATTTAACTTGTTAATTTTACTTTTCTTACCTTTCACAAGTATTGCACAATCATTTGGATATGATTATATGTTATATAAATATAAAATTATAGAATATAAGTAAAAATAATAATAAATATATAATATTTAATAAAATATTCATTAATGTACTTTATAACTATCAATTATTATCTATTAGGCATGAAATATTCTTTTTCTAATGTTGTGGAGGCACTACATCGATTGTGAAAATTATCATCATGAGATAATTTAAAAATTTTATGTTCTGGATTATTATTGTATGATATTTATATTATATTATCTTTCAAGAGTATTTAAATAATTACAAAAAAAAATTATATCATATTTATGTTTTCATGATATGACAAAAGATATAGTATTTCTTAAAAAAATGAATTATTTACTATTAACCAAATATTTTAGTTTTTCCGAAAATTCTAAAAATTTTACCGTAGACTAATTTTGTTAGGATTATTTTAAAAATTATCTTAATATATCAAATAATTTTTCTACAAGCTTTAAAAATTATTTATTATTAATTTTACATAAAAATTATAAAAATCACATTTTTATAAAAACTTATATTAGAATAAAAAAAATAATTTATTTTAAAATGTTTTTTTATTTACTAAAAGCTAATAAATAAATTTTTACTCAATATGGACATAATACATATTTGATAATATAGTTTTTCATTTTCACAGCATCCAATTTAATGGATATTTAATAATCCTATTTCATTGTTTGATTGTGATGGATGTTGTGTGCAATGTAACCCATCGAAGAAGTAAAATTTAAATAGAGACACTTCGTCAAATCTTAAAGTGTTAAATTATCAAATATTTAAATAAACTTCAACCTCACAATTTTAAATTTCAATTCAAAAATAAAAGGTTGATATTTTAAAATCCATTGTTGGAAACCCACATTATAAAGATTGTTTATAAGAAATTATCTTTAAAAGAGGAAAATGAAAATTCAATGTTCACCACAAAACTAGGATTCTAAATAGGAAAACATTAGTGGGAAGTTGAAATCTAGATATTGAATTAAAATTTAACTATTAAGTTATGATGAATAGTGATATAGAACATGGTTATTAAAATTTAACCATCACAAAACCATAAATATATGATTGGTTTAAATACCATCAATTTCCCAGAAATAAAACAAAATGAGTAATGTTTTTTAAAAGCATTTCCACAGAGATAAAGAATTCATTTAATATAATGATAAGCACTTGATAAAACAATATTACATTATTTCCAAGCAGTTTATAAATAGTATATCATCCTTTGGTTGTTTTGTGATCTATTTCTACATAATTTATTACACTAGAAAATGGATAATAACGATGGATTTTTCATACCTGAAGCACATTTAATGAATTATAAGGTCCTCAAGTAATTCCTTCACCCCTTAAATATTTATCACACCCAAAATGGTTAGCATAGGTGATCAAATATGATAAATTATAAATTGGCCTCAAACAATAATATCCAATGGTAAATATAATCCATTCCATAGGTAGTTTTCTTAAAGATCATTTTAAAAAAATCATTCCAAATTATATGTATAGAAACTAATTAAGAAAGTCACTAAATTTTGAAAATCGACATAACTTTATATTCCTTAAACCATATAATGTAGCTCTTATTTTCACATACCACATATATTAACACTTTTATCGCCTTAAAACAATAATAAATGAATGCATGCTTCTAGATATTTAAATTCGAAGTATTATAGTACTATCCTTATATATTTTTGGATTGTTATAACCATAATATCATTGATATACACTTCTAAAACATAATTATTGAATACAAAAACCCAAATACATTAATTATGACACTTCTACTATAGTAAAAACATAATCTTGACCATGCTCCCTTTACTTATTCTGAGGATTATGCCTTTGATGCTGAAGACAATGATTTTTATATTGACTTATTTCATTATAGTTAAAGAATTTTACAATTGAAGATTTTTTCTTACCCTTTAAATCATAATCACGGCGTCATTTCTCTCCACAGTTCTAGAATACTATCACTCCTTCTAATAATGTAGCAGGGTGTATCTTTCCACAATTATCACAAGTGAAAAAAGTACTTCATTCTCTTTTACTCTATATATATCATTCCCTACTGTCCTATTTTCTTATGCTTCTTCAAATTCTATAATACATAGAAAATTATAAATCTATCTTGTTAAAATATGATACTATATCCTATTATGAGGATATTTTTTTAGAGATTAGTTCATTTTGAAATATTTTATTATAACTATCCATGAATCGATCATTATTACTCTTTGGATTATGTGCATTGATGTGGTTTCCATTCATTGTACTAAGAACCATTTATAAATGATGAAATACACTATATTAGACAATAAAATTATAAAACCCATTGAATAATTTAAAAATTAGGGTTACACATTACCTAAATTGAAATTTTAGGTATAAATAATATCTAAATAATAATATTAGTATATTTAGAAACATTTCTAAATCCAATCATAGGTTTTTGATCCCTATAAAATTTTTCCAAAATTTAGATCCTAGTTTTAATAATAAACATTTTCTGATACCAGTTGTAAAGCCCAGAACCATAGTAGCACAGAGTCAGATGTTTCATTTTTTACATGAATATAAAATATAATGAATCACACCTTAATGAAATAAAAAGTGTTGTAGTATTAGTAAACTAGAATCTTACTTGAAACATGAATTATAATAAAAAATAAAAAATTCAACATATTTAACCCATTAATATCATAATTATTCTCTTACATTAACCCTACATATCAATCAAAATAAACTTATTGTTATCCTTATGAAAAATAAAACATAATAAAGGAGTGAGAAAGAATTAACACTAAGGGTATAATATAATAATAAGAATAAATAATTATGGAATGGTAAATAATATAAACACATACCATTTAATCAATAACATGATCATAATATGGCATAATTAAAACATGAAAAAATATTCTTTCTAAATAATCATAAGAGAATAAAATATAACAATGAATAGTATACTAGTGAAATAATCACATGTAATATCAATAACTAATATCATAATTATGGTTTAAAAAACACCAGATTCATAAAATATACAGTTAAATCCTCGACCAAGAAGTATACATAAATGGGTAAGTCCTCATCCAAAACATGGTCTTGTATTCCTCATGAGATATACCGATGAATCTGGGGATTATAAAGGTCCCTTCAAATAAAATAATAAGTCCCATGAATTAATCTGATGTATGAGTACAAATATAAACAAAATAAATATTCATGTTGAAAAACAATAATACTAAGTGTGAATAATTTATCTATAAACCGTTAATAGAAATATGTAGAATTATATCATAATATATCATATATAGTCAAACTGATCCTAGAAAATTCAACAAAAAAATGTAGATGGTATAATAAGATATCAAACTCAATTAATCATAATAACAATAAGTGTTTTGATAAAAATGAAAATATATTAATAAAATCATAGAGAAATTCTTCAAAGAAATACCCTTTTACATTGAAATCATTTATTTAAAAAGATGCACAAATTTAAAAAGGAAAATTTATCTTTTAAAATAACCATGTAAAATAGAAAATTATTACCCAATAAAATATGGTTTCATGAAATTTGGACTATCCAATCATGGTTTATAAGTAAAAAACATTCATTTTTTATAATTTTGTTAGAAAAATCACAAGGAGAGATGTTTAGAAAACAAAAAATTAATTATTTCCAAACACTTTGTAAAAAGTAAAACATGGGTAAAATTTACATAAAATAATCATGGGGAAATTATTAAGTAAATTTTAAAAACATATTTTAAAAACATGTTCATTGAAGATAAATATACCACAGTTGAGGATTAAACAAAAACAATACCTTATAATGATAATATTCTCAAACAAAACCCTTACCTTAGAACGAAATTAATTCTTATGTAGATGAACATTATTTATAATAAATATTGTTTTATTATATATATATATATTATATAACCATTATAATATATATTATATAATATATGATTTACATATTCCATTTTATCACCCATTTAAAATAAATCTTTATTAAATTTTTATTCTGTGTGATAACTATGTTTTTCATGTATGTTTTGATTCATAAGTCTCAGTCCCTATACATAGGTCATGGTTTAATAATCTCATTGATTTTAATCATGATACTAATAAAATATATATTCAATGTGTATGTATAGTAATCCTTAAAAATTTAGAGATATAAAAATAAACAACACCATTCATAGGGATGGTAGGTCATACAAACACATGAATGATGTTTCCATCTTTCGATGGTTTGAAGGAAGAAACTTTACATAAATTAATCTTTGCATAATAATATATATTTCATAAATATCATATAAAATAATTATTTCTATATTTATAAATATTATAATAATGTGGTGATGAAAAAAAATATACCACATTATGGAGATAGTAAGTCGTGCGTATGCACGAGCAATGTTTTCGATTTTCATAGAATGGATAAAATGTGGAATATAATTATCTATAATTAAAATACCATATAATTATAATTATGACAATGAATTTATTAATTTATTATGTAATAAAAACAATAATTGGAATTATACTAATAAATAAACTTGATTGGGTCGGTAAAAATAATTGCGTCTTTTCGAAGGACTTCCCATATATCCATTCTTAAAGACACTACGTAATTTGAGGACACCATGACATTCATAAATTGTATAAGGATGTTCTTTTAAGATTAACAGGTAGATTTTTGTATAGCTATATGGATCATGGGGTAGTGAATAAGTGCGGGAGAAGGTTCCCTTTTGTAATTGAGTTTAGGGTAACTTTTGGATTTCATTAAAATATTAAATTATAATAAGTATATTATAGAGGGAAATGCTTCCAAATTGGAGATAAATTTGTTGGGGATGATCATATACACCCCTTATTATCTCATATGGTCTTATTTAGTATTATTAGTATGTTTAGACAATTTAAATAAACTATATATTTATGAAATATCATTATTGTCAAATTTTAAACTATTCATATAATTTGACCTCAAATACATCATAAAAAAGTGGGAATTATATTGTAATTATTTAAACCAATATAATATATTTTATATATTTTAAAAATTATTTCAAAACATTTAACCATTCAAATTATATCAAAATTAATATTTTTAAAATAGTTACTTTAAATGTTTTGTTAATAAAATAAATATTTTATTAGTATTTCACAAGAATTTAATGTAATTATATAATTTATAATAATTAAATTAAATATATATATATATATATAATTATTTAATTAATATCAATATACACATTTATTTTCATTTAGATCTTGATTTTGTATTTTTGTGGACACATATAAGATATTTAACACAAAGAGAGTGACATGTTTTAACATTCTTTGATTTAAATATAATAAAATTAACTTTCATAAACAAGTGTATATTAAATTACTAAAAATAGATCATAAGGTGATAATGGTTTTCAAATATTAATAATATTATTTTTGGAGAGGTTTGGGTTATATCTATACAAATATATTTTTGTTTTAACCAACCATTAACACTTTTGACAATTACCGTACTATTTAATGTTTATACTATATAAGGGTAAATTATGTTTTAATAAAAATAAAAAAACCATAAATATAATATTATACATTAAAATAACCGCATAACTTTCATTTGATATAATATTTATTTTTAGTATTATTAATCATTTAATAATATATTATTTAACATAAAATATTTATAATGTTAGTTTTACGAACAATTTCTTACATTGACTTTAAGATTATAATGATAATAAAAAATATTCAAACCACGACTTTTTATAAATCCTTAATATGTCATATTAATCTATAAATTTCCTAGAGAACCTTAATTAAGTCAAATTATATTACTTATAATTTTTTTAATATAATTAAATTTATGTTTCCTTCAATTGAATAATTACTTTGCCATTGTTCTGTAATTATTTAAAGTACATTTTTTCATTAATTTTATTAATATGTAGATAAATATGTTATATTTATAAATACTCATTATAGTCATACAAATATTATGGATTACACTATTTTTGAAATATTATACTTATTTAAAAAAAGAGTATGAAATGTTTGATATTTGTTTAAATAAAATACAATAAGGGTCACAACCACTTCCTAATGGAAAAAATTTGTCATAAATCAGAATATTTAATGATTATAGTGAAAATTTACTCATTAAATAAAATTTATTCAAGTGTTCTTTTAATTTAATTGTTCTTATCATTTTAATTAAACTCTTTTTATTGATTTTTCAATTAATAAATGATTTATTACATCATTTATGTGCAAGAATTTTAAGAAATTATTTCTTCACTAAAATTTAAAAATATGTTACCCTAATGAATATAAATATTTTATATTTAAAAATACTATTTATGGTAAAAAAATATATTATGGAAAATCATATATTAAAATGATATATTAGATAAAATACAAAATTTGAATACTTTTACTTTATTTTAAAATAAAATAATATAAGGGACATAATGTCATCCAAGTGGATAAAAAAGTTATAAAATTAGTCTGAAGGAATATTATGGTCTTGGATTAGTCATCCAATAATATTTATTAAAATTTTGGGCCATTTAATGGATTGTATATTTTTAATTACAACCATTTTTATTGATTTTCATTATTTTCCTTGCACAGAAACTACGTCAGTGTTGCATAAGAATTAAATTCATTTATTTTAAATATAAATATTAACAATATATTTCTGTTAAAAAAATAATTTAATTAGGTTTAATAAAAAATTTATATTAATTAATTATTTATATTAACTCATATCCATTTCAAGACAACCAATTTAATTTCTTTTTCTGACTTTCTTCTTTTGGACAATCACTACAAAAACTTATGGATATGATTTTTGTTATATAAAAATTAAATTAGAAAATATAAATAATAGTAATATATAATACAAGACATTAAATAAATATATTATTTAAAGGATTTTTATCTCGTAGTTATATTATATAAGGTACCAAATATGAATTTTCTATTACTCTGCAGGCATTACGTCGACATTGAAAAGTATTTTCACATTTCTCATGAAATAATTTTAAATTTATATGTTCAGGATTATATTTTCATGAAATTTTAATTATATTATAATACATGAGTTTAATCATATTTTTAATAAATTTGTATATTATATTTTTGTTTTGATGATATCACAAAAGATACATTATGTCATAAAAACAGTATTTTTACTATTAAACTAAAATTTGACTTTTTTAGAAAATTGTCAAGATTTAACCATAGAATTATTTTGATATTATGATTTCAAAATTTATTTTCATTTTATCAAATACAATTTATAAATTTTTAAAAATGAATTATATTTTATCATATTGAGAAAAATAAAAGAGCTTTTTGATTAAAACGTATATTTGATGAATAAAATGAATTTACCAAAAATTGTATGTTTTTTCCTAAAATTTAATAAATAAATTCTTGTTAAATACTAATTTCATATATATTTTAAAATATATATATTACTATTCACACCGTCCAATTTCATGACTAGTTTATAATCACATTTCATTTTTAGTTTTAGCAAGGTGTTGCGTGTTACATAATCTAACGAAGAGATTAAATTTAAAAAGAGATATTTTCTGAAATCATGAGTTGTTACTTACTCCCTCTATTATATTTGACCTTGATCCTAGGTTTGCGTGTATATTTTGAAAAATATTTTACAATTTTTTAGTTGTCGAATAGATTTGTGTACACTATATCATCCATAATATGACTAAAAATCAATGTGAAGGATTAAAAATTTAGAAGACATATTTTGATCTTATTAAGAGAATTAACTAGAAATTAGGGATCATATTCTTTAATGAGTTTAACTTTATTATAATATTATGTTTTATTTTTTTATACAGATGACACTTTTGGAGGAATTTTATGGAATGTGGTGTTATACTGTAACTTGTTGGGATAAAGTAGGTAAAAGAAATTTGTTGGGCCCATAATTTATAGATAAATGGTCCAAAAAGTAAAAATTATTTAGAAATATATATATATATATATGTATAAGAATTTTAAAACTATAGGCATATAACATGAGGAAAGATCATCCATTCGAGGTAGGTGAACCTATTTTTTTTATGTTTCCTCCACAAAAGAGTTTTGTGTTTTAGTAAAAATTGAAAATTAAGTACATGGCTGATTAGACCATATGAAATATAAGGGAAATATAGATCATTTTCCAATATATATTCTCATAATATCTGTTTTTCCTAGTAAAATTATATTGTTCATCATTCCATATTAAGAAAATATTTGAGGAATGAATCTCATATTTAGATCCCTGATATAGTTTAATTTGAAGAAGACCACACTTCTGAGGAATAACCGGTATATATTATTGATATTTTTGATAAAGTGTTATATAATAACATTATTTATCATGTTATTTTTTATGTAAAAACCATATGAATGAAGAAGAAAAATGCGAATCAATAAATTCTACGAGGGAATGATATCCCTACTAGTTTAAAGAGTAAATAAAATTTCATGGGAATAATTTCTAAAATGGGGAAGTATATGAAAACATTGGTAAACTTAAAATAAATTATATTCATTCACTATTAATAATAAATAATTTTATATTATATTCATATCCACTATAAGAAAATTATGTAATTTTTCAATCAAATAGAAAAAGCGTTATTTCGAACAAAATTTTGTGTTGATACATTATATGGATTATTTTAATATATAATTTATAAATTTTAGAACATTAATTTTAAAAAAGATATATCATTTTTTAATTATTCATTTTAAAAATATATTTGGGTGATTTTTTTAGAATTTGATGAAAAGTTTGATTTTACCAATGAATAGTGAAAGATATTAATTTTTATTCTAAACTTTATTTTCATTTTATGAAATTTAATAAATATATTTTTTTAAAAAAATTGATTAATTGTATTTTTAGTTCAATTATATTTTTATTAATATAATTATTGAAATTGGAATCAACATCATTCTTTATTTTGGTATAAAAATGTTCTATACTTATGAAGTCATTTTTTCATGAATCCCGCTTTTTTCGCATTTTATCTATTTAAATGTAAATTATTTTCTGCCAGTTCAATAAATTGATTTTTATAAAATGGATTCTATTTTTTTAATACGAATAATAAAAATTAGGTAATAAATTTTTCTTAATTTTTTGTCACAATGAATAATAAAATAAGTAAACACATATTACAAGGTTATAGTTAAATCAGGTTTACTGGGGTGGTTAGATTAATGTGATAAGGTTTTTAATGACCTAAAATATTGTATAAATCATATTTTATTGAAATATTTTGACCCATATATCATCATAAATTAGTAAATTTTGAAATTTGGGTCCATTATTATTGAGTGAGGCAATAATATATTTTAGCCTTTTCAAAAATACCATGTGTGTCCTCTCCCTCACCTATAAAAGGACATCCCATCTATTCTCATATCCACACATAAATAGAAATTTGGATTGAAATATTCATAGAAAAATTACTTCCTTACATATATACTCATTTTATAGAGGTATTATAATAGGATTAATAAAAATATTATAATGTTTTAGATATAAATAAAAAGAGGTTGTCTGAAAAAGAAAGTATGTATTTTAACCAGATGCTACACTTTTCTTTATTATTATACCTCATCTAAAAAGTTTCACAATATTTTGATATAATAAAATATTATTATCCCATATACTGTGTTTTTATTACGTTAATTGAATACAATTTATTCATCTCAACTTCAATTAAAGTGGCAATGAAACTGTCATTCATGTATATGGAAGACTACCTCTTTGTGAACCGATGAAATTTATTTTCCATCCAAACCTATCAAAAATGTTATAATAATGTGTTTAATATATTTTTATGATATTTATTACATTTTTTTAATTATAATATGATAATATATCATATATTTTCTTACCTTTACATCCATTAAAACTAATAACATCGTTCATGCGTAGGTATGGAATATGACCTCCATGAAGAGATGTGATTCATTTTTCATCACCACCTCACATGGATGATATTTATAATTTTATTTAAAGAGATAATATTATATATTTTAAATAATAAAAAATATTTAATTATAAAATGAAAATTAACTTCATTCCCTCATGTTCATCGAAAAATGGAAACATTACACATGTGTATGTAAGGCCTACCATCTCTATGATTGTAACGTAATTCATTCTTTATAATGATATTACATAATTAGTTATAAAATTACAGTTAATGTCTAAGAATCATAAATAAAAAATTATTATGATTATGAAAGTGGTATATTCATGATCAATTTGATCAAATTCGACCCACCAATGTCATTTTTTTCTTTTGAACCAAACATCCTCAAAACATTCGAAGTAAGATTAATCAATTAGCTTAATAATTATAACGTTGATATTAGTGAAATAAAATTAGTAATAAAATTGAAAATTGGTTTTAAGAAAATAAAAATTCAACAAAATATTATTATTTAGATAGATAAATAATGTACGTGATAATTTAGAATCAATTCAATATAAATTTTACTTTAAACCATCAATATAAATGTTTTAAAGATTTATTTTATAAATTATTTATCATGAATATATTTTTAAAATATTTTTAAATATGTATACATATGGACAGAAATGAATTAAAAATGATATTTAATTTCAGTTTTTTTCTTTATTCCTAAGGTTTTTAAAAGGAAAATTTTAATGTATTTCATATGGACCATTTCTAATTTCATTACATGAGGGAAAATGAGTGTCTATTTTTAATATATATGACACTATAAGAAAAATGACTTTTTGCGATGGACTATTTGCAATGGGAAAAAATCATTTCCCAAAAAGATAGGCGTTGTTTGTGCACTGAACCACAGGAGGGGTACTTGTGACGGAGAGGCACTCCCCATCACAAACACCCAGAGGTGATTAATACAATTTGGGACAGAAAATTTCCCTATCAAAAATACTTCATCTGCAGATCACGATTTGCGATGTGTCTCACTGCAAATACCCAGCGGCGGTAAATACTATTTGCGACATGATGTTGCCAGGTCATAGATAGTGTATTGACATGCCACTTTTTGAAATGGTATGTGTCGTAAAAACTTTTTTTACCACTGATATTAATTAATGCAGACAGAGGTATTTATGATTGGACCCATCTCAAATAGTATCGTCGTAACTAATCTAACCTATATATACCCCAAACATTTTTTCATCCTTCCCCTCAATTTCTACATTCTCTCTCTCTCTAAACTCTAATTTTATAGTGAAAAATTTTCGGAGTTAATTTATTTTTCACAAAGAAGTTGTGAAGCCGTATTCTCCGTTAAGTGATCAATTTTAAAGGTATTCATGTTATTTTTAATTTAGTATTTATTTCATTTTTTTATATTAATTTTAATTATTTTTGTATAGTTGTAATAAAATTAGATTTAGATTTTTTTGTCATCAGTCTTTATTTTTAATAACAAATTGAAATTATTTCTACCAATTCTTAGTAATCAGTAGTAATTATTAATTGTTAATGATAATTAGTAATGTATATAAATAATTAGCGATAATTAGAAATTATTAGCTATAATTTGCAATAATTAATAGTAAGTAATTCTACTTAGTATGAATTATGGGTAATTAGTAATAATTAAGAAAAAATACTAATAATTAGGAAAAATAGTAACAATTTGGAAAAAATAGTAATAAATAATAATAATTAGTAATAAATATTTACAATTTATAGTAAATACTAACAATTAGTAATAAATAGTAATAAATAGTAATAAAAATTAATAAATAGTAATAATTTGTCATATTTTGTAATAAATACTAATAATTAGTAATATAGAGTAATAAAGAGTAATATATAGTAATAAATTGTAATAAATAGAAAAAATATTAATGAATAGTAATAATTAGTAATAATTAGTAATAATTAGTAATAATTAATAATAAATAGTAATAAATAGTAATAAATATAAATAAATAGAAATAGACAGTAATAAATAGTAATAATTAGTATCAATTAGTTACAATTATTAATAAATAGTAATAATTAGTAATAATTTTTATTAATTAGTAATAATTAGTAATAATTAATAATAATTAGAAATAATACGTAATAATTTTTAATAATTATTAATAATTAGTAATAACTAGTAATAATTAATAATAACTAGAATTAAAGAGTAATAAAAATAAATGAAAATAAATAAATTGTAATTAATAGTAATAAATAAATAAAATAGAAATAAATAGTAATAAATAGTAATAATTAGTAATAATTAGTAATAATTAGTAATAATTAGTAATATATATTCATAAATAATAATAAATAGTAATAAATTGAAATAAATAGTAAAAAATTGTAATAAATTGTAATAAATATTAAAAATTATTAAAAATTAGCATTAAATATAAATAAATAGTAATAAATAGTACAATATTAATATATAGTAATAGATAGTAAAGAATAATGATAAATAATAATAAATAATAATAGATAATAATACATAGTAATAAATATTAATAAATACTAATAAATTTTAAAAATAGTAATACATAGTAATTAATAGTAATAAATAGTAACATATAGTAGTAGTTAGTAATAATTAATATTAATTAGTTAAAATTGGGACTAATTAGGAATAGTTTGGCAATAAATAGCAATAAATAGCAGTAAATAGTAATATATAGCAATAAATAGCAATAAATAGAAATAAATAGGGATAAATAGCTATAAATAGGAATAAATACGAATAAATAAGTATAAAATCAATTGTAGTAAACTGTAATAAATTGTTATAACTTTTCACAATTTCCAGTTGATTGGAGGAACTCATTTTGCTCAATAAATCCTCTCCTTTAAATTCCCACCATCGCAAAACATTATGAAAAATATGCTTTTTCGTATGCATATCCAATCATGTATGCTCGAGTTTGGATATATATTTGTAGGGCCACATTTTTTCATAATGTTTTCCGAAAGTGACAGTTATAAGAAGATGAATCATCAATGAAAAGGGGGATCTTTTCTCTGACGACTCATTTACCTGCATCTTTCTCACACTTAAATAACAATGAAGAATCTTTTTGGTGGTATCTATATATTCTTGTATGCACGAGAAGGGATATTTGTACCTCTGAGGAGATTCTTCATTGTGATTTCTATAAAGACCCAAAAATTTCATGTAGTTTTTTTAAATACTTGTAATTTTACGAGTCTGTGGCTCTTGACGTCACTTGATTCCGAGGCCCGGTGTGCCTGGAATAAATTTCTGAAGTTTTGTTTGGGTATATTCAGTAAACGTACGTGTCAGTTTTTCTATCTTTTGTACTGGTGCTTAGAATTGAAATCCGAGGGCATTGATGAATTTACAGTGTGGGTAATTGTTTAAGGGGACCATCACATAGTTACGTTTTATGCTGGTTGAATGTTAAAATTTGGGGATTAGTTAAAAAGTTAAATAAAATTGTTAGAACAATTTTATACACCATGGTGGTTAAATACTATATGGGGAAGTTAATGGTGGGTCCCACACCCACATAACCTCCCATGTGTGGATATTTGTAAGGTGGGTCCCACACAAGCCCCAACCTTTCATCTCCCTTGAAACCACCCTTAAGCTCCCTGGCATTTATTGTGACAACCATTCACTTTATTAAGTTTGTTAAACTCTACACCTTCCTCCCAATTAAATTTCCAACACATTATAATTAATTAAGGGGATTCTCAAATTAATTAATTATAGTGTTTGATTCTTAAATCAATTGTTGTGATAAAAAAATAATAAGATGAACTATTATTTTAGTTGGGAAATTGTGGTGTTGGAGAAAACCTGTGAATGCTCTGGAGATATAGATAAAGAATGTGTTATTCCCTTCAACGAAGAACTCCTCCAACGAAGAATGGGGCCTCTTCTCTGCCACGCCGGTTCCATGAAGAACAATGATGCGCCTTCATTTCTCTTCTCCATGACGTCGTTCTTCGTGACACCATCTACTGCGACGTTCGTCTTCCACGGATCAACGATGTGCGACGAATTTGCCAGGTAGGGGAATATTGTATATTTCTCATTTATGTGGTTTATACCCTCAAGCTTGAGAGTTAATTTGTAGGATTTATCTTTGTGGATTCCTCACCCTGGTTTAAATTTCTCATGATTAATGAGAAATAAATAAATTAATTCGTGGGTCGATAAACAATTGATTGAATTAATTTTCTTCTTGTTTATCTTGAATTTGAAATTCATGAAGCATGAAAAATATTTATTTTCAAATTCCCCAAGTTCTTGATTCTCAAAAATGATGGCCAAACTAACACGGCTATCGATACGCACATTGACCGTGATCTTTCCTTATTCATTGTCCACACATTCTTTGTATGTTATTTATCCCCAAAAAATTAAGCACGCTAGAAAATCAATGATTCCCTGAGCGCGATATATAGATGGGAAGATCTTGAACTGAGGATCATGGATATGCATTTGTATCTTTTTTCTGAGTTAAATCGATGTTGAAATGGAGTGTGGAAGGATCTCGTGGCGCAAGTAGGGTATTCTGGCGAAGCAAGGTTGGTAGGTCGATGCGGAATCTGTTAGTGCAGCATGTTGGAGGCACTATTTTGGGGTTGGAGGATGAGAAAATTGAAGTTGAAGATAGAATATTAGAGGGAAGAAAATAAAAATAATGATGATTAAAAAGGGGGGAATGATAAAGGTGGATGAAATCATGGGGGGTTGTGCGCTGGATTGAGTTGAGCATGAGACTCCTTGGAAAATCAAATGTTAAATTAAATAAAAAATAATAACAATATAATAATGTTATTATTATTTTCATTGGGAAAATAGTATTATGAAGGTATCTTCTTCGTGTGACCTCGGTTTCCTAAATCATCGGTGGAAGTGCGACCCTGACTTCGAGAAAGAATTTATGAGTCCAATATTGGATATATTTTTGGGGTTTTTGGATCGGGTACCTAAAGCGCTCGGAAAATAATAGATTTAATATTATTATTAAATTTTCGACCTGCTATAACTCATGCATACGACGTCTGATTGACTCGCCGTTAGCGGGGATGTGACCCTGTCTTTTATATGGTCGATTAATGTTTAATGATTGATCTACATTCTAGTTCATGTCCCGAGTCCATGAAACACCCAATGATAATAATATTATTATTATTATGGGATCTTGTATCTGACATATCTCTCACATACGGTGTCGGAATGACGAACCGTCTGTGACTTTGTGACCCTGTAATTAAGATGGATGTTTTAAAACCAATTTTGGATATTTATGTTGAGGTCGAGCATTGGGCCCTATGAGGCACGATTCGTGGGTGTTGCGGTGAAATGAATCTTTTTCACCGGTTATCCATTTTGGACAAATGGGTAGTCCATCTCGTGTGTTTTTTAGTATGGATCGCAATGGTGTGACCGATTTGGTTGACCGGTGTCATTTGAAGTACGACCGGGTTGGATCGAACATGAATCCAACCTGGCCCTCGGTAATAAAATGCTTATAACTTAAGGACCGTATGTCTGATTGATGTGCCGTCAATTAAGTTGGATTCATTATGATGATACGGTTATTTTGGTATGCTCCACTTGAGGTTTGGACACAGTTGGAGTATGGTCAAGTTGGTTTAGCTTAAAAACCAACCCTTCCCCAGGAACGGAAATGCTAATAACTCATAGACCGGGCGTCCGATTGATGCGTCGTCTATTGCGTTGAGACCCCTATTATGAGGCGATACTTTGAGATACTTCCACGTGAGATTACATGACACTTGGAAGTATCGACCAACATCTCGTGGAGCAGAACCACCTAGAGATGAGCATATGGATTACAAAGACTTAGTAGCTGGTTGAGACCTGATGACTGCTTGTCTGATTTGATTCGGAGTGACAATACTAGCCCAGTGGGGAGCACTACTGTGTTGGGGTGGTAGACCCATGTCGGAGGAGCACTACTTTGTTGGGGCGGCAGACATGCGGTACTCGATAGAAGAAGTACCTTTGTAGGCTAGGACAGGGTGCTCTTGTTTGCAGCGGCAGTCCCATGGCGGGGAATCGCTACTATGTTGGGGTGATAGACCTGCTGTACTCGACATAGGGGGAGTAACTCAGCAGTATAAGGATAGTGAGTAGCACCTCAAAGTTGTGACAGGACTACTGTGCTCACTAGAGGAAGAGTTCTCCGGTAGCCCTGTTTTTGACATCAAGAATAAAAATTATGGTTTGAGCTGAGTAAATAACCCTTTGTGTTTTCCTCATGATTGAGAAGGGTTACTTGATAACTTATGTATATGTATGGTAATATAACTAAGTAATGGTTATCTGTTGAGATATTTATTTTTGGTTTATCCTTTTTGGATTTAGTAAGACCTTGAGGGTCTCGGGGTCTCTTCAGTGTATCGTTATACTCACCCCTGCATGGGCTATGCCTGCACCTCGTTGTGTTGGATGCAGACGAAGGACAGCGATGACCGAGGAAGAGTGTACGAGGACTAGATGGTACCCAGAGGTGGACACTCGGCGTGACGGCACGCAGAGCGGATTGATAAATGTGGAGTGATGAGAAGGACATCTGTACCTACCCTTCAGGTAGGAACCAGAGGACGATCTAGGAGATGCTTCACCATTCAGCTGTTTTTCTTTTCAGTAGTTTTTTCTTTTAGTTGTAGCTATAACTTTCTATTGGGCTTGTATTTTCAGCCCCATTGTACTGTCAACACAGTTGTTACTGCTTTACTTAGTGTTTTCTTCTGCTTGTACTCTGGTTGTGTGTGTGTTTACATTTATAAAGCCAATTCCTTCATAGTTTTTAGGGAGTTACGCCCTCGGTGCTAGTCGCCAGCCCCTGGCCTATGGAAGGCGGGCTTGGGGTAGTCATGATATGGGCCCCAGGGGACAGGTCGTGAAAATTGGTATCAAAGGAGTCAGTTATACCACAGAACTTAGGACTCTGATATTCTATTTTTTGTGATGCAATAGTCTTAAGCATACAGAGTGTGGTTTTTCGGATCCGAGAGTCCAGTGTTGGTGCGGCGACCAATGTATCCATACACTAGGACCCTGAATTCTGATTTCTGACTCAGTGCACGAAAACACTGACTGCGTGTGTGTTTTCGAAAGTTTTCTTTAAGTCAGCTCAAACCAGTTCAGCTCACTAGGTATAATCATTTGACCGTGTCACATCTGTTTTGGATGCCTTTACACAGACAGTCAGTTGTAGTTCCAAGAGAGTACCCGATTATGGCCCACCGAGCGACGAGTCTCCGGTGTAGGGCCCTCTTTCTATGTCGGCACCTTCGGGTGGTGTACCAGCAGAACCACCACCTGTTAGGTAGTAGATGAAACCAGCCATACTAGTGGACGGTGCAAGCTGACAGAGTGTGTTGCACGAGTTCTAACAGTAGAGTCCTCTGAGGATACGAGGCGAGACAAATTCCCAGGCATCACTGGACTGGATGGAGGTGATTGCTAGAGTTCTACACTTAGTTTAGACACTAGTAGAGCAGATGGTGATCTTATCTACTCGTGTTTCCCAGTAAGTGACCATGAGGTTGGTCTGCATAGTAATGAGGCTTTGGTACGTTGACCGATGCGAGATATAGTATGTTTGGGTAGTGTGCTAGCTATATCACTACCTGTTGGTCATCAGTTTCAACTAGTGGTACCGGTAGATGACACATGTAGGCTTATTACCTTACACGTGTTTCAGCATCAAATACCCCTCAGGTTCCAAGGTGAGCGTGACCCATGGGTGGTTGAAGACTGGCTTGAGGAGGCAGCTGAGTGTTTTTCTAGATCCGATACAGTTTTGGCAGGATGGCATGTCAATAGTTGAGTATTCATCGAGGCGTACTAACCATTCATGGTACTCGATTATTACAAAGCAATCCATTCTTTAGATCTTGGACCTCTGAGCGAGGTGTGTTTAAGTATATCTGAGACAACAATTTTTCCCCTAAAGCATTATTTATTATGTTTGGGTGCTAGAGAGAACCTTTGTTGTTGAATGATCTTTGGATGTGTGGATATAACTAGTGAATGTTAGCAGTGAGAAGCATGAAACTGGTCCCTGTCTTAGAGACTTGAGTGTGTAGAATGTTTCGAGAAGAGGAAGTGTTAAAGACAGATGAATCTGCAGGGCAGCAGACATGGAAGCAGAGCTAATAGAGCAGCATGAGGTGGTGAACATTTCGACATGTTACAACCACCCGCCTTTGTAGTCCCCACTAGGCTCAGGAAGCTAGAGGACAGGGGAAGACTCTACATTCGGTCATGGAGTGTGACCCAAGGGCTCTAGGAATGATTCGAGGTATGGTCTGTGTCTACTACTAGTAGTCATAACAACATACATTGATACGAATCATCCATTCCATCCACAAATCTTGTCCCAGACCTAGAGTTTCCGATTAAGCCTTTGACTTGACCCTCAAGTCTGGAGATGGCTTTGGGAGGAGACTCGATAATCACACTTACGCCGACGGTGTGATATGACCCTTGAGGTGAGAGTTTTGGATGGAACCTCTTGGTGGCAGTGTCGATTCCTTACGATGTTAGTTTGGATATGGACTGGGCAACCACAGTTCATACACAGATTTACTGTATTTGGGAAAAGGTTGTAGTTTATCTTTTACATTGGGATGGGGTTTTCCCTTCTTCGGTGAAAAGGGAAACCCAGGCATCACATGATAAACTCATGCATAGGAGGGTGCAACCTATCACTCTTGAGTCGGCTAACCTTACCCCCATGGAAACAGAAGTTTTGAGTTTTGAGTTCCAAATAAGAAACAGAGGCCTCTAGAGTTAGAGGATGGCGACCACGTCTACATACGGGTCTCACCACGACGAGGCCTATGGAGATATGGCCGAGGTGGAAAGTTATCTCTAAGGTTCAACAGACCTTTCCAGGTACTCAGCAGGGTAGGAAAGGTGGCTTACCACTTGGTCACTCCACCACAGTTGCACCGGGTGCACAACGTCTTCCACGTATCTCAGTTGAGAAGATATGTGAATGAATCATCCCACATCATCGACCACAGAGAGCCAGATATCGATGACGGGGTGACTTTCTTAGAGGTTCTAGTAGAGATTTAGGATCGACAGGAGTGGGTCTTATAAGGACGGTCGATTCCTCTAGTGCGCTTTCACTGGCAGCACAAGAACCTCAAGGAGAGAACATGGGAGCGGGAGGCTCAGATGTGTGCTCGGTACCTCTTTTGTTTTCCCAAGTGTGTGTTGAAGCTTTACGGGGACGTAGATCCCCGATATAGGAGTAATGTAAAGACTCAGAAATTTCATGGATTTTTTTCAATACCTTGTAATTTTACAAGTCTATGGCTTCTGACGACACATTATTCTGCGGCCTGGTGTGCTCGGAATCAATTTGTAAAGTTTTGTTCAGGTGCGTTCAGTAAACATACGTGCGGGTTTTTCTGTCTTTTGAATCGGTGCTTGGAATTGAATTCCAATTGCACCGATGAACTTGCAGCATGGGTAATTTCTTAAGGGGAACTTTACCACAGTTGTGTTTTATGCGGGTTAAAAGTTAAATTTTGGGGATTAGTTAAAAAGTTAAATAAAATTGTTTAGAAAAATTTTATAAACCATGGTGGTTAAATCCTATATGGGGAAGTTAATGGTGTGACCCACCCCCACATAAATGTTCATGTGTAGATATTTGTATGGAGGGGCCCACATGAGACCCAACCTATCAACTCCCTTGAAACCCCCCTTAAACTCCCTTGCATTTATTGTGACAACCATTCACTTTATTAAGTTTGTTATACTCTACACCTTCCTCCCAATTAAATTGCCAACATATTATAATATATTAAGGGGATTCTCCAATTAATTAATTATAGTGTCTGATTCGTAAATCAAATTTTGCAAGAATAAAATAATAGGAAGAGATATTGTTTTAGTTGGGAAATTTTTGGGTTGGAGAAAACCTTGGAATGCTCTAGAGATATAGATAAAGAAAGTGTTCTTCCCTTCGATGAAGAACACCTCCAATGAAGAACGGCGCCTCTTCTCCGCGATGCTGGTTCTACGAAGAACGATGAGGAACCCTCCTTTATCTTTTCTTTGATGACATTCTTCGTGACGCTATCTACCATGACGTTCGTCTTCCGCGGATCGACGACAAGCGACGCCTTTGCGAGGTAGAGGAATATTGTATATTTCTTATTTATTTGGTTTATACCCTCGAGCTTGAGTATTTATTTGTAGGATTTATCATTGTGGAGTCATTACACATGTTTAAATTTATCATGATGAATGCAAATTAAATAAATTACTTCGTGGATCGATAAACAAATGATTGAATTAATTTTCTTCTTCTTTATATTGAATTTGAAATTATTGAAGCATGATAAATATTTAATTTCCAATTCACCATGTTTTAGATTCTCAAAAATGATGTCCAAAATCACACGGCTATTGATACGAACTTTGACCGTGATCTTTCCTTATTCATTGTCCGCACATTTTCTGCGTGTTCTTTATGAACAAATAATTATGCACGCTGGAAACTCATTATTTCCCTAAGCGCGACATATAGATGCGAAGATCTTGACCCGAGGATCATGGATATGAATTCGTATCTTTGTTCTGAGTTAAATCATAGTCAGAATAGAGTGCGGAATGATCTCGTGGCACGAGTATGGTGGTCTAGCAGAGCAAGGTTGGTAGGCCGAGGAGGAATCCATCAGTGCAGCATGTTGGAGGCACTATTTTGGGGTTAGAGCGCGAGAAAATTGAAGTTAAAGATAGAAGATTAGAGAGAGGGAATTAAAAATAATGATTATTAAAAAAAGGGAAATAAATGATAAAGGTGGATGAAATCATGGAGGGTTATGTGCTGGAATGAGTTTATCATGAGACTCCATGGAAAATTAAAGGTTAAATTAAATTTAAAATAATAATAATATTATAATGTTATTATTATTTTCGTTGAGAAAACCGTATTTTGATAGTATCTTCTTCGTGCAACCTAAGTTTCATAAACCGTTAATGGATGTGTGCCCCTGAAATTGTGATGGAATATATGAGTCCAATATTGGATATCATTTTCGGGTTTTTGGACCAGGTACCCGAAGTGCTCAGAAAATAATAGATTTGATATTATTATTAAATTTTCAACCTGCCATAACTCAAGAGTGCGACATCCGATTGACTTCCCATTAGTGGGGATGTGACCCGGTCTTTAATATGGTCGATTCAAGTCTAATGTTCGATACTAAATTTTGGTTCATGGCTCGGTTCCATGAAACACGCACTTGGAATAATAATATTATTATTACAGGATCATGTATCTGACATATCTCTCACAGACGGTGTCCGAATGACGAACCGTCTGTAATGTTGTGACCCTAGAATTAAGATGGATGTTTCAATTCCGATTTTTGATATTTATGTTGAGGTCAAGGCGTGGGCCCCATGAGGCCCGATTCATGCGTGTTATGGTGAAATGAAACTTTTTCACCGGCTATCCGTTTTGGACCAATGGGTAGTCCATCTCGTGTGTTTTTTAGTATGGATCGCAATGGTGTGACTGTTTTGATTAATCAGTGTCAATTGAAGTATGACCAGGTTGGATCAATCATTAATCCAACTGGGCCCTTGTTAATAAAATGCTTATAACTGAAGGAACGGACACCTGATTGACGTGTCATCAATTACGTTGGATTCCTTATGATGAGATGGTTCATTTGGAATACATAACCTGAGGTTTGGACACAGTTGGAGTACAGTCGGGTTGGTTTAGCATAGAAACCAACCGGACCCCTGTAACAGAAATTCTAATAACTCATAGAACGGGCATCCGATTGATGTGCCGTTAGTTGCATTGAGACCCCTATGAAGAGGTGGTCCTTTAAGATACTTACATGTGAGACTAAGTGACACTTTGATGTATCGAATAGTAGATCATAGAGCAGAACCTCTCGGAGATGAGCATACAGAGTAAGAAGACTTAATAGCTGGCTGAGACCTGATGACTGCTTGTCCGATTCGATTTGATGTGACTTGACTAGACCAATAGGGAGAACTACTATGTTGGGGTGGTAGACCCATGGAAGAGGAGCACTAATGTGTTGGTGAGGCAGACCCGCGATACTCGACAGAAGGAGTACCTTTGTAGGCTAGGAGGGGGTGCCCTTTGTTGCAGCGGAAGACCCATGGTGGGGAATCGCTAATGTGTTGGGGCGACAGACCCGTGGTACTCGAAAGTGAAGGAGTACCTTAGTAGTCTAAGGTTAGTGAGTAGCACCTCGGAGTTGTGATAGGACTACTGTGCTCGACAGTGGAGGAGATCTCCATCAGCCGTTTTTTTGACATCAAGAATAAAAATCCTAGTTTGAGATGAGTTAATAACACTTTGCGTTTTCTCATTATTGAGATGGGTTACATGATAACTTAGGTATAATTATGGGAATACACCTATGTAAAGGTTATCTGTTGAGATCATTCTTTGTGGTTTTCCCTTGTTGGATTTAGTGAGACCTTGAGGGTCTCATGGTCCCTACTAAGTATTGTTATACTCACCCATTCAAGGGATATTCCCGCACCTCGTTGTGTTGGATGCAGACGACGGACAACGATGACCGAGGCAGAGTGTATGAGGACTGGATGGTACCTAGAGGTGGACACTCGGCGCGGCGGCACACATAGCCTATCGATAGACATATAGTGCTGAGGAGGACATCTGTACCTACCCTTGAGGTAAGAACCGAAGGAGGATCCAGTATCTGATTCACCATTCAGTTATTTGTCTTTTCAGTTGTATTTTCTTTCAGTTGTAGTTATACCATTCAATTGGGCTTGTATTTCCGTCCCCTTGGTGCTTTCAGCACACTTGTTACTACTTTAATTAGTGTTTTCTTCCACTTTTACTCTAGTTATGTGTGTGATTACATTTATAAAGGCAATGCCTTCCCAGTTTTTAGGGAGTTACGCCTTTGATGCTAGTCGCCAACCCCTAGCCTATGGAAGGTGGGCTTTGGGTAGTCACGATACGGGCCCCGGGGGACGGGTCATGACAATTTCTTTGTGAGACAGTTGCAAGTAAATGAGCCGTCAGAAAAAAGGGTGGCCCTCAATCAACTAGAACATTTTGTCTCCCATAAGTAATGGTATTTATTAAGTACTAGTTGTTATAATTTATCTTCTTTTTATTGGATAATGTTTTTATATTTTTACATTATTCCAGAACTAATAATGAATTTATATTTTTAGAAAAATATCGAACAAGGAAGTCAACAAAATTCATTATTAGATGATCACACATAGATAAATCAGTGCATAAATCTAAACATCTCTAGTTTAAATTTTTTATATATTGAGGTTGTTGAAGATTTATTATCATTTAAATCATCAAAAACGGAATTTTTTTAGAAGGCACAATTCAGTTTCCTTATAAAAAATTTGCTCTAACAAAGTTTGACATATTTGAAAACATTTGGGGACATCTCTTGCATTTTGGTTTTCAACCAGATTTTGTTTTTTGGTATCAACACGGTAAATGTTGTTCCAGAGAATATATTGAAAATTTAATTCTGAATCCACCATTATTTCAAAATTTTGTACATGATTTTGCAAAAACATTTTTTTAACAAACTGAAACTCTTGATGATATTGATTTAAATCCTGAGTTGGAACCATAAAAATTTTATATGTTGTCGAGGTTTGCTAAGGATACATTATATCCTAGCTACAATATAAGAAAATTAAAAGTTGTTGAAAATTTATAGTAATTGAATCAGATAATTCAATGTCAAAAAATAGTTTTGATCAAATATTTTCTTTCATTAAAAAACGGTTACCTAAAGTAAATGTGTTTCCTCCAAAGTACTTTGAGAGAAAAAATCTTATTTATAATATGGGCCTTATTTATCAGAAGATTTATGATTGTACAAATTATTTTATCTTATATTATGGTGAAAATGAATCATTGGATAGTTGTCCCACACGTGGAAAATCGAGGTATAATGAAGCTCAGCCAGGGAAGTATGGATCAATTCCTGTAAAACAGTTGAGATATTTCCCTCTTAATCCTAGGTTTCAACGTTTATTTATGCCTCAGAACAAAACATTAATGATGTCATGGCAAAAAAAATTAATTCAACCGGAAAAAAATCAATCATCAATCTTATGGTGATTCATGGAATCACTTTGATTGAGTACTTCCATCTTTTGATGTAGAATCTTGGAATGTGTGATTGGTTCTTTCTACTAACATTTTATCTCTATTTGGTTCTTATGGTAGTCATTATTTATGTTGGATTGTCTTTATAACTACATTCAATTTAGGTCCCCAGATATTGATGAAGGATCCTTATATCTTATTGACCTTATTAACCCTAAAACATCCAAAAAATAATATTGATATTTATTTGAGACCATTGATTAATGACTTAAATTCATTATGGAGTAATTTTGTTAGTACATATGATGTTTCTGTGAAACTAAATTTAATATTAAAATATTCATTAATGTGGTCAATTAGTGACTTCTTGACATATTGTTTGTTATCTGGATAGAGTAAACATGGTCTGAAATCATGTCCTTACAATATGAAGGACAAAAAAATCATTTATGCACATTAATGGAAAAAAACATTCTATTTTAAAAGTCATAGAAAATTTCTTCCAACTGATCGTCCTTTTCGGAGGAACAAATGTCATATCAAAAAAGGAACAATTGAAAGGGATGAACCACAAAAAATTATCTTAGATACAAAGTTAAAATCATTTTTATTTTTATTACCACCATCCCATTTGGACCAACAATAAACCAACACAAAATTCATGGATTTGGGAATGAACATAATTGGATAAAATGGAGAATTTTTTTTGATATTTTATATGGGTCTGATTTGTTGGTTTTCCAAATTTTGGATTTCATACACATTGAGAAGAACGGTTTTTGATAATATATTTAATATAGTTTTTGATACACCCGGTAATACCAAATATAATGTAAATCTATGATTATATCTTTCCCAAATTTTCTGGTGATCGGAACTTGAAGTCTTTTTAAATGTCAGATCATATAGGTTAATAAATCCAAAAGTATTTTATACAGTATCCAAGGAGTATCACATATTATTTTTCTGTGGATTGCATATCTGAGATTTCCAGATGGATATGATTCCAATTTTGAAAAATGTGTTAAGAATGGTCATATTACCTGATTAACAAGTCATGATTTTCATGTTATAATGGAATGAATTATGCTGATTGGATTAATAATTTTTTTAAATACTATGGTTTGGGATTTGATAACAGGCATATCATATTTTTTAGAGACATTTGTGCAGTTAAAATAGACTATGATGTACTAATCAAACTATAAATAATATATTGTTCTAATTATATATAAATACAAAAAAAATCATCCCACCGAATGTATTTGACTCAAGGGAAAATCTGATATTATATTTTCTACATTAATCTAAATGTGGGGGTATGGTATAGTTTCAACGGTTGTACCCATTTGAGATATGCATGGAGAAATTGTAGAAAAAAGTATGTATCAAAGCATTATTTGAAGGCTCAATTGTTGAAGTTTATTTGTTAGAGGAAATTTCTGTTTTTTTACTCATTATTTTGAATATGGATCTCCCTCAAAACAAAAACACGTGGGGCTTAACATGGGGAATATTGATGATGAAATGGACAATCAATTATTAGGTTTGAGGTAGCCAGATCATGGCTTCGGTAGAGTTCATGAACGATGGATTTCAGAGAATGAACATCTAAGAGATCATATATATGTTCTACTTAACTATGAAGAAATGTCATCATTTGTACTGTGAGCACTTATATCACTTATTCTGTAATTTATGTCACAGTAAGTAAAATTATTTTATCAGTAGGTTATGTTATAATCATATCAAGAAACAGTTTCCACAAATTACAGCAGATGCTCTTGAAGAAACCCAAAAAATTCTTTTACTCAATGGTTTCAAAAACTAGTTACCTAATTTATTGATGGTTTAACATATTAATTTATTTTATTATTTATTTTATTAATAATTATTTTAAAAAAATTCAGTTGTCTCAACATGATGATAAAATTGATAAGCGATTGTGTATATTGATTAACCCATCATCCAAAATGGATAAATCTTATAAGGAATATGTGGTTAATAGTTTTTGATTTCATACATGTGCATATGGGGAATCAAAAAAACAATGAAAAATGGAGTATTCTTGAGAGGGTCGCATCATAGAGAAACAGATTTTTACTTTTACAAAATACTGGGTGAAATTATTGAATTGTGTTATCTTTGAAAAAATTACATAACAATGATTAAATATCGGTGATTGATTACTGAGAGAGGATTTTGTGTTCATCTGACTCATGGAATTGATGATATTAAATATTAAAGTCTTCTTGTAGTAAATGATGTATTTTAACTGGATCAACAGGTACAACAAATTTATTATGCAATGTACTGTGCTATTTCAAGAGACCTGAGTGATATATGGAGCATAATAAAAATGAAAACTTGGGAAAATTAGTTTACTCAAACTGAATGTGGTTCTGTTAAAGTGCATGAATTGAAAATTTTCAAGGGACTACTCAAAATCCATCTTGTTCACAAAGAGACTTGAATATCGATGATGACACCCCACAATTAAGGGTTGATAATGATGATAGTATTAATGATGTTACAAATGAACTTTAATGGAATGAGATGATGAAACTGAAACTCATATGGATATTAATGATGTTGAGGAGGAATATGAAGACATTCACACAGTCAGATATGAATAGAAGGATGAAGGTGAACATTGACATAGTTAAATGATGGTTATAATCATAACTAATATATTTCTATATATAATATTTATTTTCGACTATCTGCTGACAACTATAATTTTGGGTTTTAGATGGACCCTGATCTACTTTGTGAGTTACAGTATGCTAAGCTACCTTTAGATGATGAGGATTTGGGATCACCTGACCCGCATCGTACTGCTAGTTTAGGGTGTATGAGGATGGGGCATGGTCTTGCATGAATGATGATTCCTAAACCCATCCTTGAGCGACGTCAACGTCTAGGATTTGATCGACGCATGTAGAGGTTTGGTAACCTTTTTATTTTAGTTAGCTTTCATTAATTTAATTATATTAACAATTGTTTGATTATTTATTTTTTCACAATTTTCTGCATGTAATTGTTGGATAGGGGAGAACTATCTTTTACAATTATTTTTCTCTGCCATGTATCACATGGGAACTGATTCTCATTGATGTGTAGCTTGACATGATCAATCATTGGATGGTATGTAAATAAATAATATTTATTTTGAAATTTATTTCATTAATAATGTGATATTATAAATTATTTGTAGGGTTTATGGTATCCCATAGATGATATCCTATGTGATGCAATCCATGCGACATTTGAGGTGTCTATGCATGACCATTTCTATCATTTTTTTCCAAAATTTGAAAATGAAAACAATAAATAAAGTAGGAATGACAATATTTGATGAGTCATTTAGAGACCACTAACCATAGTAAATTTCATCTAATGTTTGGGATGGATTATATTCACACTGGTTGGGTTGTGGATTTTAGAGGAGATCATCATTAGGTCGACAGAACTATGGGAGACAGGAGGTGACACATTGACCTCATAGCCATACATTCAGTATGTGTAAAGAGAATCTGGTATGTTTCTTCTCAAAATATATTACATAAAATTAAATATAAATAGTTTATTTTATATTCATATAGGCAGTTGAAAAGCCCAATATTACAGAGTACGATGTTTATTGGTGGATGTACAATGATCCATTCCCTAGGGAAATTAGAGGTGATCGCCAGTATTATATTGTGGTCAGTATTATTTCATTTTTAGTTTGAAAATTAATTGCATATAACATTTTCAAAATTTTAGTTTCAAATTGGAATTCAAAGAGTCATATGAGGCCATGAACTATTAGACATAGGCTAAGAGTCAAGCCGAGAAGACTGATCAAACTAGTGTCCACCATTTTGATGTAGCGACATGGATTCAAGGGACCCAATATTCCTTCGAGAAGGCCCGAGTAGTTGGTATCATCTCTCATTTGTATCTTATGACTTATTATGGTACTGCTACGATATCGGAATCTAGCTTGAGCAGAGCTCTAGCAAATGCATCATCTTCTGGCTCACAATATCAAGAGAAGCTACGAGCTTAGAGTGAGCTTATAGAGAGTATGCATAAGCTGCAGAAAGAGATGCACTAGCAGCAACAGCAGTACTAGAAGGATATGTGTCAATAGCAGCATCAACAGTGGAACGAGGAAGAGATGTGTCGATTGCAGCATCAATAGCATGGTTAGATGAAGTACAAGCGTCGTTCATGTCATTGTTTTGGGTTGAAGTTTCCTCCATAACCTTCTCCAGCTCTTATACCTCCTCCAGAACTATATCCCCCCATGTAATTTTTTATTATATTAAAAATATTTTAATTCAATGTTTATTGTAATATGAACTATTTATAGTTTTTGTCATTTATATTTGCGTGAATATTGCATAATTTAATTTTTTTTATTTTCAATATTTTTTTATTTTTTTATTTATTATTTGGATTATATTTTTTAATGTTTTTTTTATTTTACTAATAATAATAATAATAATAAGATTTTATGATATTTTAATTTTTTTTGCGAATATTGACAATTTTAATATTTTTTTTATTTTTTTTAATAATTTAATAATATTATTATTATTATTTTCATTTATCATAATTTTATTGAATATATATATATATATATATATATATTATTTTATTCAATATTTGCGAAGGGACTAGTTGCGATTAGACCTCATCACAAATAGTTTATATATTTTTTTAAATAAGTATTTTCAATGGGAAAAAATGCACTTCCCAAAAAATATTATTTCAAATTCCATTTTCTACAACGGGTTATTTTCAATGGGACCCTATCAGAAGAGCTTATTTGTGATGGGATCCCATAACAAATAGCCCATTACAAATACCTCAAATTTCAGTTGTGGACGTCGATGGATTTTCTAGCCATCATAACCATTATTTTATGCTTGGAATAAATTATAGTCTTCAATTTTGTCTTAAAAACATTACATACCTTTTTATTAGTATTTTAGTTTTGAAAATAGGGTTTTAAAGAAAAGGGATACATCAATATTTGAAAATGTTTTACTTATGGGTTTATACGGATAATTTCATTGAGTTTTTTGATGTAAATGAAAAATATTATGAGTTTTCATGTATATATTTGAATTTCACAAGTTAACATAATGATCTCTTATTTAAAAGGAATTATTATGAAATTTTAGGGTAAAATGTATATAGATACCCAAGCCTTTTTACACATATTATTACATGAATTTGAATATAAGTATCTATTAAATAAAAACAAGGATCAAAATCCTGTTATAATTAGAAGACTAGGAATAAAAAAATATAAATAAAAGTTATTTATTTTAATATATATAATGGGCTCTTAAAACTATTTTTATCCCCTAAAACTGCATGGGATAACCTTGGGAATACATTGGAAAAATGGGTGATCAAAAAGTCACACTAAGGGAATAACCATGATTAGGAAAGAGAGAGTTTGAGACAAATGTAGCACATGATATCATAAGAAGATAAGTATCTTGTGTAAATTCATGGAATCATAACACAAGTAACATAGTTTCATATGACCGTGGAAAATAAATACGATTTTACGCATAGAAGTCTATATTTTTCTAAATGCAGTTTTTCTACATTTTGAGGACATGATTTTTTTTAAAACAAAAGTTTGATAGATTTATAAACATTATTCAACTATATAAAATTAATTTTAAAAATAATTATATCAAAATTATCATAGGGTTATTTTATGGTATATTTAGGATAAGACTCATTTTTTATGTAATGTGAAAAATAGTTCATTTTAATTGAAAATTGAATTTTCATCTAAATAATTTTTAATTATAAATTATGTTATAAATTTTTTTAATGTAAATTTATATCAATTATACATCTATTAATAACATTTAGTTTTTTAAAATAATTTTAATATTGATTTTGGATATAAAATAATTTTAAACTTTTGAACATTTTCACTTTAATAACCTGCACTCTCATCACATCTATATGACTAATTTTAAAATATATAATGTCAATTCTATTTTATAAATTTTGAATAATGTATTAAATATTCTTATTCATAATTTAAAAATTTATTAAATATGGTCCTTTTATATTTTCAAATATTATTACTAACCGTGGATATTTTTATTACTGTGATAAAGGGTAAATCGGGTAAATATTGAGTAATTGTGGGTAAAAATAATACTAGAAGGATTAAAAAATGAACTTAAAACTTGAAAAAAAAATATATTACGAGTAAATTTCATCCATTAAAATCCATGGTTTTTATATATGTCTATTTTTTCATCCATATGTGATTATGAAATTTATAATATTTTATTTAAGGAAAAGATAAAGAGGTAACAATCATAATCCTAAAAAGTTAAATTTATATAATATGGTATTATAATGAGTATATGTTCAGCTATAAATAGTAATTTTAATTATGAAGTAATTATATTCATCATATTAATTTATTTTTAAATTTTATTGAATAAATAATTACCTTAAATTCATTTATATTAGTGATACAATAATAATTTTAATAATAGAAATATCAAATAAAAGATATTAAAAATAATAAAATAAATATAATTTTAGATAATTAATGTAATCCATGAATTTTATAGATTTACATGGTATGTTATAGAAGTGTTAAAATAGTATTTTAGAGGATATGTTGTTTTAATGTTATTTTTTAAAAGTCAATTTAATGAAAAAGGTCAAATTTGACATTAATGATATTTTATAATAAATAATATTTAATTAAATGATTCAAAATTATTAAAAAAGTTAAATAAAGAAATATGATATGGGTAAGGTATAAAATTTTATAAATTATCCATTAATTTTACATTCGTAATTTTAGAGTAATAATATTGACCGTTAAAGAGAAACATCCATGTTATCACTGTAAGTGTAAAAAGGGTTAAATAAAGGTTAAAACTAAATTAAAAGGGTTATATTGTGAACTAAAATTGTCTAATAATTTTTTACGAGATTATATATATCCATTATCTTCTGATATTTAAAAAAAATAACTTTTTAACCTTTTTTAATTGTGAATTAATTAATATTAATTTAATATTTTGATAACTTCGAAAAGTACCCCTCACCTCGATTATATATTGGAACTCCTTCATTTACATATTTATACAAATATTATCCATATATCTCGCATACCTATTTCCATTTATATTTTATAAATACATTATGCTGTTTTAGAGTAACTAGTACTCCCAAATGTCCAACCCTAGATCTCTTGAAAATGATTTAAAGGTATTCCATCGAAGAAGATGTAATCGTCTTTATCGACTCTTTCAAGTTTTTTATTCTTCAACTTCTTCTTCATGGATTTTTCCATGAAAAAAATCATAAATATAGTATAATATAGTTGATGAAATGTTATTATAATAATTAAACAACCATAAAAACCTTTTATATATCCAATGAAAACTGAAATCAATTCGTGTGTGTAACAGTGGAGAGGAAGGATAAAACCTGGTGATTTTAATTTATAGATTTCTTCTTGAACATGGTCTTCCCTCATCGGGGACTCCAGAATGGATTAATGGATGTTCTTTAACTGCTTACCATTCAAATTGAAGGTTTTCTTTATTTTTTCATTTTGAACAAGGATAACACCAAATAAAGAGACGTTAGTAATAATGTATGGTCCAAACCAGTAAGAACAAAGCTTACCAGGATGCAACTTCAGATTTTCGTGGTAGAAGAGGACCTTATGCCCAATGCGGAACTAATTATAAAGGATGAGACAATCATGGTCATCCTTGGATCAGTCCTAATAAATCCTAGAGTTATCATATGCATCTCTTCTCATTTCCTCCAGCTCCTGAATCTGAAACTTCCTTTGAGAACCTGCACTAGAAAGATTATAATTTCATTGTTTGATGGCCTAATAGGCCCGGTTCTCAATCCCAACAGGCTGGTGACAATTCTTTTCAAACACAGGTTCATAGGGTGACAGTCCAATGGGAGTTTTGAAAGAAGTACGGTAATCCCATAAAGAATCATTGAGTCTAAGACTCCAATATTTTCTATTAGTTTGAACTATTTTTTCAATAATTTTTTTTAATTTTCTATTTGACACCTCAACTTGACCATTGGTCATTGTGTGATATGCAATAGACACTCTATGATCATCCCCACACTGAAGAAAAAGTGATTGCATTGTTCGGTTTTAGAAATGAGAACTCTGGTCACTGATGATGAACCTAGGTAAGCCAAACCTTCAAAAGATTTGTGTTCTCAAAAACTCAAAAACTACATTAAAATCATCAGTCTTTGTAGCTAGTGCCTCTACCCATTTTGAAACATAATCAATTTCCAGAAGAATTTACAAGTTTTCAAAGGAATTGGGAAATTTATGGATAAATTCAATACCTCAAACTTCAAAAACGTCATGAAAGATCAATGGGTTTTATGGAATTTCATTTATTTTAGAGACATTACCCATTCTTTAACAATGAAGACATTATTTTCTAAAATCCTAGGAATCCCGAAAAATTGTTGGCAAAAAAAGACTAGAATCAAGGACTTTTCGAGCAGTCCATTGAGGACCAAAGTGGCCCCCAGAAGAAAGAGTGTGGATGAATCATAGGATAGACTGAAACTCGCTATTAGGGACACAACGCCTAAAGAATTGATCACTACATGTGTTCCAAAGGTAGGGGTTGTTACAAATGTACCAATGAGACTCATGTTTTAAATAAATGGCTTGGTTTTTATTGAAATCAATAGGAATTCAAGATGATACCAAATAATTTAGAACTTCAGAATACCAAGGACAAACATATTGCTCTTGGTACAACTGCTCATTAGGAAACATGACATTAATAAGAATACATGGGGATAAGTCAATGTATGAGGATGGGAAAATCCTACTGATATTGTCATCCAATGCATTCTATTCTCCTATTTTATCTCTAATTTATAGATTTAATTATTTAGGGAGAAGCCGTCAGTGAATGAGATGTGGTTTGGATTCCAATTTCCTAAGGTTATACCCGAAGGCCGCATGGTCTGAGAAAACACTAACTTTAGAACCCAAAAGGCATGAACTAAATTTTTCCTGAGAAAACAAAAATGAAAGTAATTATTTCTCAGTTGTGGTGTAGTTTTCTTGGGCAGGGTCCAAAGTATGTGAGGAATGGGCAATGAAATTTGGATCTCGATTGAACCATTGTGATAATACTGGCCCAACTTTATAGTTAGAGGCATCACACATGATCTAAAATGGTAATTCCCGCTGAGGTGGTTGGATTACTGCGGTGAAATGAGAGTCCATTTTAACTTATTAATAGCTTCCTCTCATTCATTATCAAAAAAAATCATTTTCTTTTTGGAGTAACAGAGAGAGAGGGAGTGAAATCTTACTATAGTCATGAATGAAGCAAAGGTAAAATATAGCATGATTTAGAAAATAATGCACATACCGTACATTTTTTAGGGAATGTTAGGGATGAAATGATATCCACTATTGATTTATCTACTTGGATAACATCCCTAGAAATGACGTGTCCCAAAACTATACCTCATCGCACTATGAAATGGAATTTCTCATAATTTAATACAAGATTATTTTTAATACAGTGATATAGGATGAAAGAAATACTACTCAAACATTCATCAAAATAATATCCATAAATAGAGATATCATCTATGAATACTTCCATGAAATTCTCCAGGTAATCCAAAAAAATACTAACCATGCATCCTTGGAAAGTACCCAAAGAATTGGACAGACCAAATGGCATAATCCTATATGTAAATATGTTAAAGGGGAAATTGAAGGTTGTCTTTTCCTACTCATCTGGAGCAATATGGATATTAAATTATCCAGAATACCCATCATGGAAATAGTAGTGGGGCTTTCCCTTTAGCCTCTCTAGAATTTGGTCAATGAACGAAAAAGTAAATTATCATTCCTAGTGTGTTGGTTTAGTTGGTGATAGTCTATACAGACCCTCCAACTATTCTTCACATGAGATAGAACTAATTCATTGTTATTTTATTACAGTATGGTGATTGTTTTAGGAACTACATGAACAGAACTGACCCATTGGCTGTCAGAGATGGGGTAAATGATTCCAGCAGCCAATAATTTTTTTACCTCCTATTTTCAGTACTTTAAGAAGGTTTGGGTTCAGTTGACATTATTCCAGCCTCACTGGTTTAGCCTTGTCATTTAATTAAATATTATGTGTAAAAATTGATGGGTTAATACCAAGAATGTCATCATGTGTCCATCCCAATACTTTTTTATACTCCCTAAAAAGTTCAATAAACCGCATTCCATGCTCAGGAGGGAGTGAAATAATAATGATGATGGGAAACTTGTTTTTATTCTAAATATATGAATATTTTATATCATTAGGTTGTTGTTTCAGTTCTAATTTTTGTGGATTTTGGATTTATGGGAGTGTGTGTGAAAGTAAAATGTCACTGATCTCATCTAACTGCTTAATGGTATCATGATTATATGAGGAATGAGCTTTTACAAGCTTAGTAGTATCATCGATGGTCATTAGATCCTCGGTGTTCAAGAAATAATCAATTAATAAACATGCATGAGACTTTGAAATACCACTACAAAAATAAATGCATGATTCATTAAGTAGAATTGAAGTCAATGAAAAAAACATAGAAAGGGTATTGAGGGAAAGAAATGTTGTTTGTTCAGTGGAAGCAAGTACATCAATTAAATTAACAGAGAGAGAGGAATGTTCTTCTGAGGGGTGCTTCCTGGCATCAAGGATGTTGAAGTGGACAATGTCACCACTAGACTCTATATATAATGTACCATTATGGATATTAATTATCCTTTTGGTAGTTTTAAAGAAGGGAATCCCCAATATTATCGGGGCATGTCCATTTATCCTATCATCTTTCATTTTAAGCACATAAAAATCAGTAGATTGAAATAAATTTTTCAGCCTCACAAGAACATCCTCTAACACACTAGAGGGGTGTGTGGTACTCATGTTTTCCAGTTGAACAACAATACCAGTGGGATTCAATTCTCTAACCTATAATGAAGAGTAAATGGAGAGAGGAATCACATTTATAGAAGATCCTAAATCAAGAATAGAATTAGAAAATGAATACTCCTCTATAGTTTATTGAATCAAGAAGCTTCCAGGATCATTGCATTTGGTAGGCAGTGATGGTTCTATAAATGCGGAGACATTCCTCCCCAATCTTACCTTCTCATCGGCTCAATGTCTATTTCGTTGTGTACATATCTTCTTTAGAAACATAGTGTATCTTGGAATTTTCTTCACGACATCAATAAAAGAAATGTTAACCTACACTTTTTTGAAAGTTTTCAATAATTCATTATTAAGATTAGTTTCCTTTTTTTTCTAGGTTGGGTGGATTTTTGTGGAAAAGGAAGAGGGATTTTTGTTCTAGGTGACTCATTAATATACACACTCTTTCCTTTAGAGGGGATTCTCTCAATACATGGTTTTTCTACATTTGGAACATTTTCAATGGCTGGGATGTAGGGTTCCTAAAGAGGGGATGACTCTATTTGAGGATTTATTTGGTTTTTATGTTTCTTTCTACTCCAATGAGTGATGGAACTAACATTTCCCTAATCCCTAGGGTTATATACTGGTTGATAAGGTTGTTTTTCCAACCCGTTCCCACATCGAGTTATCTAGTTTTCCTAATTGGTTTTTGAGGTCTTGTATGGATGCCTCAGTGGTTTTCTATAATTGGATATTTTTGGCATCCCTTTGATTCGTTATATATTCTAGGCTAGGCTCTGGTTTTGTAGGGGTTATTGGAAATGCCTTTGGGGTGGTTGGGGATTTCTGGGTGGTTTTGGTGGATGGCTAATTTGACCTTGTTGGTTTCATGGTTGATGAGTTTGATTTGAATACCCCCCTTACCTATAATCTTGGGTTTCTTCCCACTGTGATTTGGATGGATAGTGTGGTTCTTGCCTCAAGTGTTGGTTATAGGGTCAACCTAGAATTATTGCCTCACAACTGTCATAATTTTCTCTCAATTGGGTGTATTGGTCCGAATAATGGGTGTCCGAATAGCTGATTCCACAATGTATTGGTGGAGGCGATTGAGATTTACCTTTGGGAGAGTTCAAGTTTTCATTTAAGGGTACTTACCTCCACAAATTTCGTGTCCAAATTCTTCTCAAATACAGTACTTTTAACCTCATGGACACCTAGAATGGGTATGCTGGACCTTGTACCGAATTGTTCGGTGTTTTTGTGCCACGTTCCCAATCAGGGTTCTTGCGGCAATTGGGGTTTTATCTACTAGTGCACCACCTGCAGAAACATTAATCATGTTACGATCAATTGAAATTAAACCTTCATAAAAATATTGAATTAAAAGTTGATCACTTATTGGGTGGTGTGTAAAACATGAACATAATCATTCAAATCTTTCCAAATATTAATGATGTGTTTCCCATAAGATTGTCTTATCCCACAAATTTCTTTCTTTATTGTCGCAATTTGAGAGTCTGGGAAATATTTTTCATGAAACATGTGTTTCATGTCCTCCCAACCTCTTATTGGTGAATTAACAAAATAAATCCAGTCTATTGTAGTGCATTCTAATGAAAATGGAAATGCTATGATATTTACATATTTTTCATCCACATTTGTAAGTTTTAATGTAGAACATAAATTATTAAATATTTTTAAGTGTTTATGTGGTTCTTCTCTATTAATTCCAAGGAATATTGGTAATAAATGAATTAGACTGGATTTTACATAAAAATTGGGTGCCTCACCATGCATTTGAATGTAAGTGGGTTGAATATCAAAATCATGACAAGTTAGTTATTTTAATGTAAATTTATTTTCAGCCATGTTATGCATGATTATTTTAGTTTTGATGTTGGTTCCAAAAGAATAAGAGTAATGATTAAGAAGAGTGTCGATGTTTTGTGTGTCCTCCTTTGAAGGGTTCTCTTCTGTGTCTCGGGGTCACCGATGTAGGATCCTCTCCGGTTCAGGTTTTAAAGGAGGTAAATATCCTGGACTAGAACACATCAAGATCCAAACCTCCATAATAAATTAATCATAATACAGAAATATAGGTAGAGGTATAATATAAAATATGTAACTATTCAGAAATTTACAAAAAACTTATTAAAAATCACACTAAAAACCAAAGCGCTCCCTAAAAATGGCACCAATATTTAACCTCTTTTTCATGAAACATGTAATTTATTATATTTATAATTTTGAATTATATTCTAGGGAAGACCCTAGGTCATCCCTCAAAGAGCATTGGTGGGTTTATTGTGTGTGTTTTTACTAAGAATTACTAAAATGTGCTGTGGTTTTGAAAATACTTTTAATATAAAATTACTTAATTTAATGATTAAAAGTTGAGAAACAAAACCTATTTGAAAAAATATGAGATAAGAGGGTTCATTTTGAGTTCACTAAAAACTTTCAAGTTCATCATTCTTGGAGATTAATTTAGGTTCGGATTAATTATTTGGTTGAAATAATTGGAATCCCGATTAATTCCTAAGTCTTTATTTCATTTCTTGAAGAACCAAACATTGACATAACAATCGTATTGTCACGGTCCAAAACATATGAATGTAATAAGAGATTTTAAAGTAGATTGGAATCTCATGTGAGTGGGTAAGAAAAGGATTCTTGTGTTTTCCAATCAGAACAACACAAGTCACGCACTCAAAATCTCACACTGATCACTTGGAAATTAGGAGTATCTCAATCACATGAATAAAAAAAGAATTAAAATAAGGCATTATAAAATAAACATGGAAATAAACATTTATACAACCAAATTAATAAAATCCAATAGCTAAAATAAGAATTGGAACTCCGTTGATATGTGTGTATCTCCCTCACAACGATCGCCCACCGTTTAGCTCAACATCGAGAGGACGAGGACACTCAGGTGGAACTCCTTCTTCATTCTTGACCCACCTATGAGGATAGGGGCCTCAGGAACATAAAAGATGAAAAAGAGACTCTTGTAGGGCTTCAAATTGGCAGGGTTTCACATCTGGTTCAATCTTACAAATGGGGTTCCCAAGGTTCTATTTTATAGAAAAATGGAAAGGTGGTTTTGAGCACACAAATTTCATAAAACCACTTGTCACATGGGTTAAGACCTTCAGATATCCTTATCTAGATTTATAAAAACTAATAAAGTTTATTACCATCTCTTTTCTATCTCCGTAGAATGTTTGGAACAATTTGGACAACTACAACATGAGATACGTATAGATCACAACACACCACTTTTGACTTCATTTAGATTAGGTTTGCTAGAAAGATCAGGTCAGTTGGTCATTATGGAAGCTGAATGAGACTTCGGTTCCTTCATATGAAATGTATCCCATAAAATTATAGACTAAGAAACAGAATTTCATCCCATTTGGATGCACAATTTAGTTGCAATATGCGGTTGAGTCCACTGGTGTGCATTGATCTTGCATAGTTTGGCCCATTTTTCTTGGACATCATATTGGCACTCCAAATCACCTCCTCATAAAATGGATTCATAAAAAAAGTAACATTTCCCTTTTTAAAAGTGATAAAATCAAAATAAATGATTCAAAAATGGAATTAAATTTGTTATTATTTTCATAATTTTTAAAATAAAACAAGTTTAGAATAGTGTTGTAAAGGTAAAAATGAATCAGTGAATCGTGCTGCGATCAGATACCCCGGTACATTGAAACTGGGGAATTAATTAATGCATCCCAAAGTGAAATCATGATCCACACATTTTTTTCAGTATCACCTATCTCCAAACATGATCACAAAGGAAATGGATAGTCTACACAACAACAGAAGAAAAAATTTACAATTTTGGATGATCAATAATCCCAAAGGAGAATTTAATAGAAATAAAATAGGCATAACAAAACAAAAAATCATTAAATCGTCAATGTAATCCTAATATAAGATAATATAACTCAAAAATTCCAAAAGAGTAATCATCCCATGATAAAAATAGATTCAACACTACAACCCCACTCCATGGTCCAAAGGATCCATAACATCGACCATATCCAAGTGGCACTTTCCCATATCATGGGACATGAATAAGAAAATCAACAAACACCAGAATGAAAAGGTAGAGTGGGATCTAAAAATTGTCGCAGGGTCTCTCCAGGAATTTAATAATCAATGATAAAAATAAACCTGATATTCTATCAATTTAAATAAAACTTGATATGAAAATAAAATTTTCATATTTTAATATAAAAAAATTATTTTATAATTAAATTATCTAATACATATAATTCCAACTTTTAGACGGGCTTAAATGAAAACATTATATAAAAAGTTTTATATAAATCAATTTAAGTGAATAAAGAAGTCTCATAAGGCTCAATATGCACTCCCACATAAAGGGAAAAGAACTATCAGGAACTCCCGCTTAAGGGACAATTTCACCAAAAAATTGGAAATCAATGATTTTAAATCATTTTAATATAAAATTACAAATTATAGTTTTCAAAGTTCCTTTTACATTTCAGAACTAAATCATTTTTTTAATCCTTTCATGCAATTTCAAAAGATTTAAATTTAATCCTTTTTTCCAAGATCAACATAAAATCATTTCGATAAAAAAATATTTCAAAAATCAATCCATAATTTTTAAAAAATTAACTCCAAAATTTATATTCCATTGATATTAGGGTTTTTTCGAATTTCCATTCCCATTTAAAATTGACGATCAAATACTCAAAATATTTTATTTTTATAATTTAAGAAACCATTTCAATTCAATCAAAAAATATATACCTTTAATTAGAGGGAATATAAATATGGAATAACCTATAATTTAATCAAGGAGTCATAACACACAACACCCTCAGTGGGGAACAATAATGAAGTTCGAAGGAAAAGAAGATATATAAAAAAATCCTAGATTAAATATTCATTAAAATATAGTTTAGATTAAAAAAATTACATTATTATCTATAAAAATATAAGGAGAATTAAAGGAGAGATCCAATGAGAAAAATATATATGAGATCCACTTACCTGAGAGGGATCAGATCTTCCAACGACACTTTGATTCAACCAAGGAGTGGTTTGTAGAAGCCAAAAAATCCTCTTGAGAGACATCATATATAATTTATTTGTGTTATGTTTGATTAGGGGTTATAAGAAACATAAATGGTGGTTTGATTATTAAGAAACTAATTTGATGATTAATTAAAACCCCAAGTACTATTTCTTGGGGAGGACCACACAGTTATAAAATTTGCGCATCCAAAATAAGATCCCCTACATAGGGGTTAATTATTTCTAATACATGAGAAACATTGTTTTTAAACCAATAGGAAACCTTATTCTCTTAGGTTTCATTGTTTGGGTATTCTGGCCATATGCCTGGGAAATATCGTACACCCCCTCTAGAGCACCATCAAAGGGGACACACATTACATGGCCAAACCGTATGGTTTTCCATAGCCAAGCACCGATTGTGAAAAATCCAAATGGATTCCAAAATTATCAAAATTTTTCCCAAAAATAAATGATATAATCCCCAACCAAAAATGTATTATAACAAGTTTTGAGGAGTACATAAAAAATTTAATGAGATGTTACAATAATTGGATTAAGAATAATTGTGTGAGACACCTTACCCCATCAATGGAAGTGAAGAATATTTGAAGGATATAATTTCATATTAGAAAAACAATGTTCAATATGAATAATGAAAACATAAAAAAATAAGACACGTGTATAGAAGAAACATATTATTGTACTTTTATTAGTGTTATATAAAATGTTGATAGAAATAAAAATTTGGTTTGAGAAATAAGTCATTTCTAGTAATGAGACGAAAAAATGGGGAGGCTTCGTGGAAAAAGAGAGAGAATCCATAGTGATTTTTTTTTAAAAATAACATCACAAAATCTATCAAATTAATGTATATTAAATTTTTATAGGTGTGTGGATGGTGTGTATATGATGGTATAAATATGACGTATGCATGACTAGACATGATGTGTTTTAAAATATAACATGGACGTGTGGTACATTTAAGGAAATAAAAAAGGTAATGTGATAATACTATGAAAGAATTAAATATTAGAACAAATTGATGGATTTTTTGTCCTATCCAACCTGATAAGACAATACAAATATAGAAATCTTGTTGGGACCAAGTTGGGAGATGTTGTTTTTGGATGCACTAAGTATTTTCTTTTGTTTTCTAGAAAATTTGAGACGAAAGGAAATTACATCACATTGTTTTAGTGGGTGAGGAAACAAAGGAATGTTACTATACTTTCCAAAATAAATATGAAAATGCTTTGCAGGTCTATATTTTACTAATATTCTAAGTTGGCTGGAGAACTTTTTATGCAAGTATTATAATGGAAAGGGGGAGAAACGATGTTGTCAACCAGCACGGTTGGTTTTGGATAAGCATGTGTCTATGGTGGCGCAGTTCTCCAGTGTTTGCCAAATTTTTGAGTCCCAAAATTTGGACTTGGGATAACATTGAAAAAAGTGTATTTATTTAAAGAGAACATAAAAATATGGAAAAAGAAAGTATTTCACAAAGATGGTCTTCATGAAATAGATTTCGCGAAGGCCTGAAAACAGTTAATGGTGTTCTTCACGATTATAACAAGCTTCGTGAATGAAAGCTGAGAGGATATATGCCAGATGGAATTGCGGTGCAAAGGATGAATGAGCATCACAAAATCAAGAAGGATGAAAGACCATCATGGAGACATAAAGGATTTGAAAAAATGCTACGTGATTATAATGAGATTTATGGATCTGGAAAATCACCATAGTTCTTTGCGAAACAGAGTATATTTCAAAGGCAATTATGGAGCACCGCGATTTGGTGTTGACATGGTGATGAGGTGGCTAGAAGGTTATAGATTTTGTGGGAGACACCTATAAATAAGCCCATACCCCCTTGAGGGAATTATACAAACTAAATGATAATTTTTAGAGCATTCGAATTGCGAAAAAGGTTCACGGTGAACATCGAGCTTTGTGATGGTAGTAAGATTCATGAAGGATATGAACGTTGCGACGAGACATTGAGCTTTTTGAAAGTAGTGAACTTTTCCAATCACATCTATGCTCTAGGAAATAGTTATCCCTATGATCAATTGATCTTTTCAAACTAGAGTGATTTGCGAACTAGGGTGATCTGTGATGATGGGAGCTTCATGAAGGAGCTCCACGAAGGAGCTCTACGAGGTGAATATTTGAGTACACAAATTATGTGACATGTGATTTCAAGTGGATCACGATAATATTGGGGTATATGACTATGTATTAATACGAAATATAGGTATTTACTATTATTTTTGTAATATTAATGAGAATAGTTGTTTCAAAAGATCATATTTGGGATGATTGGTCAAGAAGCACAGAGATATTACATTACACTATTTTTTCTAAAAGGGTGAACACATACATGAGGATTATATCCCAAGTGATACACGAGGGTAAGGTTATATAAAACTCATTGTATTTCATATAAATGTTTTGTTTTCTAGTGGATTGTGTGGTACTGTATTATTTCTGTACCATACTAAGGACGTAGCTACTCCAGTTGAGTAGAGAACTTTGAAAATATTGAGTTCATGTGGTTGTGTGTGTTTGTAAGGAAAGAAATCTTAAACAAGAGGTGAATTTTTTTTCAAAATAATGAAAACATAAAAGAAAAAGATATCACTAATTCACCCCTCGCCCACTCAGTGATTCTTAGATCCTTACTGGGTGACATCAATTGGTATCAGAGAGACATGTTCCCTTCATTTGTTCTTTGAGGAAGTTTTGAAGAGAAGTTTTGGTGGAGAGTACGAATTGAGTGAACAGTAAGGGGATCCCAATATTTTATGGGAAGAATTATCATATCTGGAAAGATAGAACGATGCCTTATCTTATGTATCTTGGGTATGATGTTATTGAAACTACAACATATGGATTTCCTGCTATTGATGACAAAGTTCCTCTTACTCCTACTGATAAGAATAATCATGATATTTATGGAAGAGCTAAAAATGCATTACTATCATCTCTTTATGAGACTGAATTTTTAAGAGTTAAAGGGGTCACTACATCCAAAAAAATTTGGGACAAACTAAAAAAATATATAAAGGGAATACAAATGTGAGCAAGGAAAAATATTAAATCAAGAGGCTGAATTATGAAGACATAAATATGGGTGAGCATGAATCAGCTGGGAAATTCTTTACTATGATAAATGACATTTTCAATACAATAAGATGTCTTGGTGAAAATTTATAGGATTCTAGAGTTGTTGAAATGATCTTGAGAATTCTTCCTGACAAATTAGATGCTATGGTTTCATCACTGGAAGATAGAGACCCTGGAACGTTTTATCTGGATGATTTGCATAGAACTCTCATCACTTATGTAATGATAAGGAGAAGACTATGATGATAAAAATAAAATATTATAATGAAATGTATTTCTTGGATGAAAATAGTTATAAGTCAAGAAAATTCTTATTGATGATGAAACTGGTGAATCTGACTCTGAAAATGAGGTATGTCAAAAAATTTATGAAATTGTATCCTTGGTTTCTAATAATGTGAAAGGTGAAACATGGAAATACAAAGTGATAATCCATTTGAAATATTTTTAATGTGGAGATATTCGCCACTTTGTGGATAATTTCCTTCAAAAAGGGAGAGATGAAGATAGTGATAAAGAATATAGGAGACCAAGAAGGCCATGGAAGAGACAGGGTGACAATGATAAAAATTTTGGTACAGGAAGGATAAAAAGATCTTCAAATCAAAATGAAAATATTTTTGTCAAAAAAATGAGAAAGATGATAATAACGATAATGAATTAGAAAAATACATTGTTGCGATATCTTGAGAGAGTACCTTTTTTACAATAGTATATAATCAAGATTATGAGAACAGTAGTTCTGAGGATGATGAAACTTAACTTGAACAGTATCTGAAATAAGAACTCAAGGAATGTTTTAGAAAGATTAAGAGGATTGAAAAGGGAAGCAAGATATTGAAAAATTAAAAATCTTTATTAAATAACCAAGAAGTTTTTCCTGATGATAAAGAAAAACATTAAAATGAGGTTGATGATCTAAAGAATTATCTTGATAGTGAAAAAAATCATAATGATCGTCTAGAGGTAAAACTGAAAGAAAAAAGATGACCAGTCATAAAATTTCCTACATAAACTCTCTGAAGCTGAGGAAAGGAACACATGTTTTCAGAATTCTGTTATGGAAGTTGGTGAAAGTTATTCTAAGAATAAACATAAGAGGGATCGACAAAAAGTTACCTTCAACGGCTGAAAAGAAATATGGAAATGGATATGATAAGAGCAATGCTGGAAAGGATATGTATGTAGTAATAGTTTGAAATAATAACAAATCACAAGCATATAAAATTACCAAGTCCAAAAATATATCTACTAATTCTAATTCTGGTAAGGCTGAACAAAAATTTGAGCTGAAAAAGAAAGTTATGAGTGAAAATATGAAAGTCAATGGTTAGAAGAGTTCAAGTAAAGAATATTATTGAGAAAAATGTTCACAACTCTGGTCACTATGGAATTTTAAGAGGTAAATAATCATTCTATTGAAACTTCTGGTATTGTGGTGAATTCAAACACATGGAAAATATGTGTTGTTCAACCAACAAATTTTCTACTATTCCAGAAGCTTTGAAAGATAAGGATTGATGGGGACCCAATCTTTTAAATAAAAAACCTCAAAAAATTCCACAATAAATCTAAGAAGTTTTTTGGTAATATTTGAGAATAGGTTTCAAACGCAGGAAAATATCTATGAATGATGTGATCGAACTAGACATCATGATAAGGGTTACGAAAATGTGTAATCGAAAAAAAAATTATTTAAAAATTATAAGAAGTTAGAGATTATGAATGATAATAATGAAATACCTATTAGGTCCGAAAATAAAAAGTGATTGGTTTTCTAGAAAGAACACATTGACTTGGATAGTAAATTATAAGAAGCACAAAAAAATTGGATTAAAAGGATGAACAGAAAGCCCTTGGTGTTGAAACTGCCTTGAGAGATATGAAAGAAGAAAGAAAATGAATCCTTGATAGTGGTTGTTCATCTCCTATGACAGAAGACATAAATTTGTTAAATAATGTGAATGATTTCAATGAAGGAACAATGAAATTTGGATTTTAGGAATATATAATAATCAAAGGTGTTGTATCAACCATCATTATAAATGAAAATATAATATCTAGAAAAACACTATATGTTGATGGGCTAAAACACAACCTGCTATGTGTGTCAAAAAATTGTGATGAGGGAAACAAATTCATCTTTCAAAAAGATGGATTTGTTGTGAAAAATAATGATAATGGAAAGGTAGTTACAAGAGGCCAATGTACAAAAGGAATTTTTTTTCATTTTGGTGATGTTCATAATTATTGTTACATGGGTTTGGTGGATGAAAAAAATCTATCGAATAAAAGGTCGGGACACATGTGTCAAAGGAACATGAAAATATTATCATTACGAGACAATGTTCGGTACATTCCTAATTTAACAACACAAAGATATTGGTGGTGTACTATTTATCAAAAATGGAAGATCACAAATACGGTGCACAAGAAAGTTGAAATTTGTTAGAAATGGCCACTGGAACATATTCACTCTGATTTAGGTGGGCCAATGAAAAAAGAATCAACTAACAGCGATAATTACTACATCACATTCATTGATTGTTTTAGACATATTTCATGTGTTATGTATATGAGGCACATGTCAGATTCTCTGAATTTTTTTAAATGTTTCAAAAGAAAATATGAGAAGGAATATGATTATTCAATGAAGATGTTGAGAACCTAAAATAGTGGTGAATAATAGAATGAAAAATTTTAATATTACATTGAGGAGCATGGAATTCAACATGAATTTAGTTCACTATACACACCACAACAAGATGGGGTTGCTGAAAGAAATAACAGAAGTTTAGTGGATATGGGGCGAACAATGTTACTTCAACATGATATTTCTCATTACTATCGGAGGCAAACCATGAGTACTGCAATCTATATATAGAACAGATGTTTCGATGGGCCAAATTCAGATATGACTCTGTACAAAATATTATATGGGAAAACTCCAAGTTTGAAACACTTAATAGTTTTTGGGAGTCTGTGCATTATAAATAAGAAAGGATGAAACCTTCGAATGTTTGAGAAAAGAGGAGATGATGGAATATTTCTTGGATATGCTCCAGAAGGGAGGGGTAGAGATGTCTTAAAAAAACATGAAGAATTATTGATTCAGCATATGTGCAAGTTTCTTAAAATCTAAAGAAATAAAATAAGTCATATGCTGATGTAGATGTTGAGAAGGATAGAGAAGATTTTTCTAACAATGCTTATAAAGGTATATAATTCATTAGTCCATCACAAGAAGAAAAAATAGACTCATAAATCTCAAGTGATGTGTATGAAATTCAAATAGAGAATCATAGGTTGAGAAAAAATTGGAGACTCCGTTCATTATTGGAGATCAATATCATAGCGTTCAAACTAGAAGGAAAACAAATGCTATTACACACACATCACTCTTTTCAAAATTTGAACCAAATGATGTTAATGAATCATTTGAGCATAAAAAATGGGTTCATGCTATGAATTAAGAGAATGATTAGATAAAGATGAATGATACATGCGAACTTATTCCCAATCCAAACAACTAGAACATTATTGGTACAATGTGGATTTTTGGAAATAAGATGAATGAAGATGGTAAAGTGATAATAAATAAAGAAATATTGGTATGCAAAGGGTATTCAAAAATTGAAGTTATTGATTTTGATGAAACATTTTCTCCAATGGAAAGAGTTAAATCAATAAGAATCCTTATTTCTATTTTAACACAATGAGGAAACAACATCATTCAAATGGATGTGAAATCTACATTATTTAATGGTGATCTTTATAAGGAGGTTTATATTGATCAACCTTGTGGTTTTGTTATTGAAAAAGATGAAATATTAGTAATGAGGTTATAGAAGGATTTGTATGGGATAAAACAAGAACCAAGGGAATGGTATTAAAAACCGTATTCATGCTTGAGGAAAATGAATTTCAAGAAAGGGAGAGTTTACCACAATCTTTACATAATGGAATTTTAGGAGTTCTCGCCAATTGTAATTATTCATATCAAAGATATTATCTTTTCAATTAATGATTAAAAATCATGTGAATGGTTTTTTGAGGAGATGAATATGTTGTTTGACATGTCCATGCAAGAAGAAATGAAATAATTTCTTGGGCTGCATGTTTCACAGAAGAAAAATACCATTTTTCTATCTCAATAAAATTATGCTTAAGATGTTATGAAGAAGTTTGGTATTGAAAATTCAAAACCAGTTTCCATGAAAATTTCAGTGGGAACCATGTTTTCTAATAATGGAGATGTTAATGATGTTGATAAGAAAGATTTTCGAAAGCTAATTGGATGTCTATTATACATGACTTCCTCAAGAACTGATATCGTCTATGTTGTTACCTTGGGTGAAAGACATTCGAGAACTCTTAAATAATCACATTTTATTATTGGAAAAAGGATTATCTGATATATCAAAGGAATAAAAATTTTGGGGATCATGTATGCTGGATCAGAAAATATTTATCTACATGGGTCTTCAAATGCTCATTGGGGAGGAAATGCTGGTGATCGAAGATTCACATATGGTGGAGTTTTCATTCTCGTGAAAAGTTATGATAGTTGGCATACAATGAAATATAATTTAGTTACACTTTGAACATATGATGTTTAGTATGTTGCTGATACTCAAAATACTACCCAACTCATGTGGATGAAGACTCAATTGGATGATCTACTTATTGAAGTAAAGCTAGCATTGCTCTTGGGTTGTGATAATTAGAGTGAAGTCAGTCTTACAAGAAATCTGGTACAACATTCTCATTCAAAACACATTGACATAATGTGGAACATAAAAAATAATATGTGATGAATAATTAATTTAGGATTTATTATGTTCCTACATCGGAACAAGTTGCTAACATATTCAAAAACCATTTACCAAAAGAACCATTTTTTAAATTAAGGTTGAACATGACTGTACAACATCCATATTATCATGGTTGAGGTACGTGTATATGTACCTTCCTTCATCATACCTTTGGATAGTGCATTAAAGGGGTAGAATTGTCATAAATCAATCCAAATGGAGGCATTCATAAAGGGGGAGTTGTGGGTAAGATATGAATTCAGCATGTAATGGATGAACTATATTAACTGTTTGTCGGAATGGTTGCATAATAGTTGTAAAGTGGATGAGGAAAACAAATTTTTTTATTATTTAACGAATTTTGACGTAGTGAAGAAGGCTGAGAAGGAATGCCGATGTGATATAGTCTCATAGTCACTAATTTTTTTCAACATAGTCTTGTTGTCAATAATTCTTAATTCTTACAATGAGTTATCTCATGTATGCATAGAATTCTTGATAAGTGACCCTTTTCTCAAGGATTCAATGTTCATTGATTTATGAATCTTGGTTGAATACTCAATCTAATGGTGGAGATAGTTGGGAACACGTTAGGTGATAAATTTTTTGGATGCATGAATTAGTATCTTGTTTTTAAGAAAATTTAAAAAGAAAGGAAATAACTTCACATTGTATAAGTGGGTGATGATACACAATAAAGTTCCAATAATTTCCATGATAAATTTGGAAATTCTTTGCTAGTATATATTTCAAAAAGAGCATAAGTTTGTTGGAGAACATCTGATTAAAGCATTATAATGTAAAGGGGGAGAAATAATGTTGTTAATCAAAATGGTTTGTTTTGGAGAAGCAGGTGTCTAAGGTGGTGTGGTTCTCCATTGATTTCCAAATATTTGGGTTCCAAAATTTGGATTTGGGCTAGCATGGAAAAACGTGTATTTCCTTGAAGAGCACATAAAAATATATTAAAGGAGTGAATTTCATGAATATGGGCTTTATGAAATAGATGTCTTTAAGGCATGAATAATTTTTATGGTGTTTTTTGCAATTACGACAAGCTTCATGAATGAAAGAGGTGTAGAGTTTTTCAAGAAGGCATTGTGGTGCAAAGGAAGAAGGAACATCGTAGCGGAATAAAGAAATAAATAGGATCACATTGGAAAAAAGGATTTTATGGAACTCTTTGTGATTACGATGAGCTTTTTGAATCTGGAATATAGTCATGGTGCTTTTCAAAAAAGAGTGAATTTCATTAGAAATTACAGAGTTCCGAGATTTTCTACTGATGTGGATCCAAGGTGGCATGAAGGATATAGAGTCCATGGAAAATGACTATAAATAATCCCCTACCCCCTCGAGAGAATAAGAGAGAAATAACAAGAATTTTTAGGGATATATAATTATGAGTAAGGTTCACAGAAAAAAGAATGCTATGCGAAGTAAGTATGCTTCGCGAAAGGAAGGAGATTCATATCAAGACACTAAGGTTTTCGAAAGAATTGAACATTGTAAAGATCCATATTTTATATGTGAAATATGTATCTCTATGATCTAGTGTTGTTTGGGAACTATAGTTTTTTTCGAACTAGGGAACTCTATGAAGCTGGGATATTTGTGAAGGAGATCCGTAAAGGATCTCTATGAGGTTAAGATTTGAGTACCCAAATTAAGTGTCAAGTGATTTCATGTGGACTAGGATAATATTGGGGAATAGTACTGAGTATTATTACGATGTCTAGGTAGTTCTTATTAGCTTATTTATAGGAAAGGGGAGATATTTTTCAAATATCATATTTGTGATTATTGGTCAAGAAGCACAGAGATATTTCATACCCTATTTCTGCTAAGAGGTTGCGCAAACACTTGATGATTATCTCCCAAGTGCTACAAGAGTGTATGGTTATATCCTACATGTTGTATTCCACATCAAAGGATTCATTTCTAGTAGATTGTGTGGTATTGGTTATTTCCATATAATACTAATGAAGTAGCTACTTCCGTTGAGTAGGGAACCCTATAAATAATGTGTTCCAATGATTGTGTGTGTTCAGTAGGGAATGTACTCTTTAATAGGAGGTGAAGGTTGTTTCAAAAGAAAACATAAAAGAAAAAGATATCACTAATTCACCCCTCCCCCTCTTAGAGATACAATGATCATGACTAGGAAGCTTTCAATCATAATTGAGTTTAGGGGATAATGGAAATAATGTTGTGAAGGTAAAAAGGATGATGTTATTATTAAATAATTTAGCAGGGATGAAATAAAAAAAGAAGAAAAATTTATTTCAACGATATTAGTAGGTGGATCATTAAATAAAATACTGTATGATAATCATACCATCCCAATAAAACAACATGAAAATTATAATTTGCGTAAATGTTTTTGAGGATGCATTAGTAACTATGGTAGATAAATAAAATCCTCGTAAATGATAATTTCAATGGAATAAAGTATAAAAATTCTGATTTTAAAAATATGAAATGTTTAAAAATTAATTGCCCACATGATGAGTTTTGATGATAATAGATTTATTTAGTAAGATAAAAATATGAGTAAAAATATTTATTTTAGGCAAAAAATAAGGTCTTCCTTATTCCTTATTATTCTTGTTTAAATTTATTGACTTTAAGGGAATTGAAAGAGATATGTTTGAGTTTTCTCACCTCTATATATTAAATTTTATGATTTCTCATGGAGAATTATTGAGGATTATCTTTTATGATTAAGGAGAAATAAATGTATCCCTTCATGGGATGCTTAAGTGAGGAGTGAATGTCATATTCAAAACATCCGGTGAATATGTAATTTATGGGAAACATAATTTTTGTTAATGTAATATCAAAATCAAAGATTCATATATTATTTTTTATTATATAAATTATAAATTTAAATATAGGGGGTTATTGAATGAAATGTGGAGTTGCAAGAATAGTAATTAAAATATTTTAATGGTTTGTTGAGATGTGTATAAGTTTCAAGTTTCTTCTAAAATATTATATTCTATAAATAATATTAAATGATACTTGTTGATTTTTATGAGTATGGTATGATGTGTTAGTCAAATTATAGAAATCGTTGATCTCATTGGTTATAAACTTTTCTTTTTCACTAAATGGGTTTCAAACAAATACATATAGTTTTCTAGTTAAAGTATAATTACTATGAAAATAATTTGTTATAATCCATATCTCATATGGGTAAAGGCTGTCACTATAATAAAAAAAGGGGGAATATGAATAAGTTCTTGAGTTCCCTGAAAAATAAAATATGTGGTGATATAATCCCTTAAATTTACTGTTACATTTATGTTTAATGGGGGTGGGAAATCCATACAATCACAGCTATTGGCACTGATGAATATATGTATTGATAAAAAATACAAATAAAGAGATTAAAATCTCTAACTAATTGTTTAATTTGTTTTCAACGGGACATTATGTGTTTATTGAAGCAGAAAAGTAAAGAAATTTAGATTATTATTATGGATTCATGTGTTATAATTAGATGTCATGTTTCATAATATGTTCATGTCCATAATTTGAATTGTGTCTATAACATGAAGAACTCAATAATACAGGTTAAGGATTAAGTGGGAAGTGAAATATAATTTATATCAATCTGATAATAAAAAAAGGAAAATATTTATGTTCATAGTGATATATAAAACATTATTTGGAATTTATAATTACATGTGATTTATTAGGAATGGACTTGGGGGCTTAATAAGATATTGAGACGAACATGAGTTTTTTTAGAATATTGAAATATCTTTGTTAGGGTAAACTAGAGTTTATATCCTATATGTAGTGTTAGTTTCACATTTTTGAAGGCTGTCTATGCAAAAAGTGAGATCAACACCACTGACATAAATATTTTAATGTTATTTTATAGGATGAATCAAGGTAGGTCATAAACTATTTTAGAGAAGTTTGAGTTTATTTCATGAATTATAAGGGTTAGTTTGAACAAGGGATGTTGTTACTCTTATATAATACAACCTACATAAGGGTATGTCATTCTATATTAATGTATATGAAACATGTGTAAGGGTAATGTGGAAGAACTGAATGCCATGTGATGGTAATCTAATGAACCTGTGTTAGGGTCCTTCCATGTATCTGAGATCCACATAATGGTCATAATTTTAACCTGAGATCTATATAAAATGTTTAATATAATATAATTTTAATAATAAGGTATGAGATATTTAAAATAATAATTATTAATAAATTAATAACATATTCAAATTATTTGGGGATTCTAACTGAACTATAAATCAAGAATAGAATATTATGATATATAAATGATCATAATTCAAGATGAAATTTAAATACAATTCACCTAAAAAATTATGATAAGGTTTTCATTGAGGGAAAACATATGATATGAAGTAAGTTTCAATGAATGTGATTGGTAGTGGGAGACTCAGAAGAACCATTGATAGTAGGTTGAATTGTAAGATGATAACAAATGGATGACACTTATTTATAAATGGTTCTATTAAGTGATATGGTTATAAAATGAGTTTCTTAAAGTTGATTATAAATTATAATAGGCTTGAAATAAAAAAATGGGTTTAATTTGTAGGAAATTCCATAGTCTATAGTGTTCTATAATAGATTGTTACCTATGAAAAATTTGTACCCTGACCAAACTATAGTTCTTACTATGAGGAAATTTTACAAAATTATATATGATTATGGATGGTATATATTATCCCCTTGTCAATATTAATTCAGGGTAATTGATTAATTCATGTATTTAATTTCACATTAATTCGAATTAATAAATTAAAAAAGTATCCCTGGAAGATTAAGGAGGCCAAAAAAATAGTTGGGAGTTTTTTTATGTCTCATGGTTTATGAAGAATTTGACATTGAAATAATTGAGATTATATGTAAATGGATTGATTATAAATTTGAATAATTTGAATTCACAGTAAATTCATGGGGAATGAAATTAGTTGTTATGAGATATTGTTGATGATATTATCTATTTGAATGCCTAGTATTTTGAATGTTCATTGACTGTATTAAATAAAAATTACTGATCCAGCTAGATATTTAATGATTGATGAAGAATAAATATATCATTATGAAAATTATTGGATAATAATATTATATAATATCCTATAATTAATGAATAAAATAATCATGATAAAATTTTATTTAATTTAAAATATTAATAAATGTTTCAAAGAAGTTGTTAGAGATTTTCCTACTATATCACATTTTGGAAAATCATTTGGAGAGACTAAAACATCATTTAGAAACAATAAATGTAATGGAAAATATATGGGTCCCTAAAGAAGAAACACCATAGTATTCAAAGGATAAGAATAATATAGATTTCACCAGGTCATAATGTAAATCCAATCCCAACATAGGTATTCCAAGAAACGGATGATGATCTTGAAGGATCATACATTAAATATAGACACTAGAAGTTCATGGAGGAGGATCATTTAATGAAGAAAATTATATTTCTACTACTAGATCAACTCATATAATAGGATCTTATATATGAGGTTTATAACTATTTTATGAAACATCCATTTATTAGTGTGAATAGTTAGTCAGTGTATAAGTGATGGTTTGGGTGTATAACAAACTAAGGAAGTAGTGTTGGTCGTCGAGAAGTATAACCTGGATCAACTAGAGGATAGAATAATATTATTAATAAAAAAATTCTATTACATTTTAATTACAAATATAATTATAGTATTTGATCTATTTTAGGGTTTTCATCAGACATGTTGAAGAATATTATTTATGTAGAAAATTTCAAATATTGTGTGATGGTATCACTTTTACAACTACAGAACATGAGTTGAGGCTATGAGTGACAGTAAGAGTATCAATATCATTAATATTTTCAAGATTTTAGGTTAATGTGAATTTTTCCATATAAATAGTGTGCTAATGATTCACCCTATCCCCTCTTAATGGTACCAAACACACTAGTTGGATCTCTATATATCTATTTCAATCTCTCAGTTACAGTAATGCCTCATAGACTATTTTCGACATTCACATTTTATTGTATAAAATATAATAACTTTTGAAATAATATTATGAATTACTATTAGATATTTTATATAATTTTTGTTTCCAATGTTACCAATAACATCACTTCAAACGATATCAGATGTTATACCTTTTGAATATCCAAAAAAACATTTTGTATTAACTCTAAAATAATTTCAGATTAGGAATCTAATTAAATCAATATCCTTATTTCGTATACCATAATGTTCACCCTCAAATTCTATTATAGTGTTGTTAAAAAAAATATAAATATCTTTATTCATAAATGTATGAAAAGAGAACCCTATAAAAAATCATTAATACTACCCATGCTATAATGGATTAATGTGTGATCTCTATGACACACATGTTTCTCCATACATGTGTTCACTAGTCATCATCATATAAATATGTGCATTATCAGGTTTCACCTTGGTCCAAGTCATCAAGTGACAATGGGACATGATGTATGTAAATCCCATATATCCTATTCAAAATTTCTACATTATCAATGTATATATGGATTGATTTGGTGAATATGTCACATTTATATCAACTTTATATACCCGCACATCATATGTCCCTTATCCAAATAGATATTTAATATCTAGGTTGAACTACACACTTTCACAACATATCTCAATCAAGGACCCTTGTTTTACATTTATTATATAAGTATAAAATCATATATTGGATGAGATGAAAATGGGGACATGATCAGGAACATACCCAACCAACAATATATTACCTAGTTCAATAAATTGACTTGCATAAGTAGGGTATTAATGTATGATGGTTATCATGCATGGAATTTCCCAATCCTTTAGTTCTTGGGATTGAAACACTATCTATGAACCCCAAATACACCAAAGACACCTATATAACACTCCATGTTGAATCCTTAGTGGGTTATCTAGAGGAACCCAAGATTCTTATTCACTTTTCTATTCCTCATGAGAATATTTTTTATTCTTATATAGGAATCGCATTCATGATAAAATTAACATTTCATTATATCCTATACTACTCTATCACAATAATCGTTTAGGGATAACAAAAATATATTCTTTTAGAGTTTAATTATAATTGTAATTTATTAGATGTATATATATACATTAATGAAGATAACTTAAAAAAATGAAAAATTATAGCATTCCTAAAATATAATACATTTTATATTCCAAAACTATTTTCGAGTATTTAATAAATCCAAAATTATAACTTAAATATCCCATAATTATAATGAACGACTACACCAGTCATATATATATACTACACTTAAATGTTTTTAAATAATTATAGATATATGTAATTACTTTCATATCTCCATGTGACCATCTAATTAAACTGTCACACTAACTATTTAGTGAGAAATGTATATGAAGTTGGTAATCTCGAATGATGGTGAGATTGAAGAATAATATTACTAATCTTTAACTCATTTATGATATTTATACATATTAACTTCATAACATCAAATATTATAATGTTTTTTTCCGACACTTTTGTCGGGGCGCGCACACATCCATCCGTCCGCGGAGGAGGATGTGCGGCTTTGTTGCCCCGCATTCCCGCTTTTCAAATGCGGGAGGCATTTGCTCCTTATTCAGTGATGTATGCTCCATGATCGAAACGGGATGATGGGATGTCGGTTCTTCCTTCTGTGGATTCCTCCTCAGAAATCGTCACCTAGTCCGGGTCTCCCTCATAGATTTCATACGTAGTTCGTGAAACTCTTCCCAGTGCCATGTTTCCATGGACGCTGGTTAATTACACTGCTTCTGTCGGGACATTCCAAAGGGTCCGGTCAGGACAGGAACCTTCAGTCAGGGGAGTAGTCACGTTGAGGCATCAGTAGCGTGTCTGGATGCTGGGGAACCCGACATGTCTATTTATTATCCCTGGTCACAGGGCTTCTCGAGGGCACGGGTGCCCGAGGCATCCCACATCGAACACGGGGAATTACATGTCATAGACACATATCTGAGGTTTTCCTCAGCTTCCCATGTTGAACACAGGGTACTCCGTGAGTTTAACATCTAGCGGAGACGGATCAACCCAACCAGAGCATTAGCTAGAATATATCGGATTGAGGGATTTCCCTTGAAGGGATGCTGTTATCGGGGCCATCCCATGGGCGGCTGTGAAGAAGAGCATACCGACATGGTCTCACCGAGACATGACGGTCCGGGCGAGAATCGGGATGGGTGATAGGTGGATGAATGGAGTAGAGGGGGAATGAAATGGGACCATCGCAGGGGAGACAGTGAAGTTGGGATTGACCCTTGAATAGGCTTCCTACGTATCCACGTGGCAGGGAATCAATGTCCGCGTAGTTCGGGATGGTGTCGGCGAACCGACGTGAAGGTGGACCTTGGTCCGATGGACGTCGTCAGCCTACCGACGCGATGGCGTACCTTGGTCCGATGGATGGTGGGATTGAAAATGGGGGGGGGGTCTAGCACACCGACTATGAGATGGTTTGGGCCAACGATTGTTGGTATTGAACCTCAGGAAGTCTTCCTACGTACCATGCCTTGACACGGATCAAAGTCCTCGTAGTTCGGATTGGAGAATGCAGTTTAACGTCATGCGGGACAGAGGTGAACCGACGTGAATGAGGTCGGAACGACCGGATGGTGGGTTTGAACCTCGTAGAGGCTTCCTACGTACCATGCCTTGACATGGATCAAAGACCTCGTATTTCAGGTGGGTCTTTATCGGTGAACCAACTTGAAAGTGGACCTTGGTCCAATGAGTGGTGGGATTGAACCTCTGGAAGGCTTCTTACGTACCATGCCTTGACATGGATCAAAGACCTCGTAGTTCAGGTGAGAATGGGTGTGCAGTTTAATGTCATGCAGGACAAGGGGGGCATACAGTTTAACATCATGCTGAATGAGGGCGAAACTCGATGTGAATGAATGACCGAGCAACGTGGCTTGAACCTCTTGGAGACTTCCTATGTACCATGCCTTGACATGGATCGAAGTCCCCGTAGTTCAAATGGGTTCGTCGGTGAACCGACGTGAAAGTAGACCCGGGGGGTCCACTATTGGTGGGCTTGAACCTCGTGAAGGCTTCCTACGTACCATGCCTTAACATGGATCAAAGTCCTCGTAGTTCGTGATGGTGGGTGTCGGCAAACCGACATGAAAAAAGGACCTTGGTCCGATGGGAGATGGGCTTGAACCTCTGGAAGTCTTCCTACCTACCATGCCTTGACATGGATCAAAGTCCTCATAGTTCGGGTTCCATCGGTGAACCGACGTGAAAGTAGACCCGTGGGTCCACTGGTGGTGGGCTTGAACCATGGGAAGGTTTCCTACGTACTATGCCTTGCCATGGATCAAATTCCTCTTAGTTCAAAAGGTGGAATAGAGTTTAACGTCATGCGGGACGGGGATGGGACCCGACATGAATAGATTACGGGTGGGCTTGAACCTCATGGAGGCTTCCTACGTACCATTCCTTGACATGGATCAAAGTCTTCGTAGTTCGGGAGGTGGGGTCAGGGTCGATGCTCACTCTAAGCCCACGTGAGTCATGCTCGGTGTGAGAAACAAGAGGTTGCACAGACCTGACGATCACGTCGCGAAGGGTGAGTCCGTGAGAAGCGAAGAGGGTCTTACGCGTTAGGCGGCCCATGGTGTTGGGACTTACTCCAGGATGGAGGCCCAGAGCACGACAAAGCGCAGCGAAAGAGGGATTTGGGACCAATGGTGGGAGGTGCCTCATTCCCTATCATGCCCTCCACTGACCTTGGTAGTGGGGAAGTACGGAGATGCAGAGGTGCAGTCATCCGTTGGGGAACTAGGGTCGCCCTTCTCCCATGAACATACGACACTCTAGTAAGGAGGATATCATCCCTTGTGGATGGGTGATTCTATTCCTGTGGAGACGAGTGGTGTAAAGAATGTTCGAGATGGGGGGACCCTGCGTGCGAAGCACGAGGTCAGGTCATAGTTTAACGTCATGTGTTGAGAACGTGGTGCTTGGCAGTTTAACGTCATGCATCTCAGACGAAGTGGGTTCACTCCACACCCCTAGGACTTACATAATCGGTACCCTATGGTCCTTGGGGAAGGGAAGGTACCAGTAAGGCCATGGTCATGGGGGGTTGTGGAACGAACCATCAAGGGGTCCACGTTAGCATGGCTATGCGAGGAAGCAATAGTCGTTAGCGTGCCTATGCGGAGAAGCATTAAGCGAAGCAATTCTACGGGTGGTATTGTCCATGGGACTTTGAAATCACATCGTGCAAACCTGGAGGGTCGCACGGGAAGAGGAATCGCTAAGCAAAGGAGTGTGCTTCACGAAGTGGAGTGCCTTGGCCTTGGCATGGGGCATAGTTGTGAGTGGAAGGTGCTTCGCGAAGTGGAACAGTGTTCGCGGAGCACTGCCTCGCGAAGAAGGTGTGTCTCGCGAAGCAGGGTCCTGCGAAGCAGTGTGCTTCGCGATGTGAAGCGATCCTGCGTTAGCATAGGGATCACTAGTATGGGTTGGGTGTTTCGCGAAGCATAAGTGCTCCGTGGCTGCCCGGGTTCCCTTGGGAATCCCCTTCCTTCGCGAATGACGTTGTGCTTCGCGAAGGGCATCCCTCTCGGAAGAGGGGCTCAAAACGTAACAAACTAGAGGCGTCTCGCGAAGTAGAAATACCTCACAGAGCTCATGATTCCTGGGGCAAAGAGTGATTCGGGATTCGGGAGAGGAGAAGCCGAATGGTCGGATTGTCCATTCTCGGGACTCAGGGGGAGTCCAGTATTTATAGGGAAGGGGCGCTGTGAAGCAGAACTCGTGCGCTGCCTCCGGTGCTTCGCGGCGCGCTCGCGAACGTCAACGTCGTCCGTGGAGGGAACCGCCTCTGGAGCTTCGCGGCGGCTCGCGAACGTCAAATGCGTTCGCGGAGAATTACCGCCTCGGCAGCTTCGCGGTGGCACGCGAACGTCAAATGTGTTCGCGGAGGTTTACCTCCTCTGGAGCTTCGCGAGATCGCGCCACCCGGGGTGCTTCGCGGCGGGGCTTCGCGTGGGTTCTTCGCGTCGGGTCTTCGCGTCGGTGCTTTATGAGGCAGTGCGCCAGCCATCCTTTTTGTTCCTTTCTTTCAGGCCATATTTTGGCGCCAACAAATGCCCCCCCTCATACTTGGAGCTACACAGGGCAAAGGGTCGAAGTCTGAGGGAAAATCGCCAAAATTGTCAGGGGTTCGCGATGCCGCTATGAGAAGGGGCCCCACGGTGCTCACTGGGGCCCCCGATCCGGGCGCGCCGTGATTCTCCGCGCGGGTGAGGCACGCCACGATGCTCCGGGGCCGCCGCCTATAAATAGGGGGGTTGACATCTTTTTTCTTCACATGCCTTCCTTGTCTTTTTTTTCTCTCGACTTCGCGAAGCTCCGCGTACTCCGCGACAGCCCTCCGCGAATTGTGCTTCGCGGCGAACCGCGGGTCTCCGGCTCCGCATCCGCGCCAAGCGAACCTCTGCTTGTCAGCCTTGGCCAGACTTCATGGCTTGGTCTCGCGACCGATCTTCGCGATCCGGCTACGTGATTCAGCTCCGCGGTCGAGCTTCGCGATCATGATGAAAAAAAATTCTTTTCTGAGGTCCAGAGTTAAAATGGCCCATCAAGAGGCAGTATTGGGGGTGCTTGCAGATGATGCTCATGGGGATGAGATAGCCAACTATCCAGGCCTGGGGGAGATGGTCCGAAGCCACTCAGACCACACTTCTTTGATAGATCTGCTTTCGAAGGGTCAGAAGGATTATCCGCAATGCAAGAAACTGCCATTGTACGGCTTCGGGCTGAGGGATGACGTCTTTATCCGAAAGGCGAGTAGGGATGAACCAGCTTTCTGGTTTAGGAGCATACCATGCCAGCACCAATGGTTCAGGGCAGCTGATGGTCACGCACAAGAGAACTTCACACCCTTCACCGCTGACTGTCTCTACCACCATGTGAACAACATTGACGAGAAGACACTACAGCCGGAGACTTCCCCTCCTCTCTACCGTACCATGCTGATGGCGGCCTTGCAGGATTCGAAGAAGGGATGGTCCGATGAGTGGGACCTGCGCCAGGGCGGCAACTTTACTGATGAATGGGCCTGGGCCTACTGGGTAGGTGCCTCATGCGAGGAGTTCGGGGCCGAGCTGAGGAGAGTGGTGTTGTATGACGCGGTGTGGGCCTCCCAATTCCACATTTACCAACCCAAGAAACTGATGCCGGAATTGCTGAGCAGATGGTCGTCTAGGACCAACACTTTTCACCTGCATCACGGGGAGGTGGGCATCAGCCTGTGGGATGTCCACCAGATTTTTGGGGTTCCGATCTTGGGGGCCATGTATGACGAATTCCTCCCTGTCATCAGCGCGTGGGAGGATATGGAGCAAATTCCGCGACTGGTGTCAGCGCTGATAGCACTCGTCGCTGGAGAGGACAAGGAGGCAGTGAGGGATGTCCATTTTAGGAGATGGTTCAAATGCTTCCTGAATTTCCCAGAGAATCCAGAGTTCCCTCTGAGGCCTCGAACTTGTCCGAGGGCGGCCCAACGGGGCAAGGGGCACTCGTATTGGCGGGTCTTGGAGGACAGCCAATGGAAGACTTGTGGTTTTAGTGTCAGCAATGAACAACAGCCGATAGTCAGGCTGGCGGCATTCATCGCAGCTCTCATCTGTGGTTGGATCCTACCAGTGAGAGATACAAGCATGGGGGTGCGGCCCAGCTCGTTTATCATGGCGTCGCTGTTGGCCATGGGGCAGCGGATCAATCTGGGGATTCCGATGCTCACCAAACTATACAGAATGTTGCGGCATATTAGCGAGGGAAAAAATCCGCCAAGGATATGCGGGCCCTTCCACCTCTTGTATGGGTGGATCGCAGCGCACATCAGGAGGATTTATGAGTACCCAAACCCCATTACGCCACTGGGATCGATCTTCCGCCCCTCCATCCCGAACGGGGTCGGGAGCTTCCCATTCAAACTGTCCGTTCCGATGGTACTTAATCGAGTGTGGAGGGAGGACGAGTTTAATTCCCACCCCTTCCCCTTGCTGACGGGGATACTTACTGATGACGGGTGGGGAACAGAAGAACGTCGGGATTACCTCCTGGCCTTTCTAGGTGGAGTTTTGGTGGCACGGATAGATCGTGAGCCACTCTGCGAACCGTACACCCCGCATCGGTTTGCAAGGCAATTCCGGTGCCTCCAGTGGCTGACCCTGTAGGTCTACTGGGAGGTGCGTCATGAGGATCACCCGTGTGTGATGAGGTAGCTGTGGCTCATGTTCACACGGGAATATGGGAAGATGCGGATTACATTGCCTCCATCCACCGCCGCTTTCGGATTGGTGAAGGAGTACGCCATCAGTTGGGAGGATGCTTACCCAGGGGAGATGCTGAAGCAACCAACTATCCGGGTCGGTGATGGTGGGCCTCCTCTATCTTGAGGTCGGGGTCGGAGGGCAGCTAGGGCCGCTCGTGGTAGCGGGGCTGCCATGGCGGCGAGACCCGCACCGGACGAGGGTACGACAGCAGCGGTGGATCCGGTGATTCCGGAAGAGCAGGGGAATCCGGAGGGGCAGCCACCGAGGGGATTTCGCAGGATATCTACTCAGGATCTGAGGAAGTGGCTACATCATATTGACATGGCAGGGGATTCCATCTTCCCGGAAGCTTGGGACATTTGGGATGTCAACCGGCAATTCCTCATCCCACCCGAGATATGGGCCCACCTGAATCTCCTCGGGATGGAATTACTGGACATAGGCCCAGTTCGGGCTGGATTCATGGCGTCTCCGGCGGAGGTAGAACATGACCTGGACGAGCTGGAGGATTACGTCCACTCCAGTGGTGTCCCTCGCCCAATGACAGACTGGGTGAGGGTACTGTTGAATCAGACGGTCCCCCCACAGTTATCAACTGCCGATCTGAGGGAGCGCTTCCCCTTGCCGGAGGAATCAGAGGACTCCTCTCTGGAGGATGAGGCTGGAGGAGGGAGCCCGTTGGAGGAGGGCGAGGTCGGAGACTAAGGCTCAGAATCCGATGATTTTGCAGAGGCTCTCGAGGTAGCATTCCGAACTTATTTCCCTATGATCCGTCCTTGGGTCACTATGAACTTCTCACCAATGTTTGAGACATGTAGGAGGAACTTGTTCGCAGGCCTCGTTCTCGCTCCTTGGCGGGTGATGATGCAGGAAATTCAGAACCCGCACCTATGGCTGCATCCAGTTCCGCGTCTGGTGGGACCAGGGCCCCGGAGGTGGCTCCTCCGGAATCTTCAGACCTTCCAACAGTATACGGAGGGCCTCGCCTCGGGGTCCCATCAGTACCGGCCCAAGAGCTGCGCCAGGAGGTCGATCTCTATAAGTCTCCTCTACCGGTCCCCTCATTGTCACATGTAGGCCATGCCAACTGACGTTTATGTCCCTCTTTGTCGTATAGTTATTCGACTAGCGTGGGCCGCTGCGGCAAGACTGGTCGAAATGTCTGGTGGCGTCCCTCCTAGGGGCATGCCAGTGATGGCGACGATAGTTCCCCCATATCCTCAAGCTGCGACGCACACCATCACTGGTGGGAACACCAGCAGGGCCGTGCCCGAGGTCATTGAGGTGGACTCCGAGGAAGAGGATCAACTGGTCAGTCCCAACATTGTCGCACCTGCTTCGGCGCCAGGTGTCGTACTGGATTCAACACCAGAAGTTGATCCTGCCGAGGATTTCATGTGGGAGTACCCCGCGTACGATCCTGCCAATCTCGCACACTAGGAAGAAACGGCCTCCGACGAGGAAGACAGCAGAATAGTCCGCCGCCGGTCGTGGAAGTTGATCGCGCGCTTTATCAAGGACACCCCCCAAATGCAATGGCTGGCCGAAATGGATAGACACCGCTCGCGATTGTGTGAACTGTGTGCTGGGGTAGTGGATTCCCAACGTTCTCACACACTCATCCGTGATCTTATGGCTGAGAAGATCTGGGAGCATGATCGTGGGCTCAGCGTGGGCTGGCAGCGGAGGAAGGCGACCAGCATCAAAAAGCTCCAGGAGGCTGAAGGCGAGGTCCAACAGATGCAGACCCAGGCAGAAGAGCTTTCAACCTCTCTTGATGCACAATCTGAGCTGGTCTTATGGTTGAAGGCCCAGCTGGCAGAGGCAGAAGAGCAGATGAGGCAGACCTCCGGAAAGATGGTTGCCGTTCAGGCTGGCATAGAGAGGGCCAAATCCAGGACTGACGAACTGCACCCCATCGCTGCTGAGGAGGAGCGGAAGCTGATTCAGTGGCAAAAAGCCTTGGATGCCGCAAGTCAACAGGTTGCAGAGCTGCAATGCCCTTTTGACGGGGTCAACCCATCCATGGGGGGAGTCAACCCCCGAGTATTGTAACAAACCCAAAACCCTTTTATTTGTACTTTCATGCTTCAATTTTTTCCTTTCTTTGTTTTGAATGTTGTAGCGCGCACGATTTCCACTATTTTAATTGCCTTGTTACATCCCTACAATGTTTGCGGGACGTTCGGCGACAATTCCCCAGGCCCACGTGGGTCGAGCCCGATGTGAGAAACAGGAGATAGTTTCCCTCTCATCCCACCTAACATTGGAGTGGGGACCATGCTTCAGAATTCGGATTACCAGTCCAGATTCCCGAAAGATGGGGGAGGCTTGATCGGAGGAGGAACTTCCAGGATATCCGAATTAACGTTTCTCTCGTGTGCTCTCATGCACGATTGGGGCAACGCCAGGGGCGCTGAAATCGTTCCAAATAGATGAAAATGGGAAGTGTGAATCACGATACCCAAGATTCGGAACACTGTGGGGATGGCGTGACAATAAGGGACAACCGTTAACCTTGGAGGAGAAGCGGTATCCTTACTGCGTTAGCCTGTAATGGGGACAACAAATGAGGGTCGATCGTTGACCATGTTCGAAATATGGGACCATGTCACAAATGTTGTCGATCAATCCTTCGAGGCGTTGGCCCAGGACAGTTGGCGGACTATAGGTCAAACATCCATACTGTTAAGGGGTTCTTCCAGACATGACCCATCTTCCGGAATGTTGGCCCGGGACGGTAGGTGAGCCGATGCGGCATGAGGCCAGGCCGTTAGGGGGTTCCTTTAGACATGAAAGAGGACGAGTGTCCGAATAAGGGGCACGCAAAGCGTGGAATATGGAGTGATGGTTTGTCCAAACAGAATCCAACACTTAGGTAGTTACACCACCGTGGTGGGAGTACGACAGATTGGCGTATTGGTTTGATCATGGATCATTCCTTCTTTGGGACAGGGCCTCTCTGACGAGGGGATCTGTCACTTCCCAGTGGGATCTTGGGGCATCCTGAACTTGTTCAGGGTAGAACCACAGTTTAATGTCATTCGTTGAGGACACACATACTCCTATAGTTTAACGTCATACGATAGGAATTGGAATAAAAGGGAAGATCCCAGGGAGCGTGTGGCGTGGTAGATATGAAACCGACGTGAATGAGGACTTGGAGTCTGAATCATACCACATACCCCTGGAGGAAACTTTTCAGGTCGAGGGACCAAGAGTGAGGATTGGGCTGGGCCCAAAGCAGAGTGGTTGGGTGCTCCTTCGTACCCCATGAGGATGGGAATCAAGACATACGTAGTTCTGGAAGCACAGTTTAACGTCGTGCGGGACGATGAAAAGCCTGGACGTGTTGGTACACATCCTGCCAAAACTACTAAGCCCACGTGAGTCGTGCTCGGTGTGGGTAACAAGCAGTCGTGGTGGAATTTCTCGACACAAAAAGGGGCAGGTTATGGAAAGGGGATGCTCGGTGAATACCAGCCCAATGACACTAACACGATCATTTATTGAACCTAGATGCACGAAGAGAAAGAGCCAAGTATGATGGAATTCCACTTGATCATGAGGAAGTGGAAATGTGTGAATCATAGCGCTCACGATTCAGATCACGATGATGGCGGCATGACGATAGAGGATAACTGCTGACCATGTTCGCAACATAGCATCCCGTCGTGTTAGCCTAGAATGGGGACAGACAAATGAGGGTTGACCATTGACCATGTTCAAAACACGGGACCATGTCACAAATGTTGTCAAATATCCGTAGGGACGTTGGCCTGAAACGATTGGAGGGCCCTTAGGTCCAGCATTCATGGAGAGCCCTTAAGCCTAGTATCCATGTCATCTGAGGGACCTTTTGTATGTGGAGGAATATGAGGATCCAAATAGCGAGTTCACAAAGCTTGGTCACGGGACGAGAGGAATGTCCCCATGAAAATCCCACACTTCGGGCACTTTGTCGAAACACATCTGAATACGGCAACGAGACGTATTAGAGAGAGGGAGCAGATTCCTTTCCCATGGGGAGATCATAGTTTAGGGTCGTAGAAGTCAGACCATGGATGGGTAAGAGGAGAAGGGGATACGTGGCAAGGTGGTTACAAAACCCGACGTGAATGAGGACCTAAGCCCTACATACCATGCATTCTCTGGGGAAATGCTCGAGTCAAAGGACCGAACAAAAAGGTTAGGCTGGGCCCGCGGGGAAGTGCCCAGGCACTCCTACGTATCTCATAAGAATGAGAATCAAGCGATATGTAGTTCTGGAAGGTGGCACGGTAGGGTACTAGTGCCAGGGGAAAAGGAGAGTGTGGGCGTGGCCCTTGCACTAAAAGAAGCGGAATTTGATGAATCTTGTTTGTTCTTTAAGGTGAATGGTTTTTTTTGAAGCGACAGACCTAGAATAGTAGGCCGTGATGTCGCCACAAGGATCAAGCCATGATGGGCATTGACAAATGCCATGGTACGTGACCAATACCCAACATGATGTCCTCTACAACGAGGTCATCATAATGCAGTGCTATTTTTCGTCGTGCGGCCAGGACGATAATGTCACAGTTTAGGGTCGTATGATAGGACCAAGCATGCATTTTATCGTCATTCAGCGCAGACGTAGTTGAAACGATACTAGGCGTGAAATGTGCACAGTGTTATAAAACACAATTGACGGAGACATGATCTCACATCAAATTGTATGCCAATCGAAGAGGGAGACCTTAGGCCGAGGGGCCTATATAGATGTAAGAGGTGAAACAGGGGGGAAGACTGGTTCCCCAAATAGGCTGTACCCGATGACAGGGCGTCCGGGTGGTCCTACGTATCCCATGAAGATGGGAATAAAGCCACACGTAGTTCTAAAGGGGACCTTTTAATGTCGTTCTTGACAAGGAATAGGAGGGCTAACCCTCAGAATGGTGGTGTGCGTGGTGTAGTCTTTGCAAACCTGACGTGAATGAGGACATAATCCCGCACTACACCACGTGGTCCCGTGGTTGGGGTCCTGAAGGCAGGACCAGAGGGGTGAATTTTCTAAACTCAAGCTGGGCTCAAAGACAAGGGGTCTGGGCATTCCTATGTATCCTATCAAGATAGGAATCAAGCTGAACGTAGTTCCAGATGGGAATCTTAGTTTATGGTCTTAGAGCTCGGACCATGGATGGTGACAACTTCCTGAGTAAGCATAGATGTCAACCCAATCCCTAAGCCCACGTGAGTTAAACTCAGTGTGGGAAACAAGGGGGTATCATTATCGCAATACTTGGGTCGTCCATCAAAAGGGAGTCGGTAGAGAGCCCCGAAGGACACCTTTGACGCGGCTTATTCCCCCAACATGCGAACGTGCACGAAGGAAAAGTACCAAGGGTTCCGAGACTCTACTTGGACACGGTGAAGTGATGAAGGGTGTGAATTGTGCACCCGACATTTTGGGCTTAATGGGTTGGCATGGCGATAGAGGAAAACTGTTAACCATGGTGGAAACGCAGCGTCCATATTGCGTTAGCCTGAGGGGGGAACAACAAACGAGCATCGACCGCTGACCATATTCGCAACACGGGATTTTATCGATTTACTGTCCAAAACCCTCGGGGGAGTTAGCCCGTAATGGTAGGAGAGCCCATGGGCGTAGTATCCAGGCCGTTCTTGGGGGTCCCTCTGGGTGTGAAAGATGATGGAAGCCCTGATGCAGGGATACACAAAGCCTGGAATGCGAGTGCGGACCTGTCCGAGTAAAGTTTAGCATTCCAGGTAATAAACCAGAGTACTCTTAGGCACATTGGTGAACTGCTGAAAAGGGATTGACGAAATAGCTCAGTAGGGAGAGGTACATGGCAGTCATTACGAGACCGACGCGAATGAGGACATAATCCCACACCACACCATATATTCCTCTCCTGAAGGAAGGGTAGGCCAAGGGGCCAAGATGGGATGAAGATTCCCGAGGGATGGGGCTGGACCCGAATCCTAGACAGTCGGGTGGTCCTACGTATCCCATTAGGATGGGAATCAAGCCACACGTAGTTCTCCAAATGTAGTTTAACATCATACGGGACGATGAGGGGAGTAGTATACCCCTAAACAAGGGAGGTGTATGGTATGGAGAAGAAGCCGTCGTGAATGAGGACATAGTCCCACACCACACTATACACTCCTATGAGGGAGGACCTGGGCCGTCGCCCGGAAAGGCCAAGGGGCCTGATGGTTAGGCATTGGTCAGGAAGGCCTGACCTGCTTGTAGTTTAATGTCTTGCAATGAGGACAAGGGTCGGGGACCCAAGAAGGCCAAGGGGCCTAAGGCTGGGCCTCGTAAAGGGAGGGCGTATGACATGGTACATGATCCTGACGTGAATGAGGACGTAGTCCTACATCACACCATACACCCTGGGTAAGAGGGAACCTGGGACTGGGGGGCCCGAGAAGGCATTGGGGCCTAAGGTCAGGCATCAGTCAGGAAGGCCTGACTGGTTTGCAGTTTAACGTCTTACATGAGGACGGGGGTCGGGGACCCGAGGAGGCCAAGGGGCCTGAGGCTGGGCCTCGTAATGGGAGGGCGTACGACATGGTACATGATCCCGATGTGAATGAGGACGTAGTCCTACACCCCACCATACACCCCTACGGGGAATCAGGGCCGTGGGCCCGATTTCTAGCACCACCTGGGGGGATGTTTGTCACATCGGGATGGGGCGGAATGAATCACTCCACTCGATGTCTGGGACATCTTGGGGTGGACCCGAATATCCCGGACACTGTTGACCATGTTCGAAACACAGCGTCCATATGATGACCCGATATAGGAGCAACAAATGAGCATCGAATGCTGACCAAATTCGCAACGCGGGACTTGTATCGGCTTGTTGCTTGAGAACCCTCGGGGGTGCTTGCCCGTATCGGTAGGAGAGCCTTTGGGTGTAGTATCCAGGCCGTTCTTGGGGGTCCCTCCGGGTTTGAAAAATGATGGAATCCCAGTCAAGGAGTGGGAGAATCATATCTCTATCCATCCACAAAAGAGGAAAAAATCTCCAGGGGGTGTGTAACCGGGTCGAGACTTGCTCGATGTGAGTTGGGGCAAAAGTGTGCACCCTTCCATGCCTTGACCCGAGGGGAAGATTTTGGCTTTCGGGCTGGGCCAACGGATGAAATGTCCGGGCGTTCCTACGTATCTCATGAGGATGAGAATCAAGCCATACGTAGTTCTTCAAGGCCATGCAGTTTAGCGTCGTCCGGTGGGGACGTGGGAGGATAGAAGAACGGGAGTGGGCACATGGTGTGACCCTTATAATCCTTGTGCGAGCGGGGGTTGTATGAGTGGGGCTAAGAAATCCTACTCCCTGCTACACAATTATCCTCCAAGGAAACTACCCCCAGGGGGGATAGTGGAAGAGAAATGATTGGGTCTGGGCTCAAGACGAGGCGTCCGAGCATTCCTACGTATCCCATAAAGATGGGAATCAAGCCACATGTAGTTCTTGACATGAAGTTTAACGTCATACGGAACGAGGAGTATCTAATTTGGGGATATGAAAGGTACGACAAGTAATCCGACGTGAATGGGGACCTAGTCCTATACTATACCATACAATCCCGCGAGAGGGTAAGTCGGGAAGAAAAAAAACCAAGGGGCCTGGGGCCGGAACGTGGTCAGGGAGACCTGACCAGCTTGCGGTTTAACGTCTCGCGGTAAAGACGGGGGGCCAAGGGCCCAAGGAGGCCAAGGGGCCTGAGGCTGAGCCTCAGTCAGGAAGGCCTAACTGGCTTGCAGTTTAACGTCTTGCAGTGAGGATGGGGGGCCTGGGGCCCAAGGAGGCCAAGGGGCTAGGGGATGAGCCTCGGTCAGGAAGGCCTGACTAGCTTGCAGTTTAACGTCTTGCAGTAAGGACGGAGATGCAGTTTAAGGTCGTGCAGGACCATCTCGCAGTTTAGGGTCGTGCAGGACCTTTTTGCCCTAGGCAAAGTATCGCTTGAGGAATTTGGTATTGGTGGGAGGGGTTATACACTCTCCATCTATGGTCACCAAGGATTATGCTCCATTGGGGTAAACCTTATGGATTATATAAGGCCCTTCCCATTTGGGTACTAATTTGGGTGTCTTCCTACCGGGAATCATTGGTGCTCGAAGGGCAAGTACCAGGTCGCCCTGTAGAAAAGAGCGGAGATGAACCTTCTTGTCGAAGGCCCTCGCTATCTTGTCCTGATGCCTTTCCAGATTGTGCAAGGCACGAAGCCGGTTCTCGTCCAGTGCTTCCAATTCAGCTAGACAGATCTCGGCTACCTCATCTGATGTCTGGTGATCATAAACTGCAGTTCGTAGCGACGACAGCTGGATCTCAATGGGTAGGACGGCCTCAGATCCATACACCAGGGAATATGGGGTCACCTGGGTGGAGTTGCGAGTCATCGTCCGGTTAGCCCAGAGGGCGTTGGGGAGCTTGTCCGGCCAACTTTTCTTGTTCTGACCAACCATCTTCTGCAAAATGATAGAGTGGGTTTTGTTAAACGCCTCGATCTGTCTATTTTCCTGCGCGTAGTAGCGGGAGGTATGGTTCGACCGGATATCGTACTTGGCATACAATTTCATCAGTTCAGCCGCTCGGAAGTTGGTGCCGTTATCGGTGAGGATGGCGTGAGGGACCGCAAACCGGTGGATAATGTTGGATCTCACAAAGTCAACGATGGAATGGGCCTTGACCTCTTTGAGCGGAAATGCCTCTGCCCACTTGGAGAAGAAATCTGTAGCAGTCAGGATGAACCTACACTGGCGGGCTGTTGCCGGTGGATACGGTCCCACTACATCAACCCCCATACTGCAAATGGCCAAGAGTACTTGGTGGGGTGGAGGGGCTCCGGCGGCTGATGCAGGAAGTTGGCGTGAACTTGGCACGCATGGCATCTCTTGGCATGTCCAATACAATCGTAAATCATAGAGGGCCAGAAGTACCCCAACCTCCGGATTTGATGGGACAGCTTCGGCCCAGCTTGATGGGCGCCACAGGAACCGGCATGAACCTCTTGCATAACTTGAGGTATCTCTACTCCTTGGATGCAACGGAGGAGGACACCATCGAAGCTCCACTTATAGATGATCTTTTCAAGACTGGGGCCGCTCTGGAGGGTAAATTGTAGTGCGCGGCATCGGATTCGCTCGCGCTCGGCCCGGTCATCCGGGAGGCGACCATTTTGAAGATACTCGACAAAAGGTGCCCTCCAGTCGGGAGTGGATTCAATCACTGCATCTGACGAACTCGGGACCCCTAACGTAGAGGGTCCGGCAGTGAGATGACCTACCCGCAGGCCGTCATTGTCCTCTTGGGTGACGGGGGTAATGACTCTCCGGTGTGCCACATGTATGATCAAATCATCTTGCTCGGGTTCTGCGAGCGACGCGGCTAAACCAGGCAGGGCCTCTGCTTGGCCGTTCTGTGACCGTGGGACATGGGTAACCACTGGTCGAGAAGAGAATTGGGCCATTAGGCGGAGGGTGTACTCCAGCAACGGTGCAAGCTCTGGCTTCCTGACGACGTAGTCGCCAATAACATGTTTGATTACCATCTCGGAATCTCCCTTCACATGTATATGGGGCACATGGATCTCAAGGGCCAACTCGAGGCCGGTGATGAGAGCCTGGTACTATGCCTCGTTGTTCTTACAACCTTCTGAAAATAGGAATGAGTATGGCAGGACGGCCTGTGCCGGGGTAATTAAGACAATACCCTGGCCCACTCTGTTGAGCTTGGGATCGTTGAGCCTCCTACCATTAGGGATCTGGGAGGCGCCGCCGAAATGAATTTGCCAACACGGGACAACATGATCGACTGAGAGGATCGTCTCGTCAGGGAAATCCAGTTCCAAGGATTGATCCGCAGAGGTTGGATGGGCATATAAAAAGTCTACCAATGCATGTCCCTTAATGGCCTTCTGAGGTACAAACCTGATATCAAACTACTAGAGAATCACTGCCCACCGTGCTAGTCGGCCAGTCAGCATGGGGCGGTTCAGGATGTACTTCAATGGGTCTACCCGGGAGACCAATTGCACCTCAGGGTGCTGCAGGTAAGGTCGCAACATCTGCATGGCGAATACTAGCGCAATGAAGCTCTTTTCGATGGGGTATTATCTGACCTCCGTATTGAGAAGCATGCTGCTGAGATAGTAGAGATTGTTCTCAGTACCCTCGTTATTCTTCTGGGCGAGCAGCGTACCAAGGGATCTCTCCAGGGCGGTCACATAAAGGACCGGAGGCTTTCCAGAGATGGGTGGCATCAAGACCAGAGGTTGGAGCAGATACTACTTGATTTACTCGAAGGCGGTCCGACACTCCTCATCCCATTCGTAGGCGGCGCCCTTATTCATGAGCTGGGAAAAGGGCTTACACTTGCCGGCCAGATTCGCGATGAATCGGCGTATATAGGCTAAGTGGCCTTGAAGGCCTCGAAGCTCCCGAATGTTGCTCGGGGGAGGCATTTGGCTGATGGCCTTGATCTTCTCTAGGTCGATCTCGATACCTCGGTATCTGACAACAAAGTCCAGAAACTTCTCGGAGGTGACCCCGAAGGCACACTTCAGCGGGTTCATCTTCAGGTGACGGGAACGGAGGAAACCGAGCACATTCTCAAGGTCTTTGAGATGGTCCTGGTGCTGAAATGATTTTACTACGAAGTCATCTACATAGCATTCCACCAATGTCCCGAGGATCGGTTTGAATATGCGATGCATGGACCTCTGATAAGTGGCACCTGCATTTTAAAAACCGAATGGCATAACATGGTAGCAAAAGGTACCTTGGAGATCCCTGAAGGTAGTGGACTCCTCGTCTTCGGGGGCCATCCGGATCTGGTTGTACCCGGAATACCCATCCATGAAGGAGAGAGCCTGGAACCCGGCCGTGGCATCAATCAATAATTCCGTCACCAGGAGTGGGAAGTCATCCTTTGGGCAATGGTGATTGAGATCGTGGAAGTCGATGCAGACTCTGATCGGCCCATTCTTCTTCCTGACTGGCACAATGTTGGCGAGCCACTTGGGGTACTGGACATCCTTAACAAAGTTGGCTTTGATTAGCTTGTCAACTTCGGCCTCAACCATAGCACCAAGAGAAGGGTGTATTTTCCTGGGAGGCTGCTTAAACCCACGGTGTTTTGCTGGGAGGCCCAGAAGGTGAACGGCTACCTATGGATCTAGTCCTAGCATCTCGTTGTAAATCTAGGCAAACACGTCACGGTGTTGCTTGAGGAAGTCTACGTACTGCTGCCGCTCCTCGAGGGACATGGCTGCACTGATCAATGTGGGTCTCGGATCTGTCTCGCTGCCAAGGATCACCTGTACCAGCTCATCAACTGTGGTAGAGACGCCCTCTTCAAAGGCGGGGGGCATCCTCCAAATCTTCCTCCACACCCGTGGGGGGTCTTCCCACAACCAAAGATACTTCTGGGCTATCAAAATCCAAGGGGCAGCTAGTGCCAGCTCGGGCAGCAGCGGTCATCACATCGGGAGACTCACTTGCCATCGAGACCGTAGAAATGAAGGCAGTCGACCCTATCCCATCTGGGTTTCGGACTAAGGGGCCACGTTTGATGATATAAAAGCAGTGGTGACGTGTCGGCCTGAGTCGGTGGATTCCAGCCTGGCGGAAGAGACACATATGGTGCACCGCCGTTGTCATAAGCTTGACGTCCCGGTACCGTACAGGGGTAGGAGGTTCTGGGATCACCTGAGCCTGGTTGATGTAGGAGTACGGGGTGATTTTCCACCGTCTCTTGGACACGGGAACATACCTTCCTTGCATACCCGAAACAACAAAACATTGCCCCATTTCGGGGGTCGTGGCCTCCAACCGGTGGATCGGGAGGATGTAGGCGTCATCTATGCTTGCCCAGGGATCACTTGTGACCGGGGCGGGTTCATCCTCGCTTACTAGGATCTATTTATCCTTACTTATGTAATAACCCGCATCCAGGTAGCGGGCCTCACAAGAAGAAAAAGGGGACGCGTCTCCTTGGAGCACGCCTACTCGAACGTTGGGAGAGTACTTGAGGCACTGGTGATACGACGAAGGGACCGCTGCATGAAGGTGGAGCCATGGCCTACCCATTAACACGTTGTAGGCGGTGTCCTGAGAGACAACCATGAACTCGGTGCTGGCTATTAAGCCATCAAACTGAGTCTTCAGGCGGATCTTGCCGACTGGGGTTTGCTCGGTCCTGTCGTACCCCTGGATTCTAAGGTCAGAGGGAGTTAAATCACCTTCAGACAGACCCATCTTTCGCAACGTCCGGGTCGGAATTAGATTGATTCCGGAACCTGTTTCAACGAGGCAGTGGAAGACTTCCATGCCATTGAAGTGGCCAGTGATGTACAGAGGGCGAATGTACCCCTGTATAGGAGGGTCCTCATCTTCACCGTAGAATGAGATAACCGCCTAACATTCGGCATTTTCAATCGTCTCGGTATGGAAGGCTTCTGCAGCTGCTACCTCCGTCTCAAACTGGAGGGGGCTTCATAGGGCCTCGGAAAGTGCCTCGCGCATTTCGGATTACAGGAGAAGGGCCTCAAGGATGGAGAGCCTCGCCGGAATGCCGACCAGATGCTTCAGGACATCATACTTTTGTGCCAAACACGAACCTCTGCTTACAAGAGGTCGGTCGGAATTTGGAGGCATAGCAGGTCCTGCCGGTTGAACCGGCGAGCGACTAGTACTTGGCACATCTTACTGCCTACTAGTAAAGGCCTGGAGAGTATTCTCCGGACTAGGATTGGACAGCAGAGGCTGGCCTGTAGCCGGGCAAGACTGACTGTGATGCGAATGAGGCATCTCTCCCCGATCTAGTAGCACGAACGGCGGTGGAGGTAGAGCCGAGGGCGTTAGATGGGGTTGCGCGTGCTGAGCTCTGCGCTGAGCCTGCTGCCTGGTCTCAGTATCATGCACGACTTGACTGAATGTGCCTGCTGACGTACCTCGATGACCGGCGCGGTTGCGATTCCGCTGACGTTGGCGTCGGTTGGAAACGTTGGGGAGGTTCTCCTGGTGTTCCCCTTCATCAGGGGTCATATAGGGCTTTACCAGCTCCATGGTGTTGACCGAAGCGTACCCCTGGTTGTTGCTCGAGGAGTCATCCGCCGCTGAGCAGATTCTAGGAGGAATCCCTATTTCAGGGGGCATAAATTCGCTGAGAGTGCGGGAGGACGACGACATCGGCGGTGCGCGTTGCGTCTTCTTGCATCGCCGCTACTTTCCCTTTTGGGAAGAGGTCGACTGTGAAGACGATGCGGAGGCACCAGATACTTCTTCTGAAGGTTCCGACTGCTTTAGGCGCGCCCAGATGATACCATGGGCACAGAAGATGGTTTTTCGAGCCATCCAGTCGTCGTATTTCTGGGATTCGCGGTTGGGGACCTGTTGCCACTCGCCTTCGCTGTTGCTGCCGTTCTCTAATCCTACAAAGACACCCGCCACTTGCGCTGGTGCTGGACCCAACTTGACTATATTGTTGTTGACCTGGTCTTGAAGCCAGTCTTTAAACACATAGCATTGCTTGAGGGTGTTCCCCAGAATCTGATGATAAGGGTAGTAGTTGGGGTGGTCGGTGAGATTTGCCTCCGCCGGCATTCTGCACCCGGGCAGGCGCACGATCCCTTGCTCTAGAGCACTTCCGAAATAGCAAGGGACCTGATTTTCGTTAAAAGATTAAGTCTGGTGCCTTCTTTCTGGATAGGGGGCCCTAGGGGCCAGGCCCTGACGAGGGGCCGGAGGGGCCTGCCGAGGAGGTGGTGCCTGATTGTCTCGCCTAGGTGGAGGTGGTGCATTGCGCGGGGGAACCTGTCGGTTCGGAGGCGGTTGCTGCTGGGCAAGAGCCTGTGCTTGAGGTGGAGGACCTCTGCGGGGTTGCAGGGGTGGTGCCGCCAGCAGTAACTCCAGCTGCCTCAGGGCTTCTATTTGGGCCACCGCGGTGGGTTCAGCCCTGGCGGTCCTCCTGGCTGGGATCATAGGGGGCAACAAACGTGCCTGACTAGCCTGTTGCAGGGCTTCCTCAAGGCGCTGAGCCTTATCTGAGAAATCTATGAACCCTCTAGGATAGATCTGGGTAATCATAGAGGGTACCAGCTCTGTCTTGACTTTACCCACACACATCGTCAGTAATTGCTCCTGAGTTAGTGGAATATCTAGGGAATATGTAAGTCCCTTCCACCGGGCGATGAAATCTGCAACCCGCTCATCAGGCTTCTACTTGCACTTGAAGAGGTCCGCAATGCTGTTCTTCCGCGTGGTGGAGCTGAACTGGTATAAGAACTGCCGGCGAAGATCCTCCCAACCGGTCACCGATCCGATAGGGAGCTAGCTGTACCAGACGAATGTCGGACCTTCTAATGTCTATACAAAACATCTGAGTTTTGCGGCTTCTTGCTGAGCCGGGGTCCCCAGCATGGGGCCACACCTGGAAGAAAAATGTTCCAAGTGCTATGGCGGGTCCCCTGTCCCATTGAAGGGCGAGAATGTCAGGTTCCCAAAACCCGGAGGTGCGGGCATATCATCCACCCATGCGGGATAAGGCTTTCCATCCGGTGGGACCTCCACCTGCCGCATTTCCAGCGCTTCGAGGCGGGCTGTGAGTGCCGCAATAAGATCATCTGGTTGGGGGGTCCCTATCTTGATGGGGGTCCCTAACCACAAGTGCATTTCCAGGTTCATCAACACGGTAGACTACTTCGGCCGCTCGTGGGTCAACTGGCTGGGCTACCTGCGGGGCGACTGGGGGAACCTAGACTGGGTTCTTCAGATTGCCCCGTCGCTCGGGGGGATTTGACGAGAAGTATCGTGCCCTCTTGCCATATGTTCCAGCTTCCGCCCTATCTGCGGCAGCAGCATGATCAGGGTTACCCGGAGGCATCTCACCGGGGGGAAATTGCTCCTGCCCCTGCTGCCCCGGCCTGGGATCACCATAGTCGGGTCGCCGCTCTGCGGAACGCTCAGCCAAGAGTTCGTCAACCAGCCTCTTCTGCTCAGCAAGATGTTGGCGTAACGTGGCCTTCTTAGGATCCTCGTCCATTTTCTGCACAGAGGTGGACGGGTTGGAGTGCTTGACAGTTCCGACATGCTCCTTACCATTTCCGGTGTTTTGACCGAGTACCAGCGATTCGGTGGGTACGGGGAGGCCTAGCAGGTTCCTCTGCTGGTGTGTAACTCTCCCTGATGGGTCCAGTAGTGGCGGTATGCCCTTAGGGGGGGGAGTCTCCATCAAGGAATTCAAGCTCGTCTTCCTTGTCCACGACGTCGGCCATGTGGACAGCGACTCCTCTCGAGGGCATGTCCTCGATATCGCATAGTGAATCGGGCTTCCGTCAGATAGGGTCGAAGAGGAGGGAGACATAGTGTCCCCAACCACGTACTTGCACATGGGGGGTGGCTTCCCTGACGATCCTGCAGAGTGCTTTAAAACTCTAAACGCATTTTCTTTGAAGGGCACTCTGGCGGCCTGGCGACTCAGGATGCTGGGCCACAAGGAGTGCGGACGCATCGATCAGGCGGCACTGCTCGCCGATTTCATCGAAGTGCTCTCGACTTCTAGGGTACACCACCCATTCGTAATGAAGGCAGAAGTGTGTCGCCCATAGGGTTCGACAAAAGCACCCCACTTCTTCAGGGGTAAGAGACTCCGGTACGCGAAAATTCAGCACCGCCGTCGGCCAGAACTTCTCCGGGAAGTAATCCGCTACGAGAATACTCCCGAAGCTCCTGGGCTCGGACTCGGGGTCTGGCCCTGTGTTGCCCCACTCGTCAATCGGGGGCAGCTGAGGGACCGGTAGCGATACCAAGGTGGACCTCTGGGATAGAAAACTCGGCGGCGGAGAATACGGCGCACGAGCTGACTGGCCGCCGAATTCTGGGCCATCCTCCGAAGAGCAAGGTGACCTGGCCACGATGTCATGGTACGATGGGCTGATAGCCACAACTTCTGGCATAGGAGTCGCGGCTACCGGTGACCGGTCATGTCATCGTTCTACCGTTGCTGGCCCCCAAAACAGCTCTCCGTGATCTCTGGTAGAGGTAGAGGGCGCTTCTGGTGACGATGGCGATGATTGCGCGATCAATACCTACAGAATTCCCAAGATTTCTTCCTCCGGGATGTACCTGCGGAGAGAGACGGGAATCTGGTGGACCTCATATTCCGGGAAAATGAGGCTAACGCGTCTGTTTCCTGCCCCATTCCTTGATACGGAGGAGCGGGGAGAAGGTTCCATCGCTGAATCGCATTCCGCTTGAGAGTCGGAGAAGCGGGAGGGTTTGATCTCCACCCGGTCATTCCCAGGACTCTTCTTGTGGCAGTGACGACCTGCTCTCCTTCCCTGGGGTGGCTCTTCGGGACAGGGTTGATCCCTATCATGGAGTCTCGGGGCGGCACTGGCACCGTGGTGGAGAGTTTCCCCACTCGAGATGGCCGATGTGCGAGGGGCACCGGGGAAAATGTCCAAGGGTCCATGGGGAGGACCTCCATGAACAACACCTGTGTAGGCGTGGCCTCTGTTGGAATTGGCAGGAGCATGGGGAGGACCTCCATGGTCGCTGCGAGCAGAGCGAGGCTGACCTTCACTCCTCGAGTTGCTGGGGTGAGGAGGACCTTTTCCAGTTGCAGTGAGGACGTAGGGAGGGCCCCCCACGTTGGAGAAGGACCGAATGGACGGCTCCTTCAGATCGGCGGGCAGGAGCAGGAGGATGGACTCCATACCATGTATAGTGGGCGCGGGAGGGATTTTCGCGCTGAGCGTCACTGCCCCAGGGAAGGTCTTCCTTCGGAATGGCGGTAGCACGAGGCATGCCTCCATGAAGAACTTTGGAGCGGGGAAGGCCCACGCTCTGTGGAGTAGGGGTACGGGGAGGACCTCCGTATGGGGTGACATCACCGCGGGTTAGTTCGCGGCGATCACCACTTGGGCATGCAACCCGGAGAGTCAACCCAGCCTACCCGTGGGGCGGTTGGGGTCTCGACCCTAGTCGGGTAAAAGAGTGCCCCTGCTCAGTGTATGCGGGGGCTTCATGATGCACGTCGGCGGTGGCTCGGGCCACTGTAGCTGTCGACGTCGACGCGCCTGGGTGAGCTTCCTCAGCCCGGACCCGGCATTGACGTCGGGTCAGGCGAGATGGTGCAGGTGGTGCAGGGGCGTGGCCTGTCTGTTCTTCCTGCGGAGCCGGACGGCGGCGCTGACGCCGCAGGGCGGGAGCTCTCGCTTGGAGCCCTTGGGTCGGGACCCTAAGCGGGCTGAGCCGGATGGCGCCCGCCTCATCAGCGTAAGGCGAGGAGTCGTCAAGGTGTTCCGGAGATAGGCTCTCTAAACGGTTGAACGTTGGGGTGGGGAGAAGGGGCTCCCTGCGTGGCCTGTTAGGGTGGCGTTGACGGCGGGGCCTGGACGCCTCCAGGTCCAGGCGGGCCATATCCCTGGTTGGGATGACCCCTTCCTCCTTGTACCTGCGCACGAGGTTTTGATCACCCTTCGCTGGAAGACCTCTGAGCGGGAAAGGGGACTTGGGCGCCCCGTATTCCGCGATGTGGCATCCGTTGTGGCCGTAGCGACGCCATGTGGAGTGGTTGTGGCGATGTTTCCCCTGCCTCTGCGTAGGCTAGCGGGTGGTGATCTTGTATTTGTAACAGCAACCTGGTTCCTGAGAAACGAAGGGATAAACTCATCAGCACTGAGAGGGAAAAGGATTGACAACCAGTGCCCCAGCGTCCTTCCATTCTCCACGTTTGTAAGAAGGATCCACGCAACCACGCTGCAGAACGGAGTGCCTCACATTCTACTGCCCTGACTTTCGGTGAGTTTCACGACAGGCCTGCTATTTTCTTTGCGGGATCAGGCGCCGGATATCTGGATCCGGTGACACGTCAATATACTGGTGTCTCTGTTTCGGTGCGGATGTGCGTCGGGTTACGTTGTTCCGCCAGGACGCGTTCGCGCGTGCACCCGTCGACCCGAGGGGATGGGCGCGCGGCATGTGGCCCCGCAGTCCCGCTTTCCAAAGGCGGGCGGCATCCGTCCCTTATTCAAGGGTGTCTGCTCCTTGATCGAAACCGGGATGATGGGATGTCGGCTCCTCCTCCCGTGGACGTCTCCTCGGAACTCGTCGCCTAATCCGGGTCTCCCTCATAGATTTAAGAATGTTCGTGAATCTCGTTCCCGGCGCCATGTCTCCATGGACACCGGTTAATTACGCTGCTTCCGCCCGGACGCTCCAAGGAGTCTGGTCGGGGCAGCAACCTGCGGTGAGGAGACCGGGTGGCTCTGGGTGTTGGGGGCGTGTCTTAACACTGCGCCTCTGCATGTCTGCCTTCAGTCCCTAATAGGGCTTCTCGAAGGCGTGATGGCCTGAGGCATCCCGCACTGGGTGCGGGGAACTGTGTTACCTGAGGTTTTCCTCAGCTTCCCATGTTTAACACGGGGTATAACGCGAATTTAAAGTCCAACGGGGACGGCATCGGACTGATCAACATGAGGAGTGGATCAGATGACAGAACCCCTTGCGGGGAACCTCCGACGCTGGGGCCAGCACATGGGCGGCTTCCCGAGTGAAGTGGAGTGGAATGAAATGGCATGACCCCACCGGGATGTGGCGGCCCGGGTAAGGATCAGGGTGGATGATGGAGTGAAGAGCTTGGACCCCGTAGGGGCTTCCTACGTACCGTGCGTTAGCGCGGATCAAAGTCAGCGTTGTTCAGATATACAGTTTAACGTCATGCCGGACGTCGGCAAGCCGACTCACGAAGAGGTCGAGGCCGCCGGGCAGAGGATTGAACCGAACCACCTCGCATAGAGGGGGATGGAACGGCCGGGTGGATCACAGTTTTACATCATGCTGGACGTTGGCAAGCCGACTCACAAGGAGATCGAGGCTGCCTGGAGAAGGATCGAACCGAACCACCTCGCACAGGGGGGGATGGAACGGCCGGGTGAATCACAGTTTCACGTCATGCTGGACGATAAAAGGAAAAATAGAAAAAGGGGCAGTGGGGAAGCACAATGGAGATACACACGTGCAGTCTCCCACATGGGCGGATTCATAGGTGAATCGACGCGAATGTGAACCCGGGAGGGGCCCACGGATGGACGAACCGACGTGAATACGACCGGGACGACCAGGTGGTGGGCTTGAACCTCGGAGAGGCTTCCTACGTACCCTGTTTAGAATACAGGGATCAAAGTCCACGTAGTTCATTCTGTCTGTAACACTCTACCCCCGTGGGCGAAGGCCGCTCCAATCCCGACATCCCTGCAGAGAAGCGCGGGTGGGGGCCACATCCAGACCGGGGGGATCCTGCGAGCGAGACACGGGATCAGGTGATGCGGACGATTTAACGTCTTGCCGAACGAAGTACAGTTTAACGTCGTGTGTTGAGGACGAAGCGGACGGTTTAACGTCTTACCGGACGAAGTACAGTTTAACGTAGTGTGTTGAGGATAAAGGTGCTTGGCAGTTTAACGTCTTGTCACGCGGACGAAGTACAGTTTAACGTCCTGCAGAACGAATGCTGAACAGTTTAACTTCTTGTAGCTCGGACGATATGATGGGCAGTTTAACGTCGTGCAGCTTGGACGTGTGCAGTTTAACGTCATGTGGGACGAATGAAGTTTAACGTCGTGCGGGATGTATGCAGTTTAACGTCGTGCGGGACGTATGCAGTTTAACGTCGTGCGGGACGTTGAAGCCGCCGATAGGTCCGTGTCACTTCGCGCGAGCCTGGAGGGTGGCACTAGAAGACAACGCACGGTGCGGGCACCCGGGGTGAGGGTCGTCGGGTGCCACGCAGGCGGGTACCCTTAGGGGGTCAAAGGGGGCGACCCTGGCGGTTTGCGCGCAAAAGAAAAGCTTTGCGCGCAATACCGCGGGTCGGCGCGCAAATGGGCAGGCTGGCGCGCAATTGGGCCAGCACTTTACGCGCGAATGATAGAGATTGCGCGCACCGGGCTTCGGATAGCGCACGGGGACCGCGGCTCATTCTTTAATGAATGGCCACTTTGGAAATGGGGGGTGCGCGCAATCGGGCTGGATTGCGCGCACCCGGGGGCAATTGCGCGCAAGAGGCTTCTTTTGCGCGCAAATGCCTTCGAGTGAAGGGTTATTCAAAGTAAAGGAGCCAAAGGGATTGCGCGCGAAGGCGAACCCCGAGGCTTTCTTGCGCGAATGAAAAGAGGTTACCTGAAGATCGGCATTGCGCGCGGAAGGGGTTGGATTGCGCGCACGAGAGACCTTTCGAATTCTGGTAACCTTCAAATCGTCGGGGGTCGCCTTATATTTATAGGCAACCCCGGGCGCGGAATCCAGTCCGTGGGCGCGAAATTCTCTTCGCGGGCGCGGAATTCGCTTCGCGGGCGCGGAATCGGGCCCGGCGCGCAAGGGAGTCGCGCGGGCCACTGGAGCGCAAAATTGCGCGCCGGCCCGGCGCATTGCACGCATCCCGGGAGGTTTGCGCGCGGCTCATACACTTTGCGCGCGTGTCTCCAAAATTCCGCGCAAGGCCTCCGGGCCCTCCGAAACATGCCTCCGACTCCAAATATGACCTCACTTTCCGCATCCGGAGTTTTGTTTGGGAACAACGGACTTTTACGGCGTCTACAAAAGCCCCCCCTCGGAATCTGATCGGTGAGAGGTCGCAACGATCGGGTTCCGAGGGAGACGCCGGAATGCCGAAGTCCTGGGTGGCGCGGGACGGTGGCACGCAAAAAAAGGGCATCGGGCGCGAAATTTGCTGTCGCGGTCGCGCCAAGCGCTTTTCACGCAGCGCGGACCCGGGCCTCGCCTATAAATAGGGGCCCTGGGTCCCCCGCACCGTACACTGGCCTTCCGCGCGATAAGCCTCTAAGCTCTCGTGCGCGAAGAAAAGGTGGGACTTGGCGATCCCTGAGGCTGGACCCGAGTCAAAATTCCCGGGCGTTCCTACGTACTCCATCAGGCTGGAGATCAAGCCATACGTAGTTCTGTGAGTGCAGTTTAACGTCATGCAGGACGCAGAACCCCGTTTGGGGAGATCTTAGTTTAGGGTCGTAGAGCTCGGACCATAGGGGTAGATCTTAGTTTAAGGTCTTAGAGCTCGGACCATAGGGGTAGATCTTAGTTTATGGTCTTAGAGCTCGGACCATAAGAACCTCAAAGTACGCCGCATCGTGGTCCTATCCCCTGGATATGCGAAGATACACTGGGGGATAGTGTCAAGAGTGTCGAGATTTTGCCTGGTCAGAATGGGGGGTGGAAAAAAGTGATGTGAATCATGCGGCCATTCACTCAAGGACTGGGGGCACCGGCGTAACGATATGGGAGTACTGCCGACCGTGGCGGAAAAGCAGCATCAATATCGCACTAACCGTTGATGGAATGAGGCAGCAAACGAGCATCGACCGCTCAATCGCAGGATTCATATCGATTTGCTGCCCAAGGCCATTGGGGGCACCAGACCGAGTCGGTGGGAGAGCACTGAGGCATTGTGTCCAAACCGTTCACGGGGGCTCCACCCAGGGCGTAGGTGATGGGTCCGAATGAAAGGGAGCACGAAGCCTGGAAATGGAAGGAACCTGACCAAGCTAAACCTGACCCTCCTGGCAATAAACCAGAGTACTCTTGACACCAGTGGACAACTGCAAGGGGTCGAGGGACATGCCTTGAGGGTGGCCTGAAGGCGGCGGATTCCCCAGAGAAGGGGGGAATCTTTAAGAGGTGGGGGCTGGACCCGAAGTTTCAAACATCCGGGCGTTCCTACGTATCCCATGAGGATGGGAATCAAGCCACACGTAGTTCTTGAAGCGCGGCGCAACACAATCGGGAACCAGCGCGGGGAAGGGTGCGGGTCTGACCCTCGCACACAGAAGAAGCGGTATTTGATATTTCTTGTTTGTCCTTAAAGATGGATGGTTTTTCGTGCAGCGTCATGCCTGTGATTAAGGAATCCTTGGCGTCGCCACAATAATCAAGCCATGAAAGGCATTGATGAATGGCGTGGTTATTAACCAGCGCCCAACGTGAGTGTCCCCTGAGGAGAACATCACGATGCAGTTCCATTTCTCGTCGGGCGGCCAAGACGATCACAGTTTACGGTCGTGTGGTAGGACCAGACAACACAGTTTAAGGTCGTGTGGTTCGGACCATGGAGGAATCCGCTTATCGCGATACGGCGGACTCAGCGGAGGTGGGAACATACCCAGCCCTGCGGTCACGCACAATTCCAGGAGAAGGATCCTGGGATAGGGGCCTGCGTATGTCCATCACCCGAGGGGCAGAGATGCTAGCCTCCAGATATACTGGGCCCAAAACGCGATTGTTCGGGCGACTCCTTCCTCCTTATGGGGACAAGGGTCCAGCTATACACGGCCCTTAGGGAGGACATCAGCATATACCCTTGGTGCTCAGATCGTGGGAGCCTCGACAGACACCATTATCCTGGTTGGCCTGCCTAACGTGTAAAGGTGTACTGAAGGTCAGTATGAAGAGAGTGTCGAGATTCCACTACAACGCACAAAGGCGGAGTGTGATGAGGACCGTGAAACCAATGTTCGGAGCCTAAAAGAGCCGACATGGTGATCAAGGATGTCGCTGACCATATTCGCAACACAACATCCGATCGTGTCAGCCCAGAACTGGGCAAGCAAACGAGCATCAACCGCTCAATCGCAGGATTCATATCGATTTGCGGCCCAGGACCCGCCGGTAAATCGACCCGGAGTGGTAGGAGATCACTGAGGCATCGTACCCAAACCGCTAACGAGGATCCCTTTGAGTGAAGGCTCGAACAAGAGGAAGCGCGCGACCCGACAAGCAACACGGGACTTGCCGGGATTTTATCCGACACTACGGGTCATAGACCAAAGTACCCAAAACATGTTAACAGATCACCGGAAAGGGTCGGAGGACTCACCCTGAGAGAAACCAAAAGACGGTAGATCCCCGCGATCAACCAAGAGACGGGGTTGGACCTGAGACACAAGCTTCCAGGCGGTCCTACGTATCCCATAAGGATGGGAATCAAGCCGCACGTAGTTCTTGAAGTGCAGTTTAACGTCATGCAGGATGAAAAGAGAGAAAAAAGGGGGGAGCAGAAGGCATCCCCAAACGTGGGGGGCGTACAGCGTGGCGAGCAAACCGACGTGAATGAGGGCATAGCCCCACGTTCACACCATACGCCACATACCCAGAGGCAACTGGGCCAAGGGCCCGAGGTGGGATGGAAATTCCCGAAGGATGGGGCTGGGCCTGAAACATGAATGTTCAGGCGGTCCTACGTATCCCATAAGGATGAGAATCAAGCCGCACGTAGTTCTTGAGAGGCAGTTTAACGTCATGCAGGACGAATGCTGAACAGTTTAACGTCTTGTTGCTCGGACGTAGTACAGTTTAACTTCGTGTTGGACGAATGCTAAACAGTTTAACGTCTTGTAGCTTGGACGAGGTACAGTTTAACGTCATGTTGGACGAAACACTTGGCAGTTTAACGTCTTGCAGCGCGGACTATATGCTAGGCAGTTTAACGTCGTGCAGCTTGGACGTATGCAGTTTAACGTCGTGCAGGACGTAGTACACTCAGACGAAGTACTGCTTGAGGAACCTAGCGTTGGTGGGAGGAGTGACACGCTCACCATCCATAGTCGCTAGGGAGTACGCACCATTGGGATAAACTTTGTGGAAGACAAGAGGTCCCTCCCACTTGGGCTCCAACTTGGGTGGCTTCCTGCCGGGGATCATTGGCGCTCTTAGGGCTAGCACTAGGTCACCCTGCAGGAAGGAGCGGAGGCGAACTTTCTTATTGAAAGCTCGAGCCATTCTGCTTTGATGCCTCTTCAAGTTGTGCAAGGCGCGAAGTCTATTCTCATCCAGTGCTTCCAACTCGACTAGACGGGCTTCAGCAGCTCTGTCCGGCGCTTGCTGGTCGTAGACCGCAGTGCGCAAGGATGGTAACTGGATCTCGATGGGTAGGACGGCCTTAGCTCCATACACCAGGGAATAAGGGGTCATCTGGGTGGAATTGCGAGTCGTCATCCGATAACCCCAGAGGGCGTTGGAGAGCTTGTCCGGCCAACTCTTCTTGTTCTGACCAACCATCTTTTGCAGAATGTTAGAGAGGGTTTTGTTAAACGCCTCGATCTGTCCATTCGCCTTCGCATGATAGCGGGATGTATGGTTCGAGCGAATGTTGTATTTGGCGTACAACTTCTTCAACTCAGCTGCTCGGAAATTGGCTCCGTTATCCGTGAGGATAGCGTGAGGCACTCCAAATCGATGAATGATGTTGGAGGTCACGAAGTCAGCGATTGAACAGGATTTGACCTCTCTGAGCGGAATCGCCTCTGCCCATTTGGAGAAGAAGTCCGTGGCGGTCAGAATGAACCGGCACTGGCGAGCCGTCGCCGGCGGGTAAGGTCCCACAACGTCCATCCCCCAGACTGCAAAGGGCCAAGAATACCTGGTGGTATGGAGAGGCTCCGGCGGCCGATGCACAAAGTTCGCATGAACCTGGCACACATGGCACCTCCTGGCATACTCGATGTAGTCATGGATCATGGAGGGCCAGAAGTATCCCAACCTCCGAATCTGGTGGGACAGCTTTGGCCCGGTCTGATGGGCACGGCATGAACCAGCATGAACCTCTTTCATGACTCGTGGGATCTCAACTCCCTGAAGGCAACGGAGGAGAACACCATCAAATCCGCGTCTATAGAGGATCTGCTCCAGGCCGGGACTACTATGGAGGACAAACTGCGATGCGCGGCGTCGAACTCGCTCGTGATCGGCCCAATCCGGCGGGAGAATGCCATGATGGAGGTACTCAACCAAAGGCGTCCTCCAATCAGGGGCTGGTTCGACTGCCATATCTGAGGTACTCGGGGCTCCGGGCGTAGGGGCAACCGCGGTGAGATTACTTACCGATGGGCTGCGATCTCCCTCCGGGATAACGGGAGCGATGAGCCTGCGGTGCGTCACGCGGACGGTCAGGTTATCCTGTTCAGACTCTGCAAGTGACGCAGCAAGGCTGGCCAAAGCATCTGCTCGACCGTTCTGCGACCGGGGAATATGGACAATCTCTGGCCGAGAAGGGAATCGGGCCATCAGAAGGAGGGTGCACTCCAGCAATGGCACACGTTCCGGCTTCCTGACAACATAGTCGCCATTGATCTGCTTGACAACCAACTCGGAGTCCCCTTTCACGCACAGATGGGGAACGTCGATCTCGAGAGCTAACTCGAGGCCGGTGATGAGGGCATGGTATTCCGCCTCATTGTTGGTACAGCCCTCTGACAACAGGAAAGAGTATGGCAGTACAGCTTGCTCCGGGGTAATGAAGACGATACCCAAGCCCACTCTGTTGAGCATAGGATTATCAAGTCTTCTACCGGTGGGGCTCCGGGAGGCACCGTCAAAGTGCATCTGCCAGCATGGACCGGCATGATCGACCGAGAGAATGGCCTCATCAGGAAAGCCTAGATCCAGCGGCTGATCCGCGGAGGTTGGGTGAGTAGCCAGAAAGTCTGCCAATGCTTGCCCTTTGATGGCCTTCTGAGACACATACCTGATGTCGAACTTCTGGAGAATCACAGCCCACTGCGCTAGACGGCCAGTCAACATAGGCCGGCTCAGGATATATTTCAACGGGTCTACCCGAGAAACCAACTGTACCTCATGGTGCTGCAAGTATTGCCGTAATTTCTGTACGGAAAATACGAGCGCCAGGCAGCTCTTCTCAATGGGGGAATACCTAACTTCCGCATCGAGGAGCATGCGACTGAGGTAATAGAGGCTATTCTCTGTTCCCTCGTTGTTCTTCTGGGCGAGAAGGGCACCCAGGGACCGTTCCAGGGCGGTCACATAGAGGACCAGCGGCTTCCCGGATACAGGCGGCATCAGAACCGGAGGTTGCAGCAGGTACTGCTTGATTTCCTCGAAAGCGGTCTGACACTCTTTATCCCATACATAGGTTGCACCTTTCTTCATGAGCCGAGAAAAGGGCTTACACTTGCCGGCCAGATTCGCGATGAATCGGCGTATATAGGCTAAGTGGCCTTGGAACCCTTACAGTTCCTGGATGTTACCTGGGGGAGGCATCTGGCTAATCGCCCTGATCTTCTATGGGTCGATCTCAATACCCCGGTATCTTACCACAAATACAAGGAACTTTCCAGAGGTGACCCCGAAGGCACACTTCAACGGGTTCATCTTCATGCAGCGAGACCGGAGGAAGCTGAACACTTTCTCAAGATCTTTGAGATGGTCCTGACGCTGGCGCGATTTGACTACCAAGTCGTCGACGTAGCATTCCACCAGTGTGCCAAGGATTGGCTTGAATATGCGGTGCATCACCCGTTGATAGGTGGCACCTGCATTCTTCAGGACGAAAGGCATGACCCGGTAACAGAAGGTACCTTGGGGGGCCCTGAAGGCAGTGAACTCCTCATCCTCAGGGGCCATCCGAATTTGGTTATATCCGGAGTATCCATCCATGAAGGAGAGGACTTGGAACCCTACCGTGGCGTCAATCAACAGCTCTGTCACTGGAAGGGGAAAATCATACTTCAGACAGTGGCGGTTGAGATCGCGGAAGTCGATGCAGACTCTGATCTGCCCGTTCTTCTTCCTGACCGGCACAATGTTGGCCAGCCATTTGGGGTACTGGACTTCCCTCACGAAGTTGGCTTTGATAAGCTTGTCAACTTCGGCCTCAACCATGGCACCGTGGTATGGGTGCATCTTCCTGGGAGGCTGCTTGAACCCGCGATGGTTCGCCGGGAGACCAAGGCGGTGGACGGCTACCTGAGGATCTAGCCCCGGCATCTCGTCATAGCCCCAAGCGAACACATCACGGTGCTGCCTGAGAAAGTCCACGTACTGTTGCCGCTCCTCAGAGGGCATGGCGGCACTGACCAATGTGGGTCTCGGATCTGCTTCAGTTCTAAGGTTCACTTGTACTAACTCATCGACCGTGGCGGAGACGCCCTCCTCAAAGGCTGGGGGTGCATCTTCCACGTCCTCTCCACTCGGGGAGGGATCGTCCACGGGAGAGACTGCGTTGAAAACTGCATTGGGGCTACCAGATCCTGCTGGGCCGCTGGTGCTGGCATGGGCGGTCGCGGTCATCTCATCAGGAGACTCACAAGCCGTCGAGACCATGGCTACGTCCAACCGTTGAATCGGGAAGACGTAAGCGTCATCCAAACTTTCCCAGGGATCACTTGCAACAGTGACAGGCTCGACCTCACCTGCCAGGATCTGCTTATCCTTGCTCCTGTAATAGTCTGCGTCCAGATAGCGGGCTTCACATGAGGCAAAAGGAGAGGCATCTCCTTGAAGCACGCCTACTCGACCATTAAGGGAGTATTTGAGGCATTGGTGGTATGACGAGGGAACCGCCGCATGAAGGTGGAGCCAGGGCTTGCCCATCAATGCGTTGTACGCAGTGTCTTGAGAGACTACCATGAATTCGGTGTTGGCAACCAAGTCACCGAACTGGGTCTTCAAACGTATCTTGCCGACCGGAGTTTGCTCGGTGCGGTCGTACCCCTGGATCCTGAGGTCGGAGGGGATCAAGTCATCCTCAGACAACCCCAATCTCCGGAGCGTCCGAGTGGGAATCAGGTTAATCCCGGACCCCGTGTCGACAAGACAGCGCCGGACTTCAAGGCCATTGAACTGGCCGGTAACATACAGCGGACGAATGTGCCCCTGTATAGGAGGGTCTTCATCCTTACCAGAAAACGAGATAACTGCCTGGCATTCGGCGTCCTCAATCATTTCGGCGTGAAAGGCCTCTGCAGCCGCAACCTCTGTCTCAAACTGGAGGGGGCTCTTTAGGGCTTCAGCGAGTGCCTCACGCATCTCAGATGACATGCGCAGAGCCTCAAGGATGGAGAGTCTCGCCGGGATGTCGGCCAAGTGCTTCAAGACATCATACTTTTTGGCCAAGCGCGAGCCCCTGGTTGCAGGAGGTTGCTCTGCGGTTGGAAGCATGACGGGCCTTGCCGGTTGGGCCGGCGGCCGACTGGTACTTGGCGCATCTCGCTGTTCATTGGTTGAAGCCCGGGAAATGGTCACCATACTGGGGTCAGGAGGCCGGGATGGACTCGTGGCAGGGCGGAGCTGATCGCGACGCGGCTGAGGCGGTTCTGCCTGATCCCATACCACAAACAGTGGCGGAGGCGAATCCGTCATCCCCGGATGGGGGGGCTGCGCACGCTGAGCTCGGTTTTGAGCCTGCTGCCTGGTCTCAGTGGCGTGCACGTCCTGGCTGGAGGTACCAACTGTTGTGCCCTGGCGACTCCTGTTGTTGCGGTTCCTCCGACGGTGGCGATGACCGGGGACACTAGGGAGGTCCACCTGGTGTTCTTCAACGTCGGGAACTGAAAAGGGATTTACCAGCTCGACGGTATTAACCGAAGCGTACCCAATACTGTCATCGGGCGAATCATTCACCACTGGGCGGATCCGAGGAGGGATCCCCATCTCCGAGGGCATGAAATCGCCGAGAGTGCGGGATAGTGGCGGAACTGGCGGGGCGTGCTCTTCCTTCTTGCGCCGCCGCCGTTTGCTCTTCTTGGAAGAGGCGGGCTGGGACGACGATGTCGAAGCAGCACCCGCAGATTCTGGGGGCTCAGGCTGATTCAAGCGCGCACGGATGATTCCATGGGCGCGAATGATCGTCTTGCGGGCCATCCAGTTTTTATACTTCTGGGATCCGCGGTCGGAGACCAGCTGCCATTCGTCCTCATTGCCGCTATCGTCATCTGATCCCACGAACACGCCCGCCACTTGTGCCGGAGCTGGGCCCAACCTGATTACATTGTTGTTAATCTGGTCTTGGAGCCAATCCTTAAACACATAGCACCGCTGGATGGTGTGCCCCAGGGCCCGATGGTAGGGGCAGTAGCGGGGGTTATCTGTGAGATGTGCCTCCTCCGGCCTCCAACACTCAGGCAGTCGCACAATCCTCTACTCCAGGGCGCTCCGGAAATAACTGGGGACCTGATCCTCGTGAAATGAGTAGGTCAGGTATCGCGGGCCCCTGGGAGCGTGGTCTTGACGAGGGGCTGGAGGGGCCTGCCGAGGAGGTGGACCCTGATTATCTCGCCTGGGTTGTGGCGGTACATTACGCGGAGGGGCCGGCCGGTTCTGAGGCTGCCACTGCTGGGCCGGGAACTGAGCCCATGGAGGCGGATTCCTGTGAGGCTGTGGAGCTGGTCTCGCCGGCAGCAGCTCCAACGGCCTGGGGGCCTCTATCTGGGCAACAGCAGCGGGTCAGCCCTGCTGACTCTCCTTGCAGGAATCATAGGAGGCAATGGGTGTGCTTGGCTGGCCTATTGCAGGGCTTCCTCAAGACGTTGAGCTTTGTCTGAGAAGTCCCTGAACCCTCCGGGGTAATTCTGAGTGATCAGGGAAGGGACCAGCTCGGTCTTGACGTTCCCGACGCACATTGTCAGCAACTGCTCCTGAGTCAATGGCATGTCAAGGGAATACGTGAGACCCTTCCATCGGGCGACGAATTCCGCAACTCGCTCATCAGGCCTCTGCTTGCACTTGAAGAGGTCTGCGATACTCATCTTCCGGGTCGTGGAACTGAACTGGTAGAGGAACTGTCTACGAAGGTCCTCCCAGCTAGTTATCGGCCCGACGGGGAGCTGGCTGTACCAGAAAAATGCTGGCCCTTCCCGCGTCTGGACAAAGCAGCGAAGCTTAGCAGCCTCTTGCTGCGCCGGAGTCCCCAACATAGGCCCGCACCTCGAGTTGAAATGGGCCAAATGCTGTGGCGGATCTCCAGTCCCGTTGAAGGGGCAAAAGTGGGATTCCCGAATCCCGGAGGCGCCGGCATGTCATCCACCCATGCTGGGTATGGCTTGCCGTCCGATGGAATTGTCACTTGCCGAGTCTCCAAGGCGTCCAAGCGGGCGATGAGTGCCGCCATCGGATCGTCCGGACATGGGTTCCAGTCCTGGCGAGGATCTCAAACCACGAGCGCATTGCATGGCCCTTCAATCGGGTCGTCGAACTCGGCAGCTCGTGGGATGACGGGCGGAGCGGCCCTTGGGGCAGCGGGAGGAATCCGAGCGGGGTCTCTCAGGTAGTCACGCCGCTCGGGAGGGTGTGGTGAAACATACCGCGCCCTCTTGCCATAGGAGATGGCCTCTCTCCTGTCGGCAAACACGGCATAATCACGGCTGCCCGGGAGAGCCTCATCGAGGGGTGGTTGTTCCTGTCCCTGTTGTCCTGGCCTAGGATCACCGTAGTCAGGCCGCTGCTCTGCAGCGCGCTCGGCGAGGAGCTGGTCAACCAGCTTCTTCTGCTCGGCGAGCTGTTGACGTAGCGTAGCCTTCTCGGGATCCTCGTCCGCCCTCTGCGTGGAGGCAGATGGGTCGGCGGGCTTTATAGCCTCGTCGTGCTCTTTACCTTTACTGGCGTTTCGGCTCAACGTCAGTGCTTCAGTGGGTGCGGGGAGCCCCAGGAGGTTCCTCTGATGACGAGTAACTCTCACCGATGGATCCAACGACGGATTGTCTTCGGGGGAAGATCCCCCGTCGAGAAGTTCCAAACCATTCCCCTCCCTCGACAGGTCAGCCATATTGACTGTTTCCGTCCCTGGGGATGTACCCTCAGGGCCACCCAGTGAATCGGGCTGTCGGCGAATCGCACTGAAGCGTAGGGCAGCGTACTGCCCCCATCCACGGATATACACGTGGGGAGTGGCTTCATCGATAACCTTGCGGAGTACTTGAAAACACTCAACGCATCGTTGTTGGAGGGCCTCGTGGTGCCCAAATGACCCGGGGTGCCGAACCGCGGGGAGCGTGGCCAGGTCAATTTGACGGCACTGCTCACCAATATCCTCCAGGTGTGCTTGACTCCCGGGATATGGCATTTGTAGGCAGTGAAGACGGGAGTGAGTCTCCCGGAGAGTTCGGCGGAAGCATTCTAACTCATCCGGGGTGAGCGATTCGGGTGCATCAAAGTCCGGTCCTGCGACTGGCCAAAACTTCTCAGGGAAGTGGCCCTCTGCAAGGACGGTCCAGAAGCTCCACAACTCAAACTCGGGACCCAGGTCTCCTTGGTCCTCTTCAATGGCTGGGAACGGACGGGGAACCGGCAGTGGTGCCGAGGCGGGCCGCCGGGCCGGCGGGCTGGCCGGCGGTGAATACGGCGAGCAAGCCGATTGGCCTCCATATCCCGGGCCGCCCTCTGAGGGTGGCGGTGCCCCAGCTACCACATCACGATAGGACGGGCCGGCGAGCGAACATCCTGCCGTAGCGTCGGTGCTCGCCGAGGGTGCACTAGATCGTGGTTCGACCGTCGGTCCCCAGAAAAAGTCTTCGACTTCTCCGATCGAGGCGGAAGGCACTTCCGGAGGGGCCAGTACCAACCGCAAGCTTGATCCTTGGGGGTCTACCAGGCCCTCGCTACTCCGGATATACCTTCGGAGAGAAGCGGGGATCATATCAATCTCGCTCTCGGGAAGTACGAGGCTGACGTGCCGCATTCCTACCCCTGCCCCTGACTGGCGGGATTGGGGGAAGGGATCTGTCGCCGAATCATACTCCGCCTCTGAATCAGAGAAGCGAACCGGTCGGATCTCTGTCCGGAATTCCGCAACATTCTTCCCTCGGCGTCGACACCTTGCCTTCCTGCCCCTGGGTGGTTCTTCGGGGCATGGCTGATCTCTATCCTGGCGTCCTCCGGCCGCACTGGTGCTGGGGCCAAGAGGACTAGAAACCAAGGTGCGAGGGGCACCGGGACAGATATCAAAGGGGACGCGGGGAGAGATGATTCCGTGCAGGCCTCCGGGCCGAGATCGGAAGGGGGGATGACCCATGACTCTTGGATAGGCCACATGGAGTAGACCCTGTTGGTGAATAGCGCTACCGCGAGGTGGTCCGCGGTGGCCATTGTCTGTACCAGCAACCGGGAGAGTCAACCCAACCTGCCTTTGGGGCGGTCGGGGCCTCGATCCGGGTCGGGCATAGAAGTGCCCCTGCTCAGGATGCGCAGGGGCCTGGCGACTGGAGCCAGCAGTGGCTTGAGCCAACGCGGCCGCTGTTGCTAGGGCCCCAAGGTGGGCATCCTCTTCCGCTCGAGCCCAACGTTGGCGTCGGGACAAACGAGTCGGGATGAGCGGCACGGGCAGGTGGAGAGCATGTTCCTCGACTTGAGAGGCCTGGCGGCGATGTCGCCGTGGCCTGGCAGGAGCCCTCATCGCGGATCCCTGGAGCGAATCCCGGATAGGGTGGTCCCATGCATCTTCCACCTCATCCGCATAGGGAAAGGAGTTGTCGGAGCGCTCCGGGGATAAACTCCCAAAGCGGTTGGACGTCGAGGTAGGCAGCGGTGCCTCCCTGTGCGGCCCTCGGGGGCGGCGTTGGTGGCGAGGTGCAGCTCCCTCGAGGTCTAGGCGAGCCATGTCCCTGGTGGGGATGACTCCCTCTTCCTCATATCTCCGCACCAAGTTATTGATCACCCTTCTCTGGATGACCTCCGAGGGGGAGAGAGGGCGTGGTTGTCTTGCAATTGCGGCTGCTGGGACGGCTGTGGAACGGGCGGGACCGCGCGGAGTAGCCGCGTCGGTGTTTCCCCTACCCCTGCGCCAGTGGGCGGGTGGCGATCGGGCACTGGATTGGGCGACCTGATTTCTGAAAGCAGGGAGAAGAACCCATTAACACTGACATGAAAAGGAATCGACGACCAACCATTAGTGCCACGACGCCTTCCGTGGGGGGGACCCAGGCCCTCGACGCCGCGAGACGGAGTGCCCGAGTTCCCTTCCTCAGCCCCTGGCGGGTAAAACTGAATGCTCGGTCGAGCAGCATGCTGGTCTTCCAACACCTCTGAAAGCCATCGATCTTCGTATTGAGGAGAAGAGATTCACGTCGGGTTCACCATTTTTCTGTTTCGGTGCGGATGTGCGTCGAGTTACGCTGTTCCGCCAGGACGCGTTCGCGCGTGCACCCGTCGACCAGAGGGGATGGGCGCGCGGCTTGTGGCCCCGCAGTCCCGCTTTCCAAAGGCGGGCGGCATCCGTCCCTTATTCAGGGGAGTCTGCTCCTTGATCGAAACCGGGATGATGGGATGTCGGCTCCTCCTCCCGTGGACGTCTCCTCGGAACTCGTCGCCTAATCCGAGTCTCCCTCATAGATTTAAGAATGTTCGTGAATCTCGTTCCCGGCGCCATGTCTCCATGGACACCGGTTAATTACGCTGCTTCCGCCCGGACGCTCCAAGGAGTCTGGTCGGGGCAGCAACCTATGGTGAGGAGACCGGGTGGCTCTGGGTGTTGGGGGCGTGTCTTAACACTGCACCTCTGCATGTCTGCCTTCCGTCCCTAATAGGGCTTCTCGAAGGCGTGATGGCCTGAGGCATCCCGCACTGGGTGCGGGGAACTGTGTTACCTGAGGTTTTCCTCAGCTTCCCATGTTTAACACGGGGTATGCCGCGAGTTTAACGTCCAGCGGGGACGGCATCGGACTGATCAACACGAGGAGTGGATCAGATGACAGAACCCCTTGCGGGGAACCTCCGACGCTGGGGCCAGCACATGGGCGGCTTCCCGAGTGAAGTGGAGTGGAATGAAATGGCATGACCCCACCGGGATGTGGCGGCCCGGGTAAGGATCAGGGTGGATGATGGAGTGAAGAGCTTGGACCCCGTAGGGGCTTCCTACGTACCGTGCGTTAGCGCGGATCAAAGTCAGCGTAGTTCGGATATACAGTTTAACGTCATGCCGGACGTCGACAAGCCGACTCATGAAGAGGTCGAGGCCGCCGGGCGGAGGATTGAACCGAACCACCTCGCACAGAGGGGGATGGAACGGCCGGGTGGATCACAGTTTTACGTCATGCTGGACGTTGGCAAGCCGACTCACAAGGAGATCGAGGCTGCCTGGAGAAGGATCAAACCGAACCACCTCGCACAGGGGGGGATGGAACGGCCGGGTGAATCACAGTTTCACGTCACGCTGGACGATAAAAGGAAAAATAGAAAAAGGGGCAGTGGGGAAGCACAATGGAGATACACACGTGCAGTCTCCCACAGGGGCGGATTCATAGGTGAATCGACGCGAATGTGAACCCGGGAGGGGCCCACGGATGGACGAACCGACGTGAATACGACCGGGACGACCAGGTGGTGGGCTTGAACCTCGAAGAGGCTTCCTACGTACCCTGTTTAGAAGACAGGGATCAAAGTCCACGTAGTTCATTCTGTCTGTAACACTCTACCCCCGTGGGCGAAGGCCGCTCCATTCCCGACATCCCTGCAGAGACGCGCGGGTGGGGGTCACATCCAGACCGGGGGGATCCTGCGTGCGAGACACGGGATCAGGTGATGCGGACGGTTTAACGTCTTGCCGGACGAAGTACAGTTTAACGTCATGTGTTGAGGACGAAGCGGACGGTTTAACGTCTTACCGGACGAAGTACAGTTTAACGTCGTGTGTTGAGGACGAAGGTGCTTGGCAGTTTAACGTCTTGTCGCGTGGACGAAGTACAGTTTAACGTCCTGCAGGACGAATGCTGAACAGTTTAACATCTTGTTGCTCGGACGATATGCTGGGCAGTTTAACGTCGTGCAGCTTGGACGTGTGCAGTTTAACGTCATGTGGGACGAATGCAGTTTAACGTCGTGCGGGACGTATGCAGTTTAACGTCGTGCGGGACGTATGCAGTTTACCGTCGTGCAGGACGTTGAAGCCGCTGATAGGTCCGTGTCACTTCGCGCGAGCCTGGAGGGTCGCACGGGAAGACAACGCACGGTGCGGGCACCCGGGATGAGGGTCGTCGGGCGCCACGCAGGCGGGTACCCTCAGGGGGTCAAAGGGGGCGACCCTGGCGGTTTGCGCGCAAAAGAGGAGATTTGCGTGCAATACCGCGGGTCGGCGCGCAAATGGGCGGGCTGGCGCGCAATTGGGCCAGCACTTTGCGCGCGAATGATAGAGATTGCGCGCACCGGGCTTCGGATAGCGCACGGGGGGCAACAGCTCATTCTTTAATGAATGGCCACTTTGGAAATGGGGGGTGCGCGCAATCGGGCTGGATTGCGCGCACCCGGGGGCAATTGCGCGCAAGAGGCTTCTTTTGCGCGCAAATGCCTTCGAGTGAAGGGTTATTCAAAGTAAAGGAGCCAAAGGGATTGCACGCGAAGGCGAACCCCAAGGCTTTCTTGCGCGAAAGAAAAGAGGTTACCTGAAGATCGGCATTGCGCGCGAAAGGGGTTGGATTGCGCGCACGAGAGACCTTTCGAATTCTGGTAACTTTCAAACCGTCGGGGGTCGCCTTATATTTATAGGCAACCCCGGGCGCGGAATCCAGTCCGCGGGCGCGAAATTCTCTTCTCGGGCGCGGAATTCGCTTCGCGGGCGCGGAATCGGGCCCGGCGCGCAAGGGAGTCGCGCGGGCCACTGGCGCGCAAAATTGCGCGCCGGCCCGGTGCATTGCGCGCATCCCGGGAGGTTTGCGCGCGGCTCATCCACTTTGCGCGCGTGTCTCCAAAATTCCGCGCAAGGCCCCCGGGCCCTCCGAAACATGCCTCCGACTCCAAATATGACCTCGCTTTCCGCATCCGGAGTTTTGTTTGGGAACAACGGACTTTTCCGGCGTCTACAGTCTCGAACGCTACTAATCTCCATATTGAGGAGAAGAATTTCACGTCGGGTTTACCATTTCTGTTTCTGACACTTTCACCGAGGCGCGCGCGCATCCGTCCATCCACGGAGGAGGACGCGCGACTTTGTTGCCCCGCATTCCGTCTTTCCAAAGGATGTCGGCATTCGCTCCTTATTCAGGGATGTCTGCTCCTTGATCGAAACGGGATGATTGGATGTCGGTTCCTCCTTCTGTGGATTCCTCCTCAGAAATCATCACCTAGTCCGGGTCTCCCTTATAGATTTCATACGTAGTTCGTGAAACTCTTCCCAGTGCCATGTTTCCATGGACGTTGGTTAATTACACTGCTTCTGTCGGGACATTCCAAAGGGTCCAGTCCGGGCAGCAACCTTCAGTCGGAGGGAGTAGTCACGTTGAGGCATTAGTAGCGTGTCTGGATGCTGGGGAACCTGGCATGTTTGTTTATTATCCCTGGTCACATGGCTTCTCGAGGGTGTGGGAGCCCGAGGCATCCCACATCGAATGCGGGGAATTATATGTCATAGACACATATCCGAGGTTTTCCTCAGCTTCCCGTGTTGAACATAGGGTACGCCACGAGTTTAACGTCTAGCGGAGACGGATCAACCCAACCAGAGAATTAGCTAGGATAGATCGGATTGAGGGATTTCCCTTGAAGGGATGCCGATATCGGGGCCAGCCCATGGGTGACTGTGAAGAAGAGCATACCGACATGGTCTCACCGAGACATGATGGTCCGGGCGAGAATCGGGTTGGGTGATAGGTGGATGAATGGAGTGGAGGGGGAATGAAATGGGACCATCACAGGGGCGACAGTGAAGTTGGGATTGAGCCTTTAAGAGGCTTCCTACGTATCCCCAGGGCAGGGAATCAAAGTCCGCGTAGTTCGGGATGGTGCCGGTGAACCGACGTGAAGGTGGACCTTGGTTCGATGGACATCGTCAGCGTACCGACGTGAAGGTGGACCTTGGTCCGATGGATGGTGGGCTTGAAAATGGGGGGCGGCCTAGCACACCGACTAGGAGACGGTTTGGGCCAACGATTGTTGGGCTTGAACCACAGGGAGGCTTCCTACGTACCATGCCTTGACACGGATCAAATTCCTCTAAGTTCGGATTGGAGAATGCAATTTAACGTCATGCGGGACAGAGGTGAACCGACGTGAATGAGGTCCGAATGACTGGATGGTGGGTTTGAACATCGTAGAGGCTTCCTAGGTACCACGCCTTGACATGGATCAAAGACCTCGTAGTTCAGGTGGGGCTTTGTCGGTGAACCGACGTGAAAGTGGACCTTGGTCCAATGAGTGGTGGTCTTGAACCTCTGGAAGGATTCCTACGTACCATGCCATGACATGGATCAAAGACCTCGTAGTTCAGGTGGGAATGGGTGTGCAGTTTAATGTCATGCAGGACAAGGGGTCATACAGTTTAACGTCATGATGGACGAGGGCGAAACTCGACGTGAATGAATGACAGAGCAACGTGGCTTGAACCTCTTGGAGGATTCCTACGTACCATGCCTTGACGTGGATCGAAGTCCCCGTAGTTCAAATGGGTTTGTCGGTGAACCGACGTGAAAGTAGACCCGGGGATCCACTATTGGTGGGCTTGAACCTCGTGAAGTCTTCCTACATACCATGCCTTGACAGGGATCAAAGTCCTCGTAGTTCGGGATGGTGGGTGTCGGTGAACCGGAATGAAGAAAGGACCTTGGTCTGATGAGAGATGGGCTTGAACCTCTGGAAGGCTTCCTACATACCATGCCTTGACATGGATCGAAGTCCTCGTAGATCGGGTTCCATCGGTGAACCGACATGAAAGTAGAACCATGGGTCCACTGGTGGTGGGCTTGAACCTTGGGAAGGTTTCCTACGTACCATGCCTTGACATGGATCAAAGTCCTCATAGTTCAAAAGGTGGAATACAGTTTAACGTCATGCGGGACGGGGATGGGACCAGACGTGAATAGATGACAGGTGGGCTTGAACCTCATGGAGACTTCCTACGTACCATGCCTTGACATGGATCAATGTCCTCGTAGTTCGGGAGGTGGGGTCAGGGTCGGTGCTCACTCTAATCCCACGTGAGTCAGGCTCGGTGTGAGAAACAAGAGGTTGCAAGGACCTGACGATCACGTCGCGAAGGGTGCATCCGTGAGAAGTGAAGAGGGGCTTACGCGTTAGGCGGCCCATGGTGTTGGGACTTACTCCAGGATAGAGGCCCAGAGCGCGACAAAGTGCAGCGAAAGAGGGATTTGGGACCAATGGTGGGAGGTGACTCGTTCCCTATCACGCCCTCCACTGACCTTGGTAGTGGGGAAGTATGGAGATGCAGTGGTGCAGTCATCCGTTGGGGAACTAGGGTCGCCCTTCTCCCATGAACATACGCCACTCTAGTAAGGAGGATATCATCCCTTGTGGAAGGGTGATTCCACTCCTATGGAGATGAGTGGTGTAAAGAATGTTCGAGCTGGGGGGACCTTGCGTGCGAAACACGAGGTCGGGTCACAGTTTAACGTCATGTGTTGAGGACGTGGTGCTTGGCAGTTTAACGTCCTGCAGCTCAGATGATGTGGGTTCACTCCACACCCCTAGGACTTACATAACCGGTACCCTCTGGTCCTTAGGGAAGGGAAGGTACCAGTAAGGCCATGGTCATGGGGGGTTGTGGAACGAACCATCAAGGGGTCCACGTTAGCGTGGCTATGCGAAGAAGAAATAGCCGTTAGTGTGCCTATGCGAAGAAGCATTAGGCGAAGCAACGCTACGGGTGGTATTGTCCATGGGACTTTGAAATCACATCGTTCAAACCTGGAGGGTCGCACGGGAAGAGGAATCGCTAAGTGGAAGAGTGTGCTTCACGAAGTGGAGTGCCTTGGCCTTGGCATGGTTCATCGGTGTGAGAGGAAGGTGCTTCGCGAAGTGGAACAGTGTTAGCGGAGCACTGCCTCACAAAGAAGGGGTGTCTCACGAAGCAGGGTCATGCGAAGCAGTGTGCTTCGCGATGTGAAGCGATCCTGCCTCAGCATAGGGATCACTAGTATGGGTTGGGTGTTTCGCAAAGCATAACTGCTCCATGGCTGCCCGGGATCCCTTGGGAATCCCCTTCCTTCACGAATTCCCTTGAGCTTCACGAAGGGCATCCCTCTCGGAAGAGGGGCTCAAAACGATACCAAGCAGAGGCGTCTCGCGAAGTAGAAATACCTCGCGGAGCTCATGATTCCCGGGGCAAAGAGTGCTTCGCGATTCGGGAGAGGAGAAGCCGAAAGGTCGGATTGTCCGTTCTCGGGACTCAGGGGGAGTCCAGTATTTATAGGGAAGGGGCGCCGCAAAGCAGAACTCGCGCGCCGCCTCCGGTGCTTCGCGGCATGCTCGCGAACGTCAACGTCGTCCGCGGAGGGCACCGCCTCTGGAGCTTCGCGGCAGCTCGCGAATGTCAAATGCGTTCGCGGAGACTTACCGCCTCGGGAGCTTTGCGGCGGCTCGTGAAGGTCAAATGAGTTCGCGTAGGTTTACCGCCTCTGGAGCTTCTCGAGACCGCGCCGCCCGGGGTGCTTCGCGAAGGGGCTTCGCGTGGGTGCTGCGCGTCGGGTCTTCGCGTCGGTGCTTCGCGAGGCAGCGCGCCAGCCGTCCTTTTCGTTCCTTTCTTTCGGGCCATATTTTGGTGCCAACAATGTTAAAATCTATTTTAAAATTAAAACTATTTATATGTGCATTATCCTCATCATTCATAAATCTCTTACAACTAAAAATTGTAATTAAAATTTAAAAATTACATAACTTTTGCATTATTAATTTACCAGCATATTCTAAACCCCATATGGACAAAATGACATCTACTAAAGTATGGTAAATAATATTACACTTTACAGTTATATTTATATTTATACCTTTAGGATGTCAATAGTAATTATATTTATAATTTTACCATTATATTCCAATAGTTATATCCACTAATTCAATATAAATAAACATAGATATTTTTATTTTTATTTATCATCACATATCATAAAATATATATAATATTAACTGAAGAACACTTTTTGAATAGAATTATATAAACCCTTATAAAATAATCATATTAACATTCTATGTGGTAACTAAATTTAATACATTAAATTTTTGTTTTCCATAATGTATCATAACAATATTTTCGGTATATTAACTGAAAAAAATTAGTTTTTGACTGTTAAAATCTATTTTTTAAAATTTTAACTACATAATGTCCAATCATACCCCCACAAATATTCTAGTCAATATATTATTTTTATAATATATTATTATGATAGAAATCCATCTAGTTTTATTAAATAAACTTTATTTCCATTTCGTTTCAATATTTAATATATAAAAATTTCTTCCCAGATCATATACAACATTCCATTTTTTTTAGGATTACCCTTTCAAATATTGAATATTTTATAATATACCTCTTGTGGGTGGGAATAATATTCCAATATATTTTTTCTAAAATTTTGATTTTATAATTTATATTTAATAAAATAATTTATCATTTTCATCGTTTTCCAAATTAGTTTATATATTATCATCAATCATAAACCATGTGGGTATAATTAATCATTTCATAATGCTAAAAAGTAACTATTTGTTATCAAATCACATCCCGAATTATACACAATAAATAAGATAAAGATATATGTCCATTAAAATTCATCATTTCAACTAGATAATTTGAAATACAATACAATAATTGTTGTAGCTACTTCATGTTTCATAATTGGAAAGAAAAATAATAGATTTATGAATTCGTCCCTTTATATTTAACTCTTAGAAGTTTATAATAGTAGTATAATATACATTTTATATCACATTCCATTTTAAATTAAATAATTTAGTTCTATACCATCTATACCTAACATGGATGTTCCAAGGAGTTTTCTAAAATGCTTTAATGTGTCCTAATAATCCATAATTTCAAATTATTACTCATTATCCCTAACAACCATATGTTTCAATGACAATGAGATGTTTCTTGAAAAAGTATAATGAATTTTTTAAAAATTTAGTTTTCTAATTTGAAAATATACAGACTTATAATTTTTATACAGCACTGAAATCCTGACATTATTTATATAGTTCATCTATTTTCAAAAATTTGAGAAATCTGGGTAAACCTTTTTTGAGAGATAAGTTTATTAAATGATAGTATAGTTAATACCTAATAAGAAAAATAAATTTTATTCCCCTTTAAATAAATTTATACAATTAAACAATTATAAACTATGTGTACTAAACACACCAATCTCATTATATTAAATAAAATTATTTAAATTCTTTTATAAAGAATTAAATGATAAAATATAGAACTCGTGAAAAGTTTATCAAAAAAATATGGATATATGTTATCAATTTTGTAACTCATTTTTTGTTGTAGTCATACTAAAATATCATTTGAAATATTATATTCTTTATCACCTTATAGAATTTATATATTTTTAAAATATGTTTAAAATATACAATCAATATCATGTAACATCAAGGAAAATATTATTCAATTTTATAACTAATTAGTCTTTACAAACACCTATAGTCTTTGCAATTCATTAATATATGTAGTTATATTAAATATAATTTGTCACACATAATCATATTGAATACATGGGACTATAATTCCATACATTATTGGCATACCAATTATATTGAGTATTTGTGTGGAAGCTATTATTTATTTGGCCCTATTTTATATAATTATTTCAAAATATTATGTGACTAATTAAAAAAAGATTTCATAAGAATCAGGATTCAAAATTTGAAAAAATTGATTAGTCAATTACCCATGAATAGGTACCTCATTATGATATATAATATTTTATAAATGTTATTAACATTTAATGTTAAAAGTATACCTTATTATCTTTTCTCATGTTAATAATCTTATGAGTGGATTACATTATCATTCTCCTTCCAGGATTAATTACAAGGATAATATTGATGATGGGTATTCCATTTTAATAGAACCTATGTTTTTATAATATTTTCATCATGTATTATAGCCATTTAATAAGGAATTTTATTAAATTCTATTCCACTAAAAAATGAAGTCATTAAAATCAATCATATTCTTTAGTAACCCAAGATCCATATTTCACTAAAAATGAGTTTTCTTTTGTGTTACTCTTACCATATAAGGATTTAAGATTTAAATCATCCCAATCATATCATATATGACTCTAGTACGATAATGAAGAAAAATCCTTGTCCAATCCATCATAGGGATATAGTCAACACCATTCCTACAACATCTTTATGATTTCTCAAATACCTATATATTAATAAGAATTCCATGAAACTGATAACAAAACACAACTCATGGGTGGCCAACATTGGAATAACCTACCCAAGGACAATATAGTTTCACCCATTACTTTTTTTCCTTACAATATATAATCAATGTCGTGATACTTTCACATAATCTACATAATCTCACTATTTTATCTCATGTTATTAACAATTATATATTCGTGCTTACAACGAACTTATTTGGAATAATATTTCCTCCACCTAAATAATATGTCCAATCCATATTTTTTTAATTATTTAAGGACCCCACATGTTTTTTATAGTTACCCAAAAATAAATGTCAAGTACATAAAAACATATCTATATTCATAATATTTATAATTTACACGGTCATTTAATGTAATGTAATAGAGTTGTATGAAATTTTAAATCACTATATGAGTATTCTCAAAGTGAATGATAATGGAACTCATTCACCTTTATCAAAAAGAAATAATCTGATGGGCCAATATGAAATCAAACCCAATATACCTCTACCTGAATATTCGTTACACAAGAGATAATCTAATACATCATAACTTGAAAACCTAATACGAATCATATATATTAATCTTCAATACTTGTGTTCACAATGTTAATTATAATTAGTGGTAAAGGCATGTGATGAAAGAAAACTCATTTTCATACTTGTCATGTAATAAAGGGATCCATTTTCTAGAATCAGTTTAATATTTAATTAATCCCATTTATCATTCATAAAATAAATATATTAAAACTACAAATAAATTATGGAATAACTATAAAAAAATGAATAATTCCAATATGTAAACATGATATAACCATTTCTGAACAATTTATAAATAAAATCATGCTATAAACATTTTAGAATATTTCTAATTACTATTTTAATTCCGTAATTATTATCATAATCATTTTATGTTTACTAAAATATAAAATCTATCATTTTACTTATTATAAGAAATTTATATTTAAATATATTATATTTTATTAAGTATAAAAAAATTTATAATGCAATTATTATTATGTAAACATTTTAAATAATTTAAATATCACATACCTAATATTATTTAAACGATTATTAAATAAAATGTCAAAAAACATTTTTTGATATGTCTTAAATATTATTTAAAATAAATATATTTATTTTAAAAAATTATTATTAAGTAATTATAAGAAATTAATTAATAAAATAAAAAAGAATTATATTTTTGTAATATTAATTTTATTTATTATCACTTTGTAACTTCTTGTTATGATTTATAAATCAACACATTTATTTCAAGATTACAAGGAATGTCATATAATATGTTAAAGTTATTATAAAAATATAAAAAAAATATGAATATTTTATAATGAAATGTTAAATAAATGTTTATATATAATAAATTATAGTTAATTATTTTGTAAACCTTTTATAAAATAAAATACACCTAAAATAGGATAAATTATTATTTATAAAATATTTAAAAATCATAAAAAATTATAGATAATTTTAACAATATTTAGATTTTCATTTATCCAATATATAATAGAGGTGGCATACATAGGGGTAAAACAAATTACCTTTATACATCCCCTTATATGTATGGGTAAGTAGTAATAACACTTACATAGACCACTCTACATAAGGGTAACTATTTATGACTATTATATAATCTATCATTATAATAGAAATTCATAATGATCATTAGGTATAAAATTCTATATATGGGTAAAGTGGGATGATCTTTATATACACTACTCAGAGAAAGGGGAAATTTTGAGGACCCTTTTTTAGACCACTATATATATGGGTATGCCAAGATGTCATGTACATATAATGATACTACGTATGAGTAATCCTTGATAACAATAATGCACAATGATTCTATAACACCTCACCCCTACCTCATTGGCTTGAGGAGGTAGTGAGGGTTACATGGCCTTAAGCGATGTTCCCATGGCACCAAAGGCTAGAAATAAATGCCGAGGGCTCCATGAAATATTGGGGAACGATTTTCCCTTGATACAAAACCAACCAAACAACCGAAACTATATGATGCATGTCAACAAAACCAAACCCATACATTACTAGGACAACCAAATAATCCATAATCATCCATGCCAACACACCAAAAACAACATCATAGTCCAATGCGAAAGACTCAACAAGGAACACCACAAGCCAAGACACCACCACATCGCCACACCAAGCTCCAAGCTCCATGATCCACCAAGACATCACAAAGCTCCACTAAAGGAAGGATATGCCTTACCATTCCCCACGTCACGGTACACGACATCTGCAAAGACACCAACGTGCCAAAGTAGGGGGTGAGTACTACAACTCAGTAGGTTTTCCCCAAATGACTTCCCTACACACGCCATTAGGATAAAACCGTTAGAAAATTTATATAAAATAGTTTATATAAAATAAATCACCAATGCAACCATTTTCATAAGCCAACAATGCCTTTACCAATCCATAACACCCAACCCGTGAAAACAAGGGAAAGCCAATGAACATGCCACAAGCCATTTCAACATTCATATTAGCCCAACAATTCCATCATACAAAGCAATTCACAACAACCACCCCAAAAATGGTGGGATTTCCGCCCAACCTGTTATCCCATTCACAACAAAGAAAACAAACCGGTGGGACTTCCGCCCAACTCATTCACCCATTAAAAAGTAGCAGCACTTACGACCACTACCCCAATAGTGGATCTTCCAACCACTATCCATCACCTCCTTGACTATGCTGGAACTTTCTCGACCACTATCCTTGATGGTGACACTTCCGACCATTATCCATCCTTCTCCCTAATTATAGTGGCACTTTCTCGACCACTAGCCTTGATGGTGACACTTCCGACCATCATCCATCCTTCTCCCTGATTATAGTGTCACTTTCTCGACCACTCCACAACATCAAAACACATGGCAAAACAACATTCCATCCATATCAACACAATATCCAAAAAATCACTACCAAACATACACCATCATGCAATCAACCAAATTCTATTGCATATAAATCCACACCAATAAATCACTCATTTATTGAAAACCATTTTCCATGCCAAACCACATTTCAAAAAAACATCTTCTTTATTGAATACCATTTCCATCAATCATTTTCACAAATCAACCATAGCATCCCATTTTAAAATCTCCATTTTAAAATCCACAACAATATCATTTTACCATAAAACCCCATTTTTCCCAAATATCCACAAAACACCACCAAAGGGATTTCCAACCAATTTTGCACAACAAACACAATTAATTTAATGCACAAAAAAATTAAATTGTAACAAATAACCACTAGTTCTAACCAAATGGAGTCGAGAGAGAATCCACCTACATTTAGGGTTCCGGCGAACTTGACCCACAACCAACCACACCTCCAATCTGGGGAACACACCACCAAAACCTCTCTAGATCACCTTCCCTAACATACCCAAGCCTTAATATTAACATCCAAGGCAACCCCAACCCTATATCTACAAACCACAAGTGTAGATCTAGAAAACCAAGAAAAAGAGGGATGTAGATCTAGAGGAAAACACAAGAGAAACAAGAGGAGAGACTTACCCAGGAGAAATACGCTTCAATTCACCTTGAAACCCCTTTGAATCACATAAAAACGAGTGGGAGAGCCCCTCCAAACCCAGAGAACCAAAAATCCCGGGTGAGGCTCGAGTGGGAAGACATTTGTAGTCAAAAGAGGCAAGCCCGAGGGAGCCCGGGTTTTAAAACCCTATTTTTAAGTGGTTGGACGATTTACCCCGCACGTTTTAGAAAACTGTTCTCTAACCATGTGCACTCTACTACCTTGAGAGCTAGGGTCCACACCATTTACTCACAAAATTTGGCAAACCATACGCAGGTTGTGCGGAGCCTACTGTCTCCCCCTGCACAGTTCCTGGAGTATCCGCACAGTTTACTCTAACCGCGCTCAAACTGTGCACCCCTTTAAAAGCCTCCAAACTCATCAAAAACCATTCCAAACTCTCAAAACGTCTTTCCAACACATCCCATGTACTTTAAACACATAAAAAATCATATAAAAAGGATACATCCCCCACACCGAGGGTGCTACATTCTCCCCACCATTGGACTTTCCATCCGCGGAAAGTAGTGAACTTGCCCTTTGCCGAAAGAGGTAGGGCCACTATTCGACCATCTCTTTCTCCTTCTCCCAAGTCTCCTCTTGAATCTGACCATATTTCCATAAAACCCAAACTAAACCGATTTTTTTCACACAAGAATTTTTCTTACCTATCCACAACCTGCACCGGCACGTGCACCAACGAAGCATCCGGTTCTAGCTCAACATGATCCCATCGAATCACATGGTCACGATCCGTCTGATACTTTTTCAATTGAAAAACATGAAAAACATTGTGCACTGCACTGAACCATGGTGGAAAAGGCAAACGATTAGCCACCCCACCAACCCGTTCAAGAATCTAGAAAGGCCCAATATACCTCTGAGACAAATTTCCCTGTTTCCCAAACCAATGATGTCCTAACCTAGGAGAGATCCTCGAGAACACATGATCACTCACCTAGAATGACAACGGCTGTCAACGATGATCCACATATGATTTCTGATGACTCTGAGCTGTCCCCACTCTTTTCCTGATCAGCTTAATCATTTCTGTAGTCTCCTGGACAAGACTCTGACCAACCATGGAAGACTCAGCCTCTTCCAACCAACATTGTGGAGAACGACATGGACGTCCATACAACGCTTCAAACAGAGCCATCTGTATGGATCCATGATAACTGTTATTATACGAGAACTGTACCAATGAAAAGTACTCCTCCCACGAGCCACCAAAATCCAAAACACAAGCCCGCAACATATCATCAAAGGTTTGTATCATTCTCTCGGTTTGGTCATCCATCAAAGGGTGATACGCCATGCTTATCATTAACTAATTTCCAAGGGAATGCTCAAGGATCTCCAGAAATGAGATGTAAACATCAGATCTCTATCTGATACAATCGAAATTGGAACACCATGGCTCTTTACCACCTCCCTGATATAGATTTTGGACAGATCCTCCACCATATAAGATTCACGAATCAGGATGAAATGGGCCGACTTCATTAGCTGATCCACTATCACCCAAATGGAATCGTGCTTCTTGACCATTCATGGGAGACCTATGACAAAATCCATCGTTATCTGCTCCCACTTCCAAATAGGGATTGGTATAGACTTCAACATTTTTGCTGGCCTCTGATGCTCTGCCTTGACCTACTGACAAGTCAAGCATCTCGAAACAAACTCAGCCACACATCTCTTTATACCACCCCACCAAAACTGCGCTTTAAACACTTTATACATTTTCTGAATTCTAGGATGAACAACCCACCTGGAATGACGATACACCCTAAGAAGATCCTCCTGAAAAACAACTGGTACAACCATCTGATTCTGAAGACACAAAATTAAATCTCCATATAGTTGCCAACCCTCAATGGTCTCCCCACCATTGAGTCTCAACCCCATGGTCACACACTCAGAATCAGATGTATATGTCTCTCTTACCAGGCCAACCAATTCAGGAATCAACAAAACCAGAAAAAAGACCGCTCTATCGCCCAGGTCCTCACATTCCAACCGCATCTCAGCTATTACTGACATCATCTTCCACTAGTCAAATGCCTATTTCACTGCATGAGAATATGAGTTTCTACTTAATGCATCTGCCACCAAATTTACCTTACCTGGTGTGTACATTAAGTCAAAATCAAACATTTGGAGATATTTCATCCATCTCCTTTTCTTCATGTTCAACTATCTTTCTGAGAAAATTTGCTTCAAGGTCTTATGATATGTCTATACCGTGAACTTCTCACTGAAGAGATAATGATGCCACACATTCAAAGCATGGACCACCGCTGCCAACTCCAAATCATGAGTTGGGTAGTTTTTCTTATGCACACTCAATTTCCGTGAGCCATACACAACCACATGATTTCCTATCATGATAACACACCCTAACCCTGATCTTGATGCATCACAATACACCACGTACCCTCTTTATGGTTTTGGCAAAACCAAGATTGGTGCTGGTGTAAGGCGACCCCTTAGCTCTTCGAAACTCTGCTGACACTGTTCATTCCACTGGAATGGAACATTATTTCTTGTAAAAGCTGTCATCGGCGAAGTCAACCATGAAATAGGATGAACAAAACACTGATAATACCAGCTAGACCAAGAAAACTCTGTATCTCTTATATTTATTCAAATGAAAAGACTGCCAACTGATACTATAACGTACCCACTACTGGTTCCAACCAACCTGTTTCACCCTACCTTTCATGTCTCACTCCTCTAAAGAGATGTATAACACCATCTTGTGTCGTAAAATCCACTGTTCGCGCATCAAAATCATTGTGATCCTTGAATTCCACAAGCCAATCCATTCCCAGGATTACATCATACCCATCCATATCATGCACTGAGAAGTTCCACACTATCTCAACCTCGCCCACAACGATACAACATTCTATACACAAGAGGGCATGACACTCTCTTCGACCCAGAGGAGTTTGATGTTTTAAAACCGAGGGAATCATTTCTACCCTTAAACCCAGCAAATCAACCACACATGCATAAATAAAAGAGTGTGAAGCACCCATATCAAAAAACACTTTCATCAAGGTAGAATTTAAAAGAATCATACCTCGCACTGTGGATGGTCTCGACTAATCATCCATGACAACCTGCTCAGCTGCAAACACATGTTTTCTTGCCACACTCTGCTCTTTATTGCTCTGCTGAGGCGTCGTGGTATTCCGAGAATCGCCATAACCCACTTTACTCTGCTGTCGAGGGGTATGCTGCTGCCCTCATCCTGTCGAAGCATACGACGTCTGCGATCCCTGCGGAGTGTCACGTGCACCTGACCATGGAGAATTCCAACAATAATGCTGCAGATGCCCCATATGCTTACAATTATGACATACCCTAGGTTGTTCTGTACAATCCCGCTTGATGTGGCCTGTAGAACCACACTGAAAACTTCCCGGATTACTCTAGGGCTTTAGAGGAAGATTCACCGATCCTACCGTCAGATTATTTGCCATATTCCCACCCTGGGAATAAGTGTCCCTCTTCCGGTTGAACCCTGCGTTTGAGTTACCACTATTCTCCATGGGTACCACCATGCTTCCTCCGCCCGGAGCACCCAACAAATCCCACTCAGCCACCGATGCTCTATTCACTATCTCTGTGTAATCATCTATACACAGCACCACTATCTTTGAACGGATTTATGCCCTTAACTCTGCTTGAAAGACACGAGCTTTCAACAACTTTCTACCCACCACATCGGGTGCAAACCGCACTAAGTTCATAAACATAGCTGCATACTCTGTCATAGACATATGCTCTTGCTTCTGACTAATGAAATCCGTTGTGCGCGTACTCGGTTCCATTTCTATAAACATAAAACAAACCATGAGTCTCACTTCCTTAGAAATCAAGAATTCCCATTTCAAATTACATTACACAAAACTAACACAACAAGGCTGTCCAAAAGTTCACATTTCCCATGTTTCACCATTTTTGAAAACTGGACCATTTTCAAAATACCTCTAGTTTCCATGTTTCTAATCCTTCCGTCTTGAAACCTAGTTCAAATATTTTTTCAAAAATCCACACATTCATACCGTACCATAAGTCATTATACCCCAATGAAATATGCTTCCTAGAGGGAAGTCATTTCTACCATGCATTCCATGCTCATCTCATTGGCTACACCCACGCCAATGAGATATCCAATGCCTATAAGTGTCTCCAAAACACTTATGTACTCACCTCCCTGGTAACATGAATTTCATCATAAAAGGGATAGCTACGTCCTTTTATTCTATACTTTCCAGGTTCTGACATTCCCTCACCATGCTACCATCCCGACTCAAGGAATGTACCACAATGAATGTCAACTCCAAATCCTAGAATCAACTCCAAAGGACCGAACAAGCTGATACCACTTCTAACACCACACCCCTACCTCATTGGCTTGATGAGTCAGTGAGGCTTACTTGGCCTTAAGCGACGTTCCCAAGGCACCAAAGGCTGGAAATAAATGCCTAGGGCTCCATGAACAATTGGGGAATGATTTTCCCTTGATACAAAACAAACCAAACAACCACAACTATATGATGCATGTCAAAAAAACCAAACCCATACATTACCAAGACAACCAAATAATCCATAATCATCCATGCCAACACACCCAAAACAACATCAGTGTACAATACTGAAGACTCCACAAGGAACAACACAAGCCAAGACACCACCACGACTCCACACTAACCTCCAAGCTCCATGATCCACCAACACATCACAAAGCTCCACTAAAGGAGGGAGATGCCTTACCTTTGCCCACGTCCTGGTACACGACATCTGCAAAGACATCAATGTGCCAAAGCAGGGGGTGAGTACTAAAACTCAGTATGTTTTCCCAAAATTACTTCCCTACACACGCCACTAGGATAAAACCATTAGCACATTTATATAAAACAGTTTATATAAAATAAATCACTAATGCAACCATTTTCATAAGCCAACCATGCCTTTACCAAGCCATAACAACCAACCCAAGCAAACAAGGGAAATCCAATGAACATGCAACAAGACATTTTAAAATTCACATTAGAACAACAATTCCATCTTACAAAGCAATTCAGAACAACCACAACAAAAAATGGTGGGATTTCCGCCCAACCCGTTCACCCATTCACAATAAAGAAAACAAACCGATGGGAATTCCTCCCAACTTGTTCACCCATTAACAAGTAGCAGTACTTCTGACCACTTCCCCAATAGTGGCTCTTCCAACCACTATCCATCACCTCTCAGACTATGGTGGCACTTTCTCGACCACTAGCCTTGATGGTGGCACTTCTGACCATTATCCATCCTTCTCCCTGATTATAGTGGCACTTTCTCGACCACTACACAACATCAAAACACATGACAAACAACATTCCATCCATATCCACACAGTATCCAAACAATCAAACCCATTCATACAACATCATGCAATCAACCAAATTCTATTGCATATAAATCCACATCAATAAATCACTCGTTTATTGAAAACTGTTTTCCATGAAAAACCACATTTCAATAAAACAACCTCTTTATTGAAAACCATTTCCATCAATCATTTTCACAAATCAACCATAGCATCCTAGTTTAAAATCTCCTTTTTAAAATCCACAACAATAGCATTTTACCATAAAACCCCCGTTTCCCAAAAATCCCCAAAACACCACGAAAGGGAATTCCAACCAATTTTTCACAACAAATAAAATAAATTTAAATGACAAAAAAATTAAATTTTAACAAATAACCACTAGTTCTAACAATGTGGAGTCGAGAGAGAAGCCACCTACCTTTAGGGTTCCGACGAACTTGACCCACAACCAACCGCACCTCCAATCTTGGGAACGCACCACCAAAAACTCTCTAGATCACCTTCCGAACATCCCCAATCCTTAATATTAACATCCCAGGAAACCACAACCGTAGAGCTACACACCACAAGTGTAGATCTAGAAAACAAATAAAAAGAGAGAGGTACATCTAGAGGAAAACACAAGAGAAACAAGAGGAGAGACTTACCCGGGAGAAATCAGCTTGAATCCACCTCGAAACCCCTTTGAATGGCTTCCAAAATGAGTGGGAGAGCCCCTCCAACACTAGAGAACCAAAAATGATGAGTGAGGCTTGAGTGGGAAGAAATTTGGAGTGAAAAGAGGCAAGCGCGAGGGAGCCCGGGTTTTAAAACCCTATTTTTAAGTGGCATCACGGTTTAGCCCGCAGGGTTTAGCAAACCGTGCGCAAACCGTGTGCACTCTACTACCTCGAGAGCCAGGGTTCGCACCATTTACTCACACATTTGGAAAACCATGTGAAGGTTGTGTGGAGACTATTGTCTCCCCCTGCATGGTTCCTAGAGCATCCGCACGGTTTACACTATCCGTTCTCAAACCATGCACCCCTTTAAAAGCCTCCAAACTCATCCAAAACCATTCCAAACTCTCCCAACCTTTTCCCAACTCATTCCATGTACATTAAACACATAAAAATCATAAAAAAGGATACATACCTCAAACCGAGGGTGATACATTCTCCCCACCATCGGACTTTCCGTCCTCAGAAATTAGTGAACCCGCCCTTTGCCGAAAGAGCTCGGTCCACTGTTCGATCATCTCTTTCTCCCGCTCCCAAGTCTCCTCTTGAATCTGACCATGTTTCCACAAAACACGAACTAAACCAATGCTTTTTCCACGCAATACTTTTTCGTGCCTATCTACAACCCACACTGGAATGTGCACTAACGAAGCATCCGGTTCTATCTCAACATGATCCCATCGAATCACCTGGTCACGATCCATCTAATACTTTTTCAATTGCGACACATGAAACACATTGTGCACCACACTGAACTCTGGTGGCAATGCCAAATGATTAGCCACCCCATCAACCCACTCAAGAATATTGAAAGGCCCAATATACCTTCGAGATAACATCTTCTATTTCCCAAACAGATGATGTCCCAACCTAGGAGAGATCCTCATGAACACATGAACACTCACCTCAAACAACAACGTCCGTCGACGATGATCCGCATACAATTTCTGACGACTCTGAGCCGTCTCCACTCTTTTCCTGGTCAGCATGATCTTTTTTATAGTCTCCTGGACAAGACTCTGTCCACCCATGAATGACTCACCCTCTTCCACCCAACATAGTGGAGAATGACATGGTCATCAGTACAACGCTTCAAACGGAGCCATCTGTATGGATGCCTGATAACTGTTATTATACGAGAACTCAACCAATGACAAGTGCTCCTCCCATGATCCACCAAAATCCGTAACAGAATCCCACCACATATCATCAAAGGTTTGAATTGTCCTCTCGGATTGGCCATCCATCTGAGGGTGATACGCCGTGCTCATCATCAAATGCATTCCAAGGGATTGGTCATGGATCTTTAGAAATGAGATGTAAATCTCAGATCTCGATCTGATACAATCAAAACTGGAACACCATGGCTCCTTACCACCTCCCGGATATAGATTTTAGACAGATCCTCCACCGTATGAGATTCACGAATCGGGATGAAATGGGCCGACTTCGTTAGCCGATCCACTATCACCCAAATGTCATCGTTCTTCTTGACCGTTCATGGGAGACTTGTGACAAAATCCATCGTTATCTGCTCCCACATCCAAACAAGGATTTGTAAAGACTGCAACATTCCTACTGGCCTCTGATGCTCTGCCTTGACCTGCTGACAAGTCAAGAATCTCGAAACAAACTCATCCACACCTCTCTTTATACCATCCCACCAAAACTACAATTTCAACACTTTATAAATTTTATGAATTCCAGGATGAACAACCCACTTGGAATGAAGATACGCCCTGAGAAGATCCTACTGAAAAACATCTTGTACAACTATCCGATTATGAAGACACAAAACTGAATCTCCATTCAGTTTCCAACCCTCAATGGTCTCCCCACCATTGAGTCTCGACCCCATGGTCAAACACTCAGAATCAGATGTTTGTGTCTCTCTAACCAGGCCAACCAAGTTAGGAATCAACAAAACCAGAAATAAGACTGCTCTATTGCCCTGGTCCTCACATTCCAAATGCATCTCAGCAATTACTGACATCAACTACGAATGGTCCAATGCTTGTTTCACCGCCTGAGCATATGAGTTTCCACTTAATTCATCCGCCACCAAATTTACCTTACCTGGTGTGTACATTAATTCAAAATCAAACATCTGGAGATATTTCATCCATCTCCTTTTCCCCATTTTTAAATCTATTTGTGAGAAAATGTACTTCAAGCTCTTATGATCTGTCTATACTGTAAACTTCTCACCGAAGAGATAATGACGTCACACTTTCAAAGCATGGACCACCGCTGCCAACTCAAAATCATGAGTTGGGTATTTTTTCTTATGGACTCTCAATTTCCGTGAGCCATACCCAACCACATGATTCCCTCACATGAGAATACACCCTAACCATGATCCCAATGCATTTCAATACACCACGTACCCTCTTCCTGGTTCTGGAAAAACCAAGATTGGTGCTACTGTAAGGGGACCCCTTAGCTCTTCGAAACACTACTGACACTGTTAATTCCACTGGAATGGAAAATTATCTCTTGTCAAAGCTATCATCGGCGAAGTCAACCATGAAAAATGACAATCAAAACACCGATAATACCAGATAGACAAAGAAAACTATGTATCTATTTTATTGATTCCAACGAAACGACTACCAACTGATACGATAACATACCCACTGATAGTGAAAACCAACCTGTTTCACCCTGCTTTTCATGTCTCACTCATCTAAAGAGATTTCTAACACCATCGTGTGTCGTAAAAGCCATTGTTTGCGCTTCAAAATCATTGTGAGCCTTTAACACAACTAGCCAATCCATTCCCAGGATTACATCATACCCATCCATCTCATGCACTGAGAAGTTCCACACTATCTCAACCTCACCCACAACGATACAAAATTCTCTACACAAGAGGGCTTGACACTCTCTTAGACCAAGTGTAGTTTGATGTTTCAAAACCGACGACATCATTTCTACCCTTAAACCCAGCAAATCAACCACACGTTCAGAAATAAAAGTGTGTGAAGCACCCATATCAAACAACACTTGCATAAAGGTAGAATTTAAAAGAATCATACCTCGCACTATGGATGGTCCTGAATGATCATCCATCAGAACCTGCTCAGCTCTAAACACATGTTTTCTTGCCACACTCTGCTCTTTATTGCTCTGTTGAGGCATCGTGGTATTCTGAGAATCAACATAACCCACTTTACTCTACTGTCGAGGGGTATGCTGCTACCCTCGTCCCATTAAATCATATGACGTCTGCGATCCCTGAGGAGTGTCACCCGCACCCGACCATAGAGAATTCAAACAATAATGCTGCAGATGCCCCATCTTCTTACAATTATGACATGCCCTAGGTTGTGTCATACAATCCTTCTTGATGTGTCCTGTAGAACTACACTGAAAGCATCCCGGCTTACTCTGGGGCTTCGTAAGAAGATTCACCGATCCTACCGTCAGATTATTTTCCATATTCGCATCCTGGGAATAAGTGTCCCTCTTTCGCTTGAACCCAGTGTTAGAGTTCCCACTATTCGCCATGGGTACCACCATGCTTTCTCCGCCCGGAGCGCCCAATAGATCCTGCTCAGCCGTAGTTTCTCTATTCACTATCTCTGTGTAATCACCTATACACATCACCACCATCTTTCAACGGATTTCTAGCCTTAACCCCGCTTCAAAGATACGAGCTTTCAATAATGTGCTACCCGCCACATTGGTTGAAAACTGCACTAAGTTCATAAACATAGCTGCATACTCCGTCACATACATATTCTCTTGCTTTTGACTGAAGAAGTCAGTTGTGTGTGTACTCGGTGTCATTGCTGTAATCATAAAACAAACCATGAGTCTCACTTCCGTAGACATCACGAATTCACATTTCAAATTACATTACACAATAGTATCACAAAAAGGATATCCACAAGTTCACATTTCCCATGTTTCACAATTTTTTAAAACCATACCATCTTCCAATTACCTCTAGTTTCCATGTTTCCAATCCTTCCATCTTGAAACCCAGTTTAAATATTTTTTCCAAAATACACTAATTCATATCGTACCATAAGTCATTATACCCCAATGAAATATTTATCCTAGAGGGAAGTCATTTATACCATGCATGCCATGCTCATCTCATTGGCTACACCCACGACAATGAGATATCCAATGCCGATAAGTGTCTCCAAAACTCTTATATACTCAACTACCTAGTAACTTGAATTTCAGCATAAAAGGGTTAGATATGTCCTTTTATTCTATACATTCCAAGTTCCAACATTCCTATGCCTTGCTACCATCCTGAATCATGGAATGTACCCCAACGAATGTCAACTCCAAATCCGAGAATCAACTCCAAAGGACCGAACAAGATGATACCACTTATAACACCCCACCCCTACATCATTGGCTTGAGGAGGCAGTGAGGGTTACTTGGCCTTAAGCGATGTTCCCAAGGTGCCAAAGGCTGGAAATAAATGCCAAGGGCTCTAAGAACAATTGGGGAACAGTTTTACCTTAATACAAAACCAACCAAACAACCACAACTATATGCTGAATGTCAACAAAACCAAACCCATACATTACCAGGACAACCAAATAATCCATAATCATCCATCCCAACACACCCAAAACAACATCAGTGTACAATGCAGAAGACTCCACAAGGAAAACCACAAGCCAAGACACCACCACGACTCCACACCAATCCCCAAGTTCCATGCTCCACTATCACATCACAAAGTTCCACTAAAGGAGGGAGATGCCTTACCTTTTCCCACGTCATGGTAGACGACATCTGCAAAGATACCAACGTGCCAAAGCAGGGGGTGAGTACTAAAACTCAGTATGTTTTCCCCAAATGACTTCCCTACACACGCCACTAGGATAAAATCATTAGCACATTTATATAAAACAGTTTATATAAAATAAATCACCAATGAAACCATTTTCATAAGCCAACCATGCCTTTACCAAGCCATAACACCCGACCCAAGAAAACAAGGGAAAGCCAATGAACATGCCACAAGATATTTAAATATTCACATTAGAACAACAATTCCATCTTACAAAAAAATTCATAACAACCACAACAAAAATGGTGTGATTTTCACACAACCCGTTCACCCATTCACAACAATGAAAACAAACTGATGGGACTTCCTCCCAACACGTTCACCCATTAACGAGTAGCATCACTTCCTACCACTACCCCAATAGTGGATCTTCCAACCACTATCCATCACCTCCCTGATTATTGTGGCACTTTCTCGACCACTATCCTTGATGGTGTCACTTCTGACCAATATCCATCCTTCTCCCTGATTATAATGGCACTTTCTCGACCACTAGCCTTGATGGTGGCACTTCCGACCATCATCCATCCTTCTCCCTGATTATAGTGGAACTTTCTCGACCACTCCCCAACATAAAAACACATGCCAAACCAACATTCCATCCATATCCACACAATATCCAAAAAATCACAACTAAGCATACACCATCATGCAATCAACCAAATTCCATTGCATTTAAATCTACTTCAATAAATCACCCATTTATTGAAAACCATTTTCCATGCCAAACCAAATTTCAATAAAACAACCTATTTATTGAAAACATCTTCCATGAATCATTTTCACAAATCAACCATAGCATCCCATTTTAAAATATCCATTTTAAAATCTACAACAACAACACTTTTCCATAAAACCGCCGTTTTCCCAAAAATCCCCAAAACACCACCAAAGGGATTTCCAACCAATTTTGCCCAACAAACACAATTAATTTAATGAACATCAAAATTAAATTGTAACAAATAACCACTAGTTCTAAACAAGTGGAGTTGAGAGAGAAGCCACCTACCTTTAGGTTTCCGGTGAACTTGACCCACAATCAACCACACCTCCAATCTGGGGAACTCAACACCAAAACCTCTCTAGACCACCTTCCCTAACATCCCCAAGACTTAATATTAACATCCAAGTCACCCCAACCCTAGATCTACACACCAAAAGTGTAGATCTAGAAATCCAAGAAAGAGAGGGATGCAGATCTAGAGGAAAACCCAAGAGAAACAAGAGGAGAGACTTACCCTGGGGAAATCAGCTTGAATCCACCTTGAAACCCCTTTGAATGGCTTCCAAAACGAGTGGGAAATCCCCTACAACCCTAGAGAACCAAAAATCATGAGTGAGGCTCGAGTGGGAAGAAATTTGGAGTCCAAACAGGCAATCCCGAGGGAGCCCATGTTTTAAAACCCTATTTTTAAGTGGCCGCACGGTTTAGCCCACACGGTTTAGCAAACCCTGCGCTAACCGTGTGCACTATACTACCTCGAGAGCCAGGGTCTGCACCATTTAATTTCACCATTTGGAAAACCGTGTGTAGGTTGTGTGTAGCCTACTGTCTTCTCCTACACTGTTCCTGGAGTATCCACACGGTTTACACTAACCGTGCTCAAACCGTGCACCCCTTTAAATGCTTCCAAACACATCCAAAACCATTCCAAACTCTCCCAGACTCTTCCCAACTCATCCCATGTACTTTAAAGACATAAAAAAGAATAAACAAAGGATACATACCTCAAACCTGGGGTGCTACAGATTCAATATAAGTGAAATATGTGGTGAACCATACACAAAATAATTATATGTATGGGTAATCTAGGACAGTCGTTACGTGATATTCTTCTTCATAAGGGTAATATATTTTACCCAAATAATTATATAGTGAAAAACAATACCATTATTTTTAATTCAGTCTAGTATTTATCAAATGATTTCACCAATATAGAATCATGTGTTTCAATAATACCATTATATGGGATTAGAAACAACTAATAAAGTATATTATAAGAAATATAAATGATTTGAATCTGTTTTACATTATCTCCCATGCATAAAATATGAATATCGCATACAAATTGAAAGGAATAATAATTATGTAAATGGGAATTGGTCACTGAAGAGTGTTTGTATCATCATAAATAAATTTAAACACCTTTGAATGTGCTTGAGAAAGATGAATTAGTGTTTGATAAATTGAATACCACCTTATTAGGTTTCCATGGGTTGAGTTAATCATCTAATGTTTTGATGGGATCCATTGGATCTCCATGGTATTATTGTTCTATTAACAAAAAAAGAGAAATGAAGAGAACATTGATTTATAGGGTGTTTTGACCAAGAATCATGAACCACCTATAACTACTTATATATTATAGAAATGTCTATAAATATCCCCTATGAATATACTCATAGTTGTAATTATTAACTCATGTTTCCATAATGTGCAAGTTAATTCCATTGTTAATTCTTATGTAACATATATTAATGAAACACCTCCATCAATTCTTATCCTATGAAATAGATCCTTAAATGATAACATAGGGGGATGATTCATCATGTTTTCATCCATTTCATTGAATTTAGTGGAATAATGTTACATGAAAAATTATATATCCATACAACATATATATATTTTTTGGATTTATGAAATATATCTATATCATAACCATACCTTTTTTGACCAGTGTTGGTGTCACCAAAAACATATAACGAAAATATCAACTGGGAATAAAATTATGAGTCAAAATGAATTTTACAAATATCACATTATATCATAGAAAATAATATATGGTTAATATATCTTGATATTCCTGCCAGGTTAGTGGGAATATAATCTAAGGATTCATGGTTTTGTGAAATTGGGAACATGTTCAGGCCCAAGCACAACATAATTTTTCCATCGAAATCTTCAAATCTCACCTAAAAACTAGACACAATATTTTTCATAAAATCTACAACGCGAATATATTCCATTTAATTTATAATTAATTTTTATTGATCATGAATTACCTCTTATTGTAATTATTTCATTATTGTCAATAGTCGTTCACCCTTTTTCTTGAACTATCGTTAAAAAAGGAAGAACCAATGGTATATTACCACTATCAGTTAGCCACAAATGCAAATAGAATCTATGAAGATTACGGAAGGGTTAACCAGATGCTAGTGAGGTCATCCATATTACTTTCACCATTCATTGTTGATCATTCCATATAATCCCAAGGAGACCTATTAGATTATATTGGTTCTCTCACAACCAGAGAGAAATGAGTGAGATCACCAATGCTCACTAAACATAATGAGTTCTTAATAATATATATGCAATAAGAGAAAAAATTAAATAACCAAAATGTTGTGCACTGATATTTTTAAAAAATACCATTTTCAAAATTCTATAGTTTGGTAATTATTGGGCTAGGTTTATAATTTTTTTAACAAATCTCCTTCATTATTCTATTAACCCTTATTACACCACATGTTTAAGTAATAATAAAAAATTTATTTAAATTAAATACCTATAATCTAAGGAATAATTAAATATTATTCCACATTAATAGGTTAAAATATATTTATTTGAATAATAAAACATTTTCACAACACTATAAATCCCCCTTCTCTTCCTTAACATTGTTTTATAGACCTAGTATAACAATAATTTATTTATTTAATGAAATAAATATAATTATGTTATACACCGATAAATAAGTATTTTTTATCAACCAAAAAACATAATTAAATATTATTCATGGATTTTAGAATATTACTATAATATACTTCTTAAAATAATATTAAATTCAAATAATGTACTTGGATGTACTTAGTTTTCGACACTATGGGCCCCTTCATTAGTGGCATTATGATTAACCACCTAAAGTTCATGTTTATCAACTAAAAACACACCAAGGATCCCATATAAGAAATATTTATTGTCACATGAAATTAATCATCATTCAAAAATTTACCAAGTGTTATAATTTTTTTTATTTAAATCTCTTGTAAAACATGTTTCATATATAGTTTCGTCAATCAATTTATTTGACTCTCTTTCTTTGACACTATGGTAGTAAACATAGTAACAAATATGGTGACCCAGGAGTTTCATACATAGATATTATATCTTTTAAGACTAATATTTATTAAATTATGAAACAAAATGCAGGGGATCGTAATATTATTGTGACATTGTAAACTCGAACACATAAATGACAGGTTTATAAGATCTCTATATTATCTCCCACTATATTCATTATAACTAGGACCATTGTTGGAAATATCACACATAATACCAATCATCATATCATAAGGGAAACAAAACTGAAGAAAAAGTTGTATCATATTATTAGTAAGAGAAAAAAAGGGAAATACAAAAATATAATATTATCATAAGGGTATTATAAGATGAATATAACATATAAAAACCATACCACACATATCAATAATAAAAATCACATTTCATAGCATTAAATAGCATATAAGAAGATATAAATCATAAATAAATTAGGTAAAAAGATCCCCAAGAGTGTAATGTTGATATAAAACACGAAATTTTTATATAAACATAATCATAAAAACCTATAGGTAAATGCTACCCACAAGGACATTCATAACAAGTTAGGCTTGGGATATCCACTATTGTGTGTGCTTTAGGGTCGGGATAACCTCTTGGGTACCATATTTTCAATCATGGGATAACATCCTATATACATCCTTTGATCATATAATAGTAATAATTAACCAATGAATCAGATATAGATATAAACACCATCTATCACATAATCCATAGATTTATGTTCCACAAGATCATAAAATATTAGCTATATCATAAATGATGAAATCAAAAGGTTTTCATGAAAAAAGCATCATATTAAAACCCATAAAAAGAAATGGACTTCATATAAATTTCATCATCAAAAATTAGGATGAAAAGAAATAGGATTCATAATATTTTTTCCATCATAAACATAATCTATCCTGATTAATAATAAGAATCATATCATTGTATCTTATACTATGAAAAGAATATGTAAAATAGAAAAGACATCATATTAGATGGAAAATTATTTTAAAATTTAACTTTAATTATTTAATGAGTAAAATATCCATTAAATGTGGAAAATTAATTATAAAAACCTAATATATTTTCAAAATCATTTTCTTTGAAAACATCCTTTAAAATTTATAATGGGGGTTTTAAAGATAATTTAAAAAATCACATCAAGAAAATATCCTTTTCAATTTCAATAATATTTTTTAAAATAGAAAAATAAAATTCAAATCCTTTTCATATAAAATAAAAATGGAGATTTATAAATGAATCATTAATCCAATAAATTTTTATGGTGGCAGAAAATATAGGTTATGGTGTACACTTCTACTCAAAGATCCTCTTCACATTTGTAGTGAAATCCAAATGGGCTTTGTTTGAAAAAAATATAGATTCCATTAAAAGGTATTTATAATAATTAATCATTGTAAAAAGGGTACTTAATTAATCATTTGAATAATTTTTAATCATTTGGAAAACATTTCTAGAATACATAAGAAGAAAAGTTTTCAGCCAAAGAGAAAAATAAAGTTGGCCTCCATTGAAAAAAATTATTTTATAATCATTAGTACAAAAAAAGGAAAGAATTTTTAAAAATAAGTTTTATAACGAAATAACCAGAGGAGAATAAAAATAATTTTTTCATGAGTGAGTTTATAACAATTTAATATCGTAAGGATAAATATAAATAATCTCGATAAATGATGAGGTGGTATGAAAAATCCCTTTCCACTTTGGTGACATTACTTCGTCAGCACCAAGAATGAATATAATTAAATGAATCATAAAATATCCTGATAATAAATGAATTCCTTATATTATAAGTAAAATTGGTTCTATATACACCACATAAAATTAGATAGGTTCATAATATAATGCATGTCCTAATGAAGTGAAATAGAAAAAAATTCCCTTACCTTAAGTCTCAACATCCGTATTAAAAATTTAAACCTCCAACATATTAAATATAATTTTATTATACATATATTATATAAAACTAATTATATATATATATTAAACCATATATGATTTATTTATGACCACTTATTATTGTTTGTTAACAATTCCAAGATAAAATCACATTTTAGACAATTATTGCTTTGTTTTTCAAGCAATTTTTTTTTATGTTATGTCCTCTTATTTGAATAATTATACATTAATATACATAATTATAGCCATTATATAAATATCATATATATTCATTATATATTTATTTGTGTAATCCATAAAAAACGTGATTGAAAATGAAATACATCGCTCATTGAGTGGGGAGGACATATATACACAAGAACAATTGTTCCATTTTTTCTATGGATAAAATTAATAGAAACTAAAAAATAAAATAAATTTAAATATTAACTTTTTCTATATATATCACATATATTCCTTAAAATTACCCAAATTACCTTTTTTTCAATGTGTTAACGAAAAAACACCATGCCTTATGGGGCGGTATTCCACTGTACAGATGAACGCCATTATTGTATCCCACACAAAATGGAAAGTAAGAATATTTATCTTATATAATAATAATAAATGTATAAAAGTGTTAAATATTTCATATATATTTATTTAATCTATCCTTTTTACAATAAAAGTAAAACAGAAAAGAAAAACACATCACATTGATTCACGAGGTTGTAGTCTATCATACACATGAGAAAAATTATTATTTTATAATGTGATTGGAGGCTGGAAGGTTGAAATAGTATTAAAATTATACTGGTATAATAAATTAACATATATATAAATATTGATATTTTTTAGTATTTATATATGTGACTGGTGGTGATGTGAAACAAATAATATCGGATTGTGAGGCAATAGTCTGCTTTTATAATGAATGATGATTTTGTATCCTATTTGATATAAGAGGCAATGAATTTTGGTTATATATTTAAAATATTAACATAAATATTCACGTTGGATAATGGTGTTATTATATTATCATAATTGAATAAAATTTTATAGATTTATATGAAGGAGTTAAAAAAAGCATAGTTTAAAGCAGTACATATTTTTATGGACAACCTGTTCAGTTTTAAAATAACACATTTATAGATTGAATTTATGATATAAATAATGAATTTAGATTGTGGGATGGATTTCAAGATCATATTTTGACACCGAAAACACAAAACAAATGGTTTGGGAGTTTTTAATAGGAGATGTAACATCCCGGCCCAACTTACCATCGAACCGGTGCTTGGACCGGTAGGTCACATGGCCTCAAGAGCATATCGCCATACGCAAGATGCTATTGACTAGCAGCAAGGGTATCAGGAGGTGATAGTGGGGATACTATACCCTCATATCAGCATAACACAACGGTATTATCAGAGTAACTGATATTCAATATCAGAATCAGTAAACAATTGAAAGGCAGAAGAAAAAGCCAGGTAATAACCATTTTATAAAAGGCAACTAACTCCAGTTTACAATGCATGCATGTATAGATGACGATACAATTATGAAAACAGAAATCAATACAGCATGCTTTACAAACAATATAAAATAATAAAGGACAGTAAAGCCCTACGGCGATCCCCAGAGCATCCCAAGCTCTTGCTTGGTCCTCTGCTCCAAACTCATCATGTACAAACAGCACAACACACAACCTAGGTCCTGCAAGCAAGAAGGTCTACTCGGGTACCCCAGTGCAACGGTTGCCCGTGTAGGGTGTGAGATATAAATCTCAGTAGGCCGGCACCACCGGTGTCAAACCCAATCCAGAAAGTGTAATTAAATAGTGAGCAGGTATAGAGAAATAAGTAAGCAGAATTACATAAGTAAAAACACCCTTCCAGGTTCCCAAGGGACATCTGACGGTTATACCAGCTTAGGCTCAACGCTGGTAATGTAACCTGATCGTGTAACCATATATATATATATAAAAGCATTTTGATAATATATGGCATGGGGTAAGAATTCCTCCCACCCATTAATCGAGATTAGCATGCACGAGGTAAGAATGCCTCTCGTCCCTATAGGTCAACTGGAAAGGGGTAATAATACCTCCCTTCCGTAATAGAGAATAGCAGACACAAGGTAAGAATGCCTCTCATCCCTATATGTCACAAATGGAAATGGGTAAGACATCCTCCCTTCTGTCACATTCATTCAACCGGCATGGGGTATAACTTCCTCACATCTGTCACATTCATAATACTGGCATGGGTTATAACTGCCTCCCATCCAGAAATGTAATCATCAACAGAAGTCAACTGACAAGGGGTAAGAATACCTCCCTTCCAGACATGTAATCATCAAAAGGAATCAACTGGATAAGGGCAAGAATTCCTCCCTTCCATACATGTACTGTTACACTGGTATGGTATCTAACTTCCTCCCATCCAACCACGTATCTGTCACTAGGTGGCCTCAGCATGTGATCACCTTTATTATCATTCATTATGTGGCATCAGCAAGTGTGCACTCAAAAAACAAACATGTCTATTATACTACTATTTATGGAATTACCTCATAAGCATTCAAATAATCATACCTCATACACATAAGCGAACACATTCACATTCATACATTAAGGAAACCCATCTTAAGTACATAAATCAAGATATTCACATATTCATTTCACTAACATAAGACGTTATCATTACGTTATCCCAAGGTATGGTCGTACCACCCTAGTATGATCCTCCCTAGTTTCACCATTCCATATTAAAGGATACATTTATCATTATTTAACCCTTTTAGAGGGAACAAGTCATTTAGTCTTAAGTCATCCCACTATGGTTATCATCATACTCAATTTGCCTAAACATGGAAAATTGAACCAAACACAAGTATCCCAGCCATTTCATTCCCTTTGTCTCAACAAAGAAAGTTCACATACAAAACATAAAAGTGGCGCCACAACAACCCAGTAGGCAAGCATAAAAATTCTATCACTACTTTTTATCTTGAGGACAGTGCACCTCTGATTGAGGGGTTTATTATTAAATCATGAGTTTAGTTTTCAAGAAACCTATTTTATCTTATTCCTGGAATTCACATGATTTGTACATAATCATTTAATCGTAACTAACTTGAATAATTAAAATACTAAGACTATACAGAAATAACTCTTTATTACTTTACATTAAATTAAAGAGTAAGGAGAGGGTCCCTACCTCCAGGGGGATCCATCCATCCACTCCAGCTCTTAGCGCTCTCTAACTAAGATCCAATGATGCCCCCCACTGAGCATGTGCACCTTCACACACTTGCAAGGACACCCCTATGTCCACACAAAAGAGTCACCTAGACATTGGCGACTCGAAACCACTCTAAAACATCCAACACACTACAAGATTAATCCAACAAACCTTAAATAATAAACCCTTATTGAGAACCCATGCCGGAAGACCGAAACTGCATGCATCCGCCTCGCCTTCAGTGGCAGATGCCCAAACTCGAGCCCAAGGGTCCCAAGATGACCTTGGCACAACCCTAGAATGAAGGAAAAATAATAATCAATAAACCCCAAATACCTAGGGTTCATCCGAATCCCGCGGGTAAACGTATAGGCTGAAATATGGCTAGAAGAAAGGATGAAAAGTGAGAGAGAAGAATACCATGATGATTCGAACACAAAACTGGTAGAAATCCGGTGAAAATCATAAAACGAGAGGAGGCACGATGGAGGGTGTTGCACAGATCACATGGGAGAAGAGGAGAGGTGCGTCGTGTGAGATCTGGCCGAGAGGAGTGAGGGATAGTTTAGTTTTATGTTTTCACTTTCTTTTATTTAAATTTTTAATTAATAACCTAAACTCATAAGAGCGCACGGTTTGACCCACACGGTTTTGCAAACTGTGCACAAACCGTGTGGGGTCTACAACCTCCAAGACACCCGCTACAAGGGCTAAGAGCACGGTTTGGGAAACCCTGCATAGCCCGTGCACAAGCCACTACCCACTTGATTTAGGCAGCACGGTTTGGGCCGCACGGTTTGTTCAACCCATATGCCAACTGTGCGCCATCTTCAGTCCCTTAAAAACTCAGGTTCGATACTTCCAAAACGTTCCAAGTCACTTGGGAAACTCCTCGAGCTTTCTCCCAAGAACAAAACCAAAAAAACAAATCATTTAAACTCATAGAATTCAATTTCAATGGTAGGTTTTAAAAACAACTCTTTCTGTAATTGGAAAAAGTTCAAATTCCTTTGGGTTTTTGTCCAGTTCAAAACGCTGGTCATTACAACCTTCCCACCTTAAAACTTCTCATCCCCGAGAAGGCTTCGGGAAAAACATACACATCACCCAACCTATAAGGGTTATGTAGCTTCATTCAAACGATCACGTTGTGTTCCTAAATGTCTAACACACCTTAAGAATCCATTAAAACCTATGATTCTTAAGCCCCCAAAACTCGAGCCAATGCTCGTTTCCCCAAAAGATACACCGAGACGGCTCATCCCGAGCCCATCTACCCAGAGACATGAACCCATCGTCATCTCTCCATGCATCTAGCCAGAGGTACTTCCCACCTTATATTTTTAATGTTTAACAACAAACTTCAAACTATGGTTTAGACCACCGTTAGAATTAACTTTCAAAGAACGCCCCAAGTTTTCCCACGATACTCCTATCATGATTTGAAATAGATCAAATGGTCGATTCCTTATCGACTTCAACGCCCCAGTCGATCCTTTTGTTCATATTAGGCAACGATCGACGCAAACTGCAATCGCCTCTACCTAACGATGTGTCAGAGAATGGTATGTCACCAACCGAAGACATTAAACAAGAACCCCAAGTCAAGCCATCTCCGACTATCTATTTACAAGAAATCTCGGCCTAAACTGTTGATGTATTTCAAACAAACCCACAAGGCCTTTCTCCAAGGAACCTTACATTTAGTACAATCACATTCACCAAATCCTACACCCATCTTTCGATGAATTTTCCAAGATCAAACCATACAATAATTCAACGCATCCCGCATGCAACACCGAATGAGAACCATCCGATCAAGACCAATGGCTTAAAAGCATTAGCGCGGATAAGACCGACACTCTCTTAGTGCATCTAGAACAAGGAAAATATAAGGGATGTGCTCGTTGCTAAATGGAATATACTAAGAGGTTTGAACAGATTCCAGTTAATCATACCAGACTACTGGAAGGAAGAATAGTCAAACCTCAACTGGTCGAGTTCAAGGAAAGAACTCGGCTTCACCTACCGACACATCCACACGTTTTAAACTCGCATGTCTCAAAGGTATTCAGACATGACCAACCCATTTCCAAATTCATTCCACAAAGCATCCATTCCATGTGAAAGGACACATTTACCAGATTTGACTCAACGCGCTCCCAACCTTTAGAGTGTCCCAGTCGTCGAAGGGAAAGGTGATAACCTAGCCAAGCACAAACGCGCTAGTACACAAACAACGCAAACGGTCATGTGATGCTCCTCCAACACAATCACATCACCAAACAAACGAATAAGATCAAGAACAATTAAACTAGAATTTCATAACACATGAGTCATTTGAAAGCCATCCAAAACATTGGGATGAAAAAATTCATTAACATCGGGCCACTCTACTGAGGAGATGACCCAAGGCTACAACAAAAGTCAAAACCTGACGACCACCAATCCGTACAAGGCTGTCAATAGAAAAACAAGTGTCCAACAAGGGTCAAAGACACCCAAAAAACACCTCACGTCAGAAAACCCACGGTACAAGAAAGGAATTTAAATGCTAAGGGTGCTACCAACCATGGGCTAGCCTCTTACGAAGATCAACCATTGACCATAACACCGGGTCACCTGAAACAAAGTTGCTAGGCTCCAAATCCAAACATCAAGCCACCTCTAAAGAAATTAACTCCTACTGACACACCTACGGTACCGTTCCAAGGAAAATTGACGAGAAACTCAAACTACCCCTTACTCTAGGGTCTTAACACACCACCATGGGTTCCATTACCTAGCCCTTAACATTTTATCTCGTTTAAACCTTAACCATTTCAATGTTTTCAACTGCACACCAAAGGAAATCAGTGAGTTTCAGAAAAACATCATTTTAAAACCATAAAAATTCATAGACATCCCGTCTTTATCAATCAATTGAGAATAAAAACACCATTTAAAGAAAAGGGATACTTATGAGGGTCCCATTTTATCCATCTCTGGTTCTTCAAAAAGAAAACCCAAAGAAATTAGTCAATTTTCAAACTTTTAAACACCCATACTAAGTCATCTCATACAAAACATTCCCACTGACCTACTCGGGTCCGGTTGCACTTACACATTCACCAATTCATTTCAAATTAAAACCATACAATTCTTACATTTAAAACAATTTCAGGACACCTCATGGCCATTTCATTTAACATGGGTTTCCATTTCCCAATTCAGGAAGTACACATACACTTCATGGATTGAAAATTGATTCCCCTTTTTATCAAAACAAGATTCCAACCAAGAATTTAACATGCTCACATACAATGGCCCAAGTATATGGGTGTGCACCTACCAACCTATAAAGTTCCTGTACACCTTATAAATTGGAATTTGGATCCCCATTTTAATCAAAACAAATTTACTTTAGAATTTTAATTTCCAGAGCTTTACATTTTTTTATCAAAATCCCTACAAACATATTTATATCATGCTCAGAATGGTTTTAATATATGGGTTACCCCTTCTCTGTTGTAAGGCGCCCATACACATTACAATCGAAAATTGGTTCCCGTTCATTCAAAAACTAGGTAAAAGAAAAGAAAGACATGCCATTGTAAGTAGTAAACACCGAACATGTTATATCACAGAAACATGGCATATCAATCAAGGCATAAAATCAGATCAGTAGGAAATTACTAATGCAACTACATGGAATGGCACTATGCATGGCATGTTAATTTTCTATGTGCCTAATATGATGCATGCAATGCATCTTTATTTCCATATCAGGCCAAGGGTAAAATTGAAGTAATTTCATAAACCATAAGTAGCATAAAATATAAAAATCACTCAAAGTGAAATCATATCAATTGTAATAGAAAACAACATGAATAACAATTCCCACCCCTTACCACTTAGTCATTTCCCATACGTGGGGTGATCAGTCCCAAGCACGACTATTAGCCAAGTGCCGAAAAATCCCTAATCTTCTCTCTATTAACCCAAAATAGAAATGAAAAGGAAAAGAAACACCTCTGATACCAATTTATGATGTCCCATCCTGGCTTACCATTGAACCAGTGGCCAGACCGGTAGGTCACATGGTCTCAAGCATGCCTCCCCGTATGCCAGAGGCTGCTGACTAGCAGTGAGGGTCTCGGGAGGTGATAGTGGGGATACTATACCCTCATATCAGAGTAAAACATCAGTATTATCAGAGTCACTAATATTCAATATCAGAAGTAGTAAACATTGGAAGTTAAAAGAAAAAGACAGGTAATAACCATTTTATAAAAGGCAGCTAATGCCAGTTTGCAATAAATGCATGTACAGATGACGATACAGTTATAAAAGTTGAAATCAATATATCATGCTTTATAAACCATAAAAAATAATAAAGGACATCAAATCTCTATGGTGATCCCCTGAGCATCCCAAGATCCCTCTTGGTCCTTTTCTCATAACTCCTCAGGTATAAAAATCACAACACACAACCTAGGTCCTGCAAGCAAGAAGGTCTACTTAGGTACCCCAGTGTAATGGCGGCCCGAGTAGGGTGTGAGATATAAATCTCAGTAGATCTGCACCACTGGTGTCAAACCCAATCCAGATAGTGTATAATAATTAAATAGTGAGTAGGTACAAATAAATACGTAAGAAGAATTACATAAGTAAAAACACCCGTCCAGTTTCCCAAGGGACACCTGACAGTTATACCAGCTTCAGCTCATTGCCGGTAAGGTAACCTGATCATGTCACCATATATATATATATATATATATATATGAATTTTGATCATATGTGGTGTGGGTTCAAAATTCCTCCCACCCATTAATCGAGATTAGCGGGCACGAGGTAAGAATGCCTCTCGTCCCTATAGGTCAACTCGCAAAGGATAAGAATGTGTCCCTTCCATAATATAGAATAGCGGGGATGATGTAAGAATTCCTCTTGTCCCTATAGGTTACAATTGGCAAGGGGTAAGAATGCCTCCCTTCCATCACATTCATTCAACCAGAATGGGGTATTACGGCCTTCCAACTGTCACATTCATAATACTGGCATGAGGTATAACTGCCTCCCATCCAAACATGTAATCATCAACAAATGTCAACTAAAAAGGGGTAAGAATGTCACCCTTCCAAAAATGTAATCATCAAAAGGAATCAACTGGAAATGGGTAAGAATGCCTCCCATCCAGACATGTACTGTCACGCTGGCAAGGGGTATAACTGCCTTCCATCCAACCACGTATCTGTCAATAGGTGGCCTTATCATATGATCACCTTTATTATCATTCATTATGTGGCATCAGCATGTACACACTCACAAAAAATCATGTCTATAGTACTACTAATTATGGAATTACTTCATAAGCATTCAAAGAATCATACCACATACACATAAGCGAACCCATTCATGTTCATACTTAAGGCAATCCGTATTAAGTATCTATATCAAGAAATTCACATATTCATTTAACTAGCATAATCCATTCTCATTACATTATCCCAAGGCGTGGTCATACAACCCAAGTCTGGTCCTCCATAGTTTCACCATTCCATCTAAAAGGATATGTTTATCGTTCTTTAACCCTTTGATACCTTCTAGAGTTAACAAGTCATTTAGTCTTAAGTCATCCCACTATGGCTTTCATCTTAATCAATTTTCCTAAACATGGGAAATTTACCCAAACACAAGTATCACATCCATTTCATTCCCATTGGCTCAACAATGCAAGTTCACACACAAAACATCACAGGGGAACCACAACAACACAATAGGAAAGCATAAAAAGTATATCACTACTTTTTATTTTGAAGACAATGCACCTCTGATTGAAGGGTTTTATTATTAAATTGTGAGTTTAGTTACCAAGAAACCTCATTTATATTATTCCTATGATTCACACGATTTTCACAGAAACATTTTATCAGAACTAACTTGCAGAATTCAAATAGAAAGACCATGTAGAAATAACTCATTACTACTTTACATTAAATTAAAGAGAATGGAGAGGGACCCTACCTCCAGGGGGATGCATCCACCCACTCCGGATCTTGGCACTTTCTAACTAAGAGCATCTGCTGCTCTCCCACTGAGATTGTGAACCTTCGCACACATGAAAGGACACCTCTATTCCCACTCAGGTGAGTCGCCTAGGCTTTGGAGACTCGAAACCACGACAAAACATCCAACACACTACAAGATTAATCCAACGAACATTAAAACGCATAAAGACACTAATTTGGGATATGAAAAACATACAAGAAATAATAATCCCTTACCGAGAACCCAAGCCGGTAGACCTAAAATGCCTGCATCCGCCTTGCCTTCAGCGGTGGATGCCCAAACTTGAACCCAAGGGTCCCAAGATGAGATTGGAAAAACCCTAAAATGAAGGAAAAAACGAGAATCAATAAACCCCCAATACCTAGGGTTCAGCCTAATCCCACGAGTCGATGGATAGGCCGAAATATGGCTGGAAGAAAGGAGGAGAAATGAGAGAGAAGCTTAGAAAGATGATTCGAACCAAAACCCGGCAGAAATATGGTGAAAAATAGCAAATGAGAGTGGGCCTGATAGAGGGTTTCACACGGCTCACAGGGGAGAAGAGGGGAGGTGTGTCATGTGGGTTTTGGCCAATAAGAGTGAGGGAGAGTTTAGTTTTATGTTTTTATTTTCATTTATTTTAATTTTTAATTAAAAACCTAATCTCACTCGAGAGCATGGTTTAACCCGCACGGTTTTCCAAACAGTATGCAAACTGTACAGAGTCTACTACCTCCTAGACACCCACTGCATGGGCAAGGCACACAGTTTGTGAAACAATGCGCAGCCTGTGCACAAGCCACTGCCCACCTGATTTAGGTCATATGGTTAGGGCCGCATGGTTTGGTTAACCTTTTCACCAACCGTGCACCCTCTGCATTCCCTTAAAAACTCGAGTCTTGTGCTTCCAAAACATTCCGAGTCACTTGAGAAACTCCTCAGGCCTTCACCCAATCCCAAAACCAAAACAAAAAAGTGTTTCAACACTCGGAATTTGGTTCCGAATCTCTGTTTTAAAAACAACCCATTCAGTAATCGGAAAAAGTTCAAATTCCTTCGGGTTTTTGTCCTGTTCAAAACGCGGGTCATTACAGGGGAGGAGTTGTGTAACGCCCCGACCCCAGCTGCCCAGAGTCGGTGCATTACTTCGTAACATTGGCATGATCACAAGAAAGATCAAATCTCGAAAGACCGATTGGTTTAGTAGCCTTGGAAACACTAGATATATTTATAAGGTTTACATTACATCATTAAACGAAAAACTACTACAACAACATATTGTCTCCATAATCCACACTCATATCCCAACATAATATCCCTGCAGGTCATTCATAATTTACTTCTTCACTTCCTGGGAAAAATAAAACATAGAAAAGGGGTGAGCTCAAATGCCCAGTTAGGATAACAATATAGCGGAAACTTTCATAAATAAGAATAAACATTTAAGGCAATGTATAACTAAAACAAAAGCCTTTAAAACTTGAACTTTCAACATAGTATGGCATAAATGAAATGAAATAATGCCATTTACTTATTCACATGGTTATTCTACTAATAGAATAATCACATGAAAAATCAATAACCACTTTCATAATGATGGAATGCATAATGCCATACTATCATAACCACATAGCCAAGGCCTCGTGCCAAGACTACAAATAAGATTTTGTCAAGGCCTTGTGCCAAGACACTAGTTTGTCTCATGAGACCTACCGATGCATCGAGGATCTATAGCGGGCTCCACCCGTCACTTATTAAGTCCAATGCATTCCCATATGAAAAGGTTTAAACATAACATAAACATTCGTATTAAAACTAGCATACGAAATGTCAATACTTTCACCATAAACTATGAATGGTATAAAAATAGCACATCCACAGTCAAACATATCACAAAACCTTCAATACAATATAGAAGTTTTTTATCATAATAAATCAACTTCAAATAATCTTAAAATCCATCAAAGGATGTTGACATAGATGAAATCAAAATTCTTTTAAAAGAAATATCTCCTTTTATTTTGAAATCATTTAAGATCCATATAAAATAAAACATTTTCTTTGAAAATATTCTTATAAGCTTGTAAGGGAAGCTTTGAAGATTTTATAATGGCGTAAAATAACTGCACCCGCCGTATAAGTAAAAAAAACATTCTTACCTCAACTCTGTCGAAAAGGTTAAAAAGGACCTTGTTTTGAAAACGACGGAAAGATTCCTTTATAAACCTATTATAAAAAGCCAGACAAGGGTATAAATGACTTTAACCCATATTCTTGTAAATAGTAAAAATGTTTTGAAATACATTTTTAAGAAACATGGATGTGGATGATAAAGATATCCCAGTAGATTATTACGTATAAACAACCTCGGATAATGAAGAGATTGTGAAATAACCCTTACCTTGTACTTTTCCTTGGTTGGGGTAGGTTAACCTCCTGTATAATGGTGAAATAGTTGTTATTAAATTATACAAGAATCATATATATTAATATGATATCATATATGATCTTTTAACATTGATTTGTTAATAATATCTTAGAATTATCGTCGTTTCGGGAGTTAACTTACTCATTTTCTTTTATATGTTTTGTTACATAAGCCATGGTTGTTGTATCTTATTCATATCCAGAATGATATCCAGTCCTTAAAAATCATTTTTAAATCATCAAATGTTAATTATACTTGAATGGATACGATGGAGAATGAATCTCATCGCGTTCGTGGAGACGGTAGTCCGTACGTACGCACGAGAGAAAATATCATTATTTTGATATTAAAATAATATATAAATGGATGGTATATCATATATAAAGAATCATTAACATGTTATATTTATTATTTACATGAGTTACACATCATTATTATACCCATCCAAATAATATTATATTGAATAACAATTACACCACGATGTGGAGACGGTAAGCCGTACGTACGCACGTATGGTGACATGTTATTCAAAGGGTGGATAGAATACTGAATATTATTGTACCATATTTATAATAACATCACAGTATATGTGAGATACTGGAGTTATTATTTTCTAATGGTAAGAACAAAGGAAGAAGAAGTGGAAGAAGAAATGAACTTGGAGAAGGGTGGTGAAATCATTACCTCTTCTTCGGGTTCTTCCTTTTGATTTGATCAAAAGGGCTCCTTAGGTTGGCTTTCTGATCAAACTAAGGCCTCTAGGTTGTAGTGAGGGATATTGGGAGAGTATTTGGGCAGAGTTTGGCCGAGCCAAAAGGCTTTGAAGGTGTGAAGAAATGAGAAGGAGGAGTGCCCTTTTATAAGAGGGGTGAGGGGCACCTTTGGAAAAGTTAGAAATATTAATTTATAATAAATTCATATTCGGTTTCTAAAGGCTCCAAAGTTGATTATTCAAAGGTTAAGGTGGGGATAGGTCGAAAAACACTCAACCAATAGAATTTAGACAGGTTTGCGTACTTATATTAACCTTATCTTTAAGTATTAACTCTAAGTTAATTAGTTTCACTTTTACAATGTCTCTTTGTATTTTTATATAATATGGTTAATAAACATACTATATACATCCAAGCGACCCCCAAGTGGTCCATTAATGATGAACCTATCCTTATATAAGTCTCTTGGCCGAGCCTTAGATTTTTAGGAATTTAATATCAATTAATAATATAATACTTGTTTTAAAAACTCTTTTATGTCAATTTTGACACTATTCAATAGTTGATTTTTTTGAAACTCATAACAGATTGATTACTTCGAAAAACATCAATTAAATCAATCCTAATATATCATATTATCCTATAAAATTAGTTTAATTCATTAAAAGTTTCATATTATATTTTTTTGGGTATTTATAATATCAATTATTTTAATTTTTCACTATTATAGTAATTACTGTATCATCTTTGTGTCATAAATAAAATAAATTATTTAATGTCTAAAAATTATAAATAAAATATCATTATGTAGGAAATCGTTTTATCTTTCTAATTAATATTTATAATCTAAAATCCAACTTATATAACCCTATGTAACAATTGTTTTTCTAAAAGATATATCCTTGTGTCATTTTTGTATTTATTTTTGACTTAATTAAAATAAAGTGCCATTATCACTTACAAGTGGATCCACGGGGTCCCAAAATTGACAAAAAGATGCCCATGGTCGACCATGTATCAACCAATAGGGTTAAGACACGTTTTAGGGTAATTTAGTATTATTATAATATTATTTTTTAACCCTTATTTACCGGATTTACCCTTAACCATGGTAAATAAAATATTTACCGCAGTAATTATTCAAAATGTCTAAAAATAAAAGTTACCTATTTACACAATTTGAACATCCTGATTCCAAATATGGAACCCATTTTCCTAAATTCAAAACACAGAAGTGTCAGAAATTAATTTAAAATTAATTCCCGCTGTCAAAACAAAAAGCGTGTTTTTAAGAGATAATAACTATCAAAAGATTGACACTTGTTTATGTTCGGTTTAATTGTAAAATTATGTCCAATGACCAACATTATATTAAATAGTAAAAATATATTCTAAATATACTTTAAAACCACTCAAATTCATAATTTATTACTATTAATTATTTTGATTAAAAAAGTTGTTTTTAATTAAAATTTAGTAATTTTCACTATTCATCAAAATATGAAAGTTATCCGAAAAGTACCAAAATTTCACCTTAGGCTAAATTTGATATTCCGAATCCAAAAATTAAGTCCATTTTAAAATATAAAATATATATAACTTCAAAAAGTAGGTATTACTATTCATAACAGCTAGTTTGATTGGTTACGGTGTGTTAGAACTCGAAGTTGCGTACAACACACGCTACTGTTTTATTCAAAGGAAAGCGTACCGTGGAAGCTTGGGATGTTTCATTTTAAATTTTTTGATGTCTCCATTTAGTCAAAAAGTTTAAAATATTGTATTTAAAAAGGTTTCACTATCAAAAGTTGATAAAAGTGCAATACTGAAAATGAATCTGTTCTTGCATTATGACTAAGAAACTCATAATATGGATTCTAAAATTATAAAGATTATATAAAGATTAAAATTTAGTTAATACTATTCATGACCTCTTTTAATGGATTTTTTGGTAAGTCATGGTGCAATTGAACTAAGTGTTGCGTGTAGTGCAAGTTATTGAATTATTTTGATGAAATAACACACTATGAAATCTTGGGGTGTTACATTCTCCCCTCCTTCAATAAATTGCGTCCTCGCAATTTGAAATTGTTCTTAAAAAATAAAAGGTTGAAAATATAAAATATATTTGTGGGAAAACCCACATCGGAAATTGGGTTACTAAAATTTAGTCTTAATATGAGGAAAAGAGAAATGAAATGGTCACCACCAAATTATGATCTCGATTAGGAGAACATTGGTGGCAATTAGAGACATATAATCGGAGGAAAAACGTAAATATTTATAGGTAGTGATTGAGGTCATCAATCACAAACAAGTATAAAATTGAGGTCCTTAAATTCATCAATCTATGATGAATTGAAATACCATCGGTTCAACAAAACATAGGGTATTAGGATAACACATTTTTGACGTTTCAAAATATCCTAGTTGAAATCCCACATCGAAAAATGAATTAACGAGGCCTCTATTTAAAATAAAGAGTCGAAAGTATGAAGATTACCGAAAATAACACATACTAGGGTTCCATGTAGGAAAATATGGATATGGAAGAAAAATCCAACCATCAATTATCTGATGGAGAGTGGTAGAGAACATGGCTATAAAAAGGCCAACAATCCCAAAGCCATAAATTAGTGATGATTTAAGGTACCATCTAGGAAAACATTTTTGTTCAAAGTTGCTTTTCTTAATACTGAGGAATTTATTTATGAGATTGGCTAATATCATAAGGAGATATACTTACTTTATAATTAGAGTTTTATCCATTAATAAATTTCTACCACAAACTCATCTTTCACTCTAAAAGATAATAGAATGTAAAAAAAAATTCTATTTACACTATTCGTATAGGGTTCCAAAATAAACGAATTTATAATTCATGTAAATGATCTTTTAATAAAAACTACATTATTTATTCCAGGACATCTAATGGGCCAGTGGTAGGTGATACACCCTTTTCACCCTTCGGTTGCGGGTTCAAGTCTCGCAGCCTTGCCGGACGCGACGGGTTGCCGCCCGACCTCCGGGTTGTCCTTTTATGGTAATCCAAAATAATCCAAACTAGAACTATCCAAAATACTTCTTTCCAAACTCACAGTCCAACATTCATAAGGAAGGTAAACATAATATAGATCCTTTTTCCCCGTAATAGCATATGAATACCTTCATCATGTATTACCATATTCCTTATTGATTACATTCGTGCTCCCTTATTCCATATAGAATGCTGGATATACTTCATTAATCCAAAAATGTTTTAAACCCCAACAATGATGGAATATACAAATCATTAATCAGTTCCAAGGTAGTCAAGAATATCCAATATAATTTATCCAAAACAAACACATATTATTCCAAAATCACTACCTCAGTATCAGAACTATATTATGGTTTATCATTCTCACAACCATATATTTTCCAAAAATCTATCCTGCTAATGAGTCACTTTTCTTTGTTCCACAAAATCTCAAGTCCTTAATGAAATAGTACTGCAGTACAATCCTTATATACTCCATAATTATTATAACAAGTACATTGTTGATACAACACTCAATTGACATAATCAACATAAGAACTCTAATCATTCCTCTTCATCTGTGGTAGTATCATAACTTGATTATTATCCAATAGCATCATTTGCGGCATAGTCTGATGACTGGGACATAGGTTAGCGTAGTGTCCAAACTCCTTGCAAATGAAGCATTGTACATTTAAAACCATTTTCTTACCCTTGCAGTCACGTACTTTGTGCCCTTTTCCTCCACACTTATAACAAACTCCCATTCCTTTCAGGCAAGTTCCAGGGTGTTTCTTTCCACAGTTACCACATATGGGAAAATTCTTCTTTTCCCTCTTACTTTTATCCATCTTTCTCTCTTCCATCCTTTTCTTCTCTTGCTTCCCTTCAAAGCCATAGGACTCAGTAAACTCTTTACTTATCTTATCAACACATGATATTATTTCTACATATGATGATAATACATGGGAGACTATTTCTCTTATAAATTCTAGCTTAAGACCATGAAAGATATGATCCTTCCTTCTCTTTGGATCATGTGCATTTCTGGAGTTCTCATTCCTTCTACTGGGCGCCATTTCTAAACAATGGCATACACTAGATCAGTTTGTGAATCAAAATACATAATCCCATACTTATAAAACACTTAACATAAATTGAACTATTTATGGATATAATCCATAATCATAATAATGTTTTCTTTGAGGAAGTATATACTCATAATCCCTTCAAAATGATTTGTAAAGAAAATGAGAGTTATCCTAAGCATATCCCCCGGGAGTGTCGTAACCAAGAGTGCAGCAAGGCCCGTTGTCGTGCACCAGTTCCCGTTCGAGTCTAGCTCAAAGCGGTGTTTTCGGGTTTTACCCCTAGGTACATCTGTGCCAGAGCCGCCTCTACCTTCTCGTATCCAGACAGGGATGTATTGCTCGGAAAACTCACAAAATCTCTACAATACCAAAATTCTAGGAAGTTCTTCTATACTAATCCTCAAAGTTAATCTTAGGTCTACGTGCTCTAATCAGAGTTTATCTAAATCTAGCTTCCAAGGTTTGTACTAAACTTCCTCTGATACCAACTGTAACGCCCCGACCCCAGCTGCCCAGAGTCGGTGCATTACTTCGTAACATTGGCATGATCACAGGAAAGATCAAATCTCGAAAGACCGATTGGTTTAGTAGCCTTGGAAACACTAGATATATTTATAAGGTTTACATTACATCATTAAACGAAAAACTACTACAACAACATATTGTCTCCATAATCCACACTCATATCCCAACATAATATCCCTGCAGGTCATTCATAATTTACTTCTTCACTTCCTGGGAAAAATAAAACATAGAAAAGGGGTGAGCTCAAATGCCCAGTTAGGATAACAATATAGCGGAAACTTTCATAAATAAGAATAAACATTTAAGGCAATGTATAACTAAAACAAAAGCCTTTAAAACTTGAACTTTCAACATAGTATGGCATAAATGAAATGAAATAATGCCATTTACTTATTCACATGGTTATTCTACTAATAGAATAATCACATGAAAAATCAATAACCACTTTCATAATGATGGAATGCATAATGCCATACTATCATAACCACATAGCCAAGGCCTCGTGCCAAGACTACAAATAAGATTTTGTCAAGGCCTTGTGCCAAGACACTAGTTTGTCTCATGAGACCTACCGATGCATCGAGGATCTATAGCGGGCTCCACCCGTCACTTATTAAGTCCAATGCATTCCCATATGAAAAGGTTTAAACATAACATAAACATTCGTATTAAAACTAGCATACGAAATGTCAATACTTTCACCATAAACTATGAATGGTATAAAAATAGCACATCCACAGTCAAACATATCACAAAACCTTCAATACAATATAGAAGTTTTTTATCATAATAAATCAACTTCAAATAATCTTAAAATCCATCAAAGGATGTTGACATAGATGAAATCAAAATTCTTTTAAAAGAAATATCTCCTTTTATTTTGAAATCATTTAAGATCCATATAAAATAAAACATTTTCTTTGAAAATATTCTTATAAGCTTGTAAGGGAAGCTTTGAAGATTTTATAATGGCGTAAAATAACCGCACCCGCCGTATAAGTTAAAAAAAACATTCTTACCTCAACTCTGTCGAAAAGGTTAAAAAGGACCTTGTTTTGAAAACGACGGAAAGATTCCTTTATAAACCTCTTATAAAAAGCCAGACAAGGGTATAAATGACTTTAACCCATATTCTTGTAAATAGTAAAAATGTTTTGAAATACATTTTTAAGAAACATGGATGTGGATGATAAAGATATCCCAGTAGATTATTACGTATAAACAACCTCGGATAATGAAGAGATTGTGAAATAACCCTTACCTTGTACTTTTCCTTGGTTGGGGTAGGTTAACCTCCTGTATAATGGTGAAATAGTTGTTATTAAATTATACAAGAATCATATATATTAATATGATATCATATATGATCTTTTAACATTGATTTGTTAATAATATCTTAGAATTATCGTCGTTTCGGGAGTTAACTTACTCATTTTCTTTTATATGTTTTGTTACATAAGCCATGGTTGTTGTATCTTATTCATATCCAGAATGATATCCAGTCCTTAAACATCATTTTTAAATCATCATATGATAATTATACTTGAATGGATACGATGGAGAATGAATCTCATCGCGTTCGTGGAGACGGTAGTCCGTACGTACGCACGAGCGAAAATATCATTATTTTGATATTAAAATAATATATAAATGGATGGTATATCATATATAAAGAATCATTAACATGTTATATTTATTATTTACATGAGTTACACATCATTATTATACCCATCCAAATAATATTATATTGAATAACAATTACACCACGACGTGGAGACGGTAAGCCGTACGTACGCACGTTTGGTGACATGTTATTCAAAGGGTGGATAGAATACTGAATATTATTGTACCATATTTATAATAACATCACAGTATATGTGAGATACTGGAGTTATTATTTTCGAATGGTAAGAACAAAGGAAGAAGAATTGGAAGAAGAAATGAACTTGGAGAAGGGTGGTGAAATCATTACCTCTTCTTCGGGTTCTTCCTTTTGATTTGATCAAAAGGGCTCCTTAGGTTGGCTTTCTGATCAAACTAAGGCCTCTAGGTTGTAGTGAGGGATATTGGGAGAGTATTTGGGCAGAGTTTGGCCGTGCCAAAAGGCTTTGAAGGTGTGAAGAAATGAGAAGGAGGAGTGCCCTTTTATAAGAGGGGTGAGGGGCACCTTTGGAAAAGTTTGAAATATTAATTTATAATAAATTCATATTCGGTTTCTAAAGGCTCCAAAGTTTATTATTCAAAGGTTAAGGTGGGGATAGGTCGAAAACCACTAAACCAATAGAATTTAGACAGGTTTGGATACTTATATTAACCTTATCTTTAAGTATTAACTCTAAGTTAATTAGTTTCACTTTTACAATGTCTCTTTGTATTTTTATATAATATGGTTAATAAACATACTATATACATCCAAGAGACCCCCAAGTGGTCCATTAATGATTAAACTATCCTTATATAAGTCTCTTGGACGAGCCTTAGATTTTTAGGAATTTAATATCAATTAATAATATAATATTTGTTTTTAAAAACTCTTTTATGTCAATTTTGACACTATTCAATAGTTGATTTTTTTGAAACTCATAACAGATTGATTACTTCTAAAAAAGTCAATTAAATGAATCCTAATATATCATATTATCTTATAAAATTAGTTTAATTCATTAAATGTTTCATATTATATTTTTTTGGGTATTTATAATATCAATTATTTTAATTTTTCACTATTTTAGTAATTACTGTATCATCTTTGTGTCATAAATAAAATAAATTATTTAATGTCTAAAAATTATAAATAAAATATCATTATGTAGGAAATCGTTTTATCTTTCTAATGAATATTTATAATCTAAAATCCAACTTATATAACCCTATGTAACAATTGTTTTGCTAAAAGATATATGCTTGTGTCATTTTTGTATTCATTTTGACTTAATTAAAATAAAGTGCCATTATCACTTACAAGTGGATCCATGGGGTCCCAAAATTGACACAAAGATGCCCATGGTCGACCATGTATCAAGAAATAGGGTTAAGACACGTTTTAGGGTAATTTAGTATTATTATAATATTATTTTTTAACCCTTATTTACCGGATTTACCCTTAACCATGGTAAATAAAATATTTACCGCAGTAATTATTCAAAATGTCTAAAAATAAAAGTTACCTATTTACACAATTTAAACATCCTGATTCCAAATATGGAATCCATTTTCCTAAATTCAAAACACAGAAGTGTCAGAAATTAATTTAAAATTAATTCCCGCTGTCAAAACAAAAAGCGTGTTTTTAAGAGATAATAACTATCAAAAGATTGACACTTGTTTATGTTCGGTTTAATTGTAAAATTATGTCCAATGACCAACATTATATTAAATAGTAAAAATATATTCTAAATATACTTTAAAACCACTCAAATTCATAATTTATTACTATTAATTATTTTGATTAAAAAAGTTGTTTTTAATTAAAATTTAGTAATTTTCACTATTCATCAAAATATGAAAGTTATCCGAAAAGTACCAAAATTTCACCTTAGGCTAAATTTGATATTCCGAATCCAAAAATGAAGTCCATTTTAAAATATAAAATATATATAACTTCAAAAAGTAGGTATTACAATTCATAACAGCTACTTTGATTGGTTACGGTGTGTTAGAACTCGAAGTTGCGTACAACACATGCTACTGTTTTATTCAAAGGAAAGCGTACCGTGGAAGCTTGGGATGTTTCATTTTAAATTTTTTGATGTATCCATTTAGTCAAAAAGTTTAAAATATTGTATTTAAAAAGGTTTCACTATCAAAAGTTGATAAAAGTGCAATACTGAAAATGAATCTGTTCTTGCATTATGACTAAGAAACTCATAATATGGATTCTAAAATTATAAAGATTATATAAAGATTAAAATTTAGTTAATACTATTCATGACCTCTTTTAATGGCTTTTTTGGTAAGTCATGGTGCAATTGAACTAAGTGTTGCGTGTAGTGCAAGTTATTGAATTATTTTGAAGAAATAACACACTATGAAATCTTGGGGTGTTACAAGTTGAGTGGTCTTTTTCAAGTGGGAGAGAAGACACAATTGAAATGATTGAAAATAATAAAGTTTAACCACGTGTTTTAAATTATAAAAAGATTAAAAATTAGATATTATTGATAATTATAGGTTATAAGGTCTAAATATGGGCATAAAATGGATTTTGGACAACATTTTATATCATTTAAATCAATATCTTTTTAGTTAAACACCATGGTTAACTTGTTTTAACCATAGAACTGAGAATAATTATTTACTCTTTTAATTATTAATTTTGAACACAAATAATGTGGATCTTTTTATATAATATAAATTATTCAAATTATAAATATTTATTAATTTTTCTTGAAAATTCCATTCATATATGTATAATGTTTTAATTTAAAATTAAAACTGTATACGTGATGATAAGGCGGTCTTCCAAAGAGAAAATGTTTAAAATATTTAATAGATTATATAACAAAATTAACATTGAAATTGATTAAAATAAAATATAATGGATTAATAGATATATTATTTATCTAATATTACCTTTTAATGTATTTAATAATAATATATATCTTGTAAAATCATTGAATGAATATGCATTTTTTTATAAAACCCATTATTGTTCACTATTTAATGCAATATTCTTCTTTTAAAAAAATTATGAAGAAATCAAAAAAAAAAATATTGAAATGAAGAATTAAATATTAATGA